>JAWNPL010000062.1:0-614555 GCA_035047545.1 Drosophila paranaensis | reverse complement strand
GAAAATTACTCCCAAACCCGAACATTGTCGCGATAAATTTGTAATAGATATTTATTCCGCTGAAGGCAAACATTATCTTAGTTGTATAGACATTTATTCAAAATTCGCTACTCTTGAGAATATTAAAACTAAAGATTGGATAGAATGCAAGAACGCATTAATGCGTATATTTAATCAGCTAGGAAAACCAATATTATTAAAAGCTGACCGAGACGGCGCATTTTCCAGCCTAGCACTCAAAAAATGGCTTGAAAGTGAAGGAGTAGAAATACAATTAAATACTACAAAAACAGGAATAGCAGACATCGAACGACTACACAAAACAATTAACGAAAAAATTAGAATAATTAACACTCTAAAAGACGAAGAAAACAAACTGAGTAAAATAGAGACTATTCTTTACATTTACAATCACAAAACAAAACATGACACAACTGGACAAACACCTGCACACATATTTCTTTATGCCGGGCAACCAAAGCTAGATACCCAAAAAATAAAAGAAAAAGTTATAAACAAAATCAACAGTGACCGACAAGAATATGAAGTCGATACCAGATATCGAAAAGGACCATTACAAAAAGGCAAATTAGAAAACCCCTTTAAAGCCAATAAAAATGTCGAAAAGATAGATCCAGATCATTACCAAATTACTAACAGAAATAGAATTACACGTTACTATAAAACACAATTTAAAAAATCAAAGAAAATTAACCAAATTCAAATCCCACAGGTTTCTACTTCTTAATCATACTATCGTTTACATTCTTTTAATCCAAAACTACTTACCTATGACAGTCTCAACACCTTCAATAATCGAAACATATGTATTTCTAATCAAAACAACCACTTGAATTAACTACCAAAATAGTAACATTTTAACTGTATCTCATATCCCAATATCGCTGATCATAATGGTTATCAACTTGATAATAAGTATCAATCAATGCAAATGGCAAATAAATAACATAGCTATAAGCGATAAGTATTTTACAATGTATCTTGTAAAATAAAATAAATGAATAACTAAACGTAAGACACCAATTCACGAGCAACTATCAAGATGACACAATCAACTTTACCAAAGCTTTAGTATCACCTTGACTCGCAGGCTCGCCTCCTAAGGAGAGGGAAGTGACATAATCATACCGATCATGTCCACAATATACATAAACATTCTCATGTCAATTTTATTAATGTAACAGCAACATTGGTCACTCACAAGTAAACATTAGATTCCAGCAACATGCATCACAAAAAAAAAAGTTGCAAACATCCTAATATTCAATAGACACACATAAGTTAGCCTTAAGTTCAAAACTGGAATTGATTGGATTTTTAAATCCAGAATAAACTAGATGTCCAAACAGTAAATACTCGGAATCACAAATCACAAGCAATGTCAAAATTCTGAGAATGACGCGGCCGACTGTCGCCAAGAAACAGTTGCATCGACGCGTCATGTTGGTGATGCGTAGTTTCAATAGCATATAAAATAAGCCCATGATGAATTTGTCTTTAGTCTTAAGTTAATAGTGAATAAAGCAAGTTGTCATAAGTGAACCTTGACTCCGTCTTTGAATTTACATTATCGTTGTCGTTAGAGTATATCGCGACATTAATTCGACTCGAAACACATACTCGAATATATATATATACACATATACAGTAAAGCAAGATCAATGGCAGAGTAAATCAATCCCAGTGGCAGACAATATATATATATATATATATATATATATATATATAAATATACATATATATATATACATATATAAATAGTAAAAACTTAATAGCAGCTCCTATGCACTTTTTCAAAGATACTTTGAAGCAACTGCCAGATTTAGCCCTAACACAGCTATATGCTATAGTCAGCCGATCCAGGCTATTCCTGAATACATAGTTATAAAAACTATATATATATATATATATATAGTGAAAAGGAAAACTCAAACATTTCCTCACAGAATATGGGCCCTCCGGAAATGTCAACGCGACAGACTTCTGCTACGTGGTTGGAGTTTCTGGCTGCCTGAACTGAGCACAACGACTCCACTAGAGCTGTGTGGGAGTGACAAGTGAGCTATGCAGGCCAACCAGTGTAAGAGAGTCGAAACACCAGACCCAGCCCATCAACATCGTCTATCGCACCGAATACCCATCAGCAGGGGCCAAACGACAAGAGCATCGAGTTGCCAGCGTCGCAGCCTGGAAAATCTCGGCCAGACCCGACGCCTCCAAATACGTGTCACGATTGCTGCTGCAGCCAGGGTGGCTGGCGGCACGTGAAGGGAAACAGGATCATCCACTAGAGCTGAGGGTGGAGCATGGCCAGAGGGGCATCATGGAAGGATGTCGTCAGCAAAAAACCAGAGAAGTGATTAATAATTTATAAAATTTAAATAAAAAAACACTTCGTACGCTTACCTATTGGGACGGAGTTGCCACCAGGGTGGCGATCAGCAGTGAGCACGGCTATGCCACTGGGTGGATCGACATCGCGTACCAGGTGGCAACGCTGAAACGCAGAGGAAGCAGCACAAAAGGGAACAGCACAGATTGGAGTGGCGCCACATTTGAAACACAAGAGTTTTATGTATTTACTGTACATTTATATGGGTGGGCGTACAGACATATAAAAGTGTTCCACACATCGATGCGAGTACGGTAAGAGCAACCATCGCGACTGGAAAAGGTCAAAGGCGATCGATGGGACGTCTCGCTCGCTCTTCCCGATTTAGCAATTTACACGCGTCGCATTCACTCCGATGGTCGTGCACCGCTATCCGAAGTGCCGTTCGTAGCCGCGAGAAATAAGTTATTATTTTCACTAGCAGGCGATTAACGGTGCTCCGGCCAATGAGAGGCTGCCACGCGAACGGACGAATTTAGCGCTCCAGAGCCGAAACAGGCTCCGCTCCTGAGCCGAGACAGGCTCCGCTCTTGAGCCGAGACAGGCTCCGCTCCTGAGTCGAGACAGGCTCAGCTCCTGAGCCGAGATAGGCCCCGCTCCTGAGCCGAGACAGGCCCCGCTCCTGAGCCGAGACAGGCCCCGCTCCTGAGCCGAGGCAAGCCCCGCTCCAGAGCCGAAGCACGGCCTGCGGCTCTGCAATAAAACGGCGCCAGCGGCTCGATACGGGATAGTGTGCGATAATTTAAGGTTCCGATACGAGTCTCAAAACGTGAGTGACAATTCTGGAAAAGGACAAGGAGGGACATCAAGGACATCGTGGGACTTCAGCGAGGATGTTCAAAGGGGTACCCTGGACGCATACCACACCGCATCCTTAAGGACGTTGGTGCGGCCGGCAACTGGTAAATCCTGCGTATCCTGGCGTACCCTGGAGTGCTCTGCAACCCTCAGAGGCTGACCGCTCGTTAGCTGGAGTGCTCCTCACGGCACCTACGATCCTGTGTGTAGGATTGTTGGATTGTGTTTTCACTAATTACGAAGTTTATGTTTGGGGAAGTTGACTTCGTCTCCTTTATAGACTACTGGCCTCGGGGCTCAATAGTATTCAAATGAGAACTAAAGCTAAAGTCACGCCACCAGCTACAGTCGGCACGCCAACTCAGCTGATTCTCAGCTACACATCGCTTCAACATAGGAAGCGTCGTGCCACGCTGCTACAGCAGGGTATTGAACCATACATTGGCGCGTCAGCATTGTTTACATTGTTATACTTATTAGCTAAGTTGTTAAATGCCCTCCCCTCAGAATTATGAGCGTCCGCGATTATATTGAATTTGTCGATCGCACATTGTATTTAACTCGACGCTCGTCTGTTCCTTAGTTCGATAAGGATGACATTCACGATTAGTCCGATTGCAAACCACAATTTGGGTGACCCAGCAGCGTCGACGTTTTCTTTTACATCCTGGAATGAAATGTAGATTTTCAGTGTTCATCCTTTGTAATAATGGGATCATGGCAAATTATGTTTAAGAGTGGAGATCTCACAATACCAGGCTGCATATCTATGGTCTTTCGTTCGTTTATGAATTCAGTACCATCTATGACTGCTGATCGTTCGAATGTTACTGAGTGAGTTCCATTAGTAAGTATATCTGGGCTAATCCTTCTTAGTTAGAAAGTTATAGGCGTGTTTTTTTTTTCTCCGCGGCTTTTGTCTTTTATTTTTGATTAAACATTGAAATTTTTATTTCTCACTGTTGATTTTGGTTATTGTGGTGTAATCCGCGGTGATTTGTGATTTGTAATAGCTTTTGGTGCTTGCGATTTGTGCAGCGTCGGTAATTTAATTTTTTATTTTCATCATGCTTTTTATCTTTCACTGCTCGTCTCCTTATTTTATTTCCCTTACATTTGTTGGTGTGGGTAATTGGCGTTTGCTTTTTCGCTCGTGCTCTATATCAGTTGTATTGTTGCTGTGAGTTGACTCTCTCAACACAATCGTCTCTTTGCTTTGCACTTGTTTTATTTTTATCTGATCTCCCGTTTTGTTGTTGTGAGTTTCTCTTTCAACACATATATCCTCCCTTTGCCTTGCGCTATTTTTTTGCATTTCTGTTTCTAATCTTCTGTTTTTGTGTTTTTTTTCTCTTGAATCCCAATTGCCAATATGACCTGTTGTAAAAAAAACTTGCTCTATGCGGCAAACTTCTGATTCCACACAAGCGCAATTTATTAATTGTTGGTTGTGTGAGAATATGATGCGCGACTATGATAAGGGCATGTCAACTGCTAAAGTTGGTTGTGATGGCTTACGTTGGTCTTGTCCACTTTGTTTGGAAAAACAAATCAATTTTTCCAAAATGTATAGCTCGGTGCGGATTCAATTTTTAAAGATTAATAATCTATCAAAACAGTTGTCTGATGAACTAGATGCTGGTGATAAATTATTAAATCAATATGATTTTGAATCTTCTCAGACGTCAACTGCTTCTCAATTGGGACCACCTTTTATACCTGTGTCTCCAAATTTATTAGCTTCTTCTACACCTTATTCTGACTCTCTTGTGATTCCACCTTCTTGCAGTGCGTCAGGGACACCAGTATTCGATATCCCAGAGTCTATACTGATTCCAACTACTTTATCCCCATCTGTTGCTCAATCTGCGAACAACACTCTGGCCATTTCTCCTTCACTTACCATATCTACTTTATCTGTCGTTCCTCCCCGTAAGCAAGTGTTCTTATCCAGGCTTTCATCTGACACGTCATGTGAAGCTGTTTCTGCTTTAATTTCCAGTAAATCATTATAATAGTGAGATTCTCTCGAATGATCTCACGATTTACAGACATGGTCGACTGTCCCTTAGAGGTGGAGGTGTCTTATTAGGTGTTAAATCTAATATTCTCTCCGAACCATTCATTTTTTCAGCATCTCATGATGTCGATATAGTTGGTGTTAAACTATCCCTAAAATCTTGCTCCCTTATTATTGCTTATTCTTATATTCCCCCCTCTTCTGATGTTCAAGCTTATGCGCAACATATGCCTTGTATTAAAGAATATATATAATGATTTCTCTCTGGTGTTGCGGGACTTTAATATACCAAACACTTCTTGGATTTCTAATCCTAGTTCAAGTTCCCTTATTCCTACAGTTGATCATTTTTTCTTTGATGAATTACTTTCTATTTCTATGTCTCAGATGAATTCAATCTCAAATCATCAGAAGCGATGGTTTGATCTGGTTTTTATTAATGATGACTCTTGCATTAATGTTTCTAGATCACCCCCTTTTTGTTTACCTAAGGATACTTACGATTTTACATTGGAGGTACCTTTGTCCCTAAGTACTCCTCCAATTTGTGAACCTACTCCACACGATGTTGTTATAATAAGTGCAATTTTGCTTTGCTTAACCAACTTATTAGTGCAACTGATTGGTCTACGTTATATGATTCCGTTGATGTTAATTGTGCAACAACTATTTTCTATAACATTTTAAACTCTCTTATTGTTGAGTGTGTTCCAATGTGTCTCCCTAGGTCTTTTTATACCCTGAAACCATTGAAAATGGGAAATCAGGGTATAATGTTTTTGTTGGAGGGCGTATGTATGTAACAGGCAGAAGGAGGCGTGGCAGACCCCATAATGTATATATATTCTTGATCAGGATGACAAGCCGAGTTGATATAGCCATGTCCGTCTGTCCGTCTGTCCGTCTGTCTGTCCGTCTGTCCGTATGTATGAACGCGTCGTTCTCAGAACCTACAATAGCTATAGACTTCAAATTTTTTATGTAGGTTCCTGTATATCACGAAAAGATCGAGTTTGTTTCAGAAATTCGATAACTGTTATCGTTTTTTTGTTATCGATTAAAAACGAAAATCTACATTAAGCTATAAAATTCTATCTAATTCATCTTTCTAGCTGGAGTCTTCATATTTTGCATTTAGTGTTATGTAAGCCTTACGCAATTTCGGTTTTTGTTAAATTTTTGACCCCCCTTCCCCTTCGCCTCAAATTTGTAACTCCCGTATATCAAATACTAGAGACTTGTGCTTTGGCACATACATACATATGGATGACATAAGACTGTGTATGTGTGTGTGTATGTTTTGTTTGTAATGAACATATATATACTTATGTATATTAAAGAAACGGAGATTGCTTGGAATTGCGGTTCTTCGCAGGGTTCAGGGTATACCCTAGTCGAGCGGTCTCGACTAGAGTTTTCTTACTTGTTCTAATAGGCCTCGATGCTTTACCCAGACGCTTTCTAATTTGAGAAACATTAAGTCTAAATGTTTTTAAAATTTCAAAAAGAGTAGCTCCACTATTAACTGGTCTAAATATTCCATAGCCAAGTCGAATTTTAACATATTAAATTCTCGTTGCTATGAGAATTACCTTTTGCGTTGCAAAAGACAGTTTGCTCGTGAACCTAAAAAATTTTATTCCTCTGTGAACTTGAAACGTAAGTCTTCTAGTTTACCTTCCCCATTTTTTCTTGAATCTAACAATTCTTGCAATGATCATGATTTCTTCCAATCAACTTACTCATCTGTTGACCCCTATAAAACTTCTTACCCTTATCATATCTTTTCTACAAATATTATTAACGCTTCCAATATTTCCCTTGATTCTCTGATTTCAAACATTCGGTCAATGAAATCATCCTACTCGCCTGGAGCTGATAATATTCCTAGTTGTGTTATAAAGGAATGTTGTGAATCCCTTCAATTATCATTACTTAAGCTTTTTAACTTATCTCTGGAAACCTCTGTGTTCCCGTCTATTTGCAAAGTCGTTCATTATATATATAAAAAATGTGGGAGGTTTGCCATTTCTAATTACAGGGGTATTACCAAACTATCGGCTATTCCGAAGTTTTTGAAACAATAATAACCTCAACCTTACAACATTTTTGTAAATCAATTATTTCGCCACTACAACATGGCTTTGTTCTTAATCGATCAACCTCTACTAATCTGCTTGAATTTACTTCCCTAGTAAACGATAGTTTTTTAAATAAAATGCAAACTGATGTTATATATACAGATTTCAGCAAAGCATTTGATTCAGTTCACCATAAAGTATTACTTCAAAAGCTTGATCTCATAGGATTTTCTCCTCAACTCTTATCTTGGATGTCATCCTATTTAAAGGGTAGAACCCAAAGAGTTATATTGAAAACATCTCTTTCGAAACAAATCTTTGTTCTGTCAGGTGTACCTCAGGGTAGTCATCTTGGGCCTTTACTTTTTACATTATTTATCAACGACCTTCCCAGTTGTATTTCTTATTCAAAGATCTTCATGTATGCTGAAGACGTAAAACTTTGCCTTTCTTATTCTAACGCAATCAATCATCAATGCTTACAAGATGATCTTAATTCCTTCCAACTTTGGTGCTTGGCCAATAGGCTGTGTTTAAATTGTTCTAAATGTATGACAATGACCTTCTGTCGTACTACTCCATACATTGCTAATTATTCAATTAATAGCGATTCTTTGCAACGCATTTTTTCTGTCAAAGATCTTGGTGTACTTTTCGATACAAAACTTCGCTTCAATACTCATATCTTAACCATTATAAATGAATCCAAAAGTGTTCTTGGCTTCATTAAACGTTGGGCGAAAGAGTTCAATGATCCTTTTGTAACCAAACTCCTCTATGCTTCGCTGGTACGACCTATTTTAGAATACTGTTCAATTATCTGGTCTCCACAGCATGAAGTGTACCAGGATCGTATTGAATCGGTTCAAAAACAGTTCCGTCTCTTTGCTCTCAGAAATCTAAACTGAGACCCTAATCTAAACTGGATCCCTAAGCTCGTCTACCGTCTTATCATAGTCGTCTCCTTCTTATTGATCTTCCTTCATTAATAAATCGTAGAACAATCCTTGGGATTGCTTTTCTACATAATTTGATCGTAGGTAATCAGAGCTTGCAAATAACAGTTGAGCGTTTTTTCGTCACGCTCAAAGTCAGAGCAGGAGCGAAAAATAGAAAATGTTCCGCTCTCGCTCTGAGCAAGAGCGATTTTTTCATGTCTCAATCGGTCTTCGCATGAGGGTTGTTTTTTGGGTTTTTGCGTCGATCGTTATTGCTAAGCATCTGTTCGCGAGCGGAAAATTTTTTGTTCGCGAGCTGAGGCTCAGCAAGTGAGCAAATGACCGAAAAAGTCGATGCAAAAGGTCTTTTGGCACTCTTACATTAATTTGCCTTGTTGGAAAAAAATTATTTTTTTGGTATTAAGATGTTATTTAACTAGTACTAAACTTATACTGCCTATTGTTAAGTTAAATAACTAATTATACATTTAAATTGTCTGCGCTTATTGAGCTTCGCAGTTCATTTAATATGAAATGCAGGGCTAAAAATAAGTTGCTGGTTAGAACTACCTGTGCAAGAACATTTAAATGTGGCAGTTTAAGCTTAATTTCATTAAAAAATTAGAATATTTAGTAAATGTAAGATACAAACTTGCGACGCAAGAATATTTTGCGTACTTTGAATAATACCATACACAAAGTACGTTTGCATTGCACATGAACATGCATCAGTCGCTCAAAGACCTTTTTCTTATTTTTACTCAAGCGTTCGCTCGCGGTCTGACCGCAACAAATGAGAAACGAAAAAATCGGTTGTAGTCCGAGCGCGAGCGAACTGAGCGAAGACCGGGGTTTTTCGGTCGCTCGCGAACATTTTCGTCAAATACTCAGTGAAAACTGTTATTCGAAGACCGCGCAAAATGCTCAACTGTTATTTGCGAGCTCTGTAGGTAATATTGATTCGTCCTTCTTGTTAATGAAACTTAATTTATCGGTTCCTTCAAGAACAACTAGACACTTTCGTCCGTTGCATTTAGCACTGCTCACATCGGATTACTCTTTGCACAGTGCATTTCATGTATTATATAACGAGGAGGCGTGTCAGAACCCATAAAGTATATATATTCTTGATCAGGATGACAAGCCGAGTTGATATAGCCAAGTCCGTCTGTCCGTATATATGAACGCGTCGTTCTCAGAACCTACAAGAGCTAGAGACTTTTTTATGTAGGTTCCTGTATAGCACGAAAAGATCGAGTTTGTTTCAGAAATTCGATAACTGTTATCGTTTTTTTGTTATCGATTAAAAACGAAAATCTAAATTCAGCTATATAATTCTATATAATTCATCTTTATAGCTAGAGTATCCAAATTTTGCATTTATTGTTATTTGGGTCTTACGCAATTTCGGTTTTTGTTAAATTTTGGATGCCCCTTCCCCTCAAATTTGTAACTCCCGTATCTCAAATACTAGAGACTTGTGCTTTGACACATACATACATATGGATGACATGATCACGCCCAACAAGTTTGATTAAAATCGTTACTCTAGAAAAAGTTATTATACATTTAATTTCCCATAACATTGCCATGCAAAGCAGCCAAAGAACAGCTGACGCACCGACTTCCGCTTGTGTGTGCTTGCGCCTGTGTATGTGTTGCTTGTAATGAATATATATATATTTATGTATATTAAAGAAACGGTGTATGTGTTGCTTGTAATGAATATATATATATTTATGTATATTAAAGAAACGGAGCTTGCTTGGAATTGCGGTTCTTCGCAGGGTTCAGGGTATACCCTAGTCGAGCGGTCTCGACTAAAGTTTTCTTACTTGTTTCCTCTGAACTCTCTTTTCCTCTAATCAAATCCTTGCTTTCAGCTTTTCTTATCCATCAAAGTACCCAATCATGACGGTGGATAAATTTGTTATTAAGGCATATCAGCCAATACAAAATTTATTATATGTATATTTTTACAGTTAAGCGTCTCTATATTTTATTTTTAATTTTCCTTGAATGCCTCTACCATCAATTCTCTTTAGTTCAATAATATCACTGACCATGTAAGGCTGTGAACTGGGGCATAGCCGGCCGGGTAAATTTAACCTTGGGGTAAGCTATTAATATATATATTATATCATCGGACTGCAGGATTCTTATTTTAGACGCTTCCATTAGACTTACTATTGGGATGTCTTGTTTGATGAGTGAATTCAAATCATCATGGTTAAGGATTGAAGGATTTACTATATTTGTTTTTGCCAAAGTGATTGTAAGTATCAAATTTTTTACTTCCATGATAAGCATTCTATTTCTTGCCAAGGGCGCCTCGTTGAGGTGTGGAGTGTCAGCCATATTATTTTTACGAGACTTTAAGATCAAATTTATAGTGTCGGTTACTTTGATTCATTATTTATTGCTTGAATTTGATTCGATTAACTGAGCGTCTGTTGTATTTATTTTTAATAAGTCTGAGGTGTCAGGTGTACCCGCTACAACCTTCAAAGCCGCCCTCAGAAAGTCGAGGCTCCTTGCCATCCCATGGTGTACCTTAAGGACTGAGAACAATTAAATACTCTGAGTCTCGGTCTAATAGTTTGTGCATGTGTGATTGTGGAAGGGAATCGGACAATTTTACTGTTTTTACTGTACTGACAAATTCTTAAAGGCTTCTAGTGTGCCTCAAACATTCACGTTGTTCGAATACCAGAACAACAACATCGGTGATCCGAGGGTGATGAACATCATGAGGGCTAACCTGGAATACAGTAAGAGATCATGACTTATTTGATTTGAAAAAACTAATCACTTAGCTAAATGAGAGGCTTTAGCTATTTTAGGTTATCCTTGTGGACCACTCTCCCCTTAATGAGAACAGCTCTTCCCAGGTCTGCTTGTATCTTTTGTTCAGAACAATGGGGGGTTAGCTTGTTTCCTAGTCTCCTGTTGTTTTTTAGGAAAACTTCTTCGCCCACATCGAACACTCAATTCTGCCTCGCTGCATTGCACTTTTTCATAGTGGTCTGTTGAGCCCTGATAAGTTTAGACTTAATGTCTAATCGGCGTTTGTCAGACCCAGAATGGACAGCCTCAATTGGTTTTTCGTTAGAGTACAAGGTTTTGTTGTATTATATTGTAGCTTTTAGAATGAGTTCTATTGTGTCGTAAAGCTTTTTGTCAATTTTTAGGCATCTAGGTATCTCTGTCAGGGTGCTGTGGAAACGCTCCACTTGACCATTTGATGAGCTATGGAGTGGGGGCGCGTTTAGAACGTCTATGTCATAATGATATTTTAGCATAGAGGTGATGGTTTCTGAATTGAAAGCTGCCTCGTTGTCCCAATATATTGTTTTAATGTTGGGAAACATATTTACAATTTGCAACAGGGGTCCTCTGACGTCGATTATTGTTCTAGACATTATTGGTTGTACTATTGCGAATTTCGAAAATTTGTTTTTGCAAGTTAAGAATTGTTTTTTGTCTATTGCAAAGATGTCTATATGCAGCATTTCGCCAGTGTAGCTTGGAATGGGGGTCTCGCTAAATCCTGTTTTTTTTTTTTTTGTGTGCCTGTTGGACTTGGCTTGGGTGCAAACCCTGCAATTGGTAACTACTTCATTGGCAAGACTACTCATTTTGGGAAAAAAGTAGTCAAGAAGGACTTGCTTAAAAATTTTCTGGGCAGCTCTATGCGCACTATTATGTTCGGCAGTGATGATCTCTAATTTCATTTTTGTCTGTTATGTCTTGGGTAAAATTTTTGCAATATCTAAATTGATTGGCAGGGAAATGGTAGATTAGCTCGTGTTGAAAACTTGCTAATGTGGGGAGGCGCAATGTATGGCGTTTACACGACCTCAGAATTTACGACCTCTTTAAGTGTTTTTAGAATGATATTTTTGTCAGTGAAATTAATCAAATGACGAGTTTTGCTTTAGAACAGTACCAAATAAAAGAGCGTGCTTAGCGTGCTTCCTCAAAGATGAATTGGTTCCTGAAGCAGTTTTCAGGTGTTCAGTCATTTGACTGGGCATAATGTCAGGCTTTAGGTGTATGAAATTAATTAGGGCACTGTAAAGAGCAGCACGAGAGCGACGAGATCGGGATGGAGTGCTCTCGCTAGATGTTCGGGTCTCTGTGCTAGCTCTCTGCCCACTAGCTTAAGTTTGAAGTTGCATTAAATCAGCACTCAAAAGACTTCGTTGTCGGCAAGCTGCTTGTTGAAGTCCACAAGTTGCTTTTTTTATACGGTATATATTACCAAGCCCTTTTGACAGGACATTTTTGGCGCCCACGGGTGGACTCTTCAACAGCAGGTGACATCGGTGGATTACATACAGGAGGATTACATGGATTGCACTAATAATCAGGGAAGTACATAGGGTTATACGTACATATACCGAGTATTCTAAATTCAATAAAGTGCACTCGAGACATGCAGATTTTAACTGCAGGTAAACCTATGTACATGTGTATATGCCTATCAATAAATGCTTAACTTGGTTATTTGTACATACATATATATTGTCAAAATAATTAGACATTGACCTCTGTCTGCCCTCGAATTTGATGAACATAGAGTCAAAACGGAGCCAGAGAGTTCAGCCTCTGTGTAAAGAAAGAAAAGAAACTAAAAAACCGTTTCACACAGCTTTGCCGCCTTTTGTGCTCAAATCGATCTCTTAAACTCTTCGCTAGTTGCCTATTATTGGTCGCACAATCGTTGTTGTGTGCGCTCTCGCTTGCGAAGATAGAGCGCTGATACATTGTTGTTGCTATCCGCTCTTCGTCGTCGTTGCACTCTCCGTTGCGCTCTCGTTGTGCGCTTCAAACTTGTATGAGTGCATGCTCGGCACTCACCAGCTTTTATTGTCCGCTGTTGTGAAGTTCGGCTATGCATTTGCGCTCCCCGTTGCGCTCTTGTTGTGCGCATCAAACTTGTATGAGTGCATGCTCGGCACTCACCAGCTCTTGTTGTCCGCTGTTGTGAAGTTCGGCCTTGCATCTGTGCCCCAACTTGCATGATTCGTTGTGCGCATCGAACGTGTATGAGTGCAGGTTCGACACTCACGATCAAACCAGTGGGTGGTTGTATTAGCTGAATAACTTACAGGTATCTGTTACAATCGTTAGTAGCAGCCCATATACAACTAGCTAACGTATAACACATAGAGCATCGACCGAACGCAGTGGATATTATTCTGCAATCCCTTAGCTTGCATTATAATTCGGGTTGAGTTGAAATTGGTTTTAATTGTATAACATTTTGAAAATCATGACTGGCAAGCGAGGAAAGAATCGATCTATGGACGAGTCATCATCAGCGCGGAATGAAAGCCTGCTGAATGCTTATAAAAACGTGACAAACGATATAACGCGTATCAACAAATCGTTAAAAGACTTCACAATATCGGTAGAGCCCTTTGAAATCGAATGTCGATTAGAAATTTTAAACCGATATATAGAAAACGCGTTTAAAATACAGCAAGAGCTGGACGACATTAATTCAGATTTAGTGCCTCGATCATCATTAGAGGAGTTGTGTGTCACAACCAAGGCCCTACTAATGAAGCGAGGCAGTGTCAGTCAACCAAAACCGGAAAGTCATGCCAATTCGATCATGATTAGCTCCGTGTCACATACTAGAAATCTACCTCACATTAAATTACCAAAACTTAGTGGAGAGTATTCCGAATAAAAAAACTTTATAGGTCTGTTCGAGAACTTAGTTGACAATGACCCAGCTCTGTCGAACATAGAGAAGTTTAATCATTTGTTGTCGTGCCTAGATCGAGAAGCACTGGGTACTGTTAAGGCTTATCAGGTAACAGATGAGAATTACCCGAAAGCTTTAAAGGCTTTAAAAACAGTGTATGACAACCAATGTCTCATATTTTTTAATAGCATCTCCAAGCTGTTCAAACTACCCAGTATGTCTGCACCGTCAGCAGCATCTTTGCGCAAGATGATTGATTCGGTGCGTGCCATTTATGAATCTCTGTTATCGCTAGGCTCTGATAAACAGATTTCCAATGCCATGTTAATACATTTAGTAATGAGCAAGGTAGACACTGGCACACGCTCGAGATGGGAAGAGAACTGAGACTACAACAAACTTCCATTGTGGAATGATTGTGAAGTTGCATTAAATAGACGCTATCAGCATTTGACTGCTGAAGAAGTCTCTTCTGCATGCGGCGTAGGTCGTAAGACACCTCATGACAGTGGAAAAAGAGGTGGAAAAACATCATTAGCCGTTGCTCTTCCAAGTCAGCTCCAAGTCAATAAGTGTGTTTTTTGCAAATCTGATGATCACTATGTCCAGTCTTGTTCATCATTCGCAGCAATACCCTGCCAGAATCGATTTAAATTCGCAAAGAGTTTTCCTCTTTGTATAAACTGCTTGCGAATAGGACATTCGGTAGCCGCGTGTAAATCAGCTCACTGTCGTGTTTGTTCTAAGCCCCATCATTCAATGCTACACAGATACACTTCGGAGACTCCTCAGACTGCCTCAACGGCTATCCCAGTAGCTCCGAGGCCCATTGCGACACAGTTTTCGGCTGTGAACCACGCAAGTAGCGCCTCTGACCAAGTTCTCTTGGCAACGGCTGTCGTCAGAGTAAAAGATCAATCAGGATCATATCAGTTAGCTACAGCCCTCTTAGACTCCAGCTCTCAGGTAAACTTCATCACTGAGGAGTTAGCTAAGCAGCTACAATTGAAGAGGCAAAAAAGGGGTATTCACTTATTGGGTATTGCTAACTGTCAGTCAATCGTTAGTCACAGTGTTCAGACATCGATAGCCTCACGAACAAATCATGACTGATTTTGGTATCCTCCGGTCCATATCGTCGTATCAACCTGAGAAACTTACTGAGAAGATCACTGTGCCTGATAGCGTGCAGTTAGCTGATCCTCAGTTCCACAAGCAACAACGCATTGACATGCTTCTCGGCGCCGATATCTTTTTTAATGTATTAAGAGAAGGCCGAATATAGAGAACTAGCAACAGTCCAACACTCCAACTTACAGCTTTTGGTTGGATAGTGTCTGGTCGTTGTCGAACGAAGGAAATAGCCGCCCGTTCCTCAACTTTAATGAGCGTTGTGAAGGACGAGATCTATGTAGACTCGATCGTTCGAATGTTCTGGGAGTTAGAAGACAAACCTAATACAATTAATTCAAATTTGTATACCCCAGAACAACAGCTGTGCGAGAAGTCCTTTGTAGAGACTATTCGCCAAACCACCTCGGGTCGGCTCAGAGTGTCGTTGCCATTTAAATCTAGTCCGCACAGTCTAGGTATGTCATATGACATAGCCAAACGACGGTTTATGGGTCTGGAGAGAAGAATGTGCAAAGAAGATGACATTCGGCCCATGTACATTGACTTCATGAAGGAGTACTTGGCCTTGGGTCATATGAGTCCGACAGATAATCACATTCCGAGAGAGCAGCATTTTTTCATTCCGTACCAATGCGTGCTAAGACCGCACAGCTCGTCAACGAAGCTCCGGGTAGTGTTCGATGCCTCTAGCAAATCGTCTTCTCAGTTGTCTCTGAATGATTTACTCATGGTGCTTCCGACCATTCAGCCTCAGTTATGGGAAACGTTGCTACGTTTTCGACTTCGCCCTTGGGCTGCAACCGCAGACATAGCAAAAATGTACCGTCAAATACAATTAGACGAGTCCCAGCGCAACTTTCAACTTGTTGTGTGGAGAGAAAAGTTCACTGATGGGACAGCTGCTATGGGACAGCTGCTGCGCCATTTTTGGCAGTTCGATGCCTAAAGTATCTGAGCGAATTACATGCTTCCACTCACCCAGCTGCAGCTCGGTCCTTAACTCACGACTTTTATGTCGATGATTTGTTGACAGGATCAGACAGCGCTGAAGAGTTATGCTTGTTGCATCGCGATTTAATCGCAATTCTTCAAGGGTGTGGCTTCCATCTTACAAAATGGTCATCCAACTGTAAGAAACTTGCAGCTCAATCAGCAGAGGACAACATTGTCATTGGTCATCACGAAGACACAAAGACCTTGGGATTAATTTGGAATCCGAAGGCAGACGTATTCAGATATACAATGGAATCTACAAGAGATTCGAATCCTACCAAGCGGTCCGTTCTATCGTTTGTGGCACGATTATACGATCCCTTAGGTTTGCTAAGTCCGATTGTAACTCGTGCAAAAGTCCTGATACAGGAAATGTGGTTGAATAAGCTTCGATGGGATGACCAATTACCTGCCCAAATGATAAAAGAGTTGGAAGCAGTGACCAACTGTTTTTCAGAGTTAAATGCTTTGTGCATACCTCGTTACGTAGGCACGCTTAAAGCAAGAGTCTTTCAAGTCCATGGCTTTGCTGATGCGTCGACAAGAGCCTACGGTTGTTGTCTATATGTACGAGTGCAAACAGTTGATGGTATCACTATCAGGTCACTGCCGCGGCTTGAACTGTGTGCTGCGGAATTATTAGCTACCGTGTGGCACGCGGTAAAGAACTTACTCGACTGTCCATTAGACAGAATTGTCTTTTGGTCAGACTCCGAGGTTGTTCTTCATTGACTGCAAATGCACTCATCAAATTTGAACACATTTGTTGCCAATCGAGTAGCAACCGTTCAGGAGTTGACAGACAATGTATCCTGGCGTCATGTCACAACAAAAGACAACCCGGCATACATAGTGTCTCGGGGAAAATGCGTGCATTGCTTTCGATATAAGCCGAAGCTTTTGTCGCAAATAATGGGCAATCTTCCCGCTGATCGTTTACACGGGAACAGACCCTTTGAGATCAGCGGAGTGGACTTTTGTGGTCCAATTTTAGTTTCGTTGAGGATTCGGGGCAAAGCGCCCGTTAAGATGTATATTGCCATATTCGTCTGCTTCAGAGCTTGTAACCGATCTAACCTCTACCACCTTTCTGATGTGTTTATCTAGGTTCATTGTTCGACGTGGCCTTGTAAGGAAGCTATACTGCGACAATGCCATCAATTTCGTGGGCGCGGCTCGCACATTGGCAGACTTTGCGTCCAATTTCAGCGCCAATTCATCTGGGATTCAAACGTATGCTGCGGAACGGGGAATGGAGTTTATTTTCATTCTCCCATGAGCGCCGCATTTCGGCGGCCTGTGAGTAGCAGCGCTGAAGTCTGCGAAAGGCCTGCTGCGCAAGGCAATTAGCAGTGCAGTGCTGACCCAGACGATTTGGCAACGGTGCTCGTCGAGGTGGAGGCCATCCTCAATTGGCGACCGATCATCGTTCCCAGCAGCAACCCAAACGACGGCGAGGTGCTCACCCCAGCTCATCTGCTGGTCGGCGAAACGCTCGTGCCGCTGCCACTCGCATCAACGCAGTCAGTCGACGATGTCAGGCTGCCATACTTAAAAAGATGGCAGCTGACATCAAGAATCAAGCAGCGATTCTGGACAGACTGGTCCACGGACTACCTGCTCAGTCTGCAGCAAAGGAGCAAGTGGACGCGAGAGTCGAGGAACGTGGAAGTCGGCACAGTCTTCCTCGTGGGAGAGGACAACGCTCCGCCTCAGCAGTGGATGCTCGGCGTGGTGACCGAAGCGATACCCGGCGGAGATGGTAGGAGTGGTGGTCATAAAGACTAAATCGGGAACATACAAACGCCCAATTCATCGCATTTCACCCTTGCCTATTACATAGTTTAGTTTAAGTATTAAGTGAAGTTGAAGCCCTGCGGCCTTTCAACGCGGCCGATGTTCAGTCATTTGACTGGGCATAATGTCAGGCTGTAGGTATGTAAGGTGCATCAAATTAATTAGGGCACTGTAAAGAGCAGCAAAAAAGCGACGAGAGCGGGATGGAGTGCTTTCGCTAGATGTTCGGGTCTCTGTGCTAGCTCTCTGCCCACTAGCTTAAGTTTGAAGTTGCATTAAATCAGTACTCAAAAGACTTCGTTGTCGGCAAGCTGCTTGTTGAAGTCCACAAGTTGCTTTTTTTATACGGTATATATTACCAAGCCCTTTTGACAGGACAACAGGTTTACCTGTTGATTCGACCGTGTAGGTAAGCGAGATATCAGAGTGATTGGTCTGCCTTTTTAAGATAATACCGCGCCAATTCCATTTGCTGAGGCATCAGTGGTCAGGTCGAAGGGTTTTTAAAGTTAGGATACATGGGAATGACATCTGTCGCGCAAACGTTCAAATGTGTCACGCTGGGCTTCGTTGAACTAGACCGGGATTATTATACCCTAAACCCATTGAAAATGGGAATTCAGGGTACAATGTTTTTGTTGGAAGGAGTATGTATGTAACAGGCAGAAGGAGGCGTGGCAGACCCCATAAAGTATATATATTCTTGATCAGGATGACAAGCCGAGTTGATATAGCCATGTCCGTCTGTCCGTCTGTCCGTCTGTCTGTCCGTCTGTCCGTATGTATGAACGCGTCGTTCTCTGAACCTACAAGAGCTAGAGACTTGAAATTTTTTATGTAGGTCCATGAATAGCACGAAAAGAACGAGTTTGTTTCAGAAATTCGATAACTGTTATCGTTTTATTGTTATCGATAAACAACGAAAATGTAAATTAAGCTATAAAATTCTATCTAATTCATCTTTCTAGCTAGAATCAAATTTTGCATTTAGTGTTATTTGGACCTTACGCAATTTCGGTTTTTGTTAGATTTTGGATGCCACGCCCTCGTCGCCTCAAATTTGTAACTCCCGTATATCAAATACTAGAGACTTGTGCTTTAACACATACATACATATGGATAACATGACTACGCCCAACAAGTTTGATCAAAATCGTTCATCTAGAAAAAAAGTTATTAAACATTAAATTTCCCATAGCATTGCCATGCAAATAGCAGCCAACGAACAGCTGACGCACTGACTTGCGCTTGTGTGTGCTTGCGCCTGTGTATGTGTGTGTGTATGTGTTGCTTGTAATGAACATATATATACTTATGTATATTAAAGAAACGGAGATTGCTTGGAATTGCGGTTGTTCGCAGGGTTCAGGGTGTACCCTAGTCGAGCGGTCTCGACTAGAGTTTTCTTACTTGTTTTTGACCTATGTTTACTAACTGAACCTTGTTCACCTTTTAGTGTGTCAGTTCTTGAGCGAGCTATGGCTGCAAAGTCTTTAATGAAGACTCTGTAGTAGCTTGTCAAACCTAAAAATGATCGGGCGCTATAAACGTTTTTTGGCTCAGGACATTCTTGAATTGCCTTGACCTTGTGGGGATCTCATTTGGTCCATTCTATGCTTTCCTTAAAAAACTTGTTTTTCTTGGCTTACCCTCATATTCGCATCGATAAGGCATTTTAGCACTGTTTCGGTGTGGCTTAAATGGTCGGTTTCATTTTTTGAGAAAAAATATAACATAGACGTAACATATTTTCCCAATGTGTTCTCTTAGAACATCATCGATAGCTCTAAGAAATATACTGCATGCGTTTTTGAGGCCAAAAGATAGGCAGCAGAATTCATATTAGAAAATGAAGTTTTCTCCCGGTCCTGTTCCGCAAGGTATATCTGATGGTATCCCGACTTTAAGTCGAGGGTGGTAAAAAATTTAGCATTTCCGAGGTTCGAAAGAATCATGGGAATGCTAGGTATTGGATACCGATCAGGGATGGTTCGCTCATTCAGTTTCCTGAAATCGATGACCAGTCTCTTTTTTTCGTTGCCAAAGTCATCTGTGCCTTTCTTATCAACTACCCAGGTTGGGCTGTTATACGGCGCGTCTTGAAGGTCTGATGATACCGTCTTTTAGTAATTGCTTGATTTCGTTGTTCACGAAGTCAGCAACGCCCATAAAGGTTGGGTATGACCTGACATATACAGGGTCATCGTATCTATCGTGCGGATAGTTGCCGTGACGGCAGTGTTGGAAGGGAGAGCTTCATCTGCTATTGAGAAAGCTTTCTTTGCTTTGAGTATCATGTTCTTGAACTCCTTTTTAATGGAGGCAGGAGCTACGATGTCATTAACATCGGTGAACTTTTCATCAGAGCAGTTGTGATGATAAATTTTTTCAGAAATGCCCCAATACTCTAGAGTGTCCTCATCTAAGTTCAAGCTAACCCCGGCCTGTGTTAACAGGTCGAATCTTATTATGGTATCGAACGAACTGAGAGTGTCTAGCAGAAAGAATGGTGAAGTATGCTTAAAAATGTTCATAAGGCACTTTTGTTTAATTTCAGTGGACCCATGAATAGATTTCACTGAGAATGATTCGACAACTGGCATTATGGTTAACAAAGGAGCTGTTACATATTGTCTCTATTTGGTTGTTCTTGTTGAACATCTTTTTATACTTTTATATAAGTATATTGGTTTTGTACAATGCCCGTCATGCTGTCCGTCCGTTTGTCTGTCCGCCTGTCCCTATGAACGCAAACCATTTCCACCGTAGTGATGTTAGCGACTTGAAATTTGAAATATATATAGTGTATACCCTCGTCAGATAAAGTGTCAAGATTTTCCCGATACGCCCACTAGGGGCGTGGCAAATCGGGTCCCTAGTCCTGCTGCGTCAGCGCCAGCTGACCAACGCAGCTGAACGCTTCGCAGCGAGATTGGCCCCGAAGTTTGACGGCCCATACCGGATCATCAGATTTGTTTCCCCCGAAGTCGTGCGACTCGCGAGGGAGGGCGAGCGCAAGAGAAGGGTGGCCAGTGTGACGCAGCTGAAGCCATTTTTCCAAGTCGGGAGTGAAGACGAAGCGGGACTTACGGACGGCGAGGGACAGGTGGAAGGCCCCACCGTTGCTGGAGGAGGCGGGCATAGAAAGTTGCCCGAAGAAGGGGGGGGGGGTGTAAGGCGGCGATAAATCTGCCGCCTCACATTTAGTAGTAAGCTAGTCATAAGTTGATTTTGTATAGTTAATAAGTATAGTGAGTAAGAGATTTGATTAGGAGATGAATTATGAAGATTAGGTGTAGGCGCAATGGAGCGCAGAGGCGGCCCATGAAGGGCCCGCCCTTATTAGGTTTAAGTTAGAAGGCGAACCCCCCTTATATGCGCGCCGATGATCGGCAATGTAGCTAGGCGCGCCGCGGCAAATTGAAAGCTTCGTGGTGAGAAGCAGCGGCCGCGACAAATTGCATTGCCGAGGTCGGCGCGCGATCGTCCGAAGGGCGAGTAGGGCAGTCAGAGTGTGACCGCGAAAGAGTGAGGAGTCTGGAGTAAGTAGTGAGAAGGTGAGGGCGTGTCGCCGCCAGAGAGCTAAAAGGAAGTGAAAGTGAAAAGTGAAAAGTGAGGCAAGTGGAAGAAGACAAGGGAGGAGATACCAGAAAAGGAGACACGGGAGGAAGGTCGAAGAACCGTGAGTTATCTAAAGGAAATAAAGAAGAAACCGAAATCTTTGCGTTTTAATTTTGGAGAAACATTTGCATAAGTGCTAACGAACGCTAGATCCCCTACGTTCGTGCTTTGTCCGTCAGAGTGTAAGACCAGCGGGCAAGTTCGAACCTGCTGCCGCAGCCAAAGTTGACCGGCGCGGTGCAGCGATCGTTGTCGCGCTACTCCCAGGCGAGAGCAGCTCCGCCAGCGGCCGTGAGTTGCCGTATTTCCCGTCCCCTACCCCAGCGCGTCCCAGCATCCTATAAATTATCTTGTAGGTGACCCTGGGCCAGGCTGAGTCTGCCCCAGCTGGAAAAACGTACCTTTACAAACTTCAACCTTAAGCTAGTGGGCAGAGCTAGCACAGGGACCTGAACAGCTAGCGAGAGCACTCGCTCCCGCTCTCGTCGTTCTTGTGCTGCTCTTTACAGTGCACTAATTAATTTCATGCACCTGAACACTTTGCTTGTATCTTTAGCTTTAGTTCTGATTTGAATAAAAAAGCGACAAGATGTCTTCGAATCTACACTCCGGTCTTAGCCGTTATCCTCATTTATCATTGAATACTATTGAGCCACAAGGCCAGTAGTCTATAAAGGAGACGAAGTCAACTCCCCCAAACATAAACTTCGTAATTATTGAAAACACACCCCTACAAGATCAGGAATCTACTTTGGACCAACAACAGTGATTAGGATCTACATATTTGGCGCCCAACGCACACGGACTTTGAATTCAACATAGTTAGGACAAAAACATGTAAGTTTGGAGAGTGAACTCCTAAAAAATAAATAAAAAAAAATTCACTTATGATGAAAAAGGAAAGAAAAAGATTACATAAATATTATTGCCTTCATTTTCTATTATATTCTACTTTAATTATATTATGATTATCCAGAGGATGATGTCGTTTTAGTCTTGTGGCTGTTGTATTTACGGGTGGACGGATAATCTATCCGCATACCTTGAGCTGTGTCGTAATGATGCCAGATTTTGGGAAGAACCATAAGCTAGATTGAAGAAAAAAATAAGCTAGAATAAGCTAAAAATTAAAAAAAAAAGTTTGAAAAATAAGCTAACCATAAAACATTAAAATAGTCGGGATTTTTAAACAAATTTGTATGTATATACATACAAATACATATGTATATTATAATAATGAAATAATTTCATCAGCTTCATCACCAGACTCCAGATATTTGGTGGATACTTAATGCCAAATATTTGTTGGGAAGGTTGTAGTCATGACAACTTTGTCCCACTTATATCAGTGGACTCATCCAACAGCAAGCAAAATTTGGACGTTCATATGTCCATCCGCAAATCATCATTAAAGTGGATTCCCAACACATTGTTTATTATTTGCGTACACTTTGTCCGCTTTAACTTTATGTCGGCAGAGCTTTTAAAGCGTTTTAAAGTGTTCCACACATGGTCAATTGGTGCTACGGCCGAGTGTTCCGCAATGCACATACAAAGTGCAGCCTCCTGCTCTTCTGCTTTCATAGTCTTTATAACAAAAGGTATTTTGCTATATTGAGACACGCTTGCAACGGACGAAATATGTTTTTTAGTTTGGGCATGCTTACGTAATTCGCACAACTTTGCCCCAATCAATGCCTTGCAAAAGCAGCAGTACCCTTTTGTGGAATCAGTTGGCACTTTCCTTAAACTCTGCAAAATTTAACCACAAATCACGGAGGTGCTGCTTAAGTTTAAAAACGTGCAATGGCAGTGTAACCCAATCTTATTAGCGAAAGATTACAATAATATTGTTTGTTTTTGGTTTTTTTTTTTGTTTTAAATTATTTTAAGCTAAAACAAGTAAGAAAACTCTAGTCGGGGGTCCCGACTAGGAGATACCCTAAACCCCGCGCTATCTGCGTTTTTTAAAATACTGCATAATTAGCATTTCGTATAAACGCACAGAAAACTAAATTCAATTCATTTTTAATTGTTTAGCCGATGGCGCCATCTATGGTTAGATAGAATAGCGCCATCCATGTTTCGAATTATGGAACAGCTGATAATTAGCAAATCATATCGCCATCTATTGGAAATATGTACACTAAAACTTGCGGCTCTTAGAATTTGCTAGATGCACGCAGCTCAATGTGTATGTGTGCACATGTATAGGAAAACAATTTGTTTTGCGTTGCTGGTCACGTGTTTGGCCGATTGGCCAAATGTTTTGTTTAATAATGGATTAATGGATTTGAATGAACTCTTCGGCTTATGATCAACATATTTTATTAAATTTTTTCAAATTTTTAAAAATGCAAACGCATTCATTTATTGGCGCATTCATTTATTGGTATAAAAACAACAACAACTGGCGAATGTTAGGCGTCTTTTTTCATGATCCGACGACAATAAAGGTTTTTTCCGAGCAACCCGGGATGCGAACTCGTTCCTTTTTAGAGCTCTGCGGACGCTTTCGCGGGATATGTCAATACGACATTCTTCCTGCAGCTCCCTGGCAAGCGTTCTGGTCGAAATTGTAGGGTTATCATTAACTTTCCTGGCCAGAATACGCTCTGCCCTATCTGTTAACGCCGGAGGTCGTCCAGTTGAACGTTTTGGCTCCAGTGTTTCATTGTTCTCTGCGCGGCTTATAATATTGTAAACGGTCCTCTTCGATATTGCAAACATTTCAGCAACCTCCGCGACCGATTTTCCTATGGAGTGATTATAATAAACCAATTGAATCATGTCAAATGACAATCGCTTCCCTGGCATTCTTAATTTGTTTAAATTTGTTGAAGATTGAATCGATAATTACAAAATATGACGAAATTCTTCAGAACATAGCATTAGCCACAGCTGTGCACATTGAAATCGCCGAAAACAACGGTAAATGCGAATTTAGCAATAAGAAGAAATAAAGAATAGCATGTGTGCAAACACTTTCGTGTCACTTAAATTTGACTATCTTTTGTGTTGTTATTGTTTTTTAATCCTATGTTAATAGTTTTTTAATTTTTTAAAAATTATTTTTGTAAGATAATACATTGGAAAACACAATATAATTTTTAAAAAATTTGAAATATCACATTTAGTAGTTTTTTTTTAATGTCAAAGAATAAAAATAAATTTTTTGTCCCATGTGAAAACACTTTCGTGTCAAACTGTATATAAAATCAACAGAGTATGTTCGGAATTGCGGATCTAATCAAGCGCTCTAGACTTCAGATTTTTTATTTAATGGCTTTAAGTGTATTTTATACAATTTTGAGCATTGTTACATTTTGTATGCCACGCCCCCTGCTCCTAAAACTTACAAAACACGTATTTAAAATACTTATGAAAGGCATAATCACGCTCTGAAAGTTTGATGAAAAATTTCTCATAACAGGACGCCTGTATGGCAACCCAAGCATGCACTGTGTGTGTATGTGTGTATATGTTAATTGAAATTAATACATACATATGTACATTGCGCGTGATCGTGAAAACGCACCCTTCATGTTCACCTTAAATTGGCTTGTGTTTTGTTCTAAGGTACATGAAGTGGTTTTCTTAATAATTATTACAAAATATAGTAATTATGTCATGCGTAAAATACAACTCATACATAGACGGGACATCTAAAACAGTCACATTTCCGTTGTTGAAACCCAAAAGTAAACAAGCCGGGAAAAACGAATTGACTGGCCGCTGAAATGATTAGTGTTGTTCAAATTTGTTCTAGATTTCCTTAAGTGTGTTAAGCATGGTTAATTTTGGTATTTACTTACATTTAAGTTGTTCATTCTCTAGCGCTATTATGACGCTAAGTTCCAGTCGATAGTGCCAGTGTTATATTTGAAGCAGGAGTGCATTTTATCAATGTCGAATTTATCGACAAGAGCGTATTAATATAAATGAGGCATTTTGGCGCAATTTTCGTGAAATTATCAAATCTTTAATCGCAGTGCCCACAATTAAAATGTTCACGACAAACTCCCTCAAGCCGGCGAAATTATATGTTATAAAACGAGGTAAATTTGTTTAGTTATTTTAAAAAGAAACGTTTTTGTACGTCTTCAAACTTATAGATGGAAGGAAGGAAGAAATACATTTCGATAAAATTACATCTAGAATCCAGAAGTTGTGTTATAATTTGAACATGGATTTTGTTGATCCTGTAAGTAGTTATTTAAATATTCAATAATATGGTGGGTCACAGTACACACATATGTAAATATATACTCAAATGATATGTACTGGCATGTATGTGTGTGTATATATAACGATATGCCAACAGGTGGTCAGATTTGACATTAAATTTAAATATTTGTACATTATTTACCTATATATTAAACTTACGGACTTTAAAAATATATATTTACATATATAAATTAAAAAACATGCACGGGTGCCACTAAGCTACCGTACATGGTACAATTTCAAGATAAGCTGTAATTTCATTCAATTTTTATACCCTGAACCCATTGAAAATGGGAAAATCAGGGCATAATGTTTTTGTTGGAGGGCGTATGTATGTAACAGGCAGAAGGAGGCGTGGCAGACCCCATAAAGTATATATATTCTTGATCAGGATGACAAGCCGAGTTGATATAGCCATGTCCGTCCGTCCGTCTGTCCGTCTGTCTGTCCGTATGTATGAACGCGTCGTTCTCAGAACCTATAAGAGCTAGAGACTTGAAATTTTTTATGTAGGTCCGTGAATAGCACGAAAAGATCGAGTTTGTTAAAAAAAGTCGATAACTATTTTAATTTAATTGTTATCGATTAAAAACATTATCGAATGTTAGTTATAAAATTATATCTCCCACGTCTTTATAGCTAGAGACCCCAAATTTTTTTGTAAGTTTTATATTTATTTTCTCTAATTTTGATTTTTGTTAAATTTTGGATACCGGCTCCAAAAACCCAAATGGGTTTACATTTTTAAAAATTGGAAAAAATGTAATAAAATATGTTGAACACAAGCTGAAAATTTCATTCAAATCCATTAATTCGCGCAGAAGTTATTAAACAAAACGTTTGGCCAATCGGCCAAACACGTGACCAGCAAAACAAAGCAAACTGTTTTCCTATACATGTGCACACATACACACATACACATTGAGCTGCGTGCATCTAGCAAGTTCTAAAACCCGCAAGTTTTAGTGTACATATTTCCAATAGATGGCGCTATGATTTGCGAATTATCAGCTGCTCAGTTGGTTCGAAACTTGGATGGCGCTATTCAATCGAACCATAGATGACGCTATTAGCTAAACAATTGAAATGAATTGAATTTAGTTTTCTGTGCGTTTATACGAAATGCTAATTATGCAGTATTTTAACGCAGATAGCGCGGGGTTTAGGGTATCTCCTAGTCGGGACCGCCGACTAGAGTTTTCTTACTTGTTAATAATAAAATAATTGAAAATGGAATGATAAAAAAAATAACAAAACAAAAAATAACTGGTTGGAGCCACCGTTCTTAGCAAGTAATTATCTATAATACAACATATACAGAGCTCGGAAGTGGCCCCTTGAACAACATACATATGCTTTATTTGGCGCTATTTAAAACGGCCATTACGGTTTGAATGGCAGAATTGGGTCTGGGCATTATTTTGTGTATCTCCGAATATGACCTTTGCTCCATTGTGTGGATCTGCCAGATCCTACCACGTTCTTCTAGAACTAACTTTCTACAGGACATTTATACTAAGAAATTGGCTAATTTCGTCCAACAAAAGTTATGCAGAGCAAGTAGAATTAATGTTTAAGATGTTGCACACATACATAGTTTGTCAAGAAACACTTTATACACTGCAAAAATTACATTTTTTGACTTTAGATGCATAAATAAAAGCTTTTAGTTAAAATTTCTTATCTTATCTTAATGCTAAGTTGTTTAATGATCAATTCTAAGTTGAATTGTCAAAACCAGATTGCAAAAATAATAATGTGTACCAAAATAATCAAGTAAGAATATTCAAGTCGACTAGGGTATACCCTAAACCCTGCGAAGAACCGTTACTCCTTGCATTCTCCGTTTCTTTTATATACAAATGTATATGTATGTTCATTACAAGCAACACACACAGACGCACGCACACACAAGCGCGAGTCGGTGCGTCAGCGGTTCTTGGACCTCTATTTGCTGCCAATGTTATGGGAAATTAAATGTTAAATAACTTTTTTTATAAACGAACGATTTTGATCAAACTTGTTGGGCGTGATCATGTCATTTATATGCATGCATGTGCACAAATCTCTAGTATTTGATATACAGGACTTACAAATTTGTGGCGAAGGGGGCGTAGCACCCAAAATTTAACAAAAACCGAAATTGCGTAAGGGCTAATCATGTACACAGCTAAATTTTACCGCCTCTGTATCTTCCTTTTATGCCCACCTGTACCCATTTCTTCGAGTCGATATTCGTTTTCCATTACATTATTATTTTCCTTAATACAGATGACTTAAAATAATTCTGAAACTGATTTGGTCAACCTGTGATTATAATAAATCAATTGGACCACATCAAACTTAATCTTTGCCAGTCATTTTAAAAATGAGAGTAATTCAATTTACGATGAGTGCCCTGCTAACTTTTATATCCAAATTGAAAGATATGCAAAAAGAAACATGTATTAAGAGACGCACAATGTAAAAATTGCTCAAAAGTCCCGTTGTTCCTAAGAATTAGCGTAAATCAGTTTCTTGACAGCATTAAATATTAGTCATCTTAGTTTTTGTTGTTTATTTTGTTACGCATTGTTATGTTAGCTATCTGTCTTTGACAATTCAACTTAGAATTGATCATTAAACAACTTAGCATTAAGATAAGATAAGAAATTTTAACTAAAAGCTTTTATTTATGCATCTAAAGTAACAAAATTTAATTTTTTTGCAGTGTGTAAAGTATTTCTTGGCAAACTGTGTATTGCGAGCAATGCACACATACGCACAAATGAGCACGTGCTGCGTTCACATTGACGGACATGGCAATATTTACTGTTATATCATTTTCAATGGTTTAGGTTTTAACAAGTAAGAGTGCTTTAGTCCAGACTGCTCGACTAAGAGATCCCCTTGCGAAGAACCGCGATTACTAAGAACCGCTCAAATTCTCCGTTACTTTTATATGTATGTATGTATCAAGCAACGTATACACACACAGACGCACGAGTTACAAGTCAGAGGACGATCAAGGCAGACTTTGGTTATCAATTAGGAGAACCAACAGCTGTGCAACTCCCCGCCCAATAGGGTTCCTTATGAATATCTATACAACTTCAATAAAACGTCCGCTTACTTCTCTGACTTAATTCAGACTACTTTCTTTATTCAGTGGTAACATGTATGGTATTATTGTCCATGTGTCGCGACTCGCGACATCCCGTTCGAGGTTTGAAGCTGTCGCTTCGCAGCAAGTCTTGCCCACACGATGTAGAACAATGCCAAGCGGCGCCAAGGCGAGGCGGCTTGGTTGGGAACATCTCAGAGGGGACTGAGGCAACTGAGATGGTAACTCCTCCCCCCCTCGTGTGGAGCGACGGCAATAACGATGGTCTAGTGGAACATCCGTTTGAAGGTGTTTCCATCGGCGTGAACAAAATTTTGTTGGTTCTACAGGTCCAGCAGATGCCACTTGTTATAGCAGATGTCAACAAGACATATGTATATTGTTGTTCAGTTGTCGCATGTGGTCGTTTCTTCATCTAGAATGATTTTTAGGCATTGTTGGTTGATTATTGGAGTTGTGTTGTCTTCGCAGATATATGTTTGATGGACTTTGGGTTCATTTGTTTGTTATTTGTTTGATTAGGCCCGCTTAGTTATGTATTACATATTTAGGTAACATACATATTTTGTTCTTATTAATAGGTAGAGAAATAATGTGCAATAACTCATAATTGCTTTTATCAAGTATTGGTATGTTAATTCTAAAGGTTACATTTTTTTTTCTAAAGCTAAGAACTATATAAATATTCTTCGTTTAATGTCTTAAAAATGTTATTTTCATATTTTTTAGGTTTATATTTACATCTTCGGTAATGTTTTTGAATCTTATTGCTATGTCTTATTTATCATATTTTGTTGATTTATGTTCTTAAGTATCTTTTTTTTGTTTTCTTCTAGCTTGTTTAATTTGTTTGTAATAATTGTCCGTGTCCGTGTCGTCCATGTTACCAGTTACTACTTTAGTTAGTTTAATATTCCGTTAATTGGTCCTCTTCTATTTCTGATTTTTGGTAATAGTGCAATAATTCCATGTTTTACTTGTGTTCATTTTGTTTTTACATTCGTCAGATGTTGAATATTTATTAATTGCGTGTTTATGTTGTAGCCTCTGTAATGGGTTGTATAGTAAATGTATTTTTCTTAGTCTTTTCTTTATTTTAGATTATGTATCTTTTGTTTTTTTTCTAGAAATAAATGTTATCCCTGTGTCTTTAGATACTATGTGTTTAGTAAATTTTGGGGTTAATTTGTTTCGTCTGTTTTCTTTTCTGAAAATCGTATCCCCTATGTCTAACGGTAAGGGTTCCTGTCGGTCCTGTCGATCTTGATTCTAAATTCCATTTTGTTTTTCATTCCCTCTGCTATTTTAGGATATAGATTTGTTTGAAACGTGTTTAGCTTTTGTAGATAATCGTGTTGATTATCGAACGTCGTTTCTTTGTTAAATAAATGGGTTCTGCCTTGGAACACCTCATATGGAGTATATTTAGTCCCTGAGTGCATGGCGTTGTTGTAAGTAATAAAGGTTTCGGTCAGGGATTCGTCATGATCGCAAGTTATTAGTTCTTCTTTCTTTTTATAGAGGTCTGTATGGAGAATTTGCATGGGTAGAGAAGGAATTTCGGTTTCTTGGTATATAAGTTTTTGCGAATGTCTGTCGTATTTTAAAGTTTGGCATGTATCGCAGTCATTGATCATTTTAGAAATTATTGCTTTCAATTGGGGTGAGTAGATTTTTCTCTTTAGGTGAGCTAAAGTTTCATCGATCCCTCTATGGTTACGATCTTTGTGATATTTTTTAATTTCTACTTCGAGTTTACCAATTTCCGTTATATCTTCTAATAGGTTTGTACATCTTATTATTTTGTACATTTTTGTAGGCAAGAAATATTCTAGTAGGGTTTTTTCAATAATTTTGGAAATATCGTCTGGTGCCAATATAGCGTATGTTTTATTTGGTTTAAGAATCTTTGAAAAAATTTGGGCCAATTTAGTTTTGTCGAGGTTATTCTCGGAAATCTTTTTTCTTACTTTGTTTTTAAAAAGTGTTGTAGTTATTAATTGTGTTCTGTTATTTTTTTTTTTTGAATATAATTTGTAAACTAAATTCGTTAATGGGTTTATTTGTTACTTGTATCTTTTCTTTTAGGGTACTGTCCTAATTGTTAGTGTTTACTTCCGCGGTAATGCGGCTAAGGGCATCTGCCACAATGTTTTCAGATCCTCTTTTATAGGAAATCTCGTAATCGTACTCTAGTAATTGGAGTTTCCAACGAACTAATTTTGAATTTGGTTGTTTAAAATTCATTAGCCAAGTTAATGGTCGATGATCTGTAACGATTTTGAACCTTTGACCGAATAAATAGGGTCGGAAGTGTTTCGTTGCCCAAATAATTGCTAACATCTCTTTCTCAACCGTGGAGTAGTTTCCAACGAACTAATTTTGAATTTGGTTGTTTAAAAGTTATTGGTCGATGATCTGTAACGATGTTGAACTTTTGACCGAATAAATAGGGTCGGAATTGTTTCTTTGCCCAAATAATTGCTAACATCTCTTTCTCAACCGTGGAGTAGTTTAACTCCGTATCATTAAGGGTTCGACTAGCGAATGCAATCGGTCTCATTGTTTTATGAACCTTGTGATAAGGGCACCAATTGCCACATTACTTACATCGGTTGTAAGGATGAATGGTTTGTCAAAATCGGGGTATTGTAGTAGCGGGTCATTGAAAAGTAGTGTCCTACAGGTTTCGAATGCGTTAGTGAACTCGTTACTAATCTTTACTGCACTCCTTCCTTTTAGCTGTTGTGTTAAAGGTTTTGTGATATTTGCAAAGTCCCTTATGAAACTACGATAATAGCCTAAAAGTCCTAGGAAAGATTTGATTTGCTTCTTGGTCTTAGGAATAGGAAATGATTTTATGGTTTCAATCTTTTTAAGATTTGGTTTGATTCCCTTATTTGTTACAATATGCCCCAAATATTTAATTTCCTTTCTTAGGAAGTCTGATTTACTAGGTTGGAGCTTCAGATTTGCGTTGTTAAGTTTGGTAAACACTGTATGTAAATGTAACATGTGTTCTTGAAGTGAAGATGAGAAAACGATTATATCATCTAGATATATTAGGCAGTATTTGCTATTTAAATCTGTTAAAATGTTGTCCATAACTCTTTGGAAAGTAGCAGGAGCGTTAGTAAGACCGAAAGGCATTCCAACGTACTCGAAATGACCGTCAACGGTAGAGAAAGCTGTTTTATCTATATCTTTTTGGTGATAATCGCTGGCTAGGTCTAGAGCTGTAAAGTATTTTGCTCTACCGATCCTGAATAGAACGTCGTTAATGTTGGGCATCGGATATCTGTCCAAGGCTGTTTTTTCGTTTAATTTGAGGTAATCGATAACTAGTCTCCATTTGGCAATATTAGATTTATCTTTCTTTTTTGCTACTAGAAAAGTTGGACAGCTCCAGGGTGATTAACTATGTTTGATTATCTTTTGATCAAGAAGTTGTTGGATTTGGGCGTTAATTTTTTTCTTTTCTGTGATACTGTATCGGAATGGTTTTGTATGTATTGAAATTTGGTCAGTAGTTTTAACTTGGTGTTTAACCAGATTAGTTATGGGTTTTCCTTCTCTATAAAAGATATTTGGGAATTTTTAGCAGAGTTTCTTGAGTTCATGCGTTTCTTACTTATTTAGGTGATCGGTCTGGATAATTGGTTCTGTGTCAAGGTCCTTAATTATACTATTTCACGTAGTGATATAGTATATTGGGTTTGTGCAATGTCCGTCATGCTGTCCGTCCGTCTGTCCGTATGAACGCAAACCATTTCCACGCTATTGAAGCTAGAGACTTGAAATTTGAAATATATACTCGTGTATACCCTCGTCTGATAAAGTGTCAAGATTTTCCCGATACGCCCACTAGGGGCGTGGCAAATCGGAAAATGCATTTTCCTGTATCTCAGAAACACTACTTCTAGAAGGAAGGGCTAGAGAGTTGAGATTTTAACTGAACACTCATGTCGACATCCCTAAATCAAAAATTTTATGACCACGCCTACTAGGGGCGTGGCAAATCGGATCTAAATATATAGTGATTTTACTAGTTTCGTTATATTTTGAGCACTATTGGTGCTAGAGACTTGAGACTTGGTATATATACTCGGGTTAACATCCCACAATCGAAAAGGTGTGGCGGATATATCTACGCCTTCAGGGGGCGTGGCAACTAATATCAGCTTATATCTCCCACAGTTTTAGTGCTAAAAGCTTCAAAATTGGATGCTAAGTTACTGGGGGCCTCCTCTATCGATTCCCCAAAATGATTGTTACGCCCCAAAAGGGGCGTGACATACAGAAAAATACCCTGTAATTTTCGCATTTTTCGAATGTAAGCATCCAAACTTTACAGTTATCTTCTTAAACGCCCACACTATGCACATGCCAAAAATTATTTGTCTACGGCCACTGGGGGCGTGGCAAATCAAAACTGAAACATCTCCAGCTTCTGAGCCAATAACGCGCCACATAATGACTTTGTGACCTTTGACCTTGTCTTTTGATTTGCCAAATTATATATATATGTTTGAAGAGAATATTTTATTAATACAAAATAACTAAATAAAGAAAATATAAATAAAATATCAACATGACCGCACCGGGGTTCGAGCCCACACCTCTACGCTCGCCAACGAACTTATGTATATCACATTTTCTGAGTTGCCACCTCTCTGATTTTGAGAGTTGCCACCTCTCTTATTTGGAGAGATGCCACATCTCTCGATTTAGGTGCGTGTTCTTGCTAAGGTAAGGCAATCGAGATAAATCGAGAGAGGTGGCATCCCTAAGCTTCGATTCTAATTGAAACTGTCTGGCTACCTCCAGTGAAAAGTTTTAATCTGCAGCTAATTTGAGCGGCGACAGTGGGGATTTAAGGTTAAATTTTAAAAAATATAATGTGATAGATGCCCCTGTGTTCTGTTGGGGCGTGAAATAGTATTTCGCTGTCGGTTGCGTCCGACAGCAACGTTCTTACTTGTTTTTATTGATGTATTTATTACCTATGTTTATTATTCACTTTATTGATTTTGGTGAATTTTCAGCACTTGACAATGTCGTCATTTGTGCAAAAGGAAATCCGCAGTGCTTTGTGTTTTTTTAAGTGCTTTGTGTTTTTTTAAGTGCTTGTGATTTAAAGTTTGTGCAATAATAATATTATACTTTTTTTTTTATGTGAATTTATTTGCTGCTTGTTGTCAAAGACTATGCCGCATTTATCTCTTAAACCTTAACATATTTTTTGGCAGGTACGCCTGTAGTAATTATTCTAATTATATGTAGTTTTTTTTTTTTTAATTTAAATTCCCCGACGATCGAGGCGATGCAGTATTTTAAGTCTTCTCCTGCTTCGATTGTTGACCAGATTTGATGCGAGTTGGTTTGGGTGCGCTTCCAATCTGTCCGTATACCTTGAACTATGTCTGCCCAAGAGCTCTGCTATTGTCGGCATCTTAAGGTCGGTATGAAGCGTTGCGTTCCTTACGAACCATTCTGCTCCGGTCCATCTTTTAACTTTATTCTGTAAAATTTGCACTTTTTTAATGTGCGTTTGGGCAGCTGATCCCCATAGTGGTATAGCGTATGTGAAGACTGGTGCCACAATCGCGTTATAAATAATCCTTTTGCTTAAGAGAGACAGTTTACTCTCGCTCCTTAGCATCCAATCAATTCAATGGGAATTCAGGGTATAATGCTTTTGTTGAAAGGCGTATGTATGTAACAGGCAGAAGGAGGCGTGTCAGACGCCATAAAGGATGATCAGGATGACAAGCCGAGTTGATATAGCCATGTCCGTCTGTCCGTCTGTCCGTATGTATGAACGCGTCGTTCTCAGAACCTACAAGAGCTAGAGACTTGAAATTTTTTATGTAGGTTCCTGTATAGCACGAAAAGATCGAGTTTGTTTCAGAAATTCAATAACTGTTATCGTTTTTTTGTTATCGATTAAAAACGAAAATCTAAATTCAGCTATATAATTCTATCTAATTCATCTTTCTAGCTAAAGTCTTCAAATTTTGCATTTAATGTTATTTGGGCCTTACGCAATTTTGCTTTTTGTTAAATTTTGGATGCCACGCCCTCTTCCCCTCAAATTTGTAACTCCCGTATCTCAAATACTAGAGACTTGTGCTTTGACACATACATACATATGGATGACATGATCACGCCCAACCAGAGCTCGCAAATAACGGTTGAGCACTTTGCGCGGTCTTCGAATAACAGTTTTCACTGAGCATTTGACGAAAATGTTCGCGAGCGACCGAAAAACCCCACTCTTCGCTCAGTTCGCTCGCGCTCAGACCACAACCGTTTTTTTCGTTTCTCATTTGTTGCGGTCAGACCGCGAGCGAACGCTTGAGTAAAAATAAGAAAAAGGTCTTTGAGCGACTGATGCATGTTCATGTGCGACGCAAACATACTTTGTGTGCGGTATTAATCAAAGTACGCAAAATATTCTTGCGTCGCAAGTTCGTTTCTTACATTTACTAAATATTTTAATTTTTTAATGATATCAAGCTTAAACTGCCACATTTAAATGCTCTTGCACAGGTAGTTCTAACCAGCAACTTATTTTTAGCCCTGCATTTCATATTAAATGAACTGCGAAGTTCAATAAGCGCAGACAATTTAAATATATAATTAGATATTTAACTTAACAATAGGCAGTATAAGTTTAGTACTAGTTAAATAACATCTTAATACCAAAAAAATAATTTTTTTCCAACAAGGCAAATTAATGTAAGAGTGCCAAAAGACCTTTTGCATTGACTTTTTCGGTCATTTGCTCACTTGCTGAGCCTCAGCTCGCGAACAACAAATTTTCCGCTCGCGAACAGATGCTCAGCAATAACGATCGAGGCAAAAAACCCAAAAAACAACCCTCATGCGAAGACCGATTCAGACATGAAAAAATCGCTCTTGCTCAGAGCAAGAGCGGAATATTTTCTATTTTTCGCTCCTGCTCTGACTTTGAGCGTGACGAAAAAACGCTCAACTGTTATTTGCAAGCTCTGCGCCCAACAAGTTTGATCAAAATCGTTGCTCTAGAAAAAAAGTTATTAAGCATTTAATTTCCCATAACATTGCCATGCAAAGTAGCCAAAGAACAGCTGACGTCCGACTGGCGTTTGTGTGTGTGCGCCTGTGCGTGTGAGTGTATGTTTGGCTTGTAATGAACATACATATACATATGAATATAAAAGAAACGAAGAATGCTTGGAATAGCGGTTCTTCGCAGGGTTCAGGGTATACCCTAGTCGAGCAGTCTCGACTAGAGTTTTCTTACTTGTTTTAATTTGAATTGACACCTCTTCACCATCTGGCTTATGTGGGCACCGTACGTCAGTCTCTTGTCCAGAGTGACTTCAAGATAGTTTGCTTTATTAGCCCTCGGTATTGTATGTCCTCGGTATTGTGGTGTGCACTGATTTTTGAGTGTTCACAGCGATACTCCAGCGTTTGTGCCATCTATGGAGCTCGTGTAGATACGTTTGCATCTTGATGGAGGCAACATGTGGCGACTTATTCTAAGACTAAGAATAGCGGTATCATCAGCATATGTGGCGATCAGCATACCATTACTGGCTGGTAGCGGCATGTCAGCGGTGAACAGAGTGTACAATATAGGGCCAAGTACGCTGCCTTAGGGCACACCTGCTCCGACGGAACGAGTCGACGATGTTGCTTGCCCTTTTACCACTTGAAAAGTTCGTTCCGCTAGATATGAAGCCAATATCTTGAAAGAGGAACTGGGTAGAGTGTCTTTTATTTTCTTTAACAGGCCCAGATGCCAAACTCGGTCGAATGCCTGCTTGATGTCTAGAAATACTGCACTGCAGTATTCCTTTTCTTCGAACGCGCCTAATATGTGTTGGACCACTCGGTGTATTTGTTCGAGCGTGCCGTGCTGTCTCCTAAATCCAAATTGGTGATCTGGTATAGCGTTTTTCTCTCTCAGTTCGTTCAGCAGTCTACTCATCAAAATTCTTTCGAATATTTTGGAGAGTACCGGTAGCAAGCTGATTGGTCTATAGGAAGTTATTTCCTTTTCGGGTTTGCCAGGTTTCGGAATCATGACTATTTCAGCACGTTTCCAGCAAGCTGGAAAGTGTTGAATGCGAAGTATGGCGTTGCACAGCACTACGAAAAAGTCAATGGTTGAACTTGGCAGGGCCCTAAGTACATTGTCATCTATACGATCATGTCCCGGCGCTTTTTTAACTTTCACCTTTTTTATAAGGTTGAGGACTTCTTCCTTTGTGCATGGCTTAATTGCTGGAGATCCTGCAATAGGAGAGCTCACTATTTCTCGTATGTCTTCTAGTTCTGCTGGACCAGTTGTTATCACCGGCGAGAATTGCTCCTCTAGGTGGTCAGCAAATGCCTCAGCTTGAGCTTCGTCTCCCATTAGCCACACTCCAGTAGCATTACGAATAGGATGACGACGTAGTGGCTGCCTTTTAATATTGCGTGCATATCGCCACAGCTCGAATTCTGCACCGGCAGCATCCGCTCGTTCTAGTGCCTCACTAATACGCCTGTTTTGCAGCTGGGCCAGGACTTCTTTGAGCTGTCGGGTGGCTTCATTGTATCTTCTCTTATTGATTTCTGTCCGGGTACGGATCCATCGGCTCCTTGTCCATCTTTTATACTCAAGAAGATTTTGAGCATGCGGGGTGAGGGCTGTATTGTATAAAGATGGACTTTGTGTTGATCGGGAGGATGGTGCGCCTAAGTACGCCGCTTTTATCGCGTCATGCAGTTTAGTTGCTGCGTATTCCACATCTTCTGCAGTGCGCAGCTCAATTTCCGGGTCCAGTGACGATCGCACAGCAACCTTAAATTTTGCCAGATTCGATCCTGCAGGCAGAAGCCGTTGTCTGGATGGAAAGAGCTGTGGCTGCGCATGAACTGCAACAACTAGCGGCAGATGGTCAGATGACATCTCCAAGTAATCTTCAATGCTAAGTTGACGGTCGCAGATGCCTTTGTATACTGCGAAGTCTATTGCAGAGGGACATTGCCCATTTATTGGGTAGCGTGTAGGGGCTCCAGTAGCCAGGATGGAATATTGACACCTTTGAATTGCAACAAATATTACCTCTCCTCGCTGGTTTGACCTACTGCTTCCCCAAAATGGGTGCCATCCATTCCAGTCGCCTCCAATTATACTTTTGTTGCTACTTCGGCTTAGAATCTGAGTGATATCCTCCACGCAAAGATCACTGTTTGGTGGACAATATATCGACGCTATATCTATTTCTCCAATTGATGTTGGAATTGTAATGGCTGAAAACTGCAGTGTTGCGTTGGCATGAGGAAGTAGAGGTGTATGTACCAGTGTTGACCGAACCAAGAGCGATGATCCACCGAAGCTGTTTGTTCCTCCACCATGGGCCTGATAGTGCTCATACCCATGAATTTTAAGTGTCGGGCATTCACAACTTTCTGCAATGAGCATTATATCTATGTCCTTTTGTAGGAGAAAAACTGCTAATTCCTGCGCTTTATTGCGCAAGCCATTAGCATTCCAAATTAATACGCGTAGGGACATTATTTGGAGCTGAGCTTGGTGATTAGAGCCATTAAGCTGGTCATCACTGTTGCTTGTTGGGCTTGCACCTCTCGTATTGCTCTAAGTTCTGCATGGATTACTTCAAATTGTTGCTGCTGCTGTTGCAGAATCTCCATAATTCCCGCATCGGGCTTGCAAGGTTCTGGTTGGGATTTTTTTCCTCTATGGGCATATGATATGCCACTCCCTGGTAGTGCAGTAGCCTTTTCTTGTTATCTTTGTCATAGCTTTGTTGGTGTCCACGTTTGTCCAAGCGTCTTTCGTTGTTTCTACCATCTTTATTATTTTGTTGCCTCGTTCCTTCAGAGCCCATTCAAAGGCCTCGCGAATGTTAGTTGGTTTCATGGCCCTGACCGCTGTGCCTAATGGGCCCTGAATTCCAGATATGAATGAATTCAGGCAAATGTCGGCAAAGAGATTTTTATACCCTGAACCCATTGAAAATGGGAAAAAAGGGTATAATGGTTTTGTGAAAATGTATGTAACAGGCAGAAGGAGGCGTGGCAGACCCCATAAAGTATATATATTCTTGATCAGGGAGAGAAGCCGATTTAGCCGATTTAGCCCTGTCCGTCTGTCTGTCTGTCCGTCCGTATGTTTGAACGCGTCGATCTCAGAAGATGTAAGAGCTATAGACTTCAAATTTTTTTTGGAAGTTCGTGTATATCACGATTCGATCGAGTTTGTTTCAAATATTCGATAACTATCATCGTTTTAATGTTATTGATTAAAAACCGATATCGTCATTTAGTTATAAAATTCTATTTGATTCATCTTTATAGTTAGAGTCTTCAAATTTTGCATTTAGTGTTATTTGAGCCATCTGCAATTTCGGTTTTTGTTAAATTTTGGATGCCACGCCCTCAAATTGCCCCTTCGCCTCAAATTGCTAAATCACTTTGGCACATACACACTTATGAATGTCATGATCACGCCCAACAAATTTGATCAAAATCGTTCGACTAGAAAAAAAGTTAATAAACATTTAATATCTCATATTATCGGCGTCTTGCAGCAGCAGCGAAGCTGATGAGTCATAATGCACAGTTAGCAGATTGTGCGCTTGTGCGTGCGTCTGTGTGTGTTCTTGTGCGTGCGTCTGTGTGTGTATGTATTGCTTCCTACATATGTACATACATATAAAAGTAACGGAGAATGTTTGCGGCTCTTAGGAATCGCAGTTCTTCGCAGGGTTCAGGGGATCTCTTTGTCGAGCAGTCTCGACTAGAGCACTCTTACTTGTTCTTAGTTTTGATTAATGTTGGTTCGATTTCCTTTGTGTCTGTCAATCTAAACAATGCGATTTTAATTTCGCATTCTTTTTCGTATAAGGCGCGAAGTGGTTATGAACTTTGGACCAAACCGTGTGATTCGAACATTAAAGTTGGTTCATTTCTCTTATCGGAACAGTGTAAGATGAGAGCATCCCTAATTTCATCCCAATTAAGGCTAGCTCCTTCCTTAATTATAGCTTCATTAGCTTTTCAGTCAATTTTATTCCTAATAGTTCTCAAGAGCAATTGGCCATATGGTGTCTGGTCGGTTCCTCTAATGAGGAGAAGAATTTCTTCTACATTGCTGATAAATTCACTAAGGGTTTTCGAATTTCCGTCATAAGTTGGCAAGAAGCGGATTGCATGTGGAATTTTTAATGTAGTCAATAAGTCCAAATGATTGTTCATTATTGGGTCCTGATTGGGTGGGGGAGAACTCGAATTACATGTCGTTGGTGTAATGTCTTCGGTTCTCGCTACTGTCCGGTTTTCACCAATGTCCGTTGGGTTATTTCTAATTCTAGTTCTACTTCTAGTGTTTGGGATAAGTTTCTTAGCTTTACCTATAGTCGACATTAATTGAATTGGTAATTGTATATGTATGTATGTGGATGGGTATGTTTTCTTTTTATTTTATTTTTTTTTTTTTATGTATATTTATCTTAATTTATTTTCACTTAGTATAGAGTGGAGTGTATTATTATGTGGTGCTCCGGTGGTTGTATTTTGTTGTGTATGTTTATTGTGTTTATTGTTGTTTATTGATTTTAGCAATTATGTATTTGTATTTAACAATTAAACTTTTTTTTTTTTAGCAATAACCTTTAAACAACTTCAGCACTGTGCAATGTCCCTTTTGTTCGAGCTCTGTATCGCAACTGATCTTGCAGTGGCGACTGATGTTAGTGTTTTTTACTACAAGCTTCTTATTTTGTAGCTTTGTGGTACGAATTTGTGTCGCTATGCACATTTTGCGGAATTAAGCGACGTGCCGAAGACAGATTAGTGGCGCCAGACATCGTATGTTTTATATTTTTGCCAGTGACAACCGAAATCAAATTCCGTTAGGTCAGTTTTGAGCGGTAGGTTTGTGCTGAAGTGCAGAATAGTGGCACCAGAAATAGTATGTTCTAGCCAAACATGCGGCGTCAGCGACGAAAAGCGAAATAATTCTTTAGAATTAGAACAGCGGCGCCGGATTATTTTGTGTTAGGATTGTCACGCGACAGACGGTGATAAAAAAATGTGGTTGTGGCACTGCTCTTGTGAAATCAATGATAAATTTGTAGTTATGCTGTGTATACGAGGGTCGACGTTGCCATCAAATGCGGTTTGCCAATATGTGTGATGTTCGTACATGTCAATGCGACAAGTTGTAAGTCGTTCCAATAGATCGCACTGAAATATTGTTTCGGCCGAAAAGTCTTATGCAACAAGTCTTTACTACTTCTCACGACATGTCGACCTCATCTGCTCATATGCCTTGAACGTATGACACAACGCAACATGCTTTTTTACATTCCACCGTAGCACTTTTAATACTTTTGGATCTTTGATATTTTGTTTTATACATCTTGTTTTATACATATTAATAACTTTAATTTAATTTTTATATAATTTAAATAAATTTTATATATATATATATATATATATATATATATATATATATATATATATATATATATATATATATATATAAACACATGAGAACATATCCCTCCTATTACATTTTATATGTACATACTCTTTTTTTTGTGATACTTACATTTGTATAGCTTATGCTAATTGTAATTATGAGATACCTCATTGTAGGTTCTTTGTGTGCGTCTGCGCCAGTTACAGGTCAGAGGACGATCAAGGCAGACTTCAGTTATCAATTAGGAGAACCAGCAGCTGTGCAGCTCCCCGCCCAATAGTGTTCCTTATGATTATTTATATAACTTCAATAAAACGTCCGCTTACTTCTCTGACTTAATTCAGACTAATTCATTTATTCAGCAGTAACATGTATGGACCCAAATCGGTTCGACTGTATGGTATTATTGTCCATGTGTCGCGACTCGCGATATCCCGTTCAAGGTTTGAAGCTGTCGCTTCGCAGCAAGTCTTGCCCACACGATGTAGAACAATGCCAAGCGGCACCAAGGCGAGGCAGCTTGGTTGGGAACATCTCAGAGGGGACTGAAGGAACTGAGATGGTAACTCACGCACAAGCACACAGTATGCTAACTGTGGATTTTGATTCAGCAACTGAGCTCAGTCTGCAAGGCGCCAATAATATGAGACATTAAATGTTTAATCATTTTTTTCTAGATGAACGATCAAGCATCTTAGGCGTGATCATGTCATTTATATGTGTGTATGTGCCTAAGCATAAGTCTCTAGTCTGGTCTCTGTCGCTGAAATACGTGATTTACAAATTTAAGGCGAAGGGCGCGTGGCATCCAAAATTTAAAAAAAACCGAAATTGCAGAAGGCTCAATATAACATAACACACCATAAAATAACACACTAAATGCAAAATATGAAGACTATAGCTATAAAGATGAATTAGAATTATATATATATATATATATATATATATATGTATAACAAGTAAAATCATATTTAACTAAAGTATACTTATAATCAGGATAGTATATATATAGTATAGTATATAATTTCAGTTATCTTAAAACAGTATTAATAAAAAAAATTCCAATATTTAGGTTTCAATAACCCTGAAAGTTATTAATGGACTCTATATATATATATATATATCTATATATATATATATATATATATATATATATATATATATAAACACATGAGAACATATCCCTCCTATTACATTTTATATGTACATACTCTTTTTTTGTGATACTTACATTTGTATAGCTTATGCTAATTGTAATTATGAGATACCTCATTGTAGGTTCTTTGTGTGCGTCTGCGCCAGTTACAGGTCAGAGGACGATCAAGGCAGACTTCAGTTATCAATTAGGAGAACCAGCAGCTGTGCAGCTCCCCGCCCAATAGTGTTCCTTATGATTATTTATATAACTTCAATAAAACGTCCGCTTACTTCTCTGACTTAATTCAGACTAATTCATTTATTCAGCAGTAACATGTATGGACCCAAATCGGTTCGACTGTATGGTATTATTGTCCATGTGTCGCGACTCGCGATATCCCGTTCAAGGTTTGAAGCTGTCGCTTCGCAGCAAGTCTTGCCCACACGATGTAGAACAATGCCAAGCGGCACCAAGGCGAGGCAGCTTGGTTGGGAACATCTCAGAGGGGACTGAAGGAACTGAGATGGTAACTCACGCACAAGCACACAGTATGCTAACTGTGGATTTTGATTCAGCAACTGAGCTCAGTCTGCAAGGCGCCAATAATATGAGACATTAAATGTTTAATCATTTTTTTCTAGATGAACGATCAAGCATCTTAGGCGTGATCATGTCATTTATATGTGTGTATGTGCCTAAGCATAAGTCTCTAGTCTGGTCTCTGTCGCTGAAATACGTGATTTACAAATTTAAGGCGAAGGGCGCGTGGCATCCAAAATTTAAAAAAAACCGAAATTGCAGAAGGCTCAATATAACATAACACACCATAAAATAACACACTAAATGCAAAATATGAAGACTATAGCTATAAAGATGAATTAGAATTATATATATATATATATATATATATATATGTATAACAAGTAAAATCATATTTAACTAAAGTATACTTATAATCAGGATAGTATATATATAGTATAGTATATAATTTCAGTTATCTTAAAACAGTATTAATAAAAAAAATTCCAATATTTAGGTTTCAATAACCCTGAAAGTTATTAATGGACTCTATATATATATATATATATCTATATATATATATATATATATATATATATATATATATATATATAAACACATGAGAACATATCCCTCCTATTACATTTTATATGTACATACTCTTTTTTTTGTGATACTTACATTTGTATAGCTTATGCTAATTGTAATTATGAGATACCTCATTGTAGGTTCTTTGTGTGCGTCTGCGCCAGTTACAGGTCAGAGGACGATCAAGGCAGACTTCAGTTATCAATTAGGAGAACCAGCAGCTGTGCAGCTCCCCGCCCAATAGTGTTCCTTATGATTATTTATATAACTTCAATAAAACGTCCGCTTACTTCTCTGACTTAATTCAGACTAATTCATTTATTCAGCAGTAACATGTATGGACCCAAATCGGTTCGACTGTATGGTATTATTGTCCATGTGTCGCGACTCGCGATATCCCGTTCAAGGTTTGAAGCTGTCGCTTCGCAGCAAGTCTTGCCCACACGATGTAGAACAATGCCAAGCGGCACCAAGGCGAGGCAGCTTGGTTGGGAACATCTCAGAGGGGACTGAAGGAACTGAGATGGTAACTCACGCACAAGCACACAGTATGCTAACTGTGGATTTTGATTCAGCAACTGAGCTCAGTCTGCAAGGCGCCAATAATATGAGACATTAAATGTTTAATCATTTTTTTCTAGATGAACGATCAAGCATCTTAGGCGTGATCATGTCATTTATATGTGTGTATGTGCCTAAGCATAAGTCTCTAGTCTGGTCTCTGTCGCTGAAATACGTGATTTACAAATTTAAGGCGAAGGGCGCGTGGCATCCAAAATTTAAAAAAAACCGAAATTGCAGAAGGCTCAATATAACATAACACACCATAAAATAACACACTAAATGCAAAATATGAAGACTATAGCTATAAAGATGAATTAGAATTATATATATATATATATATATATATATATATATATATATATGTATAACAAGTAAAATCATATTTAACTAAAGTATACTTATAATCAGGATAGTATATATATAGTATAGTATATAATTTCAGTTATCTTAAAACAGTATTAATAAAAAAAATTCCAATATTTAGGTTTCAATAACCCTGAAAGTTATTAATGGACTCTACTGTGGTGTGTCTACGCAGGAATTGGATAACTTAGCCGCAGAAATTGCAGCCAGTTTAACAACCTATCATGCAGACTATGCACTTCTAGCTGCTAGAATCGCAGTGTCTAATCTTCACAAGGAAACTAAAAAAGCGTTTTCGGGTAACTACATACAACAAAAATGATATCGTAGCTCGTTAAATATTACTGCACAGAACTGAATTTATTTATCGAACCAAATAATTATATAAAATATTATGCATATATAATATACTCTGTTGGTCAATAAGTTACACGTACAGACATTTTCTTTACACCTATATAAAAAAAAAATTAGAAAAAACTAATAACTTTGCAGTCGGGCGCTACCGACTGCAGTCCGTAGAAAGGGTCTAACTGTTAAATTTTCGATGCTAATACTCTAAAATCGTGAAAATTATTTTTTTTATTTTAAGAAGCATCGATCAATTGAGAATTTGTATCGCAGAATCGATAGAAGTCACTCGACTTGAAGCTTGGGATGGACATTCTAAATCCCAACTCTCTATCACTTCTAAAAGTAAAATTTTCCACTCCCCTAGTGTGCACTATCTGGCGAGGGTATACACAAGTAAATATTCCGATTTTTAAGTCTCTAGCTTATGTCGCTTTAGCTTATAGTCGGCCTCCTTTTGCCTATTGCATACAGCAAAAACGAAACCATTGTATATATATAATCTAATATAAATAATTTCTTATATATTTATTTTTTTTTTTGTGTAAATTTCAGATGTTTTTGAAGATCTTTTTAAACACGTTAACGCAGAAACAAATCTGCCGTCTCCTTTGGTTTCTGAATATCATTACAATGTTGTTAAAAATAACTCTGATCGCTTAAACTCTGCTATCATTTATGATCGTGATTTTGGATATAACTACTTTGGATTTAAGACACTTGAGAGGTCATATTTGCTAAAAATAAATGGCAAAATAGCAGAAAGACCTCAGCATTTGCTAATGCGTGTCGCAATAGGTATACATGGCGAAGATATTGATTCTGCAGTTGAAACTTACAATTTACTCTCTGAGCGTTATTTTATACATGCATCACCCACGCTTTTTGCTGCAGCCACAAATCGCCCACAATTATCGTCATGTTTTCTATTAACTATGGTATCTGATTCAATTGAAGGCATTTTTAAATCTGTCGAACAATGCGCAATGATCTCCAAGTCAGCAGGTGGCATTGGACTTAACGTTCACTGTATTCGAGCAAAAGGCACTTCTATTTGTGGAACAAATGGTACTTCAAATGGATTAGTACCAATGCTCAGAGTATTCAATAATGTGGCGCGCTATGTCGATCAGGGAGGTGGTAAAAGACCTGGAGCGTTTGCCATTTATTTGGAACCTTGGCACTCAGACGTCTTTGAATTTTTGGATCTTAAGAAGAATACTGGAAAAGAGGAACATCGTGCACGGGACCTCTTTTTTGCACTGTGGATTCCTGATCTTTTTATGAAACGGGTAGAAGCCAATGAGGATTGGTCATTAATGTGTCCACACAAATGTCCCGGTCTCCAAGATGTTTGGGGTGACGATTTTGAAAATCTCTATATCAAATATGAGCAAGAGGGGCGAGCTAATCGAGTTATTAAAGCTCAATCTCTTTGGTTTGCTATTATTGAATCTCAAGTAGAGACTGGTACTCCTTACATGCTATTTAAAGATTCGTGTAACAGAAAAAGCAATCAACAAAATGTTGGAACTATAAAATGCAGTAATTTGTGCACAGAAATTGTTGAGTATTCGGCGCCAGATGAAATAGCTGTGTGTAATTTGGCGTCAATAGCACTAAACATGTTTGTGACCAACGAAAAGTCGTACGACTTTAAGAAACTTAAAGAAGTAACTAAAATTATAACCAAAAACTTAAATAAAATAATTGATATAAATTACTACCCTTTGCCGGAAGCTAAAAAATCAAACTTGCGACACCGTCCTATTGGAATCGGAGTTCAAGGATTCGCGGATGCATTAATCCTAATGCGTCATTCTTACGAAAGTCATGAAGCTTTCCTATTAAATCAACAAATCTTTGAAACCATTTATTTTGGCGCTCTGGAAGCAAGTTGTGAATTAGCTCAAAGCGATGGACCATATGAGACCTATATTGGAAGTCCAGTAAGCAAAGGAATTTTGCAGTATGATATGTGGAACAAATCGCCAACCGATCTTTGGGACTGGAACGCTCTTAAAATATTAATAGCGCAACACGGTGTCAGAAACTCTTTACTAATTGCTCCCATGCCTACAGCATCCACTGCGCAAATAATGGGAAATAATGAGTCGTTCGAACCTTACACTTCAAACATTTACACAAGACGAGTATTGTCCGGTGAGTTTCAAGTAGTAAATCATCACTTGCTCCGTGATTTAACTGAGCTTGATTTGTGGGATGACGACATGAAAAATCGAATAATATCAAGTCGCGGTTCAATACAAAACATTGACGCGATTCCGAAAGAAATTCGTGATTTGTATAAAACAGTGTGGGAGATATCAATAAAATCAACTATAAAAATGGCGGCTGATAGAGGAGCGTTTATTGATCAAAGTCAGTCTTTTAACATTCATGTTGCTGAACCCAACTATGGAAAACTAACATCAATCCACTTCTATTCATGGAAAGCGGGGCTGAAGACAGGAATGTATTACCTTCGAACAAAGCCAGCAGCTAATGCTATACAATTCACTGTAGATAAAAATACATCTATATTAGAAACTAACGGACACAAATCATTTGAAAAAAAAAATTCTCCGCTAGAATTAGATAACCCAAGCGAGTCTGATATAGAAAGAGAACGTAAAATGGCAGATATGATTTGCTCCCTTGAAAACAAAGATGCTTGTTTATCTTGCGGATCCTAAACACATTTATATGATGTAATAATAAAAATATCTTAAACCACTTTCATATTTATTAAAACAGAAAAGAACAAATTCTTTGTTTATATAGATTTACTTCAATATTTTATTTAATTATTGACAGAGGTCAAAATTCAAGGGTATTTAATGGCCTTTGCCATATTTTGCATCAATTGTATCGAAATATAAATTAAAATTGAATTGACAGAATAAGTCAATACAAAATGAGTTTTGAACAGTCTTACATAAATTTTCGTTTTCCGAAATTTTTTTCACATTCTCCACTTTCAGCTATAACGCTGCTCCTGCAGCGTTTAGCCCTGACTACGAACTTGGCTTTATCAATGATGTAATCAATCCTCGCGTTGATTGACGTATATAGTGGTATTTATTATTGCTAAGTTTTAAATGCATGGCGTGTGTGGCGGTGCGCCCTAACTCTTTGCTTATTAAGCCAACCGCAATAACTTTCGTATTCACCTAAGATGTCTTATGAATCTCCGTTGCTATTTTAGAACACATCTTATGAATTTGGAGTATCAATTAAACGTTCTTGCTATTTTAATATTTTAATTTAATAATTATTTAGTTCTGTCTATTGTTTATTTTTATTAGCTTTGATTCTGTGGTAATGATTTCCTCTAAAACTGTAGCATCTGGCTACGACCTTCTGTGCTATCCCATAAAATACTTCAATACTACTGGCTGTCCCCCGACGCAAATTGAAAGGAATTAAAAATAATTTGATCAAATCAATAATAATTTTCTTATATCTACCCTTGCCCAAGTTATACTTGAGTAGCATCCTCCCCTTAATGAAACAAATGGTCTAAGGTCTATAATATTCGGGTAGTGACTTTCTAATTGAGTCGGCCGAGGTTATTCGGTTTACGTTAGATTAATTATTTGAAAGTTTTCCCGAAAAAAGACGAACTAACCATTATATGACGAATATGAATCATCCTGGACTCCAGTTTCGGCATTTTTCCATGTTATTTAATTCCTCTTAGTTGCTATACTGCGCCGTGGTATGCACCACACCAGCGTTAGGACATCTGCGACGTATGTAGGGGTCCCGAATTTTCAAGCTTAATAGTCAATGTCAATAGGTTTTGACAACTGAATGACAACCCGGTATTTCGATTCAGATTTGTATTTTCATAAACTGCACTATGGTCCGAAAGCACGCATTTTGACATAAAGTCGAAATTTATATGTTCACAGAACTAAACATTTAATTTATATTATAATTATAAATACATTAGATTAGGCTAGCAACTGAAGTCAGCTGTTTAAATGCAAGCTTCAGTTGTCGATATACAACCGTAAATGAAACAAGTAAGAAAACTCTAGTCGAGACTGCTCGACTAGGGTATACCCTGAACACTGCGAAGAACCGCAATTCAAGCAATCTCCGTTTCTTTAATATACATGGGTATATATATGTATGTTCATTACAAACAAAACATACACACACACATACACAGGCGCAAGCACTCACAAGCGCAAGTCGTTGCGTCAGCTGTTCTTTGGCTGCTGCTTGCATGGCAATGCTATGGTAAATTAAATGTTTAATAACATTTTTTCTAGACGAACGATTTTGATCAAACTTGTTGGGCGTGATCATGTCATACATATGTATGTATGTGCCAAAGTACAAGTCTCTAGTATTTGATATACGGGAGTTACAAATTTGAGGCAAAGGGGGCGTGGCATCCAAAATTTAACAAAAACCGAAATTGCGTAAGGCTCACATAACACTAAATGCAAAAGAAGACTCTAGCTAGAAAGATGAATTAGATAGAGTTTTATAGCTTAATTTAGATTTTCGTTTTTAATCGATAACAATAAAACGATAACAGTTATCGAATTTCTGAAACAAACTCGATCTTTTCGTGACATACAGGAACCTACATAAAAAATATGAAGTCTCTAGCTATTGTAGGTTCTGAGAACGACGCGTTCATACATACGGACAGACGGACATGGCTATATCAACTCGGCTTGTCATCCTGATCAAGAATATATATACTTTATGGGGTCTGCCACGCCTCCTTCTGCCTGTTACATACATACGCCTTCCAACAAAAACATTATACCCTGAATTCCCATTTTCAATGTGTTCAGGGTATAATAAAACTTTACAATTGTGTTGTGGGTGATTGATCAGAGATAAAAAAATTTGTGAATATAGAACATCTTTGCGGAGGTATTTAGAATCAATGTTTAGCGATAGTTTCTTTTGATGGTGAATGTATTTTTGTGTACGTTCAACTATTGTTAGTATCTTTAGTAGTAGCAGAGTATTACTTGTTTGGCGCACGAGTTATGACATCCACAGTGTCACTGACCCCATACCATTAGCCTCAGTTACAGTCGCCCCAAATGGGTTAAAATCTTTCTTAATATAAAAACGACATTAATAGGAGTGGAAGTGTCATAAGAATAGTTGACACTTATGGCAACCTAATTAAACCCAAGGCTTGCAGCCACCCAAATATTGTAAGCACAAACTATTGTTTAAACAACTTCAAGGCCTTCAGCCGCTCAGTACTATAAACAATTAAACCTAAACAAATGTAGCAACCCAGCTGCATATTGTATACAAAATAAGAAAATCCGAGGTTGATCGGAGTAGAATAGAAAATAAGAATTTAGTTGTATTCAAGATTCCAAATAAATGAGATGTGATAACTCCCGAATATAAACGGAAATACATAATTCGCGCAATTAAAAATGGTGGGTTCTGTGTATAAGTGTACTGAAACGGATCTAATAAGTTTCCTTTGCTCGTTTCTGTTCCATTTCGAATAAACTTGCATGTTGCAGGCGCATATGAGCTTCGCCGTTTAGTGTTGCTGGAGGTTTGCGACAACAACATGAGTGATGATTCTGCTCTAATCATGTGGAAATTAGAGAAAATTAAAAGAAATTATCTCCGTGTCTCACAGATTAAAAAGTATATGCGAAAGTGCAATCGTAACTTGCAAAGATTTAAAGTTTCTCACTCAGGGTGGCTTTCGCGGCCGCTTATTATTAATTTGTATGAGCAGGGGACGAATCTAGCTTCATCCATAATGGACAGGCCAATACAGACCTATTCTGATGCCGGAATACGATCAAAAAGAAAATTAATATCTTACCCTTCAACAGACATACAATTTTCCATCGTTATTTATTACTTACAGAATGTTGCAGAATCACTTTCTGTGAAGAAAGCTACAAACGATCAATTAGTTAAGGAACTGAAAGTTAGCAGAAAATCAATGATCCCCAAAAAGTTGATCCCTCTTACTCCTGAAGAAGCATTGGCATTCATGTTGGTAAATGGTCTAACAAAACACCATTACATCAACATTCATAATATAAATAAATCACTATTTCATCTCAGTATTCGGTTGATATTGAAAAATTTAACCATATGACTGGTGTCTTATAGGGCGTTCTATTCTTCAAAAAAAAAAAAACCTTTCATAAGAAGTGATAAATCTTCTGAAGATACCATCTCCGCCAAACCACCAACATATAATTTCAGAATTGGAAAGTACAGATTCTAATTATGATGAGTTATTTGATTTTGTTTTAGCCGACAAGGAAGAATAGAATGTAATTAAATTTGATATTAATGAAAGTGTTGCATTTTTTTTTAAAGGTTACTGGGGGAGGTGTGTGACACGCCTTCACACACGTCCCTCAGCCAAATTGAAAATGGGAAATCAGGGTGAAATGTATGTAACAGACAGAAGGAGGCGTGGCAGCCTCAAAAAGTATATATATTCTTGATCAGGGAGAGAAGCTCAGTCGATTTAGCCCTGTCCGGCCGTCCGTTTATCCGTATGTTTGAACGCATCGATCTCAGAAAATATAAGAGCTAGAGATTTCAAATTTTGGATTTGGAATTTCGTGTATATCACGATTCGATCGAGTTTGTTTCAAATAATCGATAACTATTATCATTTTAATGTTATCGATTAAAAACCGATATCTTCATTAAGTTATAAAATTCTATTTAATTCATCTTTATAGTTAGTTCAAATTTTGCATTTAGTGTTATTTGAGCCTTACGCATTTTCGGTTTTTGTTAAATTGTGGATGCCACGCCCCCTTCGCCTCAAATGGCTAAATCACGAATTTCAAGTACTAGAGACTTGTGCTTTGGCACATACACATATGAATGTCATGATCACGCCCAACAAATTTGATCCAAAACGTAGGTCTAGAAAAAAGGTTATTAAACATTTAATATCTCATATTATTGGCGTCTTGCAGCACCAGCGAAGCTGCTGAGTCATAATGCACAGTTAGCAGATTGTGTGCTTGTGCGTGCGTCTGTGTGTGTGTATGTATTGCTTGCTACATACATATGTACATATAAAAGTAACGGAGAATGTTTGCGGCTCTTAGGAATCGCAGTTCTTCGCAGGGTTCAGGGGATCTGGAGCACTCTTACTTGTTATTAAATTTTTGATGCCACGCCTCCTTCGCCTTAAATTTGCAAAACACGTAGTTCAAATACTATAGACTTGTGCTTTAGCAAAAAACATATGAATGACAAAATCACGCTCTGCAATTTTGATAAAACACGTTAGTCTACAAAAAAAGTTATTACACATTTAATTTATCATATAATGGGTATATCGCAGCCTGAGAGCAGTTGCTGAGTCAACAGCACAGTTAGCAGTGTGTGTGCTTATTCGTACGTCTGTGTTTTTTATACCCTGAACCCATTGAAAATGGGAAAAAAGGGTATAATGGTTTTGTGAAAATGTATGTAACAGGCAGAAGGAGGCGTGGCAGACCCCACAAAGTATATATATTCTTGATCAGGGAGAGAAGCCGAGTCGATTTAGCCCTGTCCGTCTGTCTGTCTGTCCGTCTGTCCGTATGTTTGAACGCGTCGATCTCAGAAGATATAAGAGCTAGAGACTTCAAATTTTTTTTGGAAGTTCGTGTATAGTACGATTCAATCGAGTTTGTTTCAAATATTCGATAACTATAATAGTTTTAATGTTATCGATTAAAAACCGATATCTTCATTTAGTTATAAAATTCTATTTAATTCATCTTTCTAGTTAGAGTCTTCAAATTTTGCATTTAGTGTTATTTGAGCCTTCTGCAATTTCGGTTTTTGTTAAATTTTGGATGCCACGCCCTCAAATTGCCCCTTCGCCTCAATTTGCTAAATCACGTATTTCAAGTACTAGAGACTTGTGCTTTGGCACATACACACATATAAATGTCATGATCACGCCCCACAAATTTGATCAAAATCGTTCGACTAGAAAAAAAGTTATTAAATCTCATATTATCGGCGTCTTGCAGCAGCAGCGAAGCTGATGAGTCATAATGCACAGTTAGCAGATTGTGTGTTGGTGCGTGCGTCTGTGTGTGTGTTCTTGTGCGTGCGTCTGTGTGTGTGTATCTATTGCTTGCTACATATGTACATACATATAAAAGTAACGGAGAATGTTTGCGGCTCTTAGGAATCGCAGTTCTTCGCAGGGTTCAGGGGATCTCTTTGTCGAGCAGTCTCGACTAGAGCACTCTTACTTGTTTTTTTTTTATATTCATTTATTTGCTCTTAAAAATAAATACATAAAAATGTAGTATAAAATAACGCTCGATGCTTGCGGGACTGCCGTGAAGCATTGCTTCGCAAGCGTTTTGCGCTATTTTAGACATTAGTAGCTAGTCGCTCAACTCTGCGAAGCTCCACCATAATTAGAGCAGCGAAGGAACTGATTTGGTTCCAAGCTACCTCAGACTCCAGCATGAACGCGACCAAGTTGTCCCGTCTAATAGAGCGGCCCACTGTTGCTTCGAGGGCACTCCTCTCCTCGTCGAAGCGTCCACACTCGAAGATTGCGTGGTTAGCGTCTTCCAGTACTCCAGTTACACTCGTCTGAGTCGTCGTGGCCAAACCGCTTCAAATAGCTGCGGAAGCATCCGTGTCCAGAAACAATCTGTGAAAGATAGAAATTAATCTCGCCATGCTTACGATTGACCCATGGTTCAAGCTGCGGTATGAGCGAGTGCGTCCATCGTCCTTTCGTCGAGTTGTTCCATTTCCTTTGCCATCGTGAAATGCTGTTCGCCCTGGATGCATTACGTGGGCCGCGTACAGGTTCGTTTGTACTGCGCTCCACGAGTTCGGCGACCAGATCCTCCAGTGGAAGCATTCCGGCTATGATATTCCGGCTGGAATACCTCTGCTGTAGCTGGGAGTGGCCATTGCTCTTGACCAGATTGGCGCTGCGTAAAGGATGATGGCCCTCAAGACGCTCATAAGAAGAAGGCGTCATTGTTGCTTTGGTCCCCGTGTGTTCAGCATGATTCGGGTGAGTGCTCTACATAAATCGGCTGCTTTTTTATGCACGTATTCCAAGTGCTCACGGAAGGTCAACCTTGTGTCAATCATGACCCCAAGACACTGAATCGCCCTCTTTGACGCAATACTGATGTTGCCAATCTTTATATGGGCCGTTCCCACTTTCTTGCGACTGCTGACTAGGACGACCTCCGTTTTGTGGGCCGCTAGGTCAAGTCCGACTCTTGTCAACCAGTCTCGAATGCGGCTGATACTTGCGCTGCACATATCCTCAGTATCTTTCAGCTCCTTCCCTATGGCAACGACGGCGACATCATCAGCAAAGCCAATGGCGTGCGCACCCGCTGGTAGCTCCAGGCGCAGTACACTGTCGTACATAGTATTCCATAGGAGAGGCCCCAGAACTGATCCTTGAGGGACTCCAGCTGACACTATGTGAGTTTGGACTCCCTCACTCGTATTGTACATTAGTGTCCTTCCTCTGAAGTAGCTCTTTATTATCTTTTTAAGATATTTAGGGATATTATATAGTGCCAGGGCATCTAGTATCATATCCCATCTAGCTGTGTTGAATGCATTCTTCATATCTAGAGTCGCTATGATGCAATACTGCTTCGACCCTTGCTTCCATCTGGTACCTTGTATGGCGGTAGGTTGCGAGGCCAACAACTTTGCTCAACGCATCCGTCGTTGACATGGCTTTCCGGAACCCAAATTGGTTTGGGGACAGGCCGCCAGCGCTTGCTATTGCGGCCTCCAGTCTGGAACAGACCAATTTTTCGAACACCTTTCCCAAGGTGTCCAAGAGACAAATTGGCCTGTAGGATGATGGCTCCTCCGGTGGTTTTCCAGCCTTGGGTAGCAATACCAGGTTCTGTATCTTCCAGCTTGCAGGGAACGTTTCTTGATTTAAACATGTATTAAATAACTCAGTAAACGCCCCTGGTTGCAGAGCAATGGCCAGTTTAGTTTCCTGGCAGCAGCCATAACTTCCTCATCAGTAACTAGAGCTGCATCTGAGCTGCTCAAATCCTGGCTTGCTGATGTAGAGTCACGACCATGAATGGAGCTCAGTCTATCTGGGAATAGCGCTTCCACGATTGACTTAAGCTCTAATCGATCCGTGGGCTGCATTTGTTTGCCAGCGTAGAGTCTTTTGACTACCGTTTTGTATGCTCTGCCCCAAGGGTCAGCTTCGGCGGAGTCGCATAGATCTAGGACGCAGTCCCGTTTACTAGTCCGAATGGCCTTCTTCAGCTGCCGTCTTCCCACCTGGTAAGCCGCCTGCTTTTCAGCGAACGTAGGCCTTCCACGAGCACGCTGATAGCTTCGTCTCGCGTGTACGCATATACTCCGGAAGTTGCTTATCTGCTCATTCCACCAGTACATAGGCGCTTGGTGATGCGTGAACTGCTTGCGCCGCTGCATGCTAGCGTTGCAGGCGCTCTGGATGTGGCTAGTCATTTGGCAAGTTTGGGCCTCAGCGTTGCCAGATGTGCCCAGCGACTAGATGCCCTCCGAAAAGGCTATCGGGTTGAAGGTATCCAGGAGATACCCTTCCCTCCACAGAGTTGGCGCCCCGCCAGATGGCTCGCCGATTGTGATTAGAAGCACAGAGTTATCGCTGCCCGTATAGCTTTCGCTGATGCTCCATGTTGCCCCTCGAAAGAGGGACGAGACGACGAATGTAAGGTCGATTATGGACCCATATCCAGCCCTACTGAATGTGTACTCGTGGCCAGAGTTGAGCAGAGCCACGTCTAGCGTCGCGAAGATTTCCAGTAGAGTGCGACCTCTGGCATTTGTTGAAAGGCTGCCCCATTCCTAACCCATGCATTAAAGTCGCCAGTTATGATGGCTTTCCGGCCTCTTACGTCCTCGACTAGCTTGTCGAGCACCTCCGTGAATTCATTTATCTGCATGCTGGGGGCCAGGTAACAGCTTTATATCCATATGCTGCCGTATCGTGCGCGCACGAACCCGTTGCAAGACTTGACATCTGCAAGCGCAGATTCATTTTTTGGACAGCTTCGCGATATGACGGGCACTTAAAGCTACCCGCCGCATGATCCGCCTGCTTTTCGCGTTTGCGGACACAGAGACTGCATTTTGGTGGCTTTTCGCAGCTTTTAGCTGCGTGACCCATCAATCCGCACCTGAAGCAAGCACCTTTCAGTTCGCATTCGCTTTTGCAATTAGTTCCAGGCATTTGAAGCAGCGTTTTGGCTGCTCCACAGCTCGGATACGGCAGACGACCCATCCAACGCGGATTTTGGCGAGCTCAACCAGCGCTCTGGCCTTGGCAACTGGGAGCACGACTGTGGCTCTTTGCTGTCCCCCGAAAGCTGGACGTAGAGATTTAATGACGTCCATCGAGAGCGAGTTGTCTTTCAACGCATTCTTAATGGCCTCGACTAGCTCCTCTTTGCTCGCTAGTTCGTCCAGATCGTGGATCTCAATTTGCGCGGACTCGGTAAACGTTTTAAACACCGCGCGTTCGCTCAAGGCCTTGCCAACAGCCTCCTGGAGCACCTCAGCACTATGCTCGGGCTTCTTGCTCAGCTGCAGCATTAAATCGCCCTTTGCTGTCTTTCTGATCCCCTGGACATCCCCACTAAGATGCTTAAGGCTCGGGTCAGTTCTCACAACTTTCAGCATGTCAGCATAACTACAACTCTCTACTCCAGAAACTGTAATTGCGTCTGTCCTTGGTCGTTTGTGGTGCTGTTTGCGCCCCGTCCAGTTCTCTGCTCTGGCCTGCTGCACTGCCTGGTTCGATCCTGCCGAGACTGTCTGTGGAGCCATTAGCTTCTTTGCTCCCACTTCACTGGGCCCATTGGGCCTAGATTTTTTTGGGGGTGTCCTCCTTTGCTCAGGGGCAACGTCCCTCGACCGTTTAGGCGTATTGTTGCCTCCAGGGGCATTCGCTATGGCGACTTTAAAGTGCGGTGTTGTCTGCACCTCGCAGTTTCTGACCCTGCGATTGCGGAGCAACTCCGCCGCCTCGTGAAGCTTAACTATTCTAGCTAGCTCCTCTCTCATTGGCACAGTTATATGCCGCTGGCCCCCGAATAAAGCCGTCAGGCCCTCAAGTGCTGTTCCTATCTGTTGGATAGTGCCCTTCAATGTAATTGAAGCCTTCTGCTGTGGCCCTGTCTGCTGTTGCGGCGGTGATCGCTGCAATGCAGAGCGGCTTGCAAAGGCTTGCAGCTCTTCCTCCATTCTACCCTACATCGTGCTCCAACTACCAAGGCGAGAAGCCTGTAGTGGGCAACAACTGATTTTTGTTGCCTGGGAGCTTCAGTTAAGCTTAAAGACTTACACTAAAGAACTCAGCTCAAACACTCAGCGAGTCCGAAAGTATGCACTACATTCAGTAGCTCCAACTGCACTCTAGCGTTTAGGTTGCTGTCTTTGCTAAGACTCAGCAGCACACCAAGTTTTTAGTGAGCGGCTGATTGTCCGCTGTAGTTTCCAGCACTACTAACAGCTGTTAGAGTGAGTGCACCTCATGCTATTTGTTTGCCTAGACGCTTCTAAACTTTTTTACAATTTTTCGCGCGAAAATAGGAAAAATTGAAGCTGACGCTACTAATACCACCAATACCTACTCTCCGCTCCAGAGCTACTGGCATCCACCGCCACTGAAATACTCCGCGTTTTGCAGCACAGTAAGTCAGTTGTGACTGCCGTTTGTTTTGCTAGGTGCGCCGCGCCCGCAGCGTACAATTTTATTAACACGACTTATTTTTTTTCGCAGTGAAAACAGATTTCATCGATGTTTCCGAGGAACACTTTACATTAGCGGCCGTACTCCACGAAAACACAACTGCGTCTGTGTGTGTGTGTGTTGTGTTGCTTGCTACAATCAGTTTGACACGAAAGTGTTTTCACATGGGACAAAAAATATATTTTTGTTCTCGATTTAGTCGATTTAGCCCTGTCCGTCTGTTCGTCCGTCTGTCCGTATGTATGAACGCGTCGTTCTCAGAACCTACAATAGCTAGAGACTTGAAATTTTTATGTAGGTTCCTGTATATCACGAAAAGATCGATTTTGTGCCAAAAATTCGATAACTGTTATCGTTTTATTGTTATCGATTAAAAACGAAAATCTAAATTCAACTATAAAATTCTATCTAATTCATCGTTCGAGCTGGAGTCTTCAAATTTTGTATTTAGTGTTACTTAGGTCTTACGCAATTTCGGTTTTTGTTAAATTTTGGATGCCACGCTCCCTACGCCTCAAATTTGTAACTCCCGTATATCAAATACTAGACACTTGTGCTTTGGCACATACACACATAAAGATGACATGATCACAACAAGTTTGATTAAAATCGTTACTCTAGAAAAAAAGTTATTAAACATTTAATTTCCCATAGCATTGCCATGCAAAGCAGCCAAAGAACAGCTGACGCACCGACTGGCGCTTGTGTGTGCGTGCGTGTGTGTGTATGTGTTGCTTGTAATGAACGTAAATATGCATGTGTATATAAAAGAAACAAAGAATGCGTGGAATAGCGGCTCTTCGCAGGGCTCAGGGGATCTCTTAGTCGAGCGGTCTCGACTAGAGTTTTCTTACTTGTTTCATATGGTGGATAATACCAAGCCCTTTTGTCAGGACATTTTTGGCGCCCCCGGTTGGACTCTTCAACAGCAAATGACATTGGTGGATTACATACAAGAGTATTACATGGATTGCAACAATAATCAGGGCAGTACATAGAGTCTTATACGTACATATACCGAGTATTTTAAATTTAATAAAGTGCACTCGAGACCTGTAGATTGAAACTGCAGGTAAACCTATGTACATATGTGTTTGCCTATCAATAAATAATGCTTAACTTGGTTGTTTGTACGTACATATATATTGTCAAAATAATTAGACATTGACCTCTGTCTGCTCTCGAATTTGACGATCATAGAGTCAAAACGGAGCCAGAGAGTTCAGCCTCTGTGTAAAAAAGGAAAAGAAAATAAAAACCCGTCTTACACAGATTTGCCGCCTTTTGTGCTCAAGTCGATCTCTTAAAATCTTCGCTAGTTGCCTATTATTGGTCGCACAATCGTTGTTGTGTGCGCTCTCACTTGCGAAGATAGAGCGCTGATACATTGTTGTTGCTATCCGCTCTTCGTCGTCGTTGCGCCCTCGTTGTGCGCTTCGAATTTGTATGCGTGCATGCTCGGCACTCACCAGCTCTTGTTGTCCACTGTCGTGAAGTTCGGCTGTGCATTTGCGCTCCCACTTGCACTGATCGGTGTGCGCATCAAACGTGTATGAGTGCATACTCAGCACTCACCAGCGCTTGTTGTCCGCTGTTGTGAAGTTCGGCTGTGCGTCTGCGCGCCCACTTGCGTGGTTCGTTGTGCACATCGAACGTGTATGAGTGCAGGTTCGACACTCACGATCAAACAGTGGGTGATTGTATTAGCTGAATAACTTACAGGTATTACAATCGTTAGTAGCAGCCCATTTACAACTAGCTAACGTGTAACACATAGAGTATCGACCGAACGCAGTGGATAGTATTCTTCAATCCCTTAGCTGGCATTATAATTCGGTTTTAATTGAAATTGGTTTCAATTGCAAAACATTTTGAAAATCATGACTGGCAAGCGAGGAAAGAATCGGTGTATGGACGAGTCATCATCAGCGCGGACTGAAAGCCTGCTAAATTCATTAGCTCCGTGTCACATACTAGAAATCTACCTCACCTTAAATTACCAAAATTTAGTGGAGAGTATTCCGAATACAAAAACTTAACAGGTCTGTTCGAGAATTTAGTTGACAATGACAGTGTATGACAAGCAATGTCTCATATTTTTTAATAGCATCTCCAAGGTGTTTGAACTACCTAGTATGACTGCACCGTCAGCAGCATCTTTGCGCAAGATGATTGATTCGGTGCATGCCATTTATGAATCGCTATTATCGCTAGGATCTGATAAACAGATTTCCAATGCCATTTTGATACAGTTAGTAATGAGGCAAGGTAGACACTGGCACACGCTCAAGATGGGAAGAATACTTAAACTACAACAAACTTCCATTGTGGAATGATTGCTTTAAACAGTCGCTATTAACGTTTGACAGCTGAAGAAGCCTCTTCTGTATGTGGCGGAGGTCGTAAGACACTTCATGACAGTGGAAAAAGAGATGGAAAAAGCGTCGTTAGCCGTTGCTCTTCCAAGTCAGCTCCAAGTCAATAAGTGTGTTTTTTGCAAATCTAAAAATGCCAGAATTGATACAAATTCGCTAAGGGTTATCTGAAAGCCGCTTGTAAATCAGCTCACTATCGTGTTTGCCCCACCATTCCATGCTACTTAGATACACTTCGGAGACTCCTTAGGCTGCCTCAACGGCTATCCCAGTAGTTCCGAGGCCCATTGCGTCACAGTTTTCGGCTGTGAACCACGCAAGTTGCGCCTCTGACCAAGCTCTCTTGGCAATGGCTGTCGACAGAGTATAAGAACAATCAGGATCGTATCAGTTAGCTTGAGTCCTCTTAGACTCCGGCTCTCAGGTAAACTTCATCACTGAGGAGTCAGCTAAGCAGCTACAATTGAAGAGGCAAAAAAGGGGTATTCACTTATTGAGTATTGCTAACTGTCAATCAATCGTTAGTCACAGTGTTCAGACATCGATAGCCTCACGAACAAATCATGACTGATTTTGGTATCCTCCGGTCCATATCGTCGTATCAACCTGAGAAACTTATTGAGAAGATCACTGTGCCTGATAGCGCGCAGTTTGCCGATCCTCAGTTCCACAAGCCACAACGCCCTGATATGCTTCTCGGCGCCGATATCTTTTTTGATGTATTAAGAGAAGGCCGAATAAAGGGAAATAGCAACAGTCCAACACTCCAGCTTAAAGCCTTTGGTTGGATAGTGTTTGGTCGTTGTCGAACGAAGGAAATAGCTGCCCGTTCTTCAACTTTAATGAGCGTTGTGAATCTATGTAGACTCGATCGTTCGAAAGTTCTGGGAGTTATAAGATAAACTTAATATAATTAATTCAAACTTGTATACCCCAGAACAACAGATGTGCGAGAAGTCCTTTGTCGAGACTATTCGCCAAACCACCTCGGGTCGGCTCAGAGTATCGCTGCCATTTAAATGTAGTCCGCACAGTCTAGGTATGTCATATGACATAGCCAAACGACTCTTTATTGCTCTGGAGAGAAGAATGTGCAATGAAGATGACATTCGGCCCATGTACATCGACTTCATGAAGGAATACTTGGCCTTGGGTCATATGAGTCCGACAGATAATCACATTCCGAGAGAGGCGCATTTTTTCATTCCGTACCAATACGGGCTAAGACCGCACAGCTCGTCAACAAAGCTCCCAGTAGTGTTCGATAACTCTATCAAATCGACTTCTCAGTTGTCGATCAATGATCTACTCATGGTGGGTCCGACCATTCAGCCTCAGTTATGGGAAACGCTGCTACGGTTTCGACTTCGCCCTTGGGCTGCAACTGCAGTCATAGCTAAAATGTACCGTCAAATACAATTAGACGAGTCCCAGCACAACTTTCAATTTGTTGTGTGGAGAGAAAAGTTCACTGATCCGTTACAAATTTTTCGTTTAAATACAGTAACGTATGGGACAGCTACTGCGCCATTTTTGGCAGTTCGGTGCCTAAAGTATCTGAGCGAATTACACGCTTCCACTCACCCAGCTGCTGCTCAGTATTTAGCTCACGAATTATATGTCGATGATTTGTTGACAGGATCAGTCAGCGCTGAGGAGTTATGCTCGTTGCAGCGCGATTTAAGCGCAATTCTTCAAGGGTTTGGCCTCCACCTTACAAAATGGTCGTGCAACTGTAAGAAACTTGCAGCTCAATCAGCAGGGGACAACATTGTAATTGGTCATCAAGAAGACACAAAGACCTTAAGATTAATTTGGAATCCGAATGCAGACGTGTTCAGATATACAATGGAATCTACAAGAGATTCGAATCCTACCAAGCGTCCGTTCTATCGTTTGTGGCACGATTATACGATCCCTTAGGTTAGTCCGATTGTAACTCGTGCAAAAGTCCTGATACAGGAAATGTGGTTGAATAAGCTTCGATGGGATGACCAATTACCTGCCCAAATGATACAAGAGTTGGAAGCAGTGACCAACTGTTTTTCAGAGTTAAATGATTTGTGCATACCTCGTTACGTAGGCACGCTTAAAGCAAGAGTCTGTCAAGTCCATGGCTTTGCTGATGCGTCGACAAGAGCCTGCGGTTGTTGTCTATATGTACGAGTGCAAACAGTTGATGGTATCACTATCAGGTTGCTGACCGCCAAGTCCAAAGTAGCCCCACTGAAAACGAAGTCAGTGCCGCGGCTTGAACTGTGTGCTGCGGAATTATTAGCTACCGTGTGGCACGCGGTAAAGAACTTACTTGACTGTCCATTAGACAGAATTGTCTTTTGGTCAGACTCCGAGGTTGTTCTTCATTGACTGCAAATGCACTCATCAAATTTGAACACATTTGTTGCCAATCGAGTAGCAACCATTCAGGAGTTGACAGACAATGTATCCTGGCGTCATGTCACAACAAAAGACAACCCGGCATACATAGTGTCTCGGGGATGTTCAGTTGAGAAACTTCGATCTTCAGTCTGGTTTGGCGGACCATCATTTTTACAACATTCAGAAGAATTGTGGCAAACCCACATATTAAGCTGTCGAAGGAATTGGAGTCGTTAGAGAGGCGTAGAGCTGCCTTTACTACGGTTGCGGTTGAGGAGATCGTGAATTCCATCACGCCATTAATAGAAGCTATATCTTCATTTCCAAGGCTGATCCGCATAATCGCTTACATGTTCCGCTTCATCAATGGAAGGAGCGAGAAACATGTATCTTTGATTCCTTCAGCTTCTGAATTAAGTTTCGCCTTTCTTGCAGCAGTATCTGTGAGTCAGCATACATAATTCGCTCAAGAAATTGACAAATTAAAAAAGTCCACAGTTTTGCAACCTGCTCTTCAAAAACTGTCACCATTCCTGCACTCTCATCAACATGGCAAGCGTGTCTTGTGGTTGGTGCACGAAAGCGCCATTAGCGCATAATGCCAAGTTCCCCTTGCTGCTGCCTAAAAAGTTTGTCACACTCTATTTAGAGTACTTGCATCGCTCGCACTGTCATGCCAATCCAATGGTCCTGATGGGATTACTTCGGCAACAGATCTGGGTGATTAATGCTCGAGAGGTGTGCAGTGCAGTGGTGAGAAAATGCGTTCATTGCTATAGATATAACCCGAAGCTTTTGTCGCAAATAATGGGCAACCTTCCCGCTGATCGTTTACACGGGAACAGACCCTTTGAGATCAGCGGAGTGGACTTTTGTGGTCCAATTTTAATTTCGTTGGGGATTCGGGGCAAAGCGCCTGTTAAAATTTATTCGTCTGCTTCACTTCTAAGGCTGTACATATAGAGCTTGTAACTGATATAACCTCTACCATCTTTTTGATGTGTTTATCTAGGTTCATTGTTCGACGTGGCCTTGTAAGGAAGCTATACTGCGACAATGCCACCAATTTCGTGGGTGCGGCTCGCACGTTGGCAGACCTTGCGTCCAATTTCAGCGCCAATTCATCTGGGATTCAAACGTATGCTGCGGAACGGGGAATGGAGTTTATTTTCATTCTCCCATGAGCGCCGCATTTCGGCGGCCTGTGAGTAGCAGCGCTGAAGTTTGCGAAAGGCCTGCTGCGCAAGGCAATCAGCAGTGCAGTGCTGCGCCAGACGATTTGGCAACGGTACTCGTCGAGGTGGAGGCCATCCTCAATTGGCGGCCGATCATCGTTCCCAGCAGCAACCCAAACGACGGCGAGGTGCTCACCCCAGCTCATCTGCTGGTCGGCGAAACGCTCGTGCCGCTGCCACTCGCATCAACGCAGTCAGTCGACGATGTCAGGCTGCCATACTTAAAAAGATGGCAGCTGACATCAAGAATCAAGCAGCGATTCCGGACAGATTGGTCCAGGGACTACCTGCTCAGCCTGCACCAAAGGAGCAAGTGGACGCGAGAGTCGAGGAACGTGGAAGTCGGCACAGTCTTCCTCGTGGGAGAGGGCAACGCTCCGCCTCAGCAGTGGATGCTCGGCGTGGTGACCCGGCAGAGATGGTAAGTTGCGAGTGGTGGTCATAAAAACCAAATCGGGCACATATAAACGCCCAATTCACCGCATTGCATCCTTGCCTATTACATTATTAAGTGAAGTTGAAGCCCTGCGGCCTTTCACCGCGGCCGATGTTCAGTCATTTGACTGGACATAGTGTCAGGCTGTAGGTATGTGAGGTGCATGAAATTAATTAGGGCACTGTAAAGAGCAGCAAAAAAGCGACGAGAGCGGGAGCAAGTGCTCTCGCTAGCTGGTCGGGTCCATGTGCTAGTTCTCTGTCCACTAGCTGAAGTTTGAAGTTGCATTAAATCAGTCCTCAAAAAACTTCGTTGTCGGCAAGCTGCTTGTTGAAGACCATAAGTTGTTTTTTTTTTTATGTGGTGGATATTGCCAAGCCCTTTTGTCAGGACAGTATATATATTCTTGATCAGGGTGACAAGCCGAGTTGATATAGCCATGTCTGTTCGTCCGTCCGTATGTATGTCGCGTCAATCTCAGAACCTTTAAGAGGTAAAGACTTGAAATTTTGTATGTAGGTCCGTTAATAAGATGAAAAGATCGAGTTTGTTAAAAGAAAACGATAACTGTTTCCGTTTTAAAACTTTATCGAATGTTAGATATCAAATTATATATCCCACATCTTTAAACTTTTTTGTTAGTTTTATATCTATTTTATTCAATTTAGATTTTTGTTAGATTTTGGATACCGGCTCCAAATTCCCCCAAATATTTAAATTTAGGTTAGTTGAATTGAAATCCAATATATGAATTAGTTTACATTTTTTATAATTGGTAAACAATTAATAAAATATGTTGATCAAAAGCTGAAAATTTCATTCAAATCCATTAATTCGCGCAGAAGTTATTAAACAAAACATTTGACCAATCGGCCAACACATGACACGTAACACGTGACAAGCAGCGAAAAGCAAACATTTCTCCTATATGTGTGCACACATACACACACACATAGAACTGTTCGCATCTAGCAAATTCTCAGAAGCGCAAGTTTTAGTGTACATATTTCCAGTAGATGGCGCTATGATTTGGGACGCCACACTAGAGTTTTCTTACTTGTTTATACCCTGATCCCATTGGAAATGGGAAATCAGAGTATAATGGTTTTGTTGACACAGTTCTTAATCCGAAAGCTGTAGACGTGTTTTCTTTTTCTCCTCGGCTTTTGTCTTTTATTTTTGATTAAACATTAATATTTTTATTTCTCACGGTTGATTTTGGTTATTGTTGCCATTTATCACTGTTATGCATTTCTGCAGTGGTGTAATCCGCGGTGATTTTTTATACTATTTCACGTAGTGATATAGTATATTGGGTTTGTGCAATGTCCGTCATGCTGTCCGTCTGTCCGTATGAACGCAAACCATTTCCACGCTATTGAAGCTAGAGACTTGAAATTTGAAATATATACTCGTGTATACCCTCGTCTGATAAAGTGTCAAGATTTTCCCGATACGCCCACTAGGGGCGTGGAAAATCGGAAAATGCATTTTCCTGTATCTCAGAAACACTACTTCTAGAAGGGCTAGAGAGTTGAGATTTTAACTGAACACTCATGTCGACATCCCAAAATCAAAAAGTTATGGCGGATATATTTACGCCCATTGGGGGCGTGGCAAATCAGGTCAAACTGTATCTTCTACAGTTTTAAAGCTAGAACGCCCAAATTTGGCACGTGGGTTACTGTTACGATCCTATAAAGATCGCTCAAAAAATTTTATGGCCACGCCCACTAGGGGCGTGGTAAATCGGATCTGAATATATAGTGATTTTGCTAGTTTCGTTATATTTTGAGCACTATTGATGCTAGAGACTTGAGACTTGTTATATACATATATACTCGGGCTAACATCCCACAATCGAAAAGGTATGGCGGATATATCTACGCCTTCAGAGGGCGTGGCAACTAATATCAGCTTATATCTCCCACAGTTTTAGTGCTAGAAGCTTCAAAATTGGATGCCAAGTTACTGGGGGCCTCCTCTACCGATTCCCCAAAAATTATTGTTACGCCCCAAAAGGGGCGTGACATACAGAAAAGTAACCTGTAATTTTCGCATTTTTCGAATGTAAGCATTCAAACTTAACAGTTATATTCTTAAACGCCCACTCTATGCACATGCCAAAAATTATTTGACTACGGCCACTGCGGGCCTCTCATTTGGTGGTGTGGGTGACTTGCGTTTGCTTTTCGCACGTGCTCCATATCAGCTGTTTTGTTGCTGTTGTGTGGATTCTCTCAAACAATCCTGTCTTTGCTTTGCGCTTGTTTATTTTTATCTAATCTCCCGTTTTTTTGTTGTGAGTTTCTCTTTCAACACATATATCCTCCCTTTGCCTTGCGCTTTTTTTTTTCATTTCTGTTTCTAATCTTCTGCTTTTGTGTTTTTTTTTTCTTGAATCCCAATTGCCAATATGTCCTGTTGTGAAAAAACTTGCTTTATGCGGCACACTTATGATTCTACACAAGTGCAACTTATTAATTGCTGGTTGTGTGAGAATATGATGCACAATAAATGTGCTGGCCTTACAGGGCGCGACTATGATAAGGTCATGTCAACTGCTAAAGTTGGTTGTGGTGGCTTACGTTGGTTGATTTTGAATCTTCTCAGTCTGAGACGTCAACTGCTTCTCAGTTGGGACCACCGTCTATACCTGTGTTTCCAAATTTTTTAGCTCCGTTACACCTTGTTCTGAGTCTCTTGCGATTCCACCTTATTGCAGTGCGTCAGGGACACCATTATTAGATATCCCAGAGTCTATACTGATTCCAACTACTTTATCCCCACCTGTTGCTCAAACTATGAACAACACTCTGGTCATTTCTCCTTCACTTACCATACCTACTTTATCTGTCGTTTCTCCCCGAAAGCAAGTGTTCTTATTCAGGCTTTCATCCGACACGACATGTGAAGCTGTTTTTGATTTCATTTCCAGTAAATCAAAAGCTAAAGTCTACATATCAAAATTCAAATTCGCAACTCCTCGTGAAATTACTTCTTTTAAAATCAACTTGCCAACTGAATTCTTTACAACAATTTGCGACGCCAAATTCTGGCCTCCTCATGTAGTTGTGCATAAATTGAAGCATATGAGTCGAAATAGGCTGTCTCCGGTTTTGCTGAACCCTTCCTCGGTACAATCTTCATCTAATATTGTGCCAAAAAACTAATAACAGTTTAACCTTCTTTACAGATCTTCTTAATATATCAAAACGTTCGTGGCCTGAATTCTAAACTCAGAAGGCTTTTTTTGAGTAGTTTCGTGTTTTGATATCGCTCTGACGCCCTCTCGAGCGATCTCAGTATTTACAGACATGATCGACTGTCTCGTAGAGGTGGAGGTGTCTTATTCGGTGTTAAATCTAATAGTCTCTCCGAACCATTTATTTTTTCAGCATCTCACGATGTCGCGATAGTTGCTGTTAAACTAGCACTTAAATCTTGTAAGGCGGCAATGAAATCGTCGCCTCACATTTATGATTTTGATTTTTGGTAGCTTGTAATGAATTGTTAGTTTAAGCGCAATGGTGCACGGTTAGCTATTATTTTGTATTTGGTTTATTTATAAGTAGCTTAGGATGATTAGTTATAAGTAACATTTGGTAAATAATAAGTTAGTCGTAAGTTTGATTTATACAAGTTCTAAGTTTATGCAGTTAGTTTTAGGCGCAATGTCGATGATTTGTTGACAGGATCAGTCAGCGCTGAGGAGTTATGCTCGTTGCATCGCAATTTAAGCGCAATTCTTCAAGGGTTTGGCCTCCACCTTACAAAATGGTCGTGCAACTGTAAGAAACTTGCAGCTCAATCAGCAGGGGACAACATTGTAATTGGTCATCAAGAAGACACAAAGACCTTAGGATTAATTTGGAATCCGAAGGCAGACGTATTCAGATATACAATGGAATCTACAAGAGATTCGAATCCTACCAAGCGTTCATTCTATCGTTTGTGGCACGATTATACGATCCCTTAGGTTTGCTAAGTCCGATTGTAACTCGTGCAAAAGTCCTGATACAGGAAATGTGGTTGAATAAGCTTCGATGGGATGACCAATTACCTGCCCAAATGATACAAGAGTTGGAAGCAGTGACCAACTGTTTTTCAGAGTTAAATGCTTTGTGCATACCTCGTTACGTAGGCACGCTTAAAGCAAGAGTCTTTCAAGTCCATGGCTTTGCTGATGCGTCGACAAGAGCCTACGGTTGTTGTCTATATGTACGAGTGCAAACAGTTGATGGTATCACTATCAGGTTGCTGACCGCCAAGTCCAAAGTAGCCCCACTGAAAACGAAGTCAGTGCCGCGGCTTGAACTGTGTGCTGCGGAATTATTAGCTACCGTGTGGCACGCGGTAAAGAACTTACTCGACTGTCCATTAGACAGAATTGTCTTTTGGTCAGACTCCGAGGTTGTTCTTCATTGACTGCAAATGCACTCATCAAATTTGAACACATTTGTTGCCAATCGAGTAGCAACCATTCAGGAGTTGACAGACAATGTATCCTGGCGTCATGTCACAACAAAAGACAACCCGGCATACATAGTGTCTCGGGGATGTTCAGTTGAGAAACTTCGATCTTCAGTCTGGTTTGGCGGACCATCATTTTTACAACATTCAGAAGAATTGTGGCAAACCCACATATTAAGCTGTCGAAGGAATTGGAGTCGTTAGAGAGGCGTAGAGCTGCCTTTACTACGGTTGCGGTTGAGGAGATCGTGAATTCCATCACGCCATTAATAGAAGCTATATCTTCATTTCCAAGGCTGATCCGCATAATCGCTTACATGTTCCGCTTCATCAATGGAAGGAGCGAGAAACATGTATCTTTGATTCCTTCAGCTTCTGAATTAAGTTTCGCCTTTCTTGCAGCAGTATCTGTGAGTCAGCATACATAATTCGCTCAAGAAATTGACAAATTAAAAAAGTCCACAGTTTTGCAACCGGCTCTTCAAAAACTGTCACCATTCCTGCACTCTCATCAACATGGCAAGCGTGTCTTGTGGTTGGTGCATGAAAGCGCCATTAGCGCATAATGCCAAGTTCCCCTTGCTGCTGCCTAAAAAGTTTGTCACACTCTATTTAGAGTACTTGCATCGCTCGCACTGTCATGCCAATCCAATGGTCCTGATGGGATTACTTCGGCAACAGATCTGGGTGATTAATGCTCGAGAGGTGTGCAGTGCAGTGGTGAGAAAATGCGTTCATTGCTATAGATATAACCCGAAGCTTTTGTCGCAAATAATGGGCAACCTTCCCGCTGATCGTTTACACGGGAACAGACCCTTTGAGATCAGCGGAGTGGACTTTTGTGGTCCAATTTTAATTTCGTTGGGGATTCGGGGCAAAGCGCCTGTTAAAATTTATTCGTCTGCTTCACTTCTAAGGCTGTACATATAGAGCTTGTAACTGATATAACCTCTACCATCTTTTTGATGTGTTTATCTAGGTTCATTGTTCGACGTGGCCTTGTAAGGAAGCTATACTGCGACAATGCCACCAATTTCGTGGGTGCGGCTCGCACGTTGGCAGACCTTGCGTCCAATTTCAGCGCCAATTCATCTGGGATTCAAACGTATGCTGCGGAACGGGGAATGGAGTTTATTTTCATTCTCCCATGAGCGCCGCATTTCGGCGGCCTGTGAGTAGCAGCGCTGAAGTTTGCGAAAGGCCTGCTGCGCAAGGCAATCAGCAGTGCAGTGCTGCGCCAGACGATTTGGCAACGGTACTCGTCGAGGTGGAGGCCATCCTCAATTGGCGGCCGATCATCGTTCCCAGCAGCAACCCAAACGACGGCGAGGTGCTCACCCCAGCTCATCTGCTGGTCGGCGAAACGCTCGTGCCGCTGCCACTCGCATCAACGCAGTCAGTCGACGATGTCAGGCTGCCATACTTAAAAAGATGGCAGCTGACATCAAGAATCAAGCAGCGATTCCGGACAGATTGGTCCAGGGACTACCTGCTCAGCCTGCACCAAAGGAGCAAGTGGACGCGAGAGTCGAGGAACGTGGAAGTCGGCACAGTCTTCCTCGTGGGAGAGGGCAACGCTCCGCCTCAGCAGTGGATGCTCGGCGTGGTGACCCGGCAGAGATGGTAAGTTGCGAGTGGTGGTCATAAAAACCAAATCGGGCACATATAAACGCCCAATTCACCGCATTGCATCCTTGCCTATTACATTATTAAGTGAAGTTGAAGCCCTGCGGCCTTTCACCGCGGCCGATGTTCAGTCATTTGACTGGACATAGTGTCAGGCTGTAGGTATGTGAGGTGCATGAAATTAATTAGGGCACTGTAAAGAGCAGCAAAAAAGCGACGAGAGCGGGAGCAAGTGCTCTCGCTAGCTGGTCGGGTCCATGTGCTAGTTCTCTGTCCACTAGCTGAAGTTTGAAGTTGCATTAAATCAGTCCTCAAAAAACTTCGTTGTCGGCAAGCTGCTTGTTGAAGACCATAAGTTGTTTTTTTTTTTATGTGGTGGATATTGCCAAGCCCTTTTGTCAGGACAGTATATATATTCTTGATCAGGGTGACAAGCCGAGTTGATATAGCCATGTCTGTTCGTCCGTCCGTATGTATGTCGCGTCAATCTCAGAACCTTTAAGAGGTAAAGACTTGAAATTTTGTATGTAGGTCCGTTAATAAGATGAAAAGATCGAGTTTGTTAAAAGAAAACGATAACTGTTTCCGTTTTAAAACTTTATCGAATGTTAGATATCAAATTATATATCCCACATCTTTAAACTTTTTTGTTAGTTTTATATCTATTTTATTCAATTTAGATTTTTGTTAGATTTTGGATACCGGCTCCAAATTCCCCCAAATATTTAAATTTAGGTTAGTTGAATTGAAATCCAATATATGAATTAGTTTACATTTTTTATAATTGGTAAACAATTAATAAAATATGTTGATCAAAAGCTGAAAATTTCATTCAAATCCATTAATTCGCGCAGAAGTTATTAAACAAAACATTTGACCAATCGGCCAACACATGACACGTAACACGTGACAAGCAGCGAAAAGCAAACATTTCTCCTATATGTGTGCACACATACACACACACATAGAACTGTTCGCATCTAGCAAATTCTCAGAAGCGCAAGTTTTAGTGTACATATTTCCAGTAGATGGCGCTATGATTTGGGACGCCACACTAGAGTTTTCTTACTTGTTTATACCCTGATCCCATTGGAAATGGGAAATCAGAGTATAATGGTTTTGTTGACACAGTTCTTAATCCGAAAGCTGTAGACGTGTTTTCTTTTTCTCCTCGGCTTTTGTCTTTTATTTTTGATTAAACATTAATATTTTTATTTCTCACGGTTGATTTTGGTTATTGTTGCCATTTATCACTGTTATGCATTTCTGCAGTGGTGTAATCCGCGGTGATTTTTTATACTATTTCACGTAGTGATATAGTATATTGGGTTTGTGCAATGTCCGTCATGCTGTCCGTCTGTCCGTATGAACGCAAACCATTTCCACGCTATTGAAGCTAGAGACTTGAAATTTGAAATATATACTCGTGTATACCCTCGTCTGATAAAGTGTCAAGATTTTCCCGATACGCCCACTAGGGGCGTGGAAAATCGGAAAATGCATTTTCCTGTATCTCAGAAACACTACTTCTAGAAGGGCTAGAGAGTTGAGATTTTAACTGAACACTCATGTCGACATCCCAAAATCAAAAAGTTATGGCGGATATATTTACGCCCATTGGGGGCGTGGCAAATCAGGTCAAACTGTATCTTCTACAGTTTTAAAGCTAGAAATTTGGCACGTGGGTTACTGTTACGATCCTATAAAGATCGCTCAAAAAATTTTATGGCCACGCCCACTAGGGGCGTGGTAAATCGGATCTGAATATATAGTGATTTTACTAGTTTCGTTATATTTTGAGCACTATTGATGCTAGAGACTTGAGACTTGTTATATATATACTCGGGCTAACATCCCACAATCGAAAAGGTATGGCGGATATATCTACGCCTTCAGAGGGCGTGGCAACTAATATCAGCTTATATCTCCCACAGTTTTAGTGCTAGAAGCTTCAAAATTGGATGCCAAGTTACTGGGGGCCTCCTCTACCGATTCCCCAAAAATTATTGTTACGCCCCAAAAGGGGCGTGACATACAGAAAAGTAACCTGTAATTTTCGCATTTTTCGAATGTAAGCATTCAAACTTAACAGTTATATTCTTAAACGCCCACTCTATGCACATGCCAAAAATTATTTGACTACGGCCACTGCGGGCCTCTCATTTGGTGGTGTGGGTGACTTGCGTTTGCTTTTCGCACGTGCTCCATATCAGCTGTTTTGTTGCTGTTGTGTGGATTCTCTCAAACAATCCTGTCTTTGCTTTGCGCTTGTTTATTTTTATCTAATCTCCCGTTTTTTTGTTGTGAGTTTCTCTTTCAACACATATATCCTCCCTTTGCCTTGCGCTTTTTTTTTCATTTCTGTTTCTAATCTTCTGCTTTTGTGTTTTTTTTTCTTGAATCCCAATTGCCAATATGTCCTGTTGTAAAAAAACTTGCTTTATGCGGCACACTTATGATTCTACACAAGTGCAACTTATTAATTGCTGGTTGTGTGAGAATATGATGCACAATAAATGTGCTGGCCTTACAGGGCGCGACTATGATAAGGTCATGTCAACTGCTAAAGTTGGTTGTGGTGGCTTACGTTGGTTGATTTTGAATCTTCTCAGTCTGAGACGTCAACTGCTTCTCAGTTGGGACCACCGTCTATACCTGTGTTTCCAAATTTTTTAGCTCCGTTACACCTTGTTCTGAGTCTCTTGCGATTCCACCTTATTGCAGTGCGTCAGGGACACCATTATTAGATATCCCAGAGTCTATACTGATTCCAACTACTTTATCCCCACCTGTTGCTCAAACTATGAACAACACTCTGGTCATTTCTCCTTCACTTACCATACCTACTTTATCTGTCGTTTCTCCCCGAAAGCAAGTGTTCTTATTCAGGCTTTCATCCGACACGACATGTGAAGCTGTTTTTGATTTCATTTCCAGTAAATCAAAAGCTAAAGTCTACATATCAAAATTCAAATTCGCAACTCCTCGTGAAATTACTTCTTTTAAAATCAACTTGCCAACTGAATTCTTTACAACAATTTGCGACGCCAAATTCTGGCCTCCTCATGTAGTTGTGCATAAATTGAAGCATATGAGTCGAAATAGGCTGTCTCCGGTTTTGCTGAACCCTTCCTCGGTACAATCTTCATCTAATATTGTGCCAAAAAACTAATAACAGTTTAACCTTCTTTACAGATCTTCTTAATATATCAAAACGTTCGTGGCCTGAATTCTAAACTCAGAAGGCTTTTTTTGAGTAGTTTCGTGTTTTGATATCGCTCTGACGCCCTCTCGAGCGATCTCAGTATTTACAGACATGATCGACTGTCTCGTAGAGGTGGAGGTGTCTTATTCGGTGTTAAATCTAATAGTCTCTCCGAACCATTTATTTTTTCAGCATCTCACGATGTCGCGATAGTTGCTGTTAAACTAGCACTTAAATCTTGTAAGGCGGCAATGAAATCGTCGCCTCACATTTATGATTTTGATTTTTGGTAGCTTGTAATGAATTGTTAGTTTAAGCGCAATGGTGCACGGTTAGCTATTATTTTGTATTTGGTTTATTTATAAGTAGCTTAGGATGATTAGTTATAAGTAACATTTGGTAAATAATAAGCTAGTCATAAGTTTGATTTATACAAGTTCTAAGTTTATGCAGTTAGTTTTAGGCGCAATGAAGCGCAGAAGCGGCCCATGGAGAGCCCGCTATAGTTAAGTTCGAAATTAGGCGCCGCGCTGCCGGCAGGTCAGCAACGCAGTTGCAGTTGTCGCTGCGAATTCGTCGCTTCGCGATGAAACGACGATCACAATGAGAGCGAAGGTAGCATAGGGTAGTTAGTCTGTGTCGAGGACCGAGAGTGAGCGGTCAAGCGGTGGAGGAAAACAGGGAGACACAAGTCACGAGTTACCGTATTTCCCATCCCTTATCCCAGTGCGTCTCAGAACTTCTATAAATTTTCTTGTAGACGACCCTGGGCCCGACTGAGTCTGCCCCAGCTGGAAAACCTACCTTTACAAGTGACGCCCGAGCAGGGACCCTGGGATGTAGGGGAGTGTGGCACACGGGCGGCATAAAGCCCCGCCCAAATAAATACGCTCATACATACGCGCAGTTGGACCGAATTGGCGCGCCAATTGCGAGTGTTGGCGTCAGGGAAGCAATCAAAACGGGTGGGGGAAAGGTGCCGAAATTTTCGGTACAGCATTGAGCGTTGGAGTTAGCGGGCATAGGCAAAGCATAGGGAAGAGAAAAGAAAAAAAAATGTCTGCATAAGGCTTAGGAAAAGAAAGGCACGAGCGTGCAAAGAGGAGAGAAAATAGCGGTTGGTGTATGTGAACGCACTCGAGCCCAGCAACGGCGGGCGAGCGAGAGAGCGAAGCACACACGAAGGCGAAGCGACAAGCGAACGTAGGCTTATGATCGGCGTGAGGGGGAAGCATTGTCGATGTCGTTGGCTGGTCGCTTCGTGTGTCGGAGAGCGAGAGGCTGACCGTGGGTCGAGACCGCGCAACAAGTGGTGAAATTTCGGTGCGTGGTGGCTCGAAATTTGTGCAGTAAATGTGGGGACCCGTGGGCCGAGGGCCATGATAAAGTGAGTGGAATAAAATAAAATTAAATAAAATTAAATTAAAATAAATAAAATAAAATAAAAATTTAAATAAATAAAATGAAATAAAATAAAAATAAATAAAAGAAAAATAAAATTAAATAAAGTAAATTAAATAAATATAAATAAAATATAAATAAAAATTTTAGATAAAATTCTCACAAAAATTATCATATATCCGAGTGAATGTCAGAATCCGGGGGTGGGTGTCCATTGGGTGTACCTACGGCGGAAAGAGGAGTTTATGTCCGTGGCCCAAGAGTTCGGGCTAGAGAGAGACGGCCGCGTAGAGGAGCTACGCAGCTCCCGTGACACTCGGCACTTTCACTTTTAACTGGAATCGACTGACCCAGTGCCGAGCCGTGGGCGCCTTCGCTTCGGCTCTGGAGCGGGGCCTGCCTCGGCTCTCTGTAGCGGGGCCTGTCTCCTCTTCGGGTCTGCCTTAACGGCAACATCGCCTGATTTTGTGTGACGTCAAATACGCGTGATCGCGTGGCAGCTTCTCATTGGCCGAAGCACCGTTACACGCCTGCGAGTGAAAGTAATAGCTACTTTCTCGCGGCTACGAACGGCACTTCGGCTAGCGGTGCACGATCAACGCAGAGAGTGCGATGCGAGTAAATCGCTGAATCGGTAAGAGCGAGCGAGACGTCCCATCGCTCGCCTTTGACCTCTTTCCAGTCGCGAGGGTCGCTCTTACCGTACTCGCGTCGCTGTGTGGAACATTTATATGCCTGCACGCCCACGGGAAACACGAAAACTTTAAATTTGGCGCCACTCCAACCGTTCTGCTCCTCTTTGTTTTGCTCCACCCGCATTTCTCAGTGTTGCCACCTGGCACGCTATGTCAATCGACCCAGTGGCAACGCCGTACTCACTGCTGATCGACACCTGGCAACACTGTCAAAACAAACAGGTAAGCAAAACTAAGTGTTTATTAACATATTTACCTAATTTTAATAAAACTTCCTCGGTGTTTTAGGCAACATCCCTCCTTGATGCCCCTTTGGCCATGCTCCGTCCGCCGCTGCAGTAGATGACCCTCTTATCCTTTTCCACGCGTCGCCAGTCATCCGGCTGTGTTGTGGCCGTGTATCGGCTGCAGTGGCGGCGCCTCAAATTTCGCGATGTAGGGTCTGGGCGAGATTTGCCAACTTATGACCCCGGCGACTGGCTCCCCTCACCCTCGGGTACCCACTAATGGGTATACGGGGCTCCGCGGGAAATTTCGGTGCACCAGACAACGTTCGTGTGCTGGCTTTGGGGTGTCGCCACGCTGGCACCGGGCAGACGGTATAGCATACTCCTCATTCGCGCACAGCTCCAGCAGATTCGCTGGCCAGTGCGCGAGGATCGGCCTCATCCCTTCTGACGATGCCCTAGCTCTACTACCCAGACCCTCCAGCTACGTGGCAGAAGTCTGGCGCTGAAATCTCCCGCAAGCCCATACCCTTGACTCTGCCAACATTCCATTCTCCCACATCAATGTCATCTTCCACGTCGCTATCACTTTCCACGTCGCTGTCGCTATGGACTGCCGCCAACACGCCCTTTTATATCCTCTTCCGGCGCTCTGCTGGCCGTGCGGGCGGCAGCACTTAACGGATCCTGTGCCCTCTACTACCCATCCTTAGCGCTGACTTCCAGGTCCCTATCTTCGTCGCCTAATTCGCGCCTTTGCCCTTTTGCCCTTGACGGTCGCATATGGTTGTTGTTGCCCGTTTTGCATGTTTGGGCTATGTTTGCCGATTCCAGCTGTTTTGTTGTTGCCCGTTTTGCATGTTTGGCCGATGCGCACTTGTTGTTGTAGCCGCTCTCTCTCAGCACAGCTGCAGGCGTTCGCTTGCTCTCGCGACCCCAGCTTCGGCTCGCCTCGGGCGTAGCGATCGCCGCTCAGCTGCCCGAGTTCATTGGCCTCTGTGCCCGGCCGCATTGTTGTTTTTACTCTCTCTCTCTCTCCCTACTGTCCCAATGCTCTCGCCGTGGCTTGAGCGTGCATGAGCATTTGTAAGTGCATGGGCGTACGCAAATCTAAGTGTGTGGTGGTGTCCGTTTCGCATTTGCTTTTTCGCTCGTCTTCATGAGCCGTGCTGTGCAGCCGAGATTGTTGTTGTTTGTGACGGCGCTCTCTCGCATCACAGTTACAGCTGACACTGTTGTTGTTTGTTTGGCGCGGGCTCCCTTCAATTACAGCTGATATTGTTATTGTTTGGCCTAAAGAGGGCTCGCCACAGTTACAGCTGATACTGTTGTTGTTTGCGGGAATACTATTCCAGCTGCGATTGTTGTTGTTTTCGGCGTCATTTCGTGCGCGCGCCGATATTCTTAATGCTCTTGCGCTGTTGCCGATTTTATGAGTTTTTGTTTTGAAATAAATATATAAATATTCCACAATTTTTAACAAAAATTTTATAACAAACTGGGGTGGTAACAACAACAACAATACACATAGCTATGTGTATTCACCCCCTTTTTTTTTTTTTTTTTTAAATAGTGGGCTCAGACTCACCCGCCTCCGTCTGATATGGCTTCAGATCGGACACATGAGCTGTCCGGCTGTGCTTATCAGTCTCCGCCTTGATCCGGCATATGACCGGCGAGATGAAACTGACCACTGTATACGGTCCTCCGTATCGTGGAGCCAGTTTTGCCGCAAATCCTTCAGCGGCATTAGACAGGTGGCGCTCTTTCGCCCACACCCTGTCCCCTATGGCTGGTTTCCACTGTCGCCGCCTCAGATTATAATGCCGCGCCTGATCCTGAGCCGCCTTTCCAGATTTCGCCTTACAATCTGGTACACTTCGGCCAATTTGGTGGCTCTCTCCGTGGGTGCTTGTGTTGCCTGGCCTGTTCCCACAGTCTGTGCGTCAAACAAGGCCTTAGGCAACCTTGGCTCACGCCCTTGAGTGAGGAAGGTTGCGGAATACCCTGTAGAGGCCGAGACGCTGCTGTTGACGGCCAGTGTCAACTCTGGTAGAGCCTCGTCCCAACAACGTTGATCGCTGCCCGCGAATTGAGCGATCATCGTCTTGACCGTGGGATTGGCCCTCTCCGTGGGATTCTCTTGAGGCGTGTATGGCGCCGTCAACTGATGATGCACTCCTAGCTCATCCAAGAATCCCTTGAAGGCACGGCTCGTGAATTGCGTGCCATTATCCGTGATGAGCACTTTCGGCACTTCAAATTTGGCCACGATCCGCTCCCTGAATGCCTTTTGAAGCACCGCTGATATTTGCGCTTCTCAACGGCACCATCTCCGTCCACTTGGAGAACCTGTCGATGAACATCAACAGCATGGCTTTGACCTGGATAGCGGTAGTATCTTGCTGCCACTCGAACAATCGTTTTTCGGCTTCCCAGGTGGCCGGCGGTGGCCACATCGTGGTTCTCTTCCAGCCACATCTTCATGGCCAGCTTGATGAGGAATGTGCCTCTTCTGTGCGTTTTGGTGGAGGTCTCGGCGAAGCTTAGCCATCCAGCGACATCCCGTCCCAGCTGATTGGCTTTTGCCTGCGACCAAGCGGCACACTTCTTCCTCCAGAGGTTGTCGCGATAGAGCATCGGCTACTACATTTTGCTTGCCCTTCCTATACCGGATCTCGAAGTCAAACTGTTGTAGCTCCAATGCCCATCTGGCGATTCTGCCTGAAGGACTCTCAATGGAGTTGCGCCACTTCAGCGCCATGTGATCGGTCACCACCATGAAGTGATAGCCTTCCAAGTAAGGCCTCAACTTCCGGATGCCCCAGATGATCGCTAGGCATTCCTTCTCCGTTGCTGAATAGTTCCGCTCCGCGCTATTCAGTATCCGACTGGCATAGGAGATCACCCTCTCTCCATCCTCTGAAGTTTGCGGCAGAATTGCGCCGAACCCATAGTTGCCCGCATTCGTTTGTAAGCAGAATGGCTTCGAAAAATCCGGGCATGCCAAGACTGGTGTTTCCGTCAGCTTGGCCTTTACTGTGTCAAAAGCCATCTGACGCTCCTCGGTCCACTCCCACTTGACTCCTTTCTTCAAGAGCGCATTGAGTGGGTGTACTGTGGTCGCAAAATCAGGCACAAAGCGGCGATACCAGGATGCCACGCCCACATATTGTCGCAACTCCTTCACGTTTGCGGGAGGCTTAAGTTCCGCAATCGCGGCAACTTTTTCTGGGTCCGTACGGATGCCATGTTCCGTCACCTTGTGGCCCAGGTATTGCTGCTCCTTTTTGAAGAAATCGCACTTGTCGATGTTGATCTTCAAATTGGCAGCTCTCAGCCGCCGGAACACCTCTCCAGTGATCTCTGGAACGTCGCTGGTGCTGAATGAAGGGCGAACGGCATTACCTTCCACTGGAACAGCCCCTTCCCTGGAACTGTAAATGCCGTTAGTGGTCGGCTAGCCTCCCCCATGGGTATCTGCCAATACCCATCCTTCAAGTCCAGGCTCGTTATGTAGCGAGCCTCTCGAAGCTGGTCCAGAATATGATGCACTCGAGGCAGCGGATATGCATCCTTTATAGTTCGGCTGTTGAGCTGTCGAAAGTCCACGCACAGCAGCCACTTGCCGTTCTTCTTCCGCACCATCACTATGGGAGCGCTGTGTGGGCTCTTCGAGGGCTCTGTGCATCCCTTAGCCAGGAGCTCATATACCTGGTTGTTGATCTCCGCTTGCATCTTTGGGTTCTTCGGAAAGTATCGCTGCTTTATCGGCCGCTTGTCGTGCACCGCGATCCGGTGCTCGGTGATGCCAGTGGTGCCCTTAATCTGCTGGAATTTGGCCAATTTCTGCCTCAGGAACGCGTCCACCTCCACATCCTCATGAAGTGGGTGTGCCGATCCTGGTTTCACCTCCATTTGGCTTCTGGGCTCCACCTCCGCACTGGCGACTGCCACCGACAACTTTGCCTCCACTGGCTCGCTGGGCAGCGCATCTCTGGGCCCGATCCTCAGTCTCAAGCTGTCGCATTCCAGCGTTCAGTCCATGCTGGCCAAGAAATCCCAGCCCAGTACCAGATCATCGAACACGCCTAGCAAAATAAGCAGCGGAATGCCGATTTTCTGTGCTCCCAGCCTGATCTCTAACTCCAACGCTGCCTCCACTTGACAACAACTGCCGTCCGCCAACCGGATGCGCCTCCGTGTGGGGCGCAGCACACCAAATCCTCGGAGCCTGCCTGCCAGTTTCTCACTCACGAAACTGCTGGTGGCTCCCGTGTCGATCGTAGCCTTATGCTGCTCTGCTCCGATGGGTACGATCGCCGAGATCTGCCTTCATTCACGAGTTGGCTTATCAGTAAGCCCCTGGATGGCGGGTGCCTCAGTCCGTTTCCCGACTGGCAACAGGCAATCGTCCTTACACCGATGCGCCCACATTGCCAGCAAAATTTCAGCACTTCATTGCGGCATTCAACGGCGATTCGGGATGTGCGTCCTTGGTCCTGCCACACCAGTTCTTGGTGCCGGCCGTGGACACGCTTCTTCGGCGGCCATGCTGCGGTGGTAGGTGGACTCACCTTCGCATTCAGCGTCGCCCATAGCCATCAATCTGGGCTTGCTCTGCCTGTGTTGCTGCCTCAGCTTCTCCCGATCCCTCTCCATGTCCTCGAACTCCTCCGCCAGCATCATCAGCTCCGTCAGACTCCGGAACTGCAAGGCCGAGCATAGGCGCGCAAATCAGCTTCATTTCCCGATCCGCCGCATAGCGTAGTGGCCGCATCAGGGTCTGCATTTCCACCATATACAATTTGAACGCCTCACCCAGCTCTCGCGTCCTTATTTCGGGCTGTGGAGTGGATGTGGTCCTCCAGGGTCCATGCTGGGTCTCATTAAGGCGGGCGGCGACGGCACTAGTGGATGGAAGTGACACTCGCGGGCCTTGTGTCCTCTCCTCTCGATCCTCCAGATCCTCTTCCTCGACGGCGATCAACATTTCCTCTCTTCGTGGCGACCGTCGCCCATGGAGGACTGCAATGTCGGCGAGCCTCAGGCAAAATGGAATCCTTCCCTCATTTTCGTCGACCCACTCGCCGAATTGCCTCCGCATTGTGTCCAGAGTGCCTGACAGGCTCACTCCGAACTCCAGGCCGTAGCGTAACACCTCCTCCTTCTTAAGGTTATATACCCACGCTCGCACCATATTTATATTTGTCTAATCGACTCTATTTATCGCAGGGCCCCACGTTGGACGCCAGTTGTAACGAACCTTCGGTTTGCCCCGAGTTTAAGCCGGGCCGCACTCAGCCGACTGTGTGTTCGTGCCAACAAATTTATATGTTGGGCGCCTGCCGATAAATAATAAGTCCTGCTTTTTAGATTTAAGAATATAAACTGGTTTATTCACGTAGATATATTATTATTATAGTACAGAAAAGTGATGGCTTAGGCTACAGCTGCACACGGCTAAGACGCAGGATTCGTAGGTGCCATGAGGAGGACGTCGGCTAACGTGCGGTCAGCCTCTTAGCCGTCTAGAGGTTGCAGAACACTCCAGAGTACGCCAGGATACGCCCTGTGTTCTCTAGCGGTTCGCCGAGAGTATCACAGGCACTCCTACTGCTGGATTCGCTCGCTGGCTTTCTAGACTGCGTCTCAGAAGGCTTACGTTCTTCCGCACGGCTACCCTCACTAACCTCACACTCCTGTTCAGGTTACGCTGCTCTAACACCAGCTGTCGGCCGTACCTCTGTCCTCAATGATACGGTTTGGTATGCGTCCAGGATATTCCTCTGAATATCCTTGTAGAATTCCCACGATGTCCTTCGTGTCCTTTATGTCCCTCGTTGTCCTTCGTTGCAGTTTACACTTTCACTCTCGTTGACACTCGGCACTTTCACTGTTAACTGGAATCGACTGACCCAGCGCCGAGCCGTGGGCGCCTTTTTATAGCAGCGCCGCAGGCCCTGCTTCGGCTCTCTGTAGCGGGGTCTGTCTCCTCTTCGGGTCTGCCTTAACGGCAACATCGCCTGATTTTGTGCGACGCCAAATACGCGTGATCGCGTGGCAGCCTCTCATTGGCCGAAGCACCGTTACACGCCTGCGAGTAAAAGTAATAGCTACTTTCTCGCGGCTACGAACGGCACTTCGGCTGGCGGTGCACGATCAACGCAGAGAGTGCGATGCGAGTAAATCGCTGAATCGGTAAGAGCGAGCGAGACGTCCCATCGCTCGCCTTTGACCTCTTTCCAGTCGCGAGGGTCGCTCTTACCGTACTCGCGTCGCTGTGTGGAACATTTATATGCCTGCACGCCCACCCATATAAATGCACAGCAAATACATGCAATTATACAGGTTGAGACGTGCCTGCATATAATGTTCCTCACAGCCTCGTAGAGATCAGCTTGTTGATGCGCCATTCCAATACGGCTCCTGAGTATCGGATGTATGTGCGGCGCCAAGATTTGTCGTCTCTGTCCCAGCTGACGCAGTTGGCTGCAGAATATTAAAGCGTAAGGGATCAGAGAGCAGAATTCGGGGAAGAGACGCGAGGAATGGGCCAGAAGCCATGCTCGACTCGAGCAGGCGGCGAGTGGGTCAACCCGCCGGAAGCGCGGACGAACAACCCGTTCCGGTCTCAACCGATAGAGCAGCGGTCGAGCGAGCCGAGGGTCGGCAATTCGATGTCGATCGGCGCGAGGCCGGCCGAGGCCATGCATATAATGATGGCTCCAGGGAACTGTTTCTGACGCGCGGCGAGTATGATTCCGTTGTTCGCAGCCAGGTCATTTTAGCGCGAGTTAGGATCGCCGGTCGCGAGATGGACGCTACGATCAACACAGGGGCGAGTCGCAGTTTCATGAGCGGCGATTGCGTGCGGAGGACGGCGATCACGAGAAAGGTCGAAGAGGTGCCGTCGCGCATCAGGCTGGCGGACGGGTAGTCGGTGGATGTGAGGAAGCTGATGAGGGTGCAGGTGGATCTTGCCGGCAGGGCCGCGCAGATAGCACTACTCATCATACCTACCATGTTAGACCAGGTCATCCTAGGGATGGATTTCCTGATCGCCATGGGGACGACCCTGCGCTGTGGATGCGCCGAGCTACATATGAGGACTGAGGCCGCGCCATCGGGGAAGGAGTTGCCATCCATCTCCAAGGATACGACGTTAGAGGGTGCCCTGAGAGAAAGACGGGAGACGCCTGCACTACGACCGAGGGGGAGGAAGCTAAGCCATAAGATGACGCCACAACAGAGCAGGCGGTGCGTGAGTGCTCGCCGGAGGTGGGGTAGGGACACTGTTCGAACACCTCGAAGGGGTATCCCACGTCGGCGAACATAGCATCCGGATGAAGGACGATAGGCCTCTGAAACAGAGGTATTATCCCAAGAATCTCGCTATGCAGAAGGTGATTGACGAGCAGGTAAAGGAGCTGAATTGGAGCAATTGAGCCGTCTAGGAGTCCATACAGTGCGCCAATAGTCTTGATAAAGAAAAAGACGGGGGAATGGCGCATGTGCATCGACTATCAGCAGTTGAATGCTCATTCGATACCCGACACTTATCCAGTCCCTCGAATCAATTACATCCTCGAATCAATTACATATCGACCTTAGACTTGAAGAGCGGGTATTGGCAAATACCTACCGGCGGACAGTAGGGAATGCACGGCGTTCACTGTGCCAGGGCGGGATTTGTTTCAGTGGCGGGTGATGCCATTTGGGCTGCACTCGTCTGGGGGAACTTTTCAGAGGGCGCTCGACAAGGTCATAGGGCCGGAGATGGAGCCGAACGCGTTTGGCGCCGATAAAGAGCAGCATATGGCAAACTTGAGGGAGGTGTTTCGGAGGTTGAGAGCAGCCAACCTCAAAATTAATCGTAAGAAATGCAGTTTCTTCAGAGAAAGGTTAGTCTATCTGGGGCATGTGGTGACGGGGGAGGGAATCAGTACGGATCCGGCCAAGGTTGAGGCAATCCGGAAACTCCCAGCTCCCTTAAACCTCAAAGAGCTGCGGCAATGTTTGGGGATGGAGTCGTGGTTCAGGCGTTTCGTTCCTGACTTCGCATCCCTGGTGCAGCCGATGACGTCACTCCTGAAGAAAGGCGTTAAGTGGAAGTGGGACCAAGAACAGGAAGAGACGCTTCAGAGGCTCAAGTTCACGACCGCGCCCGTCTTGGCGTGCCCAGACTTCTCCTCTATGTTTGTGTTGCAGACCGACGCCAGCGATTATGGTCTGGGCGCCGTGCTGACACAAACGGTAGAGGGAGAAGAGCGGGTGATAGCATACGCGAGTTGAAGGCTGTTGCGAGCGAAGGCGAATTACTTGGCAACCGAGATCGAGTGTCTGGCCATCGCCTGGGAGATCAGGATGATGCGTTGTTACCTGGAAGTTTACAGGTTCGAAGTAGTGACGGATCACCTGGCGCTCAAGTGGCTGAACTCAATCGAGAGCCCAACGGGAAGGTTCGCCCGATGGGCGCTGGAATTGCAACAATACCAGTTCGACGTCCAGTATCGACGCGGGAAATTGAACGCGGTAGCCGACGCCCTCTCGACGCAGCTTCTATAGGTCTGCCAACAGGCAGTGTTAGGCGAAATTACGTGCAGGTGGATCGCGAGGATGCGGGAGAGGGTCGCTCGAGAGCCGGAGAAATTTGCCGACAAAATCCAAGAGAACAGACAACTACAACTGCAGGAACCTGGGACATTGCACGGACGAAAAGGCTACATCCCGTGGAAGCTTTGCGTCCCCGCGGAACAGCGAGAGCGATTGATGCGAGAATGCCACGACGCTCCCACAGACGGCCATCAGGGTGTGCGGAAGACTGCGTGCCGGCTCGGCCAGCATTACACTAGGCCATGCAACAGATTGGTCTACGTTATATGATTCCGTTGATATTAATTGTGCAACAACTATTTTCTAAAACATTTTAAACTCTCTTATTGATGAGCGTGTTCCTATGTGACTCCCTGTGCCTTTTTCTAATAAATCTCCAAGGTTTACTCAGACGTTTTCTAATTTAAGAAACATTAAGTCTAAATGTTTTAAAAATTTTAAAAAGTGTCGCACTATTAAGTGGTCTAAATATTATAGCCAAGTCGAATTTCAACATTTTAAATTCTCGTTGCTATAAGAATTACCTTATGTGTTGCGAAAGACAGTTTGCTCGTGACCCTAAAAAATGTAATTCCTTTGTGAACTTGAAACGTAAGTCTTCTAGTTTACCTTCCACATTTTTTCTTGAATCTAACAATTCTTGCAATGATCATGATTCCTCTGATCTTTTTGCTGATTTCTTCAAATCAACTTACTTATCTGTTAACCCCTATAAAACTTCTTACCCTCATTTTACCTCTTCTACAAATATTATTAACGCTTCCAATATTTCTCTTGATTCTCTGATTTCAAACATTCGGTCAATGAAATCTTCCTATTCGCCTGGAACTGATAATATTCCTAGCTGTGTTATAAAGGAATACTGTGAATCCCTTCAGTTACCCTTACTTAAGCTTTTTAACTTATCTCTGGAAACCTCTGTGTTCCCGTCTATTTGCAAAGAGTCGTTCATTATCCCTCTATATAAAAAAGGTGGGAGGTCTGACATTTCTAATTATAGGGGTATTGCCAAACTATCGGCTATTCCGAAGTTATTTGAAAAGATAATAACTTCAACCTTACAACATTTTTGTAAATCAATTATTTCGCCATTCCAACATGGCTTTGTTCTTAATCGATCAACCTCTACTAATCTGCTTGAATTTACTTACCTAGTAAACGATAGTTTTTTAAATAAAATGCAAACTGATGTTATATATACAGATTTCAGCAAAGCATTTGATTCAGTTCACCATGAAGAATTACTTCATAAGCTAGATCTCATAGGGTTTTCTCCTAAACTCTTATCTTGGCTATCATACTATTTAAAGGGTAGAGCACAAAGAGTTGTGTTGAGAACATATTATTCGATACAAATCTTGGTTCTTTCATATGTACCTCAGGGTAGTCATCTAGGGCCTTTACTTTTTACATTATTTATCAACGACCTTCCCAGTTGTATTTGTTATTCAAAGATCTTCATGTATGCTGATGACGTAAAACTTTGCCATCAATGCTTACAAGATGATCTTAATTCCTTCCAACTTTGGTGCTTGGCCAAATTGCTTTAAATGTATGACAATGACCTTCTGTCGTACTACTCCTTACATGGCTAATTATTCAATTAATAGCGATTCTCTGCAACGCATTTTTTCTGTCAAAGATCTAGGAGTACTTTTCGATTCAAAACTTCGCTTCAATACTCATATCTCAACCATTATAAATGAAGCTAAAAGTGTTCTTGGCTTCATTAAACGTTGGGCAAAAGAGTTCAATGATCCTTTTGTAACCAAACTCCTCTATGCTTCGCTGGTACGACCTATTTTAGAATACTGTTCAATTATCTGGTCTCCACAGCAAAAAGTGTACCAGGATCGTATTGGATCGGTTGAGAAACAGTTCCATCTCTTTGCTCTCAGAAATCTAAACTGGGACCCGAATCTCCGTCTACCGTCTTATCATAGTCGACTCCTTCTTATTGATCTTCCTTCATTAAAAAACCGTAGAACAATCCTTGGGATTGCTTTTCTACATAATTTGATCACAGGTAATATTGATTCGTCCTTCTTGTTAATGAAACCTAATTTCTCGGTTCCTTCAAGAACAACTAGGCACTTTCATCCTTTGCATTTACCACTGCTCACATCGGATTACTCGTTACATGAAATGCTATTATGTGCGAATTATAATAAATTATATCACGTTTTTTCCTCTGAACTCTCTCTTCCTCTAATCAAATCCTTGCTTTCAGCTTTTTTTATCCATCAAAGTACCCAATCATGACGATGGATAAATTTGTTATTGAGGCATATCTGCCAATACAATATTATATATATTAATATGTGATATATATGATCAGTGGTATTATTGAACTAAAGAGAATTGATGATAGAGGCATTCAAGGAAAATTAAAAATAAAATAGAGACAAGCTTAACTGTAAATATATATATATATATATATATATATATATATATATATATATATATATATATTTTGCATTCTCCTTTCGATTTTGCTTTTTCTGAGACGAACCGTTATCATTTTCGTTCTTTTTCTTGCTCTCCCAAATCAAAGAGACTGTTGGTGAGGCAAGAAAAAAGAAACTGCAAACCAAAATTCTTTTAGGGGCCTGGTGTGGCCCAGTGAGAAAGCAGGCGGCCTGGAAACTGTGAGAGCCTCGGTTGGAATCCCGTTGGATGCTTATGTTTCATACAGGCGTACCTGCCCAAAAATAAGTTGAAGTAAATAAAGTGATAAATGCGCTATAGAGTCTCTGACAAAAAAGCAGCAAATAAAATATTAAAAAAAAAAAAAAAAAAAAAAAATCTTTTAGTCAAGTTTTACTGTAAAATAAAGTGAGCTGCTTATTTTGGTGTTATTTTTTTCACCGGCACTGTATGTATATAAAAGAAACGCAGAATGCACAAATTAACGGTTCTTTGCAGGGTATCTTCTAGTCGAGCGGTCTCGGCTAGAGTTTTCTTACTTGTTTCGATATATGTATATATGGTTATGTAAGTTGACAAGATCGAACAAATATTGTTCACACAATTCAAAGGCACACATGCATTATATTTCTACAATTTCCATTTGCAGCTAAAGTTTCACGTAGAACCACACAAATGCTCATTTATGTGAGCTGCTGTAACGGTAAGTATTGAAAGTGTGAGTGCATACTCGTCGCGAAAACATATTCTTCGTATACGCACACTTCCATACCCTTTTCACGAAAAGTGGAAAAGTTTGGTATACTCTACTGAAGCAAGAGAAGAAATGGAACCTCAGCGAGCAAATTTAAATTTTTGTGTACTGCTGCTGGTGAGTTCTCACATACATACATATGTATGTATATGTATACATTTGAGAGAGAAAAGAGCAGATTATGTGAATATATGAGAGAGAAGAAATTATAAAGCGAAAGCACAAGCACACTTTGTGCGCTCGTGAATTTCATTGCTCCATATGTTATTTGGTTAGTGCTACAACCGAACCTCGCTAAAACGGGAGTTTGCCAAACTACAAAGCATAGGCAACCAATTTTAAGAAGAATGATTCTAAGAAAATACTCACCGAAGCTACAAAACACACACCGTGTGCAATTCTCACACACATTACCAGCACGCGCTGACAGGTTGCCAACACATTCAAACTACTTATTCTCCGACATAGTACATATATATATTCTCGATCAGGAACCTATAAGAGCTAGAGACTTCCAAGCATTTTGGGGTTCCTGCACAGCTTAAGCAAGTCGAATTTTTTTTAGAAAATCGATAGCTTTTCCCGTTTTAATGTTCTTGATTAAAAACGAAATAGATATTTCGATAGAAATATTTATCTAATGCACATTTAGAGTAAGAGTAACCAAATTTTTTATTTAGTTTCATAAAACTTTTATAAAATTTAGATTTTTGTTATATTTTGGATGTCACGCTCCCTTCATCACAAATTTGCAAAACACATATATTTCACATATTAGTGACTTGTGCTTTAGCAATTACACACACATGAATGAAAAATTCCCACTATGAAGTTTTTTAAGAAAGTCCGTTTACAAAAAAGTTCCTATCATATATTAAGCTTATGATACATTTATACATACATATGTAGAACACTCTACACTGCGTCTGGTATTATTATTATGTTATAAAGCATACTTCACTTTTTTTTTTAAATAACCTAATATTATGAAGTTATTTCTATTATGTAATTAAAAATAAGTATACATATAAAATTTTTAAAATTTATTAATATTAATAACTTGTTAGTTATATGTTTTTAAAATTTTTAATTAACAAGAATTAGATATTAATTTTTTTTTAATTTGTTGACATATTTATACATATATAAGTTATTCCAATATGTTTGACTGGATTTAAGATGGGGCCGAAACAACCGGATCTATTCAAATAAGTTTATTTGCTCAGCGCGATTCAAATTCAAAAGTAAATAATCTAAAGACAATTTTACTCTTATAAGCTAGCTCTAACTTGTTGTCGAGCCGGACGTCGCTGGTGAGAAATGCTGATCTTGCAGATTGCGCAAGTGTCGCATTTCATGCTAGCGGGACAGGAAGTCAATGGTTGGGTGCATCGTCAGCATTGTCGTGGGAGATTCCTCTCCCAATCATCAATCATCTGGATGTATCGTCAGCATTATCGTACCCAAATAATGCCGGTTGCCCCATTTAATTTAGCCAGTTAGTTTTTTTTCCGGTTAATGTTAACTACTCCCCCACTTAAGTTATGACCGTCCTCGGTCATTTCAAGATCTTGTAGAACGACTTGGACGCGTTCCTGTACCATTTTCTTCTTTCTGTAGTGAATTTGCCATGCGATGACAGCCACCGGCAGATGAACGAAGCTACTATTGGTCTTTCATTTAGTTGAATTTTTAATTCATTGATGTGCCTTAGGTTATATTCACTCATCTGGTGCAGGAAAGGCATGCTCAATATCTTCTGATGTTCGATGACGTTAAGCACCGGTGATGAAGAGGTGCCGGGAATTTTCCTGATGGCGCCGTTGAAATTGGTGAGCTTGGTACCATTGAGATAAGCAGTCCGGTCGAACATGACAATATAAGTTCCAGTGACTGACTTCTGGCCCGTCGTCGATGCTTACTCGGGCTGGCCTGTCATTGATTATGATGATTTCCTCTTCAATGACCGATATTGGGGTTAGATGACTTGGCTGAGTGTTACAATGGGCCGTGGTGCCCGTCAGTAGTTTTTGAGCGCACGTGTTAACTGCTGACTCTGCAGAAGGGCATGTGTGACGATCCACGGCATGATTGTATTGCAATAATTTGACCATCGTTGTCAGCTACGGTGTTCTCAGGAATTTGCAGTAATATTCCGGCATGAGCGACGGGGAAGACTTTGACTATCTTACATATTAGCTTACGTTTAGGGCATTTAATTATAAAGTGGCTAAAGCTAAAGAGATTTAAAATTTCAGTTACGCTAACTTGAAATCTTTTCTTAAAAGTACATTTAAGTCACTGTCATTGATAATTACAGGGTTTTTTACGTTAGTGGCAGCCAAAGTGATCGCAATTATAATGTTTTAAATTTCCAAGGTTAGTATCCTATTTCTCGCTAAAGGGTTTCATATAAGTGCGCAGAATCGATTTGCTATGACTTTTTATACCCTGAACCCATTGAAAACTGGAAATCAGGGTATAATGTTTTTGTTGAAAGGCGTATGTATGTAACAGGCAGAAGGAGACGTGGCAGACCAAATAAAGTATATATATTCTTGATCAGGGAGACAAGCCGAGTCGATTTAGCCATGTCCGTCTGTCCGTATGTATGAACGCGTCGATCTCAGAACTTACAATAGCTAGAGACTTCAAATTTTTTTTGTAGGTCCCTGTATAGGGCGCGCATACTATCATCGTTTTAATATTATCGATTAAAAACCGATATCTTCATTTAGTTATAAAATTATATTTAATTAATCTTTCCCATGTCATTGGCATGCAAATAGCAGCCAAAGATCAGCTGACGCACCGACTGGCGTTTGTGTGTGCGTTCGCCTATGTATGTGTGTGTATATGTGTTGCTTGTAATGAACATTCATATACATATGTTTTATAAAAGAAACGGAGAATGCATGGAATAGCGTTTCTTCGCAGGGTTCAGGGTATACCCTATTTTTAATTTTAAAATTTCGTTAACAGTGGCTGTGAGGGCATTTATCTGTTTCTGGGTGTTTGAATTTATAATGAGATACCATTTCTTTCTCTAACCAATGCGTTCTGTGACAGTTGGATATTCCTCAAGTCGTCAGCGTCAGGCGTTCCGGCTATTACCTTACCTATGATAGCTCAACTCCTTGCATGCCTATGGTGGACACCCAAAGTTGCTAAAAAAGTTGCTACGTGGTTTGAGCCTGCCTCTAATATCTTTTGCACGTGAGACTGGGGGAAAAGGTTCGTCATTTCCAATGTGTCCTGTACCAGTCTAACGTACTCTGTCAAATTTGTTATATGCATCAAGAATTTAGTTTCGTACCATATTACCACGGCCCCGTCGATAGCCGGGAGATAATCTGCGTGGGAATAGTCCGTCAGTTTGGCCGTTGAAAGCGTGGCACACAAAATTAAACCTAGAAGGTGCCTGAAAGAGTTGTAGTTTTAGTGAATGACCACTACTATCTTACCTAAACTGTGTTTTGCTTTCTGCTGTTAATATTTCGAAAAATGTTTTATCTTTTCTCATTGAAAATGGGAATTCAGGGTATGAAGTTTTTGTTGAAATGTGGATGTATGATTAGGATGACAAGCCGAGTTGATATAGCCATGTCCGTCTGTCCGTATGTATGAACGCGTCGATCTCAGAACTTACAATAGCTAGAGACTTAAAATTTTTTTGTAGGTTCCTGTTTAGCACGAAAAGATCGAGTTTGTTTCACAAATTCGATAACTGTTATCGTTTTATTGTTATCGATTAAAAACGCAAATCTAAATTCAGCTATAAAATTTTATCTAATTCATCTTTCTAGCTAGAGTCTTCAAATTTTGCATTTAGTGTTATTTGGGTCTTACTCAATTTCGGTTTTATTAAATTTTAAGTGCCACGCCCCCTTTTCCACAAATTTGTAAGTCCCGTATATCAAATATCGAGCAGTCTCGACTAGAGTTTTCTTACTTGTTATACCCTGAACTCATTGAAAATGGGAATTCAGGGTATAATGTTTTTGTTGAAAGGCGTATGTATGTAACAGGCAGAAGGAGGCGTGGCAGACCCCATAAAGCATATATATTCTTGATCAGGATGACAAGCCGAGTCGATATAGCCACGTGACCAGCAGCCCAAAGCAAATTGTTTTCTTGTACATGTGCACACATACACACATACACATTGAGCTGCGTGCATCTAGCAAATTCTAAGACCCGCAAGTTTTAGTGTACATATTTCCAATAGATTGCGCTATGATTAGCTAATTATCAGCTGTTCAATAAATCGATACATGGATGGCGCTATTCTATCGAACCATAGATGGCGCTCTTGGCTAAACAATTGAAAATGAATTTAATTTAGTTTTCTGTGCGTTTATACGAAATGCTAATTATGCAGAATTTAAAAAAAAACCCAGATAGCGCGGGGTTTAGGGTATCTCCTAGTCGGGACCCCCGACTAGAGTTTTCTTACTTGTTCTAATTCATCTTTCTAGCTAGAGTTTTCAAAGTTTGCTTTTAGTGTTAGCTTAGGGGCTCAGCTTATGACCTAGCCGCTTATTTGCTTTAACTAATACCACCTCACCTACTTCAAATACTCTATTCTGTCTAGACGGGTTATTTCTGTCCAGCTGTATTTTGTTGTGCTTTTTGCAGCTTGTTTATTGTGTCCTGTTTTAAATTAATCCGGTGATGAATGGATGACATCGACCGGGACTCTTTCTATAACCGAATGGAATGATTGGTTATATTCCACAGTGGCTTGCAGCACAGCTTCAACCGTGTCTCTGATGTTCCTTTGCTGGGATAAGCATCTTGCAATATCCCTTAGGGTGCTATGACACCGTTCTACTTGCCCATTAGACATGCTCTGAAGCGAAGGGGCATTGACAATATCGATGCCGTATTGATTTTTATACCCTGAACCCATTGAAAATGGGAAAAAGGGTATAATGGTTTTGTGAAAATGTATGTAACAGGCAGAAGAAGGCGTGGCAGACCCCATAAAGTATATATATTCTTGATCAGGATTACAAGCCGAGTTTATGTAGCCATGTCCATCTGCCCGTCCGTCTGTCCGTATGTATGAACGCGTCGTTCTCAGAACCTATAAGAGCTAGAGACTTTTATGTAGGTTCCTGTATAACACGAAAAGCTCGAATTTGTTTCAGAAATTCGATAACTGTTATCGTTTTATTGTTATAGATTATAAACGAAAATCTAAATTAAGCTTTAAAATTGTATCTAATTCATCTTTCTAGCTAGAGTCTTCAAATTTTGCATTTAGTGTTAAGTAAGCCTTACGCAATTTCGGGATTTGTTAAATTTTGGGTGCCACGCCCCCTTCGCCTTAAATTTGTAACTCCCGTATACCAAAATGCTTTGGCACATACATACATGTGGATGACATGATCACGCCCAACAAGTTTGATCCAAATCGTTTTTCTAGAAAAAAAGTTATTAAACATTTAAGTTCCCATTACATTGGCATGCAAACAGCAGCCAAAGAACAGCTGACGCAACGACTTGCGCTTGTGTGTGTGCGCGCCTGTGTGTGTGTATATATGGTTTCCTTGTAATGAACGTACATATGCATGTGTATATAAAATAAATTGAGAATGCACGGAATTGCGGTTCTTCGCAGGGTTCAGGGTATACCCTAGTCGAGCGGTCTCGACTAGAGTTTTCTTACTTGCTTAACTTGACTATATTATTTTTTAATTAATGAAGCTTCGTTGTCGCAGTAGATCGTCTTGATTGTCGGAAATAAATTGACTAGCAATAATATTGGTCTCTATGGCCAATGGTCTCTAGGGACCGGGGTAGCTCCGAGCTTTTGTTTTTTGGGGTGCCTATCATACAACGACTTCCCCCGCAATTTTGTTCATATTTGGAAAAAAATAAAGACTGTGGCAGGTTTTCAATTAGGTTTATATTTTGCCTGGACAAGGCATCTGACACATGATTCTCTTTACCAGGATTATGCCGTCGAATGTGGATAATGTTGGTAAAATAAAAAATGGACTCTCGATCCCAAAAACGGACAGGGTACATTTGTGAATTATGCTTTCTACGCCATGTATCGATTTGACACTGACAGGCGTTTGTACGAGAGTAGTGCTAACATGCTCGAGGCTACCGCTGCGCAAGTAGTTTTTCCAGGCTCCCGTATCCACTAGAAGCTTCAGACTGACCCCTGCTACTGTTCGCTTTACGATCGGGAGCAGTGACGCACCGTTAAAAAATTAACGTTGTTGGTACTGTAGTCGTCTTCTCTATTTCCTCAACGGCAGTGGAGGTGGTTCACTCATACTCCTTGTCCTGCTGACGTGAGTCATCTTGGGACAGGTGATTCATTCTTTGTCTCCTCTGGCCGGAGTGCCTCTCAGAGGTGTTTGATCTCTTAAGGTTAGGCTGGCTCCCATTCTGACCAGATCATCCTGGAGAAGCCGTTTGCAGCGGTTTGTCTACCTGCTGCTTTTTGAAATAAGGGGTTTTTCCTTTACTTCCTTTATCTTTCTGTTCACACTGCTTTTGGTATTGTCGACAACCATCATTCCTTTTATTCCTTTCTTCTATAATTCAGGCACATAACTGTCGTGGTTGGCTTCAACATCTTGTGCCAGTGCTAGTGCAGCTGGCAAACGGCTTTTCTTAAGTCCTGAAATAAAGATTTGGAGTGCGTCCGATCTGTATTTCTAGTTCATATGGTTGACAATGGCCGTGTCGTTTGACATAATGGTGTTATTGGTAAGAAGCGTGAGCCTCTTTTCCACCATTTGTGCAGGACGCTTGTCCGCATACGTAAAATCTAATCTATCTATGATGGCATCAAAGTTTAGCTTCGTTTTAAACGAAGGCACTGTGAGGTCCGCTTGGCCTGTGATTTTATTTCTTAAGCAGAGCTCGCAAATCACAGTTGAGCGTTTCTCCTTTACGCTCTGAGCAAGAGCGATTTTTTATTGTCTGAATCGGTCTTCGCATGAGGGTTGTTTGTATTTGTTTTTGGCATCTTCTCGCAAATGAAAAATTTATTGCTCGCGAGCTGAGTAATTGAGCAAATGACTGAAAAAGTCAATGTAATAGGTCTCTTAAACACAGTTACATTAATTTGCATTGTTAGAAAAAAAAAATTTTTTTTTTGCATTAAGAATATTTATTTAACTAGAACTAAACTATTTAACTAGAACTAAACTTGTGCTGTCTATTGTTTAGCTAAATATGTAATAATACATTTAAATTATCTCCGCTTATTGAACTTCATCGTTCATTTAACATGAAATGTAGGGCTAAAAATGGGTGGCTGGTGTAGTTAGAACTACCTGTGCGAGCGCAGTTAAATGTGGTAGTTTAACATAATATCATTAAAAAATTAAAATATTTAGTAAATGTGAGATACAAACATGCGAAGCAGGAATATTTTTCAAACTTTGAGTAATACCATACACAAAGTACGTTTGCATCGCAAATGAATATGCATCAATCGCTGATTTCACTCAAGCGTTCGCACGCGGTCTGACCGAAACAAATGAGAAAACTCTTATTCGAAGACCATGCAAAATGCTCAACTGTTATTTGCGAGCTCTGTTCTTAAGATTAAAACCGCCTGATAGTGGCGGAAGCTTCCGTCGTACTCGCTATAGAGCTTATAAGCAGCGTTTGCCGCTTGACGCCAAGACACATACTGTACATCTTGTTCGACGCTAAACTCTGGGACTGACTTAACTGCATCAAGCGGCTCCTCGCAATGATTTCTTCACCGCTGTATTGCTTAATTTGTCTGTTATCTCACGAAGTTTTGCTTCAACTCTACTTGAACTCGACGATCTCAGAACCTACAAGAGCTACAGACTGGTCCCTGTGAAACCAAACAAAACTTGAAAAGAACCGCTTACCAAAGCATAAATAGCAACGTTGTTATTTCAATTATTCGATAAGCCTTTACTGCATCAATGTATTATATCGATATACAAAATGAGAGTCTAAGAAATTCAGTTGTATAAATTCAGTCTTAAGCTTCAACTGTAAGAGAACTGAAGTTCTCTAACTAAGCTAAAATTAAATTAAAATGCTAAAAAGATAAAAACCCTTGTTTCAGAAAATCGATAACTAATTTCATTTTAAAGTTAACACTGTTCAGTCATTTGACTGGGCATAATGTGAGGTGCATGAAATTAATTAGGGCACTGTAAAGAGCAGCACAAGAACGACGAGAGCGGGAGCGAGTGCTCTTGCTAGATGTTCGGGTCCACTATCAAAAAGACTTTTCAGTATCAAAAAGACTTCGTTGTCGGCATGCTGAGTGTTGAAGAGCCACGAGTTGTTGTTGTTTTTATAATAGATATACACCAAGCCCTTTTGTCAGGACTTCAGTTCTCTAACTAAGCTAAAATTAAATTAAAGTGCTAAGAAGATGAAAACCATTGTTTCAGAAAATCGATAACTAATTTCATTTTAAAGTTAACACTGTTCAGTCATTTGACTGGGGATAATGTGAGGTGCATGAAATTAATTAGGGCACTGTAAAGAGCAGCACAAGAACGACGAGAGCGGGAGCGAGTGCTCTTGCTAGCTGTTCGGGTCCACTATCAAAAAGACTTTTCAGTATCAACAAGTAAGAAAACTCTAGTCGAGACCGCTCGACTAGGGGTTACCCTGAACCCTGCGAAGAACCGCAATTCCAAGCAATTTCCGTTTCTTTAATATACATAAGTATATATATGTTCATTACAAACAAAACTTACACACACACATACACAGGCGCAAGCACACACAAACGCCAGTCGCTGAGTCAGCTGTTCTTTGGCTGCTATTTGCATGGCAATGCTAAGGGAAATTAAATGTTTAATAACTTTATTATGTTTAATGTTTAATAACTTAATGTTTAATAACGATTTTAATCAAACTTGTTGAGCGTGATCATGTCATCCATATGTATGTATGCGCCAAAGCACAAGTCTCTAGTACTTTATGGGGTCTGCCACGCCTCCTTCTGCCTGTTACATACATACGCCTTTCAACAAAAACATTATACCCTGATTTCCCATTTTCAATGGGTTCAGGGTATAAAACCCGTTTCACGCAGCTTTGCCGCTTTTTGTGCTCAATTCGATCTCTTAAAATCTTCGCTAGTTGCCTATTATTGGTCGCATAATCGTTGTTGTGTACGCTCTCACTTGCGAAGATAGAGCGCTGATACATTGTTGTTGCTATCCGCTCTTCGTCGTCGTTGCGCGCTTCAAACTTGCTCGGCACTCACCAGCTCTTGTTGTCCGCTGTCGTGAAGTTCGGCTGTGCATTTGCGCTCCCACTTGCACAGATCGTTGTGCGTATCAAACGTGTATGAGTGCATGCTCAGCACTCACCAGCTCTTGCTGTCCGCTGTTGTGAAGTTCGGCTGTGCGTCTGCACAGCACAGTCATTGTGCGCATCGAACGTGTATGAGTGTAGGTTCGACACTCACGATCAAACAGTGGGTGGTTGTATTAGCTGAATAACTTACAGGTATATGTTACAATCGTTAGTAGCAGCCCATTTACAACTAGCTAACGTATAACACATAGAGTATCGACCGAACGCAGTGGATAGTATTCTTCAATCCCTTAGCTGGCATTATAATTCGGTTTTAATTGAAATTGGTTTCAATTGCAAAACATTTTGAAAATCATGACTGGCAAGCGAGGAAAGAATCGGTGTATGGACGAGTCATCATCAGCGTTGATTGAAAGCCTGCTGAATGCTTATAAAAACGTTACAAACTGTATAACGCGTATCAACAAATCGTTAAAAGACTACACAATATCGGTAGAGCCCTTTGAAATCGAATGTCGATTAGAAATATTAAACCGATATATAGAAAACGCGTTTAAAATACAGCAAGAACTGGATGACATTAATTCAGATTTAGTGCCTCGATCATCATTAGAGGAATTGTGTGTGACAACCAAGGGCCTACTAATGAAGCGAGGCAGTGTCAGTCAACCAAAACCGGAAAGTCATGCCAATTCGACCATGATTAGCTCCGAGTCACACACGAGAAATCTACCTAACATTAAATTTAAAAACTTTAGAGGAGAGTATTCCGAATACAAGAACTTTATAGGTCTGTTCGAGAATTTAGTTGACAATGATCCAGCTCTGTCAAACATAGAAAAGTTTAATCATTTTTTGTCGTGCCTAGATCGAGAGACAATGGGTACTGTTAAGGCTTATCACGTAACAGACGATAATTACCCAAAATTTTTAAAGGCTTTAAAAACAGTGTATGACAACCAATGTCTCAAATTTTTTAATAGCATATCCAAGCTGTTCGAACTACTCAGTATGTCTGCACCGTCAGCAGCATCTTTGCGCAAGATGATTGATTCAGTGCGTGCCATTTATGAATCTCTGTTATCGCTAGGCTCAGATAAACAGATTTCCAATGCCATGTTAATACATTTAGTAATGAGCAAGGTAGACACTGGCACACGCTCAAGATTGGAAGAGAACTTGGACTACAACAAACTTCCATTGTGGAATGATTGTGAAGTCGCTTTAAGTAGACCCTATCAACATTTGACAGCTGAAGAAGCCTTTTCTGCATGCGCCGTAGGTCGTAAGACATCTTTGCAAATCTGATGATCACTATGTTCAGTCTTGTTCATCATTCGCAGCAATGCCTTGCCAGAATAGATATAAATTCGCAAAGAGTTATCCTCTTTGTATAAACTGCTTGCGAATAGGACATTCGGTAGCCGCTTGTAAATCGGCTCACTGTCGTGTTTGGTCTAAGCCCCATCATTCAATGCTACACAGATACACTTCGGAGACTCCTCAGGCTGCCTCAACGGCTAACCCAGTAGCTCCGAGGCCCATTTCGTCACAGTTTTCGGCTGTGAACCATGCAAGTAACGTCTCTGACCAAGTTCTCCTAGCAACAGCTGTCGTCAGAGTAAAAGATCAATCAGGATCGTATCAGTTAGCTAGAGCCCTCTTAGACTCCGGCTCTCAGTTAGATAAGCAACTAAAATTAAAGAGGCAAAAAAGGGGTATTCAATTATTGGGTATTGCTAATTGTCAGTCAATCGTTAGTTACAGTGTTCAGACATCGAACGGACGGACGAAACACAAATCATGACTGATTTTGGTATCCTCCGACTTTTATGTCGATGATTTGTTGACAGGATCAGTCAGCACTGGGGAGTTATGCTCGTTGCATCGCGATTTAATCGCAATTCTTCAAGGGTTTGGCCTCCACCTTACAAAATGGTCGTGCAACTGTAAGAAACTTGCAGCTCAATCAGCAGGGGACAACATTGTAATTGGTCATCAAGAAGACACAAAGACATTAAGATTAATTTGGAATCCGAATGCAGACGTGTTCAGATATACAATGGAATCTACAAGAGATTCGAATCCTACCAAGCGTCCGTTCTATCGTTTGTGGCACGATTATACGATCCCTTAGGTTAGTCCGATTGTAACTCGTGCAAAAGTCCTGATACAGGAAATGTGGTTGAATAAGCTTCGATGGGATGACCAATTACCTGCCCAAATGATACAAGAGTTGGAAGCAGTGACCAACTGTTTTTCAGAGTTAAATGATTTGTGCATACCTCGTTACGTAGGCACGCTTAAAGCAAGAGTCTGTCAAGTCCATGGCTTTGCTGATGCGTCGACAAGAGCCTGCGGTTGTTGTCTATATGTACGAGTGCAAACAGTTGATGGTATCACTATCAGGTTGCTGACCGCCAAGTCCAAAGTAGCCCCACTGAAAACGAAGTCAGTGCCGCGGCTTGAACTGTGTGCTGCGGAATTATTAGCTACCCTGTGGGACGCGGTAAAGAACTTACTCGACTGTCCATTAGACAGAATTGTCTTTTGGTCAGACTCCGAGGTTGTTCTTCATTGGCTGCAAATGCACTCATCAAATTTGAACACATTTGTTGCCAATCGAGTAGCAACCATTCAGGAGTTGACAGACAATGTATCCTGGCGTCATGTCACAACAAAAGACAACCCGGCATACATAGTGTCTCGGGGATGTTCAGTTGAGAAACTTCGATCTTCAGTCTGGTTTGGCGGACCATCATTTTTACAACATTCAGAAGAATTGTGGCAAACCCACATATTAAGCTGTCGAAGGAATTGGAGTCGTTAGAGAGGCGTAGAGCTGCCTTTACTACGGTTGCGGTTGAGAAGATCGTGAATTCCATCACGCCATTAATAGAAGCTATATCTTCATTTACAAGGCTGATCCGCATAATCTCTTACATGTTCCGCTTCACCAATGGAAGGAGTAAGAAACATGTATCTTTGATTCCTTCAGCTTCTGAATTAAGTTTCGCCTTTCTTGCAGCAGTATCTATGAGTCAGCATACATAATTCGCTCAAGAAATTGACAAATTAAAAAAGTCCACAGTTTTGCAACCGGCTCTTCAAAAACTGTCACCATTCCTGCACTCTCATCAACATGGCAAGCGTGTCTTGTGGTTGGTGCATGAAAGCGCCATTAGCGCATAATGCCAAGTTCCCCTTGCTGCTGCCTAAAAAGTTTGTCACATTCTATTTAGAGTACTTGCATTCTGATTACTTTGGCAACAGATCTGGGTGATTAATGCTCGAGAGGTGTGCAGTGCAGTGGTGAGAAATTGCGTTCATTGCTTTCGATATAAGCCGAAGCTTTTGTCGCAAATAATGGGCAACCTTCCCGCTGATCGTTTACGGGAAGAGACCCTTTGAGATCAAGTGAATGGACAAAGCGCCTGTTAAAATTTATTCGTCTGCTTCACTTCTAAGGCTGTACATATAGAGATTGTAACTGATCTAACCTCTACCATCTTTTTGATTTGTTTATCTAGGTTCATAGTTCGACGTGGCCTTGTCAGGAAGCTATACTGCGACAATGCCACCAATTTCGTGGGTGCGGCTCGCACGTTGGCAGACCTTGCGGCCAATTTCAGCGCCAATTCATCTGCGATTCAAACGTATGCTGCGGAACGGGGAATGGAGTTTATTTTCATTCCCCCACGAGCGCCGCATTTCGGCGGCCTGTGAGTAGCAGCGCAGAAGTTTGCGAAAGGCCTGCGCAAGGCAATCAGCAGTGCAGTGCTGCGCCAGGACGAGTTGGCAACAGTGCTCGTCGAGGTGGAGGCCATCCTCAATTCGCGGCCGATCATCGTTCCCAGCAGCAACCCAAACTTTAAATGGCAATATTTCATATGCCGACGTTGCCCGTCATAATGGTCGTCAATTCATCAAACCACGGTTATGCAGTCCCAGCTAGAGTTGAAATCGCCGCATATCTCAAGCTCCGACAATAAATTTCTGGGTTTGGAAAACTCCATTCGCGAGATCAATAATAGAATGGACCAACTCTTTATGCTGGTGCAGGAGACTGTGGAGGCAAACAAGGCCTTCCGAGAAATAGTACAGGTACTCATCTCACGTATCCCGAAATGAATCAACCGATATTAAAAATCGGATTGTGGAACGAACGAGGACTAGCTAGGGGCTTTGAGTAGCTCCGGTTATTCCTCGCTGCACATAATATTGATGTAATGCTCGTCACCGAGACCCACATGCGAGAAGGACAACGTTTATTCCTACCTGGATACTCTTCTTACCACGCCTACCACCCCAGTGGCAACAGCAGAGGTGGCGCTACTGTCATTGTGCGCTCTAGCATTAGCCACAGTCCACAGCCCTCCATCACTAACTACAAAAGACAGATAGCTATCGTGCAAATGCAGACATCTGAGGGATCTGTTGCAATAGCGGCTGTGTATCTCCCACCTGGGGAGCGATGGATAAAGGCGGGACTAGAGTCCATTTTTGCCATGCTAGGCAACAAGTTCATTGCAGGCGGTGATTACAATGCCAAGCATGCATGGTGGGGAAACGCAAGATCCTGCGCAAGAGGCAGAACACTGCAGGAAGTCATTGCAAACGGCCAGTACCAAGTTCTCGCAACTGGAGAACCGACGTTCTATTCATACAACTCTCGGGTAGCTCCATCGGCACTAGACTTCTTCGTTGTAAAAGGATTCAGCATGGCAAGGCCTAATATCAGAACGCTTTATGAGCTTTCGTCGGACCATATTCCTCTTCTGGCTGATTTACACACAATGCCATTTAAAAAGCCACAACGGTCCAGCTTACTAGCTCGTGGTGCTGATGTAGAGGTATTTAAGGCTCATCTGACGCAACTGATGCTCGGATTCAACAGATCTATAGAAGGCTAGCCAACCGACTACATAAAGTGCTGACACGCAGAAAGCAACAACAAATTGATGATTTATTGGAAAACATGGGTTCAGATGCCTCTACAAATTTCTTACTTTGGCGGATGACTAAACGGTGCAAATCACAGGCCTCGCCAAAATCGGCCATAAGAAACCCGGCAGGAGGCTGGTGCCGCACAGCTTTGGAGAAAGCATAAGTGTTCGCCAATAACCTAGAATAGCGCTTTAGACCCCTTGATTTTGCACCTGAGAGTCAGCCGTTTGGTTGAGCAAACACTTGAAACCCCGTTTCAAATGACCTCGCCTGCCGATCCTGTCACGCTTGAAGAAGTGAAGCTGCTTGTGCCTAAGTTGAAGCCCACGAAAGCTCCTGGCGCAGATCTTCTTGACAACAGAATAATACGTATACTGCCAGAACAAGCTCTCTTGTTCCTGGTGCTAATATTCAACAGTATACTAAGCGTCGGATACTTTCCGAAAGCCTGGAAGTCAGCGAGCATCATCATGATACCTAAACCAGGAAAGCAGCCAACTGAGGTGGAATCTTATAGGCCGATTAGCCTTCTTCCCTCACTGGGCAAAATGATGGAGAGGCTGATCCTCAACAGACTTCTCAATATTGAGGCAATTACTCGCGCGATCCCCAAGTTCCAATTTGGATTCCGGCTGCAGCATGGTACCCCAGAGCAACTGCACAGAGTTGTGAACTTTGCGTTAGAGGCTCTAGAAAATAAGGAGTATGCAGTTGCTGCTTTCCTGGATATTCAGCAAGCCTTTGATAGAGTGTGGCATCCGGGACTTCTATGCAAAGCCAGGAGTCTACTATCTCCACAGCTGTTCAAGCTTATAAACAGTTTCTTGGCAGACCGCACGTTTTCCGTGACGGCTGATGGTTACAACTCATCAGTCAAAACGATTGAAGCCAGAGTTCCCCAAGGCAGCGTTCTAGGCCCCACCTTATATACACTCTTCACTGCGGATATGCCAACACACACTTCAATCAGTGATCTTGGAGCTAGAGATGTGCTAATCGCAACCTACGCTGATGATATTGCAGTGCTCACAAAAAGCTCCTGCATTTCCAGGCTACTAGAGCACTCCAGGAGTACCTAGATGCATTTCAGGTTTGGGCTGGAAAGTGGAACGTGAGCATCAATGCTGGTAAATGTGCAAACATGACATTCGCAAACAGGATAAGTAACTGTCCTGGCGTTACACTTAATGGCCGAGTACTACACCATTCCTCGGCATACAAGTACCTCTGTGTCACCTTGGACAGAAGCTTGACATTTCAAAGACATGTCACGTCGCTGCAGCACGCCTTTCGGGATAAAATGACAAAAATGTCTTGGCTGCTTGCACCACGATACAAGCTCTCACTGGACAACAAGGTGAAAATTTATAAGTGCATTCTAGCTCCCACACTATTTTATGCTATCCAGGTGTTTGGCATTACTGCTAAGACGCATCTTAACAAACTGCGAGTTCCCCAGGCGAAAACGCTGAGGAAGATCACTGGTGCTCCTTGGTATATGAGAACCAGGGACATCGAGCGCGTCCTCAGGGTGCCAAAAATACCTCAGCAGACTCGAATCCCACCCAAACGTTCTGGTCAGTCGACTTGGCATTGCAGCCCAAAGATCGGCAAGGCCCCGCATAAGAAGAAGATTAAAGCGCCACTACCCTCATGACCTGCTGATACGGGTCCTGACTTGAATCAAATCAATAGTTCAGAATCTTTAGCTGTGGTAATCCTAACAAAAATGTATTTGTAATTTCTCTCTTTATAAATCTACGATCTCTCCAATAGTCTCCATAGCATTACGAATCACTAAACCAAACTCCTATTAGATTAAGTTGCCTTACTGGTAATGGAGCGCTGATAATTTGTATATTTCGTCAAATAAAGATGATATTCTTATTATGAAAAAAAAGAAGCCCTGCGGCCGATGTTCTGTCATTTGACTGGGCATAATGTGAGGTGCATGAAATTAATTAGGGTACTGTAAAGAGCAGCACAAGAACGACGAGAGCGGGAGCGAGTGGTCTCGCTAGCTATTCGGGTCCCTGTGCTAGCTCTCTGCCCACTAGCTTAAGGTTGAAATTATAATAAATCAGTATCAAAAAGACTTCGTTGTCGGCATGCTGAGTGTTGAAGATCCACGAGTTGTTGTTGTTTTTATAATTGATATACACCAAGCCCTTTTGTCAGGACAGCAGCAATTGAAATTACAGCTAACTTAATCATTAAATCACTGGCTGCTAGGGCCTTCGGCTTGCTTACATATACACATATATACATATATTTATATATTTATATTAAGTTATACATTTGACTATTTTTAAGGAAGTTGATTAGCTTATATATATTTTCTTGGGAGGGGCTTGCAAGGATAGACATGGGACAGTTGTTATGGAAGATTAGTGTTTTAAGGACTGATGTAGCGGGACAGGTGAATATGTGTTTGATGGTGAGGTCTGTGGCAGTGTTGCACTTTGGGCATGGAAGGATTTTGTCGGGATTAAAATGAATTTGTTTTGAGAATAATGTGTGTCCTAGTCTGAGTCGTATTAGTTTTTTGGTTGATAATTTTTACGAAGTTATTTGCGTTTATTAGATTTATATTTATTTGTAAAAACTGTTTCACTGTTGGATATTGTTTTGTAGTTTTTGTGAAAGTATGTTTTTTATGGCTTTGTTGATATCTGTTGTGTTAAAGTTGGGGGTGTAGTGAAGTGGCATTCTTAATATTGTTTTGGCAGTACTGTCGGCTAGCTCATTCCCGTCAATGCCGGAGTGACTGGGTATCCAGAGGAGCTATATTTTTGGGGCAGATTTTGCTAGTAGGGTTCTTATAGTTATAGGGTATAGGTTGTTGTTGTTAATGTTGGAAATGGATTTTATGGATGAGAGGGAGTCGGAGCAGATTATGTAGTTTCTTACTCTTCTCTTTTGGATTAACTGTATTGCATGGAGGAAGGCTATGGTTTCGGCGGATAGGATAGATGAGTAATGGGGTAGGATGCATCTTTGTAGGACTTCGACATGTGTTGTAATAGCGAAGTATACATACATGAAAGTATACATGAATGTGTAGTTTTTGTATTTGCCTTTGAGTTCGAGAAATTGTTGTCGGTATGTGATTGGTGGTGTGTTTGCCTTGTTATTTTTTTTTAGCGTAGTGTCGATAAGGGAAGGGGGAAATGACCATTGGGAAGTAATTTTTATACCCTGAACCCATTGAAAATGGGAAAAAAGGGTATAATGGTTTTGTGAAAATGTATGTAACAGGCAGAAGGAGGCGTGGCAGACCCCACAAAGTATATATATTCTTGATCAGGGAGAGAAGCCGAGTCGATTTAGCCCTGTCGGTCTGTCTGTCTATCCGTCTGTCCGTATGTTTGAACGCGTCGATCTCAGAAGATATAAGACCTAGAGACTTCAATTTTTTTGGAAGTTCGTGTATAGTACGATTCGATCGAGTTTGTTTCAAATATTCGATAACTATAATCGTTTTAATGTTATCGATTAAAAACCGATATCTTCATTTAGTTATAAAATTCTATTTAATTCATCTTTCTAGCTAGAGTCTTCAAATTTTGCATTTAGCCTTTTGCAATTTATTTGAGCCTTCTGCAATTTCGGTTTTTGTTAAATTTTTTGCCACGCCCTCAAATTGCCCCTTCGCCTCAAAGTGCTAAATCACGTATTTCAAGTACTAGAGACTTGTGCTTTGGTACATACACACATATGAATGTCATGATCACGCCCAACAAATTTGATCAAAATCGTTCGACTAGAAAAAAAGTTATTAAACATTTAATATCTCATATTATCGGCGTCTTGCAGCAGCAGCGAAGCTGATGAGTCATAATGCACAGTTAGCAGATTGTGTGTTGGTGCGTCTGTGTGTGTGTATGTATTGCTTGCTACATATGTACACACATATAAAAGTAACGGAGAATGTTAGCGGCTCTTAGGAATCGCAGTTCTTCGCAGGGTTCAGGGGATCTCTTTGTCGAGCAGTCTCGACTAGAGCACTCTTACTTGTTTTTGTTAGGGAGTGGGAGGTAGGGGATATAATGTTCTTTGTTTAAGTTAATTTGCTTTTTAGTTAATTTGATTCTTTTTTGGTAACAGTTTCGCTTAATGTGTTTGTGGAGCTGTGAGTTTGTGCTGTGGAGTAATGTTTTGTATGATTTGGTTGCAATAAAGTCCCTTTTTTATTCTATTGTGGGTATGTTTGCTTCGAAGAGCAAGTTGGGGATAGGGGTAGAGCGGAGTGCTCCGAGTGATGTGCGGATGGCGGCGTTGAATAAGGTTTTTAGTTTATTGAGGATTGATTTAGGGGCGTGTCCATAGATTAAAAGGGCATAGTCTATTTTTGCTATAATTATTGATTTTGCTACATTTAAAAGGGTGTGTGAGTTACAATTGAATTTAGGGCTTGCTAGGGATTTAATAACATTAAGTTTTTTATTTAGGGCTGGTCGGATTTGTTTAATGTGTGAGTCCCACCTGTATTTATTGTTTATTGTTAGTCCTAGGATTTTTAGATTGCGGACTGAGGGGATGAATTTAGGGCTTGCTAGGGATTTAATAACATTAAGTTTTTTATTTAGGGCTGGTAGGATTTGTTTTATGTGTGAGTCCCACCTGTATTTATTGTTTATTGTTAGTCCTAGGATTTTTAGATTGCAGACTGAGGGGATGGGGGTGCTGTTGCAGGTGCAATTGTGCTTACGGCAGATATGGAGGTGTTGGAATTTTTCGATGGAGAGTGATGGTCCAGAATATAATCACCACTCGTGAATTTTATAAAAGAGGCTGTCCAAGTTATATTTTTGATTTTTCTTTTTTGTTTATTAAGAGGGACTATTAGGAAAAAGTCGTCAGCGTAGGCGCTGAAGTGTATCTGTAGGAATATGATGTTGGAGAGTCTGTTGTATGCAATAAGGAAGAGGATAACGGATATTGGTGAACCTTGGGAGATGCCATTGTGTAGTGGTTATGAATTTTTTATTTTTATTTTTATTTTACGGTTGGACATGAAATTTTGTATGAAATTGAGAATTTTTGGGCCGACTTTCCATTTGATTAATTCCTCAACTATTGAGTGCACGCCAACTCTGTCGAAGGCCTTTCAGAAGTCAAGTACAATGACGGAGGTGTGCCTTTTTTTTTTAGTGGTTTTTAGCGATCTGGTTATTAGGTGATCGGCATAGAGCGCGACCTCCAGAACTCAGCTAATTTTGCTGTCGCAATCGACGTTACGCCTACTGTGGCCATCACTCTATCTGCCTTGGCCGAATTTGACGAGCGATTGACCATCTTACGTAAACGGAAAGAGCTAATGGAGCTTCAGCAACAAAGTCACTTGGACAAGTCCACAGCATCGAACCCTAGAGTGACTGATGTGAGTATATAGTCTCAAGATTTTCACCCGATAATGCATATCATGTCGACAAGTAGTTGGACGACCTGGATGACTTTACTTAAGGAGTTTGGACGATCACGTACTATTGAGGAGGTATACACCGCTCTTACCAGCCGACGTCTTATAGCAGGTGAGGGATGCTTGAGATACGCAATCGAGATGCAAGAGATTGCCATGAGTGCCCCGATTCCAGAAAACGAGCTGGTGAACCTATACTCTGCGCGTCCAGTGTCTTTAATCCCAATTGCCAATATGACCTGTTGTAAAAAAAACTTGCTTAGTGCGGCAAACTTCTGATTCTTCACAAATGCAATTCATTAATTGCTGGTTGTGTGAGAATATGATGCACAGTAAATGTGCTGGCCTTACAGGGCGGGATTATGATAAGGTCATGTCCACTGCTAAAATTGGTTGTGGAGGCTTACGGTGGTCTTGTCCTAGTTGCTTGGAAAAAGAAATAAATTTTTCAAAAATGTTTAATTCCGTGCGGGTTCAATTTTTAAAACTTAATAAAATATCTAAACAGTTATCTAGTGAACTAGATGCTGGTGATAAATTATTAAATCAATATGATTTTGAATCTTCTCAAGCTGAGACGTTGACGGCGTCTCCGTTGGTACCACCTTCTATACCTTTGTCTCCAAATTTATTAGCGCCTTCTACACCTTGTTCAGACTCTCTTGCGATTCCACCCGCTGGTAGTGCGTCAGGGACACCAGTAGTGGATATCCCAGAGTCTTTACTTATTCCAACCCCGTTGTCTCCATCTGTTGCTCATACAACGAACAACTCTCTGAACATTTCTCCCACACTTAATATACCTACTTTATCTGTCGTCTCTCCCCGAAAGCAAGTTTTCTTATCAAGGCTTTCATCTGACATGACATGTGAAGCTGTTTCCGCTTTTATTTCTAGTAAATCAAATGCTAAAGTCTCTATATCGAAGATTAATTTTGCAACTCCTCGGGAAATTGCTTCTTTTAAAATCAACGTTTCATCTGAATTCTTCACGACGATTTGTGACGCCAAGTTTTGGCCTCCTCATGTAGTTGTGTATGAATTTAAGCATAAGAGTCGAAACTAGGCTGTCTCCGGTTTTGCTAAACCCTTCCTCGGTACAATCTTCATCCAATATTGTGCCAAAAAACTAAACACAATTCAACCTTCTTCACAGATTTCCTTAATTTATCAAAACGTTCGTGGTCTGAATTCTAAGCTCAAAAGGCTCTTTTTGAGTAGTTTCAGTGTTCGTTTTGACATTATTGCCCTGTCTGAAACGTGGTTAAGCCCGAATGTTGATAATAGTGAGATTCTCTCGAACGATTTCACTATTTACAGACATGATCGACGGACTCGTAGAGGTGGAGGTGTCTTATTGGGCGTTAAATCTTATGTCCTTTCTGAATCTTTTATTTTTTCAGCATCTCATGATATCGAGATAGTTGCTGTTAAACTTACTCTTAAATCTTGCTCCCTCTTTATTACTTGTTCATATATTCCCCCCACTTCTGATTTTCAAGTTTATGCGCAACATATGACTTGCATTAAAGAAATTTATGGACACGTGAAGGATAACGATTTCTTTCTGGTGTTAGGCGACTTTAATATACCGAACACTTCTTGGATCTCTAATCCTAGTTCAAGTTCCCTTATTCCTACAATTGATCATTTTTTCTTTGATGAATTACTTTCTATTTCTATGTCTCAGATGAATGCAATCTCAAATCATCTGAATCGATGGCTTGATCTGGTTTTTATTAATGATGACTCTTGCATTAATGTTTCTAGATCAACCCCTTTTTGTTTACCTGAGGATATTTATCATCCTACATTGGTGGTATCTCTGAACCTACTCCATCTAAACGTCGTTGTTACGTTAAGTGCAACTTTGCTTTGCTTAACCAACTTATTAGTGCAACAGATTGGTCTACGTTATATGATTCTGTTGATATTAATTGTGCATCAACTATTTTCTATAACATTTTAAACTCTCTTATTGATGAGTGTGTTCCTATGTGTCTCCCTGTGCCTTTTTCTAATAAACCTCCATGGTTTACTCAGTCGCTTTCTAATTTAAGAAACATTAAGTCTAAATGTTTTAAAAATTTTAAAAAGTGTTGCTCCACTATTAACTGGTCTAAATATTCCATAGCCAAGTTGAATTTTAACATTTTAAATTCCCGTTGCTATGAGAATTACCTTATGCGTTGCAAAAGACAATTTGCTCGAGACCCTAAAAAATTTTATTCCTTTGTGAATTTGAAACGTAAGTCTTCTAGTTTACCTTCCACATTTTTTTATGAGTCTTTGAATTCTTGCAATGATCAGGATTCCTCAGATCTTTTTGCTGATTTCTTTCAGTCAACTTACTCATCTGTAGACCCCTATAATACTTCTTACCCATATTATATATCTTCTACAAATATTGTTAACGTTTCCAATATTTCCCTTGATTCTCTGATTTCTGCCATTGGGTCAATGATATCGTCTTTCTCACCTGGAGCTGATAATATTCCTAGTTGTGTTATAAAAGAATGCTGTGGTTCCCTTCAGTTACCTTTATTAAAGCTTTTTAACTTATCTCTGGAAACCTCTGTGTTTCCGTCTATTTGGAAAGAGTCTTTTATTATCCCTCTATATAAGAAAGGTGGGCGATCTGACATTTCTAATTATAGGGGTATTGCCAAACTATCGGCTATTCCGAAGTTATTTGAAAAAATAATAACTTCCACTTTACAGCATTTGTGTAAATCAATTATTTCGCCACTACAACATGGCTTTGTTCTGAATCGATCAACCTCGACTAATCTGCTTGAATTTACTTACCTAGTAAACGATAGTTTTTTAAATAAAATGCAAACTGATGTTATTTATACAGATTTTAGCAAAGCATTTGATTCAGTTCACCATGAAGTATTACTTCATAAGCTTGACCTCTTAGGGTTTTCTCCTCAACTCTTATCTTGGATGTCATCCTATTTAAAGGGTAGAACCCAAAGAGTTATATTGAGAACATCTCTTTCAAAACAAATCTTTGTTCTGTGAGGTGTACCTCAGGGTAGTCATTTTGGGCCTTTACGTTTTACATTATTTATCAATGACCTTCCCAGCTGTATTTCTTATTCAAAGATTTTCATGTATGCTGATGACGTAAAACTTTGCCATCAATGCTTACAAGATGATCTTAATTCCTTCCAACTTTGGTGCTTGGCCAATAGGTTGCGTTTAAACTGTTCTAAATATATGACAATGACCTTCTGTCGTACTACTCTATACATTGCTAATTATTCAATTAATAGCGATTCTTTGCAACGCATTTTTTCTGTCAAAGATCTAAGTGTACTCTTCGATTCAAAACTTCGCTTCAATACTCATATCTCAACCATTATAAATGAAGTCAAAAGTATTCTTGGCTTCATTAAACGTTGGGCGAAAGAGTTCAATGATCCTTTTGTAACCAAACTCCTCTATGCTTCGCTGGTACGACCTATTTTAGAATACTGTTCAATTATCTGGTCTCCACAGCAAAAAGTGTACCAGGATCGTATTGGATCGGTTGAGAAACAGTTCCATCTCTTTGCTCTCAGAAATCTAAACTGGGACCCGAATCTCCGTCTACCGTCTTATCATAGTCGACTCCTTCTTATTGATCTTCCTTCATTAAAAAACCGTAGAACAATCCTTGGGATTGCTTTTCTACATAATTTGATCACAGGTAATATTGATTCGTCCTTCTTGTTAATGAAACCTAATTTCTCGGTTCCTTCAAGAACAACTAGGCACTTTCATCCTTTGCATTTACCACTGCTCACATCGGATTACTCGTTGCACAGTGCTTTTCATGTATTATGCGCGAATTATAATAAATTTTATCACGTTTTTTCCAATGAACTCTCTCTTCCTCTAATCAAATCTTTGCTTTCAGCTTTTCTTAGGGATATCACTCAATCGTGATGGTGGAAATTTTATTTTTATACCCTGAACCCATTGAAAATGGGAAATCAGGGTATAATGTTTTTGTTGGAAGGCGTATGTATGTAACAGGCAGAAGGAGGCGTGGCAGACCCCATAAAAGTATATATATATTCTTAATCAGGGAGACAAGCCGAGTCGATTTAGCCCTGTCCGTCTGTCTGTCTGTCTGTCCGTCTGTCCGTCTGTCCGTCTGTCCGTATGTATGAACGCGTCGATCTCAGAACTTACAATAGCTAGAGACTTCAAATTTTTTTCGTAGGTCCCTGTATAGGGCGCGCATATCGAGTTTGTTTCAGAAATTCGATAACTGTTATCGTTTTATTGTTATCGATTAAAAACGAAAATCTAAATTCAGCTCTAAAATTCTATCTAATTCATCTTTATAGCTAGAGTCTTCAAATTTTGCATTTAGTGTTACTTGGGCCTTACGCAATTTCGGTTTTTGTTAAATTTTGGGTGCCACGCCCCCTTCGCCTCAAATTTGTAACTCTCGTATATCAAATACTAGAAACTTGTGCTTTGGCACATACATACATATGGATGACATGATCACGGCCAACAAGTTTGATCAAAATCGTTAGTCTAGAAAAAAAGTTATTAAACATTTAATTTCCCATAACATTGCAATGCAAACAGCAGCCAAAGAACAGCTGACGCACCAACTGGCGTTTGTGCGTGCGTTCGCCTGTGTATGTGTGTGTGTATGTTTTGTTTGTAATGAACATATATATACTTATGTTTATTAAAGAAACGGAGAATGCTTGGAATTGCGGTTCTTCGCAGGGTTCAGGGTATACCCTAGTCGGGACCCTCGACTAGAGTTTTCTTACTTGTTTTATTACATATTTATATTATATATTTATATTTACAGTTAGATTCTCTAATTTTACTTTTAATTTTCCTGTATTGCCTCATTCTTAAATTTCTTTATTTCAATAATATCAATAACCACATCGGGCTGTGAATTGGGGCATAGCTGGCCGGACTGGCAAATAAAATACCCCCAACGGGTTGGTGATATTTCGAAATTGTTTATCTGTTTGTTTTAGCCTTTAAACAAAGTTGTTTAGTTTATACTTAAGTTGACACTCGACTTGTCAATTATATTTTGATAATAAATAAATAAATAAACTGAAGCCCATTCTGGAGCGCAATAGGCGACTCTGTGTGCCGTGTCAAAAAAACTAGGAATATACAATAAAATATCATTAAAACAACCAGACGTGTATTGCGGCTAGCTCTCTCAACCAGAGCTCGCAAATAACAGTTGAGCGTTTTTTCTTTACGCCCAAGGCAGAGCAGGAGCGAAAAACAAAACATTCCACTCTCGCTCTGAGCAAGATCGATTTTTTCTTGTTTGTATTGGGCTTCGCACGAGGGTTGTTGTTTTTTGGATTTTTTTGCGTCGATCTCTTTTGACGAGCATCTGCTCGAGAGTGAAAAAATTTTTGCTGGTGAGTTGAGCCTCAGTAAGTGGCCAAATTTTTGAAAATGTCAGTGCAAAAGGTCATTTTTTTTTGTATTTTATTAGGACTAAACTTATTCTACATATTATTAAGTTTAATATCTGCGCTTATCAAACTTCATCGTTCATTTAATATGAAATGTGGGGCTGAAAATGAGTTCCTGAAGTAGTTAGAACTACCTGTGCGAGTGCAGTTAAATATGACAGTTTAAGCTTGATATCATTAAAAAATTAAAATGTTTGTTAAATGTTATATACTTTGTGTAATACCACATACAACGTACGTTTGCATCGCACATGAATATGCATTAGTCGCTCAAACCCTTTTTCTTAATTTCACTCAAGCGTTCGCTCGCGGTCCGACCAAAACCGATGAGAATACGGTTGTTGTCTGAGCGCGAGCGACCTGAGCGAAGACCCGTTATTTCCGTCATTTGCGAGCATTTTCGTCAAATACTCAGTGAAAACTCTTCTTCGAAGACTACTTGAAATGCTCAACTGTTATTTGTGAGTTCTGCTCTCAACTAATACATGGCGACCGTGACTAATAAATAAGGATCTCGGATTTCGAATCCGAAAATGACAGGATTTTAGATTTTACAGTTATTTTAACAAAATAAATAAATAAACGCAAAAACAAACAATAAAAACAGTAAAACAATTAGGAGCGGATTACTGAAGCTCTTAAAAAACTACCAAGAAAAAAAAAAAAGAAAGAGGAAAACAGCAGCCAAGTGCTACATTGGGGAGCCGCCGGCGACGACCAGATAATGCAACGAACGAGGACGAAAACACAGCAACAGTAAAATTAAAATTATAAAAATATATGCTAAAATATTTTTAAACTAAGTCAAACCCTTTCTGCCCAATAGCTGTATAGCCGGTTAAGCTATACGAACAAATAGGTAAAAGAAATGTAAAGAAAAGAATGTAAAAGAAAAATTAAATAAGATCAGCTGAAACGAAATTACTTAGTATATATGTTAGCTCGTAGGGATTAGTATATAAGTTAGCTGATAGGGATTAATATATAAGTTAGCTGGTAGGGATTAATATATAAGGTTTAATAAGGATTAATATATAAGTTAATAATTAGACCCATGGAGGGAGTAGTATAAGTTAATAATTAGATCCATAAAAGGGATTAGAATAAGTTAATTTGAGTTCAGTTTATATTAGGTTTTTTATATTAGGTTGTAAGTCGCTTTATCGTAGGGTTAGCGTAGCTAGCACGTGGCAATGCATCTGCAGTCGCTACGGCGAATTCGTCGCTTTGCGACAATCGCGACAAAGCGATCGGCCGAAGAACACGGGACGGGGTCTGCAGCAGCAGTCTGATCGGGACCGCGGACGAATAAGGTAGGCTGTGCGCGAGTGCGATAAAAAAAGTGGTGTAAGAAACGACAAAGAACAAGGAAAGAAATCAGTGCTAAGGTGAAAAGGAAGAAGAGAGAAGAAACAAAGAGACGGGGAGAAGAACATTGGGAAGAGGCCTAGCCGAAGAAAAAGAAACGTGAGTTAAAATACAGAGAAATAAAGTGAAGAGAAAAATCGTGAGCCCTTTGCATTTTAATTTTTAAATTATACATACAAGTCTCAACGTTAAGCCCAGAGTTTGATCACAACAAGCTATCAGCGTTAAGAATAATTAATAAAACTAAAGGAGATTATGATGATTTAGCCATTGAAGTTATCAAATCAAAGATAACAAGCACAATCCCTTCTAAAGTCCAAAAGAAGTCCAAAATGAGACAACAACGTGGGGCATAATCAAGAAGCTCACTGATAACGTCAAAGGAGAATCCTCCAATGTTATTAAAGCCAAATTATCAAAAACCATACAGAAATGGAAAACTGCGCAAAAGTTTACTACAGAAATTGACAATTTGCGAAAGTTCTTGGAGGCTTCGTATATTGATGAGGGGTTATCGGTCGAATATGTTGATAAATTCAGCATCCAAAAAGCCAATAGCACAATTGTTAACAATTGTGACCAAGGAAAACTCAAAACAATTGTTGAGGCAGGAAACTTCAAAACCATGAATGAAGCCGTCACAAAACTAACATGTAGTACTGAAATGACATGCAACGCAAATTCAATATTGTTCGCCCAAAAATGCCGTGGTTAAAAAAAAATGCCGATGTTGTTCAATACATCAAAACTAATAACGTAATAACTATACATGGAATAAGTCAAGAAGTAACCGAATCAAAAGGACTTACTTCAATCGAAATACAAACAAACTAAATATGTAATTCCACACGATTTTCATATCGTAAATTAACATTTCGCTATTCCTTTTGATGGAATATTAGGACTCGATTTCATTAGCAAATACAACAAATAACTTAAAATACGACCCACTTTCAAGCTACAATGTAGTTCAAACAAATTTAGAAAACTGAAAAATCAGTAAAAACCCAACTTTCGAAAAATTTCCCGCCTCAATTTCTAAAACAACTAACAACATTATGCACACAATATATCGATGTAATCGGACTAGAATCCGAATCTATACTGCGAATAATTTTTCTAAACAAGAAATGAAATTGAAGAATGATAAACCAATATACATAAAAAGTACAGAAATCTTCAGTCAAAAAGACGAAATTCAAAAACTAATTATACACAAAATAGTCGAACCATCTGTATCTCCGTCACTTCTAAATTCCGAAAAGAAAAAATGGCGATTAGTAATTGACTATTGTCAAATTAATAAATTTCCACTCCCTACAATCAATGATATTTATTCGGCAATCTCTCGAGTTGTTATTCGACGATTTGCATCGACTAACGACTTTATTTTTTCCGGATTTGTCTGCGTATTTGTTTGTAGTGTATGTCTGGCTAAAGTTGTTGTCTTCGGATTGGTTTGACCAGTGTTGCCCAAAGAGATACGCTATGTGGGCAAGTTGTTGGTTGTGTTTGTAATGCAGTGTATGTTTTTACTTGGGTTAAGTCCGCAGAGACTTCGGATGTTTGCCCAGATTTTGTCTGAGGGGGTACTAGGTTCTATTGCAGAAGTGAAATCTGTTAGTGCTTGTTATACTATTTCACGTAGTGATATAGTACATTGGGTTTGTGCAATGTCCGTCATGCTGTCCGTCCGTCTGTCCGTCTGTCCGTCCGTCCGTCTGTCCGTCTGTCCGTCTGTCCTTATGAACGCAAACCATTTCCACGCTATTGAAGCTAGAGACTTGAAATTTGAAATATATACTCGTGTATACCCTCGTCTGATAAAGTGTCAAGGTTTTCCCGATACGCCCACTAGGGGCGTGGCAAATCGGAAAATGCATTTTCCTGTATCTCAGAAACACTACTTCTAAAAGGGCTAGAGAGTTGGGATTTTAACTGAACACTCATGTCGACATCCCAAAATCAAAAAGCTATGGCGGATACATCTACGCCCATTGGGGGCGTGGCAACAAATATCAGCTTATATCTCCCACAGTTTTAGTGCTAGAAGCTTAAAAATTGGATGCTAGGTTACTGGGGGCCTCCTCTATCGATTCCCCAAAAATTATTGTTACGCCCCAAAAGGGGCGTGACATACAGAAAAATACCCTGTAATTTTCGCATTTTTTGAATGTAAGCATCCAAACTTTACAGTTATATTCTTAAACTCCACTCCTATGCCCACTCTATGCACATGCCAAAAATTATTTGTCTAAGGCCACTGGGTGATAGATGCCCCTGTGTGCTGTTGGGACGTGAAATAGTATTTCGCTGTCGGTTGCGCCCGACAGCAACGTTCTTACTTGTTTTTTTTTTTTTTTTTTTGTAGCTCTCTTCGGAAGAGTGCATTTGCAAGTGTGTAGTTTATAAGATTGTTAGTGAGTGTTGTTGTGTTTAAAATTTAGCGTCTTATTCCACCAGAGGGTGTTTTTGTTGTTGTGGTGTGGGTCTGTTTGTGGGATGCTGTGATGGGCGGCTTGTAGGATTATTTTGTTAATTATTGCAGCTTCTTTATTGATGTTACTGTTTTTATACCCTGAACCCATTGAAAATGGGAATTCAGGGTATAATGTTTTTGTTGGAAGGCGTATGTATGTAACAGGCAGAAGGAGGCGTGGCAGACCCCATAAAGTATATATATTCTTGATCAGGATGACAAGCCGAGTCGATTTAGCCCTGTCCGTCTGTCTGTCCGTCTGTCCGTCTGTCCGTCTGTCCGTCTGTCCGTCCGTCCGTCCGTCTGTCCGTCTGTCCGTCTGTCCGTCTGTCCGTATGTATGAACGCGTCGATCTCAGAACTTACAATAGCTAGAGACTTCAAATTTTTTTTGTAGGTCCCTGTATAGGGCGCGCATATCGAGTTTGTTTCAGAAATTCGATAACTGTTATCGTTTTATTGTTATCGATTAAAAACGAAAATCTAAATTAAGCTATAAAATTCTATCTAATTCATCTTTCTATCTAGAGTCTTCAAATTTTGCATTTTGTGTTACTTGAGCCTTACGCAATTTCGGTTTTTGTTAAATTTTGGATGCCACGCCCCCTTCGCCTCAAATTTGTAACTCCCGTATATCAAATACTAGAGACTTGTGCTTTGGCACATATATACATATGAATGACATGATCACGCCCAACAATTTTGATCAAAATCGTTCGTCTAGAAAAAAAGTTATTAAACATTTAATTTTCCATAGCATTGCCATGCAAAGCAGCCAAAGAACAGCTGACGCACCGACTAGCGCTTGTGTGTGCTTGCGCCTGTGTATGTGTGTATATGTTTTGTTTGTAATGAACATATATATACTTATCTATATTAAAGAAACGGAGATTGATTGGAATTGCGGTTCTTGCAGGGTTCTGGGTATATCCTAGTCGAGCGGTCTCGACTAGAGTTTTCTTACTTGTTTGGAATGGGTTCGTTTATTTAGTTGGTTAATTTTGTGAATAGTGACCAGTTGGCGTCCTTTATTATGAACAAGGGACGAGGGAAATTTATTGTTTGAGGTTGTGGGAATAGAGAGATTAGGATTGGAAAGTGATCGCTTCCATAAAGGTCGTCGATTATTTTCCAGTTTGTGAAGAGGGTGAGTTGGGACGAGCATAAGGATATGCCTATGTGGGTGAATGTATTGTGCGTGGAAAAGTGTGTTGGGGAGCCGTCGTTGAGTATAGTTAGGTTAGCAGTCTAAGCAAATTTGGCAAGGATTCTGCCCCTTTTGTTGTCCACCACTTAAGGTCTTAGTTGAAAATGTTTTGTTGGGGGGACGTAGGTTAAAAATATATTCATTTTCAGTTTGGAAAGGATTTCTATCTCAAGAGTTTCGAAGTGGCTGGTGGTGGTTGGATGGGTTAGTTTCTTGTGTTGTAGGAAATTGTGAATTAGTATGGCTACGCCTCCAAATCGGTTGAAGCCTGTATTATTGTAAATCTGGTAATTTATTTGGACGGGAATAGGGTTTTGTTTGTTGTAATAGTGGGTTTCTTGGATACATATGGCTTGTGTGAGTATTTTTTCATTATAATTCATGTTCCATTGTATAATTTTTAGCATTGCTAAAAACTTTTAGGGTATTAGATTAAAGGTGAGAATATAGTTTGAGTGAGAATAAAATTTGTTTCTTTTTTCTTGCTTTTATTTTAGATGGATTCGCTGTCGCTGTTGTTTATATGTTGGTTCTTGCTTGGGAGATGTACGAGAAGTCCTTTGTAGAGACTATTCGCCAAACCACCTCGGGTCGGCTCAGAGTATCGCTGCCATTTAAATCTAGTCCGCACAGTCTAGGTATGTCATATGATATAGCCAAACAACTTTTTATGGCTCTGGAGAGAAGAATGTGCAATGAAGATGACATTCGGCCCATGTACATCGACTTCATCAACTTGGCCTTGGGTCATATGAGTCCGACAGATAATCACATTCCGAGAGAGGCGCATTATTTCATTCCGTACCAATACGTGCTAAGACCGCACAGCTCGTCAACAAAGCTCCGGGTAGTGTTCGATGCCTCTATCAAATCGACTTCTCAGTTGTCGCTGAATGATCTACTCATGGTGGGTTCGACCATTCAGCCTCAGTTATGGGAAACGCTTCTACGGTTTCGACGTTGCCCTTGGACTGCAACCGCAGTCATTGCTAAAATGTTCCGTCAAATAGAATTAGACGAGTCCCAGCGCCCCCAGTTCACTGATCCGTTACAAATTTTTCGTTTAAATACAGTAACGCATGGGACAGCTACTGCGCCATTTTTGGCAGTTCGGCGCCTAAAGTATCTCAGCGAAATCCACGCTTCCACTCACCCAGCTGCTGCTCAGTATTTAGCTCACGACTTTTATGTCGATGATTTGTTGACAGGATCAGTCAGCGCTGAGGAGTTATGCTCGTTGCATCGCGATTTAAGCGCAATTCTTCAAGGGTTTGGCCTCCACCTTACAAAATGGTCGTGCAACTGTAAGAAACTTGCAGCTCAATCAGCAGGGGACAACATTGTAATTGGTCATCAAGAAGACACAAAGACCTTAAGATTAATTTGGAATCCGAATGCAGACGTGTTCAGATATACAATGGAATCTACAAGAGATTCGAATCCTACCAAGCGTCCGTTCTATCGTTTGTGGCACGATTATACGATCCCTTAGGTTAGTCCGATTGTAACTCGTGCAAAAGTCCTGATACAGGAAATGTGGTTGAATAAGCTTCGATGGGATGACCAATTACCTGCCCAAATGATACAAGAGTTGGAAGCAGTGACCAACTGTTTTTCAGAGTTAAATGATTTGTGCATACCTCGTTACGTAGGCACGCTTAAAGCAAGAGTCTGTCAAGTCCATGGCTTTGCTGATGCGTCGACAAGAGCCTGCGGTTGTTGTCTATATGTACGAGTGCAAACAGTTGATGGTATCACTATCAGGTTGCTGACCGCCAAGTCCAAAGTAGCCCCACTGAAAACGAAGTCAGTGCCGCGGCTTGAACTGTGTGCTGCGGAATTATTAGCTACCCTGTGGGACGCGGTAAAGAACTTACTCGACTGTCCATTAGACAGAATTGTCTTTTGGTCAGACTCCGAGGTTGTTCTTCATTGGCTGCAAATGCACTCATCAAATTTGAACACATTTGTTGCCAATCGAGTAGCAACCATTCAGGAGTTGACAGACAATGTATCCTGGCGTCATGTCACAACAAAAGACAACCCGGTAGACATAGTGTCTCGGGGATGTTCAGTTGAGAAACTTCGATCTTCAATCTGGTTTGGCGGACCATCATTTTTACAATATTCAGAAGAATTGTGGCCAGCAAATCCACATATTAAGCTGACGAAAGAATTGGAATCGTTAGAGAGGCGTAGAGCTGCCTTTACTACGGTTGCGGTTGAGAAGATCGTGAATTCCATCACGCCATTAATAGAAGCTATATCTTCATTTACAAGGCTGATCCGCATAATCTCTTACATGTTCCGCTTCACCAATGGAAGGAGTAAGAAACATGTATCTTTGATTCCTTCAGCTTCTGAATTAAGTTTCGCCTTTCTTGCAGCAGTATCTATGAGTCAGCATACATAATTCGCTCAAGAAATTGACAAATTAAAAAAGTCCACAGTTTTGCAACCGGCTCTTCAAAAACTGTCACCATTCCTGCACTCTCATCAACATGGCAAGCGTGTCTTGTGGTTGGTGCATGAAAGCGCCATTAGCGCATAATGCCAAGTTCCCCTTGCTGCTGCCTAAAAAGTTTGTCACATTCTATTTAGAGTACTTGCATTGGGATTACTTCGGCAACAGATCTGGGTGATTAATGCTCGAGAGGTGTGCAGTGCAGTGGTGAGAAAATGCGTTCATTGCTTTCGATATAAGCCGAAGATTTTGTCGCAAATAATGGGCAACCTTCCTGCTGATCGTTTACACGGGAACAGACCCTTTAAGATCAGCGGAGTGGACTTTTGTGGTCCAATTTTAATTTCGTTGGGGATTCGGGGAAAGCGCCTGTTAAAATTTATTCGTCTGCTTCACTTCTAAGGCTGTACATATAGAGCTTGTAACTGATCTAACCTCTACCATCTTTTTGATGTTTATCTAGGTTCATTGTTCGACGTGGCCTTGTCAGGAAGCTATACTGCGACAATGCCACCAATTTCGTGGGTGCGGCTCGCACATTGGCAGACCTTGCGTCCAATTTCCTTATTGGAGGTGGAGGCCATCCTCAATTCGCGGCCGACCATCGTTCCCAGCAGCAAACCAAACGACGGCGAGGTGCTCACCCCAGCTAAAGACCAAATATAAATAAATATATATATATATATATATATATATATATATATATATATATATATATATAAACTATAAATTCATCGCATTGCACCCTTGCCTATTACTTAAGTCAGTTTAAGTATAAATTTGAGTTGAAGCCCTGCGGCCTTTCAACGCGGCCGATGTTCTGTCATTCGACTGGGCATAATGTGAGGTGCATGAAATTAATTAGGGCACTGTAAAGAGCAGCACAAGAACGACGAGAGCGGGAGCGAGTGGTCTCGCTAGCTGTTCGGGTCCCTGTGCTAAATCTCTGCCCACTAGCTTAAGGTTGAAGTTATAATAAATCAGTATCAAAAGACTTCGTTATCGGCATGCTGAGTTTTGAAGATCCACGAGTTGTTGTTGTTTTTATAATTGATATACACCAAGCCCTTTTGTCAGGACAGCAGCAATTGAAATTACAGCTAACTTAATCATTAAATCACTGGCTGCTAGGGCCTTCGGCTTGCTTACATATACACATATATACATATATTTATATATTTATATTAAGTTATACATTTTACTATTTTTAAGGAACTTGATTAGCTTATATATATTTTCTTGGGAGGGGTTTGCAAGGATAGACATAGGACAGTTGTTATGGAAGATTAGTGTTTTAAGGACTGATGTAGCGGGACAGGTGAATACTTGTTGGATGGTGAGGTCTGTGGCAGTGTTGCAGTTTGGGCATGGAAAGATTTTGTAGGGATTAAAATGAATTTGTTTTGAGAATAATGTGTGTCCTAGTCTGAGTCGTATACATTTTTTTTTTAGCGTAGTGTCGCTAAGGGAAGGGGGAAATGACCATTGGGAAGTAATTTTTTTTGTTAGGGAGTGGGAGGTACGGGATGTAGTGTTCTTTGTTTAAGTTAATTTGCTTTTTAGTTAAGTTGATTCTTTTTTGGTAACAGTTTCGTTTAATGTGTTTGTGGAGCTGTGAGTTTGTGCTGTGTAGTAATGTTTTGTATGCTTTGGTTGCAATAAAGTCTCTTTTTATACCCAATGGGTTCAGAAAATGGGAATTCAGGGTATAATGTTTTTGTTGGAAGGCGTATGTATGTAACAGGCAGAAGGAGGCGTGGCAGACCCCATAAAGTATATATATTCTTGATCAGGGAGACAAGCCGAGTCGATTATGCCCTGTCCGTCTGTCCGTCCGTCCGTCTGTCCGTCTGTCCGTATGTATGAACGCGTCGTTCTCAGAACTTACAATAGCTAGAGACTTGAACTTTTTTACGTAGGTTCCTGTACAGCACGAAAAGATCGAGTTTGTTTCAGAAATTCGATAACTGTTATCGTTTTATTGTTATCGATTAAAAACGAAAATCTAAATTAAGCTATAAAATTCTATCTAATTCATCTTTCTAGCTAGAGTCTTCCAATTTTGCATTAAGTGTTATGTGAGCCTTACGCAATTTCGGTTTTTGTTAAATTTTGAATGCCACGCCCCCTTCGCCTCAAATTTGTAACTCCCGTATATCAAATACTAGGGGCTTGTGCTTTGGCACATACATACATATATATATATATATAGATAACATGACTACGCCCAACAAGTTTGATCAAAATCGTTCGTCTAGTTATTAAACTTTTAATTTCCCTTAGCATTGCCATGCAAATAGCAGCCAAAGAACAGCTGACGCACCGACTTGCGCTTGTGTGTGCTTGCGCCTGTGTATGTGTGTGTGTATGTTCTGTTTGTAATGAACATATATATACTTATGTATATTAAAGAAACGGAGATTGCTTGGAATTGCGGTTCTTCGCAGGGTTCAGGGTATACCCTAGTCGAGCGGTCTCGACTAGAGTTTTCTTACTTGTTTTTAATTATACCCTGAACCCATTGAAAATGGGAAAATCAGGGTATAATGTTTTTGTTGAAATGTATGTAACAGGGAGAAGGAGGCGTGACAGACCCCATAAAGTATATATATTCTTGATCAGGGAGACAAGCCGAGTCGATTTAGCCCTGTCCGTCTGTCCGTCCGTCCGTCCGTCCGTCCGTCCGTCCGTCCGTCCGTCCGTCCGTCCGTCCGTCCGTCTGTCCGTATGTATGAACGCGTCGTTCTCAGAACCTATAAGAGCTAGAGACTTGAAATTTTTTATGTAGGTTCCTGTATAGCACGAAAAGATCGAGTTTGTTAAAAAAAATCGATAACTGTCTTAATTTTAATGTTATCGATTAAGAACGAAATCGATGCTCTGTTATTTAATTATATATAATTCATCTTTATAGCTAGAGTCTTCAAATTTTGCATTTAGTGTTATGTGATCATTGCACAATTTCGGTTTTTGTTAAATTTTGGATGCCACGCCCCCTTCGCCTCAAATTTGTAGGTCCCGTATTTCAAATACTACAGACTTGTGCTTTGGCACATATATACATATGGATGACATGATCACGCTTAATAAGTTTGATCAAAATCGTTACTCTAGAAAAAAAGTTATTAAACATTTAATTTCCCATAGCATTGCCATGCAAAGCAGCCAAAGAACAGCTGACGCACCGACTGGTGCTTGTGTGTGTTCGGCTGTGTATGTGTGTGTATGCTTTGCTTGCAATGGACGTACATATGCATGTGTACATAAAAGAAATAAATAATGCTTGGAATAGCGGTTCTTCGCAGGGTTCAGGGGATCTCTTAGTCGAGCGGTCTCGACTAGAGTTTTCTTACTTGTTTTATTTTACAGTTGGACATGAAATTTTTTATGAAATTGAGAATTTTTGGGCCGACTTTCCATTTGATTAATTCCTCAACTATTGAGTGCACGCCAACTCTGTCGAAGGCCTTTCAGAAGTCAAGGGCAATGACGGAGGTGTGCTTTTTTTTAGCGGTTTTTAGCGATCTGGTTATTAGGTGATCGGCATAAGCAGACCGTCTGAAACCGATTTTCCGCGCTTGAAACCTGTTTGGTTGGGGTGAATGATGTTGTTTTCCGTTGCAAACCATTATAGGCACTTCGCATTATTTTTTCCTGCGTTTTGGATAAGCGTTAAGTTCGCAGAGACGTCGGATGTTTGCCCAGATTTTGTCTGAGGTGGTATTAGGTTCTATTGCAGAAGTGAAATCTGTTAGTGCTTGTTTTTATACTATTTCACGTAGTGATATAGTATATTGGTTTTGTGCAATGTCCGTCATTCTGTCCGTCCGTCTGTCCGTCTGTCCGTATGAACGCAAACCATTTCCACGCTGTTGAAGCTAGGGACTTGAAATTTGAAATATATACTCGTGTATACCCTCGTCTGATAAAGTGTCAAGATTTTCCCGATACGCCCACTAGGGGCGTGGCAAATCGGAAAATGCACATTCCTGTATCTCAGAAACACTACTTCTAGACATCCCAAAATCAAAAAGCTATTGCGGATATATCTACGCCCATTGGGGGCGTGGCAAATCGGGTCAAACTGTATCTTCTACAGTTTTAAAGCTGGAACGCACGTTCTTTGGCACGTGGGTTAATGTGACGATCTTATAAAGATCGCCCAAAAAATTTTATGGCCACTCCTACTAGGGGCGTGGCAAATCGGATCTCAATATATAGTGATTTTACTAGATTCGTTATATGTATTTTGAGCACTATTGATATTAGAAACTTGAGACTTGGTATATATACTCGAGTTAAAATCCCACAATCGAAAAGCTATGGCGGATATATCTACGCCCTCAGGGGGCGTGTCAACTAATATCAGCCTATATCTCCCACAGTTTTAGTGCTAGAAGCTTCAAAATTGGATGTTAAGTTACTGGGGGCCTCCTCTACCGATTCACCAAAAATTATTGTTACGCCCTGTAATTTTCGCATTTTTCGAATGTAAGCATCCAAACTTTACAGTTATATTCCTGAACGCCCACTATATGCACATGCCAAAAATTATTTGTCTACGGCCATTGGGGGTGTGGCAAATCAAAACTGAAACATCTGCAGCTTCTGAGCCAATAACGCGCCACATAATGACTTTGTGACCTTTGGCCTTGTCTTTTGATTTGCCAAATTATATACACTGACGAGCAAAACTGTAACACATGTTCAATGTTCTCACTTCAACGGTCTGTATTATCTCTTCTGCTTTATGCATGCTTAAGATCATAGTCTTGTTTTCTTAGTGAAATATTTAGCTCTCTTATCTATAAATTTAAAAACATTTGATAGGCTGGAAGAATTTTACCAATCAAAAATGTAAAAAAAGTCGCATGTTACAGTTTTGCACTGCAAATATTTTTAAACAAATATTTTTATTAAGTTTTTTTTAATAACGAGTCCACAGCCCTTTTGCTTTTCTGAGGTTGTTTATGCGGTTTGGTATACTTTGCGTGTAGCGTCGCACAATTTCAGGTGGAATCGAGTACCAAACGTCCTTCGTTCTTCTCTCCACAACTCCATCATGCCATTTGGAGGGGCCGCATCCTTCGCAAGCTGCAATTTTACATGGCTCCATAGATTTTCTATAGGATTCATGTCTGGGGTTTGCGGTGGCCACTTCATAGCTTGAAATTTTTGGTTCAATAACCAATTTTTCACCAAATGGGATGTGTGCTTTGGGTCATTGTCTTGCTGCAAAATGCATTTTTCAGCAGCAAGACCCATGTTACCAATGACTCCTCCCAAATTTTATTGTAAAATTTTTAGGTATTGCTCCTTACGCATTACCCCATCGATTAAAACTAAGGGCCCAACTCCATTTTTACAAATACAGCCCCAAACCATTATGGACCCGCCACCGTGCTTTGCTACAATGCATGAAAATTTGAGTTTAGCTGATTGGGATGCCGTAAGTTACAAATAAAAAGTTGAGGTAATGCTAAAAAAGTTTTTTCAAGGTTATTTGGTCAGACGAAACAAAAACTAATCGTTTTGAGTCAGACGGACGGTCGTGGTATTGGACTAGGGATCCCACAGTCCAATCGGCAAATACAGTGCGGCAAACCCTTAAGCACGGTCGCGGGTCCATAATGGTTTGGGGCTGTATTTGTAAAAATGGAGTTGGGCCCTTAGTTTTAATCGATGGGGTAATGCGTAAGGAGCAATACCTAAAAATTTTACAATAAAATTTGGGAGGAGTCATTGGTAACATGGGTCTTGCTGCTGAAAATGCATTTTTGCAGCAAGACAATGACCCAAAGCACACATCCCATTTGGTGAAAAATTGGTTATTGAACCAAAAATTTCAAGCTATGAAGTGGCCACCGCAAACCCCAGACATGAATCCTATAGAAAATCTATGGAGCCATGTAAAATTGCAGCTTGCGAAGGATGCGGCCCCTCCAAATGGCATGATGGAGTTGTGGGAGAGAACGAAGGACGTTTGGTACTCGATTCCACCTGAAATTGTGCGACGCTACACGCAAAGTATACCAAACCGCATAAACAACCTCAGAAAAGCAAAAGGGCTGTGGACTCGTTATTAAAAAAAACTTAATAAAAATATTTGTTTAAAAATATTTGCAGTGCAAAACTGTAACATGCGACTTTTTTTACATTTTTGATTGGTAAAATTCTTCCAGCCTATCAAATGTTTTTAAATTTATAGATAAGAGAGCTAAATATTTCACTAAGAAAAACAAGACTATGATCTTAAGCATGCATAAAGCAGAAGAGATAATACAGACCGTTGAAGTGAGAACATTGAACATGTGTTACAGTTTTGCTCGTCAGTGTATATATGTTTGAAGAGAATATTTTATTAATACAAAATAACTAAATAAAGAAAATATAACAAAAATATCAACATGACCGCACAGGGGTTCGAGCCCACACCTCTACGCTCGTCAACGAACGTCACATTTTCAGAGTTGCCACCTCTCTCATTTTGGGAGTTGCCACCTTTCTCATTTTCAGAGATGCCATCTCTTTCGATTTAGGTGCGTGTTTTTGCTAAGGTAAGGGTTCTAAGCTTCGATCCTAATTGAAACTATCTGGCCACCTCCAATGAAAAGTTTTAATCTGTAGCTAATTTGAGCGGCGACAGTGGTGATTTGAGCTTAAACTCTAAAAAATATAATGTGATAGATGCCCCTGTGTGCTGCTGGGACGTGAAATAGTATTTCGCTGTCGGACGCTGCAACGTTCTTACTTGTTTTTAATGCTGTTAGTTCTTGTTGCTTCAGGAACGTGGGGCATTTGCGGTCGAGTGGACTATGATGATTGTTTATTTCAGGGTTGTTTTTGCAGTGTAAGCAGCTTTGAGTATTTTAGCGGAGTTCATTATCGTTTGTATGCTTAGTTTCTGAGCAAATTTTTGCATATTTCTGGACTCTTTCATATAGCTGTAAGGTGACCAAAGCGAAGGCAGTTCTTGCATCGCAGTGGTAGTGGTATGTATAGTTTCAGGTAATTTATGCGTTTCAAATGTTATTATTATCAGTCCAGTTTCCGCCAGTGTACTATTATCGTTGCTTGCCTTTTTAGAATTTTAAGCACTTCACTTAGGTTTTGTGTTTTCTTGTTGTTTTTCAGTTTCGCTTATGTTTCTCAATTCATTGCAGTAAATTACACCTTTACAAGTGTTCAGTGTTTTGTGTTCTATTGTGGTTATATCCATGTCTGTCATTTTATTGAGTTTCATTAATTTCCAAGCTTGTAATTATACCCTGAACCCGTTGAAAATGGGAATTCAGGGTATAATCTTTTTGTTGAAATGTATGTAACAGGCAGAAGGAGGCATGGCAGACCCCATAAAGTATATACTGTATATTCTTGATCAGGGAGAGAAGCCGAGTCGATAGCGCCAATAGCGCCATCTATGGTTCGATAGAATAGCGCCATCCATGTTTCGATTCAATTGAACAGCTGATAATTCGCAAATCATAGCACCATCTATTGGAAATATGTACACTAAAACTTGCGAGTCTTAGATTTGGCAGCTTGTGACACTGGCAAATGGCTATTCTCACCCTGGGGTACCCACTGATGGGTATACCATGCTCCGCTGGGAATTTCAGTGCGTCGGACAACGTTCGTGAGGTGGCTCTGGGGTGTCGACACACTCCTCATTCGCGCACAGCTCCAGCAGAGTCGCTGGCCAGTGCGCGAGGATCGGCCTTTTACCTTCTGCCGATGCCCTAACTCTAATAGCCATGCCCTCCAGCCACGTAGCAGAAGTCTGGCGCTGAAATTTGCGGCAATCCCATTCTCGTGCGTCTTCAAACACTCCAGACGTGCTTGTATCTCCCACGTCGCTGTCATCTTCAACGTCGCTATCATCTTCCACGTCGCTGCCCTATGGACTGCCGGCTACACGCCGTTTTATATCCTCTGCCGCCGCTCTGCTGGCAATGCAGGCGGCAGCACCTAACGGATCCTGTGCCCTCTACTGCTCCCTTTCTAGCGCGAGGCGCACTCTTCTCACCACCCATCCTTAGCGCTGACTTTTTTTTTTTAATAAATGTTCCATAATTTAACAACAAATTTATAACAATAATAATAAAATCGGGTGGTAACAACAACAACAATACACATAGCTACGTGTATCCACCCTTTTTTTAAGTTAGTAGCCTCAGACTCACCCGCCTCTGCGTGTGCTTATTCGTCTCCGCCTTGATTTGGCATATGACCGGCGAGATGAAGCTGACCACTGGAACCAACTTTGCCGCAAATCCTTCAGCGGCATTAGACAGGTGGCGATCTTTCGCCCACACCCTGTCCCTTATCCTGATCCTGAGCCAAATTTTCCAAATTTCGCCTTACAATCTGCAACACTTCGGCCAATTTGGTGGCTCTCTCCGTGGGTGCTTGTGTTGTCTGGCCCGTTCCCAAAGTCCGTGCGTCGAACAAAGCCTTAGGCAACTTTGGCTCACGCCCTTGCGTGAGGAAGCCCGCGGAATACCCGTCAACTGATGATGCACTCCCAGCTCATTCAGGAATCCCTTTAAGGCACGGCTTGTGACTTAGGCGCCATTATCTGTGATAAGCATTTTCGGCACTACAAATCTGGCCACGATCCACTCAACGTCACCATCTCCGTCGACTTGGAGAACCTGTCGATGAACACCAAGAGCATGGTGTTCCCGTGTTTTGACCTGGGAAGCGGCCCGACAAAGTCGGCACACATCATCACCTATGGCTCCTCGGGTATCTGGTTCAGCGTCTGTCCGGCCGCTTGGAGTTGGCTGGACTAGTAGCGCGGACACAACTCGCAGCGCTTCACGTATCTTCGCACGTTTCGATACATACCTAGCGGGTAGGATCTCGCTGCCCTACGATTTTGATTCTCTTTTAGAACCTGTTTGCGCTGCTCGCTCGACACGCATAGCCAAATCTTCATGCAGCCATGCAGCCACATCTTCATGTCCCGCATGGTGAGGAATGTGCCTGTATACATACATTCCCCGCCTGTTCTCGGTAGTCTTTCAGTTTCTGTGCGTTTTGGTGGAGGTCTCGGCGTAGCTTAGTCATCCAGCAACATCCCGTCCCAGCTGATTGGCTTTTGATTGCGACCAAGCGGCACACTTCTTCATCCAGAGGCTGTCGCGACTGAGCTACTTCAGCGCCATGTGATCGGTCACCACCATGAAGTGATAGCCTTCCAAGTATGGCCTCAACTTTTGGATGCTCCAGAAAATCGCTAGACATTCGCTGAATAGTTCCGCTCTGCGCTCTGAACTCTGCGTCAGAATTGCGCTGAGCCCATAGTTGCTCGCATTCGTTTGTAGGCAGAACGGCTTTGAGAAATCCTGGCATGCCAAGACTGTTTTTTTCGTCAGCTTGGCCTTTACTGTATCAAAAGCCCTCTGACGCTCCTCGGTCCACTCCCACTTCACACCTTTCTTCAACAGCGCATTGAGTGGGTGCCACGCCCACATATTGTCGCAACTCTTTCATGTTGGCCGGCGGCTTTAGTTCCACAATAGCGGCAACCTTTTCTGGGTCCGTACGGATGCCATGTTCCGTCACCTTGGGGCCCAAATACTTCACCTCCTTTTTGAAGAAATCGCACTTGTCTTCAAATTGCCAGCTCTCAGCAGCCGGAACACCAATGACGATGATATCATCAAGATACGCAAAAGCATGCGGCAACATCTCTGAGCCACTGACATGATCCAGTGCTCTCTGGTGCTGATTGAAGACTTAACGGCATCACCTTCCACTGGAACAGCTTCTTCCCTGGTAAATGCTGTGAGTGGTCGGTCCTCCATGGGTATCTGCCAATACCCAGCCTCTCGAAGCAGGTGCAGAATCTGATGCACTCGAGGCAGTGGATATGCCGTTGTTCTTCCGTACCATCACTATGGGAGCGCTGTGTGGGCTCTTCGAGGGCTCTATGCATCCTTTAGCCAGGAGCTCATCCACCTGGTTGTTGATCTCCGCTTGCATCTTTGGGTTCTTCGGAAAGTATCGCTGCTTTATCGGCCGCTTGTCGTGCACCGTGATCCGGTGCTCGGTGATGTCAGTGGTGCCCTTAATCTGCAGGAATTTGGACAATTTCTGCCTCAGGAACGCGTCCACCTCCATATCCTCATGAAGTGGGTGTGTCGATAGGATTCGCCTCCAGTTGTGCATAGGAAGTTGGCTTCTGGGCTTCACCTCCGCACTGGCGACTACCACCGACGACTTTGCCTCCACTGGTTCGCTGGGCAGCGCATCTCTGGGCCCGATCCTCAGTCTCAAGCTGCCGCATTCCAGCGTTCAGCCCATGCTGGCCAAGAAATCCCAGCCCAGTACCAGATCATCGATCACGCCTAGCAAAATAAGCAGCGGAATGCCGATTTTCTGTGCCCCCAGCCTGATCTCTAACTCCAACGCTGCCTCCACTTGACAACAACTGCCGTTCGCCAACCGGATGCGCCTCCGTGTGGGGCGCAGCACACCAAATCCTCGGAGCCTGCCTGCCAATTTCTCACTCACGAAACTACTGGTGGCTCCCGTGTCGATCGTAGCAATATGCTGCTCTGCTCCGATGGGTACGATCGCCGAGATCTGCGTGCCTTCATTCACGAGTTGGCTTATCAGTACCTGGGGCCTCCGCGACGCTGCTCCCGCTCGCCCCTGGATGGCGGGTGCCTCAGTCCGTTTCCCGACTGGCAACAGGCAATCGTCCTTACACCGATGCGCCCACATTGCCAGCAAAATTGCAGCACTTCATTGCGGAATTCAACGGCGAAGTGGCCCTCTTGGCCACACATACGGCACGCCCTGGCTGGATTCGGGATATGCGTCCTTGGTCCTGCCACACCAGATCTTGGTGCCGGCCGTGGACTCGTCTCTTCGGCGGCCATGGTGCGAGCATCATCAGCTGTTCTCAGTGTCGCCCATGGTCATCAATCGTGCTTTGCTCTGCCTGTGTTGCTGCCTCAGCTTCTTTCGATCCCTCTCCAAATCCTCGAGCTCCTCTGCCAGCATCATTAGCTCCGTTAGACTCCGGAACTGGTAGGGCCGAGCATAGGCGCATAGATCCGGCAAGCTGCCATTATATATCAGCTTCATTTCCCGATCCGCCGCATAGAGCACTGGCCGCATCAGGGTCTGCATCTCCACCATATATACCTCCACCATATATATAATCAAATGTGCTAATTTTCATTCTAGTATATTCAACAAATTTTTTCTCATCTTGGCGCAGCCCATCAAACAAATGATGAAATTCGCCAAATTCTTTTCTTCCCAAATTGATTGGATGCATTTTTTCATTTACTTTTTTCGCTTTAATTTAAAAAATAAACTTTGCTCAATCAGCAGGTCGTCATCTGATGAGAAATCCATTGCGACTAACATAACAAATTCGCAACCAATTCTGCTTGCACTATGCAACCTATTAGCTTACTCGCAACGCAAGCAATTTGTCTTCAGCTTCGTCTGCATTTTCGTCTTCGTCTCAGCGCGCACTATGTTTGCAGCCTTAAGATTATATACCCACGCTTGCACCATATTTATATTTATCTAAAAGCACTTAATTGACTCTATTTATCGCAGGGCCCCACGTTGGGCGCAAGTTGTAGCGAACCTTCGGTTTGCCCCGAGTTTAAGCCGGGCCGCACTCAGCCGACTGTGTGTTCGTGCTAACAAATTTATATGTTGGGCGCCTGCCGATAAATAATAAGTCCTGCCTTTTAGATTCAACTATATAAAATGGGTTAATCACGTATACAGATATATAATGCTTATTGTATCTGAGCAAAGTGATGGCTTAGGCTATGGCTGAGCACGGCTGCACCAGCAGGATTCGTAGGTGCCGTGAGGAGCATTTCTAACGCTAAGGCTAACGAACGGTCAGCCTCTGAGCCGTCTAGAGGTTGCAGAGCACTCCAGAGTACGCCAGGATACGCGCTGTGTTCTCCAGCGGTTCGCTTGGATCACTACAAGCACTCATACAACTGGATTTACTCGCTGGCACTCTAGACCGCGTCTCAGAAGGCTTACGGTCTTCCGCACGGCTGCTCTCACTAACCTCACACTCCTGTTCTGGATATTCTGCTCTTAGCACCAGCTGCCTGCCTCACCTACATCCTTAAGGATGCGGTTTGGTATGCGTCCAGGATATTCCTCTGAATATCCATGTAGAAGTCCCACGATGTCCTTTGTAGAAATCACACGATGTCCTTGATGTCCCTCATTGTCCTTCGTTGTCCTTCATTACACTTTTCACTTTCACTCCCGTTGACACTCGGCACTTTCACTTTTATTTGGAATCGACTGACCCAGTTCCGAGCCGTGGGCGCCTTTTTATAGCAGCGCCACTGGCCCTGCTTCTGCTCTGGAGCGGGGTCTGTCTCTTCTTAGGGCTCGTATTAACGGCAACTTCGCCTGATTTGGTGCGACGCTAAATACGCCTGATCGTGTGGCAGCCTCTCATTGGCCGAAGCACTGTTATACGCCTGCGAGTGATAGTAATACCTACTTTCTCGATTCTACGAACGGCACTTCGGCTAGCGGTGCACGATAACCATAGAGAGTGCGACGCGAGTAAATCGCTGAATCGATAAAAGCGAGCGAGATTTCCCATCTTTCGCCTTTAGCACTTTCCAGTCGCGAGGGTCGCTCTTACCGTACTCGCGTCGCAATGTGGAGCACTTTATATGCCTGCACGGCCACCCATATAAATGCACAGCAAATACATGCAATTATACAGGTTGAGGCGTGCCTACATATAATGTTCCTCACAATAACAAGGACAGGTTTATCGGTGAATATAGAAATGACGTTCTTTCGTATTTACTCATGTTCGGTTTTCTAACAGAATCTATTTGTGTCTGAAGAAATATAAGGGTTTCATCAACTGAGAAAATCCTTTAAAATGTCTGAATTACGATGCTAACCTAATAAATTGTCTTAGTGATGTAACTGACTTTGGAGGTGGAAGAGCTTAAATGCTTCATAGCCTAAAAATTGGACAGATGACTTTAACATGGAACACTTTACAATGTTAAATGAAATTCCAGCCTCCATAAGAACATTTAACACAATCTATAATCTTTCTAGCGCTTCAGATTTTGTGAAAGCAGTTATCATTATGTCGTCCATATAGACAATGACATACGTGTTTGCTAGATCTCCTGAAGCCTGTCTATCCAGAAAGTGCGCTTCGAAGTCCGAATGACAAAGATAAAAATTCGTACTGTCCATCAGGTTGCACAATCGCTGTATACCCAATAGAATCAGCATGTAAGGGAATCTGATAGTACCCGCAGCCATATCCACGGGAATACGGCAACTCACGGCCGCTGGCGGAGCTGCTCTCGCCTGGGAGTAGCGCGACAACGATCGCTGCACCGCGCCGGTCAACTTTGGCTGCGGCAGCAGGTTCGAACTTGCCCGCTGGTCTTACATCTAGCGTTCGTTAGCACTTATGCAAATGTTTCTCCAAAATTTAAAACACAAAGATTTCGGTTTATTCTTTATTTCCCTTAGATAACTCACGGTTCCTCGACCTTCCTCCCGTGCCTCTTTCCTGGCATATTCTTCTTCTGCTCGTCTCGCTTTTCACTTTCACTTGTGTCTTCCTTTTCACTATTTGGCGGCGATACGCCCTCATCTTCTCACAATTTGCTCCAGCTTCTTCACTCTTTCGCGGTCACACTCTGACTACCCTACTCGCCCTTCGGACGATCGCGCGCCGACCTCGGCAATGCAATTGTCGCGGCCGCAACTTCTCACCACGAAGCTCTCAATTTGCCGCGGCGCGCCTAGCTACATTGCCGATCATCGGCGCGCATATAAGGGGGGTTCGCCTTCTAACTTAAACCTAATAAGGGCGGGCCCTCTATTGGTCGCCTCTGCGCTCCATTGCGCCTACACCTAATCTTCATAACTCATCTCCTAATCAAATCTCTTACTCACTATACTTATTAACTATACAAAATCAACTAATGACTAGCTTACTACTAAATGTGAGGCGGCAGATTTATCGCCGCCTTACACCCCCCCCCCCCCCTTTCTTCGGGCAACTTTCTATGCCCGCCTCCTCCAGCAACGGTGGGGCCTTCCGCCTGTCCCTCGCCGTCCGTAAGTCCCGCGTCGTCTTCACTCCCGACTTGGAAAAATGGCTTCAGCTGCGTCACGTTGGCCACCCTTCTCTTGCGCTCGCCCTCCCTCGCGAGTCGCACGACTTCGGGGGAAACAAATCTGATGATCCGGTATGGGCCGTCAAACTTCGGGGCCAATCTCGCTGCGAAGCGTTCAGCTGCGTTGGTCAGCTGGCGCTGACGCAGCAGGACTAGGGACCCGACCGTGGGCCTCCACTCGCGCCTGCAAAGATTGTAGTACCGTGATTCGATGGAGCTGGGAGTTTCCGGAACGCCCCAACCTTGGACGGATCCGTACTGATTCCCTCCCCCGTCACTACATGCCCCAGATAGACCGACCTTTCTCTAAAGAAGCTGCATTCCTTGCGATTAACTTTGAGGTTGGCTGCTCTCAGCCTCCTAAACACCTCCTTCGAGTTAGCCCTATGCTGATCCTTATCGGCGCCTATCAACACCATATCATCCAGATATGCGAACGCGTGCGGCTCCATCTCCGGCCCTGTAACCTTGTCGATCGCCCTCTGAAACGTTGCCCCAGTCGAGTGCAACCCAAATGGCATCACCCGCCATTGACACAAACCCCGCCCTGGCACAGTGAACGCCGTGCATTCCTTACTGTCCGCCGCCATCGGGATCTACCAATAACCGTTCTTTAGATCTAGCGTCGAGATGACACGCGCGTGACGCAACCTCTCGAGGATGTAATTGATCCGAGGGACTGGATAAGCGTCGGGTATCGAATTAGCGTTCAGCTGCCGATAGTCGATGCACATGCGCCATTCCCCTGTCTCTTTCTCCACCAAGACTATTGGCGCACTGTGCGGACTCCTAGGCGGCTCGATCGCTCCAATTCGAGGCAGCTCCTCCACCTGCTCGTCAATCACCTTCTGCATAGCGGGCTTCCCGGGATTATCCCTCTGCTTCAGAGGTCTGTCATCCCTCATCCGGATGCTATGCTCGCCGACGTGGGCCACCCCTTCGAGGTGCTCGGACAGTGCCAGCTCGTCCTCGAAGAATCTCTTTATCTCGCTTCCTAGATCAGCCGGACACCCCGCACCCCCTGCGGTCGTCTCCACCTCGTCCTCATCCCCGCATACGATCCTCCTTGCCTCCGGCGAGCGCTCACCAATCGCCTGCTCTGTTGCGGTCTCTTTTCCGTTTGTCGTCTCCGCACCGCTACATTCACCCTCTGGCGGCGTCATCCTGGGGCTTGGCTTCCTAATCCTCGGTCGTCGTGCAGGCGTCTCCCGTCTTTCTCTCGGGGCACCCTCTAACGACGTATCCTTGGAGATGGATGGAAACTCCTTCCCCGATGGCGCGGCCTCAGTCCTCATATGTAGCTCGGCGCATCCACAGCGCACGGTCGTCCCTACGGCGGCCAGGGAATCCATCCCGAGGATGACCTGGTCCAACATGGTAGGCATGATTAGTAGTGCTATCTGCGCGGCCCTGCCGGCAAGATCCACCTCCAGCTTCCACACTTCCACCGACGACCCGTCCGCCAGCCTGATGCGCGACCGCACCTCCTCGACCTTTCCCGTGATCCCCTTCCTCCGCACGCAGTCCTCGCTCATGAAGCTACGACTGGCCCCTGTGTCGACCGTAGCGTCCATCTCGCGACCGGCGATCCTGACTCGTGCGACGATCCGGCCTTCCCTTACAACTAACGGAGACTCACGCCCCCCTTTTAGGATCGGTTGGCATCGCCCCTTCTCTGTGGGAGGACGCCCTTCTCTGTTTCCTGCGTCTGTTCGGCAGCAGCGGTCTCGCGTGTCGACCCCTGCCTCCCCGCATTGTTGGCCGAAGACCACCCGCTCGTTGGGGCAGTCCCGCGCAAAATGACCTGGCTGCGAACATCGGAAACACACTCGCCGCGCGTCAGAACCAGCTCGGTTCTTTGGAGCCATCATCCGATGCATGGCTTCGGCCGGCCTCGCGACGGTCGACATCGAATTTCCGACCTTCGGCTCGCATAACCGTTGCTCCGTCGGCTGAGATCGGAACGGGTTGTTCGGTCGCGTCTCCGGCGGATTGACCCAGTCAACACCTGCCCGAGTCGAGCCTGACTTCTGGCCCACTCTTAGCGTCTCTTCCCCGAATTCTGCTCTCTGCTCCCTTACGCATTCATATTCCGCAGCCAACTGCGTCAGCTGGGACAGAGACGAGAAATCTTGGCGCCGCACATACATCCGATACTCAGGAGCCGTATTCTCATACACTCGATACAACTCCTGAGCCGGACTGTAGTTGGCGTGGCGCATCAATACCCTGATCTCTACCAGGTAGTCCTTGAAGGCCTCGCCTCTCCGCAGCCTTCGCCCCCTAATCTGATCCTCGAGGCGCTCGAAATATTGTGGGGGCATGAACAAATCTAGAAATTCGGTCCGGAATCTACCCCAAGACGCACTCCTCAACCCGCTGGTCAGGAACCATTTCGCAGCCTTATCCACCAGCACCTCGCTTACCACCCTAGGTAGGATATCGAGCTCGATGCCATACGTGATGGCTCTCTCTTCCAAAATCTCGAGGAAGCCCAACGGGTCCGTCTGGCCGTCGTAGCACATGCCCCACCTCCGGACCTGTTCGGCTTCGCACCTATGCGGCCGACCTTCGTGCTCCACGGGGGCCTCGGACCGAATGTCGGGGCCGGGATATGTCCATACAGATGTGATTTCCTTAAGTCGGGTTCAGACTTACGGCAAGATTGATGCCCAAGTCCCGCCACGGCACTTCCCAGACTGGGCTCCGACGCCTTGGCATCCAGGGATTCTAATTCGGCTAGCCGGGCCCACACCTCTGCGGAATGGCCACCGCCTTGGATGAAGCTAGCTAAGCGTCTACGCAGCTCCTCTACCCGGCCGTCTTTCTCTAGCCCGAACTCTTGGGCCACAGACATCAACTCCTCTTTCCGCCTTAGGTACACCCAACGGACGCCCACCCCCGGATTCTGACATTCGCTCGGATCCATGGTAGTGTTAGTGAGAAGTTTTATTTATTAAAAAAAAACTTTATTTTTACTTTATTTATTTTTATTTAATTGTCTTTATTTAATTTATTTAAAAAAAATTTTTTTTTTTTATTTGCTTAAATTTTATTTTACTTTATTTAATTTTATTTATTTATTTATTTATTTTTTATTTAATTTTATTTATTTAAATTTTCATTTATTTAAATTTTATTTAATTTGCTATTTGTCTTTATTTAATTTTATTTATTTAAATTTTCGTTTATTTAAATTTTATTTAATTTATTATTTATCTTTATTTAATTTTATTTATTTAAACTTTTACTTATTCAGATTTTGATTTTATTTTATTTATTTTTATTTCACTCACTTTACCATGGCCCTCGGCCCACTGTTCCCCACACTCACTGTACAAATTTTGAGCCACCGCGCACCGAAATTTCTCCACTTGTTTGCGTGGTCTCGACCCACGGTCAGCCTCTCGCTCTCCGACACACGCACCGCTATCAGCCAACGGCACCGATAATGCTCTCCCTCGCACGCCGATCACAAGCGTGTCTTCGCTTGTCGCGTCACTTCTGTGTGTGTGTGTGTGGCTGGCTGCCGTCGCTCGCTTGGCCACGGCTTCACTCTCTCGCTCTCTTTCTCTTTGCGCTCGCCCTTCGTTGCTGGGCTCGAGTGCATTTACACGCGTCGGCCGTCTCTTCTTTCTCCTCCTATTCCACTGTTCTTCTTTCCAACTTATGAGCGCTAGCTCGAACGCTCACTGCCGAAATTTTGGGCGCCCGTTTTACTTACGTCTCTTATGCCCGCAATTGGCGCGCCAATTCAATCAAACTGCACGCCAGAAATCTTAGAGTTCTGGGTCGAATATGCGCGTATGTATGCGTGTATTTATGTGGGCACACGATGCGGGGCTTTATGCCGCCCGTGTACCACACTCCCCTACGTCCCAGGGTCCCTACTCGGGCGCCACTTGTAAAGGTACGTTTTTCCAGCTGGGACAGACTCAGCCTGGCCCAGGGTCACCTACAAGATAATTTATAGGATGCTGGGACGCACTGGGGTAGGGGACGGGAAATACGGCAACTCACGGCCGCTGGCGGAGCTGCTCTCGCCTGGGAGTAGCGCGACAACGATCGCTGCACCGCGCCGGTCAACTTTGGCTGCGGCAACAGGTTCGAACTTGCCCGCTGGTCTTACACTCTGACGGACAAAGCACGAACGTAGGGGATCTAGCGTTCGTTGGCACTTATGCAAATGTTTCTCCAAAATTTAAAACACAAAGATTTCGGTTTATTCTTTATTTCCCTTAGATAACTCACGGTTCCTCGACCTTCCTCCCGTACCTCTTTCCTGGCATATTCTTCTTCTGCTCGTCTCGCTTTTCACTTTCACTTGTGTCTTCCTTTTCACTATTTGGCGGCGATACGCCCTCATCTTCTCACAATTTGCTCCAGCTTCTTCACTCTTTCGCGGTCACACTCTGACTACCCTACTCGCCCTTCGGACGATCGCGCGCCGACCTCGGCAATGCAATTGTCGCGGCCGCAACTTCTCACCACGAAGCTCTCAATTTGCCGCGGCGCGCCTAGCTACATTGCCGATCATCGGCGCGCATATAAGGGGGGTTCGCCTTCTAACTTAAACCTAATAAGGGCGGGCCCTCCATTGGTCGCCTCTGCGCTCCATTGCGCCTACACCTAATCTTCATAACTCATCTCCTAATCAAATCTCTTACTCACTATACTTATTAACTATACAAAATCAACTTATGACTAGCTTACTACTAAATGTGAGGCGGCAGATTTATCGCCGCCTTACAATCTTTTAATTTTGCATTTAGTGTTATTTGGGCCTTACACAATTTCGGTTTTTGTTAAATTTTGCCACGCTCCTTTTGCCTCAAATTTGTAACTCCCGTATATCAAATACTAGAGGCTGGCACATACATACATATGGATGACATGAACACGCCCAACAAGTTTGATCAAAATCGTTGCTCTAGAAAAAAAGTTATTAAACATTTAATTTCCCATAACATTGTCATGCAAATAGCAGCCAAAGAACAGCTGACGCACCGACTTGCGCTTGTGTGTGCTTGCGCCTGTGTATGTGTGTGTATATGTGTTGCTTGTAATGAACATATATATACTTATGTATATTAAAGAAACGGAGATTGCTTGGAATTGCGGTTCTTCGCAGGGATCAGGGTATACCCTAGTCGAGCGGTCTCGACTAGAGTTTTCTTACTTGTTTTTGCTAATAATATGGGGTTAGCATAAGGTGAGCAGCTGGGTATAATTATGATGCACTGCAGTAGCTCAACTTTATTTCGAACTAAATCTCGTTCACATGGACTCAGTCGGTACGGTCTCCTTTGAACAGTTTTTCTTGGATCAATTAGTCTAATTTTCATTTCACGAATTTTACTTTAGTACATGAAATACCAGTTATGAATTTGAGTAGTTTGTCAACAGTGCCTGCAACTTTATTTTATATTTAACCTCAAGTTCAGTATCGATGTCGACAGACTCATTGCCGGTACATAAATTAACTATTTTAGTTTTTACAATCTTAAATTTATTTGAAGAAACGACAATATCAAAACCCTGATTTAGTATTTCTCTGCCAATAACAATTTCGCTTTGCATTTTATCGTTTCCTATTACATAAAGCATAATCTCCATACAGTTATCATAAATTTTTACGTTACTTAATATTTGTACAGAACTACATATTCCACTGTTCCCTATGGCTTTTAACGTAACAATATTCGTAAATCGTTTTTCAGAGAATTTTGTACTTATTTTTTGTTTCATCAGTGAACACTCCGCTCCAGAGTCGAAGGCAATTTCATGAACTTGTCCTCTATGGGTCAGATATCCCTTCGGTACTGCAACGCTGCACTGTTCCACTTGTTTTTCCCGGTTGAACGTTTTATTCTAGTCAGTTTCCTTCCTTGTACACTGGGTGGATATGTGACCCAAATCTCCGCACTTGTAGCAAGTTACATTTAGTTTTTCACGATGATGAGCATCTTGCCTGCTACGTTGTGCATTGCCATTTGTAAAGGGGTTTTGATGCTGCTTGAGTCGACAATCAATTATTTTATGGCCCAGTTTGCCGCAAAAATTACACTCTATCGATGATTGTTTTTGTCTTTTTGGGTTAACGTTAGTTTGTTGCTCCATAGGTCCACCTTTTCTCTTCGTAAAAGTGAACGCTTTCAGTTCGGACTGCAACTCGCTTTTGGTTCGAACATTTGATGTAAAGCGTAAACGCTGCAAGCAACGCAAGCGTCACAGACACAGCGAGTTTTTCTGTTTCAATTTGGCGCCATTTCGTCGATAGTTCTGTAACCATGAGGCTTGCGTGGAGCGCAAGATTCTTGCCGTCAGTTAGTCGACTTAACATCCTTAGAAGCATGGAAGCTGGTGTTTCTATAGTGTGAAACCGCTGTAAGATCAGTTTTTAAACTCGGTCCGGGTGATATCAAAGTAACACACATGAGATATCCTTTGTGAAGCGGTTTCCTCCAATGCTGAACTTAAATCCACGATCAGAGCACTGCCTTTTAATGGCTTTTCTTGTAGAATAATTTCTAAGGTATTACACCATGATGAAGAGTTGACGCCTGCGATGTCAGGGTTGAAGTTCGGCAGTTGCACCGATGTGCTCTGCCCTGCGTCAGATGCCGTGGTTTGTAAAGCCCACACTAGTTCAATTAGATTTTTATTCTGCAATGATGCTACGCCATGGTCCATCTAATGTTGTATTAAGGGTCAGATCCCACTTCTGATGTCGGAACACTAATATTTTCTTCTTCGTTCGCGCGGCCAGTTTCAGTCGCTCTCGAGTTCTAACTTCAACTGAACTCGAGACGCACAATTCTTGTGCGCGTCTTCCACCGAACCACACTCGGCGTCAGCGACAGAACGCTGGCGCCCCTCTAAAATGGTTCTTCTAAAGCTAAAGCTGATGCAATATTTCCATAATGATGAAATTACTAATCTTGTGAAATACCCAAAACACACACACTCTCTCAAACGTACGCACCGACATATGTATATAAAAAAAATAATGTGGCAGATACGACTTAACAACAAATTTGTCCACCGTCATGATTGAGTACTTTGAGGGATATCTTTGAGAAAAGCTGAAAGCAAGGATCTGATTAGAGGAAGAGAGAATTCAGAGAAAAAAACGTGACATATTTTTTATAATACCCGAATTATACATGAAATGCACTGTGCAACGAGTAATTCTTTGTGGACAGCGGTAAATACAACGGACGAAAGTGTCTAGTTGTTCTTGAAGGAACCGAGAAATTAAGTTTCATTAACAAGAAGGACGAATCTATATTACCTACAATCAAATTATAAAGGAAAATCAATAAGAAGGACAGAAAAAATGCGTTGGAAAGAATCGCTATTAATTGAATAATTAGCAATGTATGGAGTAGTACGACAGAAGGTCATTGTCATGCATTTAGAAAAATTTAAACGCAACCTATTGGCCAAGCACCAAAGTTTGGAGGAATTAAGATCATCTTGTAAGCATTGATGATTGATTGCGTTAGAATAAGAAAGGCAAATTTTTACGTCATCAGCATACATGGAGATCTTTGAATAAGAGATACAACTGGGAAGATCGTTGATAAATAATGTAAAAAGTAAAGGCCCGAGATGACTACCCTGAGGTACACCTGAAAGAACGAAGATTTGTTTCGAATAAGATGGTCTTTGGGCTCTACCCTTTGAATAGGATGACATCCAAGATAAGAGTTTAGGAGAAACCCCTATGAGATCAAGCTTATAAAGTAATACTTCATGGTGAACTGAATCAAATGGTTTGCAGAAATCTGTATATATAAGTTAATATTTTATTTGAAAAACTCTTTACTAGGAAGTAAATTCTAGAAGACTAGTCGAGGTGGCGAAAAAATTGATTTAAAAAAATGTTGAAGTTATTATCTTTTCAAATAACTTCGGAATAGCCGATAGTTTGGCAATACCCCTGTAATTAGATATGTTCGACCTCCCACCTTTTTTATATAGAGGGATAATGAAAGACTCTTTCCAAATAGACAGGAGCACAGAGATTTCCAGAAAAAAATTTTAAAAGCTTAAGTAAAGGTAACTGAAGCGAGTCACATTGTTCTTTTATAACACAACTATGATTTCATTGACCGAATGGCTGAAATCAGAGAATCAAGGGAAATATTGTAAGCGGTAATAATATTTGTAGAAGAAATATAATAAGGGAAAGACGTTTTATAGAGGTCTACAGATGAGTAAGTTGATTGGAGAAATCCGCAAATAGACTCAAGGAAAAAATCAAATTCACCAAGGAATAACATTTCTTAGGGTTACAAGCAAACAGCCTCTTGCAACGTGTAAGGTAATTCTCATAGCAACGGGAGTTTAAAATGTTAAAATTCGACTTGGCTATAGAATATTTAGACCAGTTAATAGCGGAGTTGGATAAGTTGGTTAAGCAAAGCGTAATTACACTTATTGTAACAATGACGCTTTGATGGAGTAGGTTCATAAATTGGGGGAGTACTAAGGGACAGAGATACCTCCAATTTAGGATGGTAAATATCCGTAGGTAAACAAAAAGGGGATGATCTAGATACATTAATGCATGAGTCATCATTAATAAAAACCAGATCAGCAATCGTTTCTGATGATTTGAGATTGAATTCATCTGAGAAATAGAAATAGAAATAAAACAAGTAAGAAAACTCTAGTCGGGCGTCCCGACTAGGAGATACCCTGAACCCAGTGCTATCTGCGCTTTTTAAAACACTGCATAGTTGGCATTTAGTATAAACGCACACAAAATTAAATTCAATTCATTTCCAATTGTTTAGCCAATAGCGCCATCTATGGCTCGATAGAATAGCGCCATCCACGTTTCGATCCAACTGAGCAGCTGATAATTCGCAAATCATAGCGCCATCTATTGGAAATATGTCCACTAAAACTTGTGGTCTTAGAATTTGCTAGATGCACGCAGCTCAATGTGTATGTGTGCACTTGTATAGGAAAACAATTTGATTTGCGTTGCTAGTCACGTTTTTGGCCGATTGGCCAAACGTTTCGTTTAATAACCTCTGCGCGAATTAACGGATATGAATGAAATTTTCAGCTTATGTTTAACATATTTTATTACATTTTTTCCAATTTTAAAGAAATGAAAACCCATTCATTTATTGGCTTTGAGTGCACCTAACCTCAATTTAAATATTTGGGGAAGTTTGGAGCCGGTATCCAAAATTTAACAAAAATCAAAATTAAATAAAACAAATATAAAATTAAACAAGTGAGAAAACTCTAGTCGAGACCGCTCGACTAGGGTATACCCTGAACCCTGCGAAGAACCGCAATTCCAACCAATCTCCGTTTCTTTAATATACATAAGTATATATATGTTCATTACAAACAGAACATACACACACACATACACAGGCGCACACACACACAAGCGCCAGTCGTTGCGTCAGCTGTTCTTTGGCTGCTTTGCATGGCAATGCTATGGGAAATTAAATGTTTAATAACTTTTTTTCTAGAGTAACGATTTTAATCAAACTTATTGGGCGTGATCATGTCATCCATATGTATGTATGTGCCAAAGCACAAGTCTCTAGTATTTGATATACGAGAGTTACAAATTTGAGGCGAAGGGGGCGTGGCATCCAAAATTTAACAAAAACCGAAATTGCGTAAGGCTTACATAACACTAAATGCAAAATTTGAAGACTCCAGCTGGAAAGATGAATTAGATAGAATTTTATAGCTCAATTTAGATTTTCGTTTTTAATCGATAACAAAAAAACGATAACAGTTATCGAATTTCTGAAACAAACTCGATCTTTTCGTGATATACAGGAACCCACATAAAAGATTTCAAGTCTCTAGCTATTGTAGGTTCTGAGAACGACGCGTTCATACATACGGACAGACGGACAGACGGACAGACGGACGGACGGACGGACAGACGGACATGGCTATATCAACTCGGCTTGTCATCCTGATCAAGAATATATATACTTTATGGGGTCTGCCACGCCTCCTTCTCCCTGTTACATACATTTTCACAAAACCATTATACCCTTTTTCCCATTTTCAATGGGTTCAGGGTATAACAAGTAAGAAAACTCTAGTCGAGACCGCTCGACTAGGGTATACCCTGAACCCTGCGAAGAACCGCAATTTCAAGCAATCTCCGTTTCTTTAATATACATAAGTATATATATGTTCATTACAAACAAAACATACACACACACATACACTGGCGCAAGCACTCACAAGCGCAAGTCGTTGCGTCAGCTGTCCTTTGGCTGCTATTTGCATGGCAATGTTATGGGAAATTAAATGTTTAATAACGTATTTGATCAGTAACGATTTTGATCAAACTTGTTGGGCGTCATCATGTCATCCATATGTATGTATGTGCCAAAGCACAAGTCTCTAGTATTTGATATACGGGAGTTACAAATTTGAGGCGAAGGGGGCGTGGCATCCAAAATTTAACAAAAACCGAAATTGCGTGAGGTCCAAGTAACACTAAATGCAAAATTTGAAGACTCTAGCTAGAAAGATGAATTAGATAGAATTTTATAGCTTAATTTAGATTTTCGTTTTTAATCGATAACAATAAAACGATAACAGTTATCGAATTTCTGAAACAAACTCGATATGCGCGCCCTATACAGGAACCTACAAAAAAAATTTGAAGTCTCTAGCTATTGTAACTTCTGAGATCGACGCGTTCATACATACGGACAGACGGACAGACGGACAGACAGACAGACAGACGGACAGGGCTAAATCGACTCGGCTTGTCATCCTGATCAAGAATATATATACTTTATGGGGTCTGCCACGCCTCCTTCTGCCTGTTACATACATACGCCTTCCAACAAAAACATTATACCCTGAATTCCCATTTTCAATGGGTTCAGGGTATAATAACTTTTTTTCTAGAGTAACGATTTTGATCAAACTTGTTGGGCGTGATCATGTCATCCATATGTATATATGTGCCAAAGCACAAGTCTGTAGTATTTGAAATACGGGACTTACAAATTTGAGGCGAAGGGGGCGTGGCATCCAAAATTTAACAACACATAACACTAAATGCAAAATGAAGACTCTAGCTATTAAGATGAATTATATATAATTAAATAACGGAGCATCGATTTCGTTTTTAATCGATAACATTAAAATTAGGACAGCTATCGATTTTTTTAACAAACTCGATCTTTTCGTGCTATACAGGAACCTACATAAAAAATTTCAAGTCTCTAGCTCTTATAGGTTCTGAGAACGACGCGTTCATACATACGGACAGACGGACGGACGGACAGGGCTAAATCGACTCGACTTGTCTCCCTGATCAAGAATATATATACTTTATGGGGTCTGCCACGCCTCCCTCTCCCTGTTACATACATTTCAACAAAAACATTATACCCTGATTTTCCCATTTTCAATGGGTTCAGGGTATAAAAAAAAATTGGGGACTCTACATATAAAAACGTGGAAAATACAATTTAATAACATCATTCTGATACCGGTTTTAATCGATAACATTAAAAGGATAGTTGTTATCGTTTGTTTTTAAACAAACTTGATCTGCGCACTCTATACAGGGATCTACATAAAAAATTTGAAGTCTCTAGCTCTTATAGGTTCTGAGATCGACGCGTTCACACATACGGACAGACGGACGGACGGACAGACGGACAAGGCTTAATCAGCTCGGCTTGTCTCCCTGATCAAGAATATATATACTTTATGGGGTCTGCCACGCCTCCTTCTCCCTGTTACCCTTCAGGGTATAAAAAGGAAGCAAGATTAAAGAGTTAGTTTAATAGCAACTATCTCGACATCATGAGATGCTGAAAAAATAAATGGTTCGTAGAGAATATTAGATTTAACACGTAATAAGATACCTCCACCTCTATGAGTCAGTCGATCATGTGTGTAAATAGTGTAATCATTCCAGAGAATCTCACTATTATAAACATTCGAGCTTTACCACTGTTTGTAGTAGGGCGGACTGGCCTGAAAGCAATTGGCGGCTGCCAATGTCTTCCCACTCTGGGCGGTGGATCGCGGTAACAAAAAGATAACGCGCGGTTTTATTGGCACAATTGTCACTTTATTATAGGGATTGGGGCGCAACCTTTAAATGCGTTACAAGCGAGTTGAAAAAAAGATGTAAAGCTTAATGGCGATCTGCATAGAAGTGCCAGTCACACATTGCAGTGTGCCCGCCGTCTGCCACAATAAACAAGTAAGAAAACTCTAGTCGAGACTGCTCGACTAAGACATCCCCTGAACCCTGCGAACAACCGCTATTCCAAGCATTATTTGTTTCTTTTATGTACACATGCATATGTACGTTCATTACAAGCAAAACATACACACACACACACCGGCGCACGCACACACAAACGCCAGTTGGTGCGTCAGCTGTTCTTAGGCTTCTTTTTATATGGCAATACTATGGGAAATTAAATGTTTAATAACTTTTTTCTAGAGCAACAATTTTGATCAAACTTGTTGGGCGTGATCATGTTATCCATATGTATGTATGTGCCAAAGCACAAGTCTCTAGTATTTGATATACAGGAGCTACAAATTTGAGGCGAAGGGGGCGTGGCACCCAAAATTTAACAAAAACCCAAAATGCGTAAGGCTCAAAAAACACTAAATGCAAAATTTGAAGACTCTAACTATAAAGATGAATTAAATATAATTTTATAACTAAATGAAGATATCGATTTTTAATCGATAACATTAAAACGATGATAGTTATCGATTATTTGAAACAAACTCGATCCAATCGTGATATACACGAACTTCAAAAAAAAAATTTAAAGTTCCTAGCTCTTATATCTTCTAAGATCGACGCGTTCAAACATACGGACAGACGGACAGACGGACGGACGGACAGACGGACATACAGAAAGACGGACAGGGCTAAATCGACTCGGCTTCTCTCCCTGATCAAGAATATATATACTTTATGGGGTCTGCCACGCCTCCTTCTGCCTGTTACATACATTTTCACAAACCCATTATACCCTGATTTCTCATTTTCAATGGATTCCGGGTATAAAAAGGGCTCAGCTGTTGACTGATCACCCTGTGGTGTGAACATGCCGCCCCCCTTGCAACAAGTTGCAATTGCCACACTAGGCATATGATACTATAGGGAGCGGCAGAGTTCTGGAGCACCTAGACGCCGCAGGAGCCGGAAATTACCCAACCGAACAGCGTGCTTTGGACGGCGGGTGTGCCGTGGTCCGCAGGCACACAACCCAGTTGGATGACCTCAGGATAGAGGTCTGCACCCAGAACCACGGAGATAGACCCAGGCCGGTAGATGGTCGGATCCGCCAGGACGAGTGTGGAGAACTTCCCTCGCACCGTCTCGGGAACCTCACGGTTGGGCGTGCTGATGCACAGATCGGGCTCCACCTTGAGCATGAGCGCCTTCCGAAGAGCCGAGCGGCTCTTGGACTCAATTACAGCCGAGCAGGCTTTGTCGTACCCGACCCGGGTCAAAGTCAGTCCGAGGTCCTTGGCAAACGAGCCATTGATTAGGCTCACAGGGGCGCAAGCGTTCAACAGCGCTCGAGTCTCGAATTGCTTCGTCTCGTCACCGATCCGGATCATCGCGGTGGTCATCAGCGTCGTCGTGGACAACGCCTGCAATGCTGTGACTGCCGCCGGGCGATCGGAGGATTCAACCGATCGCCGCGATCCGCGTCGAGCAGGTCGATCCGCCATGTGGAGAAGTGTGTGGTGGGGTTGACCACACCGACGACATCCCTCCGAGCTCCGGCACGCTCTCTTCGAAGAGCATGGAGTATCTCCTTTTTATTAGAAGTCCATTTCCTCAGCGGGAATCCAGCCGAGAGTAGCGCAGCGCTGAGCTTCTGGATAGCGTCGTGGGCGTCCTTTTTATTGTGGGACCCGGCGAGGACATCGTCTACGTACATGTAGTGACGAAGGATCTCACTTGCCTTTAGATGCAAGTGTTGCACGTCATGTGCTAGCTATAGCAGGACTCTGATGGCTAGAAAGGGTGCGCAATTGACGCCGAAAGTGACCGTTTGAAGCTCGTAGTCCTGCAGATTTCCGTTACGATCTCGGTAGAGAATACGCTGAAACGGGGTGTGTTTGGGGTTAACAAGAATCTGTCGATACATCTGCGTAATGTCAGCGTTAAAGACAAATTGGGAGAAGCGCCATATGAGTATCTGCAATGTGGGGTCGTCTTGAAGAGTGGGGCCGGTATGCAAGACATCATTTAAGCTGACTCCTTTAGTGGAAGGACTAGAGGCGTTAAAGACGACGCGGACTTTGGTGGTAGTGCTGACAGGTTTGAAGACAGCGTGATGAGGGAGGTAGAAATGATTCCCGTCCGTGGGTGGAGTTACCCGAATCATGTGGCCCAAATCGACGTATTCCTGCAACAGAGCTTCATAGCGGGCTTTTAAAGGCGGGTTCCGTTCCTCGGGAATTAAGCTAAAGCGATAGGTCTGGAGTGAGCCAAGTCTACACTATTCGGATCTTTGAATGGTAGAGAAACTACGTATCGACCATCTTCCCTCCTTCTGGTCGTCTCCCGGAAAACTTCTTCACAAAGGACGTCTGCTCCTTTTTTTCGGCTTTGCCGGAAGATCTTCCCCCTCCCAAAACTTGGTGAGCAGCGCATCAAGTTTCATCTCAGGCCCTCCCGAATGAGCAATGAGTGCTTGGCGTGGCCTTGGTGAATCGGCTAGTACTGGCCCGCTCAACACCCAACCAAAAATGGTGTCCAGACCTACGAAATCGCCACCAATGTCCTTTTTGATCCGTTCCCCAAAAATATGCGGGAAGAGATCCACCCCAATCATCATCTCAATTGGAGCTGGCCTATTGTAGAGCGGGTCAGCCAGTGGACGGTCTAAGCACTGGTATTGCACCTTGTCTGGGAAAGGATACGCTGGGATCGCCCCAGTCAGCTTGGGGACGACTAAGGCCAAAGCCTCCACCTGAATTTTACCGTTACCAGAGGCGGACAGTTTCAAAAGACACTCCTTTTTTACACTACCCCCGCTTTGTCCCATGCCAGAAACTGCTGCGTTGGTATGACAGAACGGAGGTTGGAAATTGAAAACTCTCTCGGACAGGAAGGTTGAGTCGGCTCCGGAATCGATCAATGCTCGGACATGAAATTCTTCACCGCGATGGTTGAGCGTTACGATCGCGGTGCCTAGGAGACCCCGACCTGGAGTGGCCGTAAAGTAGCTTTGAGCATTCGAAGGTGGGTTGGACGCTCGTGCGAGTTGGATGGCGGCGACATTGAATTCAAGGTGGCGGACTCGTTGCCGTAGTGCAACAGAGTGTGATGGCGCTCCTTGCAGATATGGCAATTATGCGCACTGGAGCAGTCCCGAGCTTGATGACCCCGAGCGAAGCAGTTCAAGCACAAGCTCTGAAGCCTTATTATCTCGGCTCTCTTTGTGACGGCCATATCAAGAAAATTGGGGCAGACACGAGTCGGATTATTCTCTTTGTTACAAAGCCTTCAGGATGCCGTTTTAACGTGAGTTTTCGTTGGATATGCCTGAACTCTCACGGTGGCGGCGGGACACAGACGGTGAGACCTGAGCACCTGGAATCGACTTATGATCCTCAGTTGCCTCGAGCACGTGATAGCGATCCGTCAGGAAACGGTTCAGGTCATCCCAGGATGAAACTGCAGTCTTATTCGGGACGGATTGCTCCCACAACAGGATAGTTGATTTGGGTAGCTTGCTCGTACAGATTGCTCTAAGAAGAATATCCCAATTCTCTGTACTAGCTCCCGAGCGCTCTAAGGCAGTCAAGCATCCTTGAAAAACCGTCTGCAATTCGCGCAAGGACTTGCCTGATTCCTGCGCAACCATGGGAATTTGGAACAGTTGTTTGGCTTGCGTCATGATCAACAGTGGATCATTCTCATACCGCGCAGTGAGATTGTCCCACGCGGACTGGAAGCCCTTATTCGTTAATGGGGACCTTGAGACGATAGTTCTGGCCTCACCGCGGGTTTTAGAGTTAAGGTGGTAGAGTTCCGACGACCGTCGGAGTCGGAGAGAGGCTCTTGCGAGGATTAGATACGGAGGAAGTGAGAGGACGAGAAGTTGGGGACCCGCTGTGGCTACGAGAGGTCGTTGTAGAGGTACGATTGGGAGTGCGCTTGGTTAGCGCTGGACGAGGCTTCGACGGAGTTTCGGACGAAGTGTCTGTGGGACTTGGAACCGTACGGCCTTGGATGATTCAGTGGACATTATAGAGTGAGCGATGTGGGAGAAAGGCTTTTATCGGACCAAGACGGAGGAAAAAAAAGAAGACGCAACGACAGGTAGTGGACTGTATACGGATTAGTTATAGGATAAAAACTTTTTATTCTTTGTTGCGACGTGTGTAGTCCGAAAAGAAAACAATTGTGTGCAGATTGTAGGTATATGGAACTATATATTATTATTTTTTTATTATTTATTTATTCTTTTTTATTTTATTTTTTACTATAATAATAATTTATAATTTTAATACACATTAATTATTCGGAAATATATACTGAAAATAATAAAAAATAAAAATAAAAATATTTGGAAACAGTGACTCAGTCACGGTTTGAATTTGAGTGCCCACACTGATTACAGCTCAGCTGTTGTGCCGGTAGTGGATTTTGCAGTATTTTTCACGGATTGACAAAAGTGACTGAGTCACGGCTTGGAACTCGCGTGCCAACACTGATCGCGCAACAGCTGTTTTGCCGGTGGTAGGTTTTGCAAATTATGAAAATGTGTGTGTTTTATTTAATTATTTCTTTGTTTTGGTTTAAACGCGGGCATTGCCTTAAACCCCTTATTTAAAAAAAAAACTCCTCTCCTCTCCTCCTCCTCCTCTTCCTCTTCCAAATCATCTCAAAAAAACTAACTCAAATTTATTACATCATCATTCAAATATCATATCTCTAATTATCATAAACTATTCAAAAATCTATATCATCTTCTCTTCTCAAATCATATTATTCTTATCAATCTTAATTATCCACCCCTCCCCTCCCTCTCTAAATCCTTCATACTAAACTCCACATACACATATATACTCACCCAAAATAAAAATCTCACTAAAAATATAAACATAATATCTCAATATCCTCCAACCATATAATCATACATTTTTCTCTTTTTTTTCTCTTCTACAATACAACAAAAAAACAAATTACCTCTTAAATCCATCTTCCATATCTCTTTCACATCTCACTAACACTCTTACATATTTTTGTTTTTAAATAAAAAGTTTTTTTTTTAATTGCGGAAAACCAATCGGAGTGGCTGCAATTATTATCGTAGTCCAAATGTTGTTGCGCCTATGCCAAAGACATACATATGTATGTATGCATCGATAAACACACATATACACGCGCGTACGTGAAAGCCGCCGTGGCTGCCAAAATCTAATTAAAATATTTGTTTATTTGTTGGTGTGTGGCGCTTTGACACAGTATCGCGGTGTTTGGTGTTTTAAGAATCACTTGCAGGTAAAGGAAATACCTGCAAGTGATTCTTAAAACACTAAACACCGCGATACTGTGTCAAAGCGCCACACACCAACAAATAAAGCCGTTCGTATAAGTGATACATATGTATGTACATATGTATATCAAATTGTGAATGTACGTATATATATGTGAGTTGCAAAACACAACAATGTTCACGGAGGAGGAACTATGGAAATGGAAGGTACACTGGACGAACATAAATAACTTATACCGTGAAACCTTGAGGCAGGTCAGGTATGTATGTATGTACACATGTGCTAAAGATGCCTGAAAGCAATTGGCGGCTCCCAATGTCTTCACACTCTGGGCGGTGGATCGCGGTAATAAAGATAATGCGCGGTTTTATTGGCACAATTGTAACTTTATTATAGGGATTGAGGCGCAACCTATAATTGCGTTACGTTATTGCGGATCTGCATAGAAGTGCCAGTCACACATTCCAGTGTGCCCGCCTTCTGCCACAATAAAAAAGGGCTCAGCTATTGGCTCCCCCTGATCACCCTGTGGTGTGAACAACCACGTTTCAGTCAGGGCGATAATATCAAAACGAACACTAAAACTACTCAAAAAGAGGCATCTGAGCTTAGAATTCAAACCACGAACGTTATGATATATTAGGAAGATCTGCGAAGAAGGTTGAACTGTTATTAGTTTTTTGGCATAATATTGGATTAAAATTGTACCGACGAAGGGTTTGGCAAAACCGGAGACAGCCTATTTCGACTCTAATGCTTAATATCATGTAAAACTACATGAGAAGGCCAGAAGCAATTTCACGAGGAGTCGCAAAATTGAATTTCGATATAAAGACTGTAGCTTTTGATTTACAGGAAATAAAAGCAAAAACAGCTTCACATTTCGTGTCAGATGAAAGCCTAAATAAGAACACTTGCTTTCGGGGAGAAACGACAGATAAAGTAGGTATGGTAATTGTAGGAGAAATGGCCACAGTGTTGTTCGTAGTTTGAGCAACAGATGGAGATAAAGGAGTTGGAATCAGTATAGACTCTGGGATATCTAGTACTGGTGTCCATGACGCACTGCAAGAAGGTAGAATTGCAAGAGAGTCAGAACAAGGTGTAGAAGGAGCTAATAAGTTAGGAGACACAGGTCGACATCTCAGCTTGAGAAGATTCAAAATCATATTGATTTAATTATTTATCAGCAGCATCTAGTTTATCAGACAAGTGTTTTGATGGATTATTAATTTTTAAAGATTGAACCCCCACCTAGTTACACATTTTGGAAAAATGAATTTGATTTTCCAAACAAAGTGGACAAGACCCCCGTAGGCCGCCACATCCAATTTTAGCAGTGGACATTACCTTATAGTAGTCGCGCCCTCTAAGGCGAGCACATTTATGTGCATCATATTCTCACACAACCAGCAAATAACAAATTGCACTTGTGTAGAATCAGAAGTTTGCCGCAAGTTTTTTGCAACAGGTCATATCGACAATTGGGATTAAACAAACCAAAACGGAAGACTAGACAGAAAAGAAATAAGCGCAAGGTAAAGAGAGGATATATGTGTTGAAAGAGAAACTCACAACAACAAAACGGGAGATTAGATAAAAATAAACAAGCGCAAAGCAAAGAGAGGATTGTGTTGAGAGAATCAACTCACAGCAACAAAACAGCTGATATAGAGCACGAGCGAAAAAGCAAACGCCAATCATCCACACCACCAAATGAAAGGGGAATATAAGACAGAGAAGAGCAGTGAAAGATAAAAAGCAGGGTGAAAGTAAAAATAAAATTACCTGTCAACAAATCATCGACATAAAAGTCGTGAGCTACGGACTGAGCAGCAGCTCGGTGAGTGTCTGCAGTTGCAGCCCAAGGGCGAAGTCGAAACCGTAGCAGCGTTTCCCATAACTGAGGCTGAATGGTCGGACCCACCATGAGTAGATCATTCATCGACAACTGAGAAGTCGATTTGCTAGAGGCATCGAACACTACCGGGAGCTTTGTTGACGAGCTGTGCGGTCTTAGCACGTATTGGTACGGAATGAAATAATGCGCCTCTCTCGGAATGTGATTATCTGTCGGACTCATATGACCCAAGGCCAAGTTGATGAAGTCGATGTACATGGGCCGAATGTCATCTTCTTTGCACATTCACACTCTCCAGAGCCATAAACCGTCGTTTGGCTATGTCATATGACATACCTAGACTGTGCGGACTAGATTTAAATGGCAACGACACTCTGAGCCGACCCGAGGTGGTTTGGCGAATAGTCTCTACAAAGGACTTCTTGCACAGCTGTTGTTCTGGGGTATACAAGTTTGAATTAATTGTATTAGGTTTATCTTATGACTCCCAGAACTTTCGAACGATCGAGTCTACATAGATCTCGTCCTTCACAACGCTCATTAAAGTTGCAGAACGGGCGGCTATTTCCTTCGTTCGACAACGATCAGACACTATCCAACTAAGGCTGTAAGCTGGAGTGTTGGACTGTTGCTATTTCCCTTTATTCGGCCTTCTCTTAATACATCAAAACAGATATCGGTACCGAGAAGCATATCAATGCGCTGTGGCTTGTGAAACTGAGGATCAGCTAACTGCACGGTATCACTGTGACTAACGATTGACTGACAGTGAGCAATACCCAATAATTGAATACCCCATTCTTGTCTCTTCAATTTTAGTTGCTTAGCTAACTCCTCAGTGATGAAGTTTACCTGAGAGCCGGAGTCTAAGAGGGCTGTAGCTAAGTAGTACGATCCTGATTGATCTTTTACTCTGACGACAGCCGTTGCCAGAAGAGCTTGATCAGAGGCGCTCCTTGCGTGGTTCACAGCCGAAAACTGTGACGCAATGGGCCTCGGAACTACTGGAATAGCCGTTGAGGCAGCCTGAGGAGTCTACGAAGTGTATGTGTGTAGCATTGAATGATGGGGCTTAGAACAAACACGACAGTGAGCTGATTTACAAGCGGCTACCAAATGTCCTGTTCGCAAGCAGTTTATACAAAGACGGTAACTCGTTTGCAAATTTAAATCGATTCTGGCAAGGTATTGCTGCGAATGATGAACAAGACTGAACATAGATTTACAAAAAACACATTTATTGACTTGGAGCTGACTTCGAAGAGCAACGTCTAATGATGTTTTTCTATCTCTTTTTCCACTGTCATGAGATGAAGAGGCTGTTTAAAGCAATTTCACAATCATTCCATAATTGAAGTTTGATGTTGTTCAGTCATTTGACTGGGCATAATGTTAGGCTTTAGGCTGTAAGGTGCATGAAATTAAAGAGCAGCACGAGAGCGACGAGAGCAGGATGGAGTGCTCTCGCTAGATGTTCGGGTCTCTGTGCTAGCTCTCTGCCCACTAGCTTAAGTTTGAAGTTGAATTAAATCAGTATCAAAAAGACTTCGTTGTCGGCCAGCTGGGTGTTGAAGATCCACGAATTGTTGTTGTTTTATGTGTTATATACACCAAGCCCTTTTGTCAGGACAGATGTAGTCTAAGTTTTCTTCCCATCTTGAGCGTGTGCCAGTGTCTACCTTGCTCATTACTATGTCTATCAACATTGGAAATCTGCTTATCATATCCTAGCGATAACAGAGATTCATAAATGGCACGCACCGAATCAATCATCTTGCGCAAAGATGCTGCTGACGGTGCAGACATACTGGGTAGTTCGAACAGCTTGGAGATGCTATTAAAAAATATGAGACATTGGTTGTCATACACTGTTTTTAAAGCCTTTGAAGCTTTTGGATAATTATCGTCTGTTACCTGATAAGCCTTAACAGTACACAGTGCCTCTCGATCTACGCACGACAACATATGATTGAACTTTTCTATGCTTGACAGAGCTGGATCATTGTCAACTAAGTTCTCAGCAGACCTATAAAGTTCTTGTATTCGGAATACTCTCCTCTAAATTTTGGTAATTTAATGTTAGGTAGATTTCTTGTGTGTGACTCAGAGCTAATCATGGTCGAATTGGCATGACTTTCCGGTTTTGGTTGACTGACACTGCCTCGCTTCATTAGTAGGGCCTTGGTTGTCACACACAATTCCTCTAATGATGATCGAGACACTAAATCTGAATTAATGTCGTCCAGTTCTTGATTTAGTTCAAACGCGTTTTCTATACATTGGTTTAATATATCTAATCGACATTGGATTTCAAAGGACTCTACCGATATTGTGTAGTCTTTTAACGATTTGTTGATACGCGTTATACAGTTTGTAACGTTTTTATAAGCATTCAGCAGGATTTCAATCCGCGCGGATGATGACTCGTCCATAGACCGATTCTTTCCTCGCTTGCTAGTCATGATTTTCAAAATTTTATTCAATTGAAACCAATTTCACCGAACCTGCATTCATACACGTTCGATGCGCACAACGAATCACGCAATTTGGGGCAGAGATGCGCAGCCGAACTTCACGATACCGGACAACAAAAGCTGGTGAGTGCCGAGCAAGCGATCATACACGTTTGATGCGCACAACGATCAGTGCAAGTGGGAGCGCAAATGCACAGCCGAACTTCACAACAGAGGACGACAAAGCTGGTGAGTGCCGAGCATGCACTTATACAAGTTCGAAGCGCACAACGAGACCGCAACGACGACGAAGAGCGGATAGCAACAACAATGTATCAGCGCTCTATCTTCGCAAGTGAGAGCGCACACAACAACGATTATGCGACCAATAATAGGCCCCTAGCGAAGATTTTAAGAAATCGACTTGAGCACAATAGGCGGCAAAGCTGTGTGAGACGGGTTTTTATTTTCTTTTCCTTTTTTACACAGAGGCTGAACTGAGCAAGAGAGGCTCCGTTTTGACTCAATGTTCGTCGAATTCTAGAGCAGACAGACAACCAAGTTAAGCAATTTTTATTAATAAGCAAACACATATGTACATAGGTTTATCTGCAGTTTCAATCTGCAGGTCTCGAGTGCACTTTATTAAATTTTAAATACTCGGTATATGTACGTATAAGACCATGTACTTCGCTGATTATTGTTGCAATCCAATTAATCCTCCTGTATGTAATCCACCGATGTCACCTGCTGTTGAATAGTCCACCCGGGGGCGCCAAAAATGTCGTGCCAAAAGGGCTTGGTGTATATCAATTATTACAAGTAAGAACGTTGCTGTCGGACGCAACTGACAGCGAAATACTATTTCACGTCCCAGCAGCACACAGGGGCATCTATCACATTATATTTTTTAAAATTTAACCTTAAATCCCCACTGTCGCCTCAATTAGCTGCAGATTAAAACTTTTCATTGGAGGTGGCCAGACAGTTTTAATTAGGATCGAAGCTTAGAACCCTTACCTTAGCAAAAACACGCACCTAAATCGAGAGAGGTGGCATCTCTCAAAATAAGAGAGGTGGCAACTCAGAAAATGTGATATAAGTTCGTTGGCGAGCGTAGAGGTGTGGGCTCGAACCCCGGTGCGGTCATGTTGATATTTTTGTTATATTTTCTTTATTTAGTTATTTTGTATTAATAAAATATTCTCTTCAATCACATATATTTAATTTGCCAAATCAAAAGACAATGTCAAAGGTCACAAAGTCATTATGTTTCAGTTTTGATTTGCCACGCCCCCAGTGGCCGTAGATAATTTTTGGCATGTGCATAGAGTGGGCGTTTAGGAGTATAACTGTAAAGTTTAGATGCTTACATTCGAAAAATGCGAAAATTACAAGGTATTTTTCTGTATGTCACGCCCCTTTTAGGGCGTAACAATAATTTTTGGGGAATCGATAGAGGAGGCCCCCAGTAACTTAGCATCCAATTTTGAGGCTTCTAGCACTAAAACTGTGGGAGATATAAGCTGATAGTAGTTGCCACGCCCCCTGCAGTCGCAGATATATCCGCCATACCTTTTCGATTGTGGGATATTAAATCGAGTATATATATAACAAGTCTCAAGTCTCTAGCATCAATAGTGCTCAAAATATAACGAAACTAGTAAAATCACAATATATTCAGATCCGATTTGCCACGCCCCTATTAGGCGTGGCCATCTTTATAGGAGAGTAACATTAACCCACGTGCCAAATTTGGGCGTTCTAGCTTTAAAACCGTAGAAGATACAGTTTGACCCGATTTGCCACGTCCCGAATGGGCGTAGATATATCCGCCATAGCTTTTTGATTTTGGGAAGTCGACATGAGTGTTCAGTTAAAATCCCAACTCTCTAGCGCTTATGGAAGTAGTGTTTCTGAGATACAGGAAAATGCATTTTCCGATTTGCCACGCCCCTAGTGGGCGTATCGGGAAAATCTTGACACTTTATCAGACGAGGGTATACACGAGTATTTATTTCAAATTTCAAGTCTCTAGCTTCAATAGCGTGGAAATGGTTTGCGTTCATACGGACAGACGGACGGACGGACAGACGGACGGACATTGCGCAAACCCAATATTAGTATATCATTACGTGAAATATTATAAAAACAACAACAATTCGTGGATCTTCAACACAACCTCTGTGGAAGGAAAGAAAAGAAAAGAATAAACCATTTCACATAGCTTTTTTGCGAATGATCTGTTGTAGTCAGCTGTATATAATGCTGTTCTGATATTTTCATAAACAAACACAATCTATTCAATTAAAAAATGTTTGAAAGGCGAATTTTATACTTTAACTAATAATTTAAAGCAGTTTAAAATAAACCCTGCGAAGAACCGCAATTCCAAGCAATCTCCGTTTCTTTAATATACATAAGTATATATATGTTCATTACAAACAGAACATACACACACACATACATAGGCGCACACACACACAAGCGCCAGTCGTTGCGTCAGCTGTTCTTTGGCTGCTGTTTGCATGCCAATGACATGGGAAATTAAATGTTTAATAACTTTTTTTCTAGAGTAACGATTTTGATCAAACTTGTCGGGCGTGATCATGTTATCCATATGTATGTATGTGCCAAAGCACAAGTCTCTAGTATTTGATATACGGGAGTTACAAATTTGAGGCGAAGGGGGCGTGGCATCCAAAATTTAACAAAAACCGAAATTGCGTAAGGCCCAAATAACACGAAATGCAAAATTTGAAGACTCTAGCCTCTTTCAAGTCTCTAGCTCTTGTAGGTTCTGAGAACGACGCGTTCATACATACGGACAGACGGACAGACGGACGGACGGACAGACGGACATGGCTATATCAACTCGGCTTGTCATCCTGATCAAGAATATATATACTTTATGGGGTCTGCCACGCCTCCTTCTGCCTGTTACATACATTTCAACAAAAACATTATACCCTGATTTCCCATTTTCAATGGGTTCAGGGTATAAAAACATGTTTTAACTACACCCGAATGTCAATTGTTATTGACCATATTCTGAGGAAAATAATTTCAAAGTTGGTAAAATGTTGGACAAATTTTATACTTCACCCCATAACGCCACGTGAGAAGTTGATAATTACTTGGAGACACATATTTTATATACATATATGCATGTATATTATATTTAAATACAGACTTATAATTAGTTTTTTTCGGCAGAATTATCTAAATTTTCCTCGTTAAATGGTAAAAATTAATTGATTTTAATTTCCGTTCTGAACAGTAGTTTCTTTCGCATATTCTAACTTTTTAAGTATGGCAGAAGGCTTTAAAAAAAAAAACAAGTAAGAAAACTCTAGTCGAGACCGCTCGACAAGGGTATACCCTAAACCCTATGAAGAACCGTTATTCCAAACATTCTTTGTTTCTTTTATATACACATGCATATGTACGTTCATTACAAGCAAAATATACACGCACACGCACTCACACACGCCAGTCGGTGCGTCAGCTCTTCTTTGGCTGCTTTGCATGGCAATGCTATGGGAAATTAAATGTTTAATAACTTTTTTTCTAGAGTAACGATTTTGATCAAACTGGTTGGGCGTGATCATGTCATCCATATGTATGTATGTGCCAAAGCACAAGTCTCTAGTATTTGATATTCGAGAGTTACAAATTTGAGGCGAAGGGGGCGTGGCATCCAAAATTTAACAAAAACCGAAATTGCGCAAAGCCTAAATATCACTAAATGCAAAATTTGGAGACTCTAGTTATAAAGATGAATTAAATAGAATTATATAACGGAGCATCGATTTCGTTTTTAATCGATAACATTAAAATTAAGACAGTTATCGATTTTTTTAACAAACTCGATCTTTTCGTGCTATACAGGAACCTACATAAAAAATTTCAAGTCTCTAGCTCTTATAGGTTCTGAGAACGACGCGTTCATACATACGGACAGACAGACGGACAGACGGACGGACGGACAGACGGACAGACGGACAGGGCTAAATCGACTCGGCTACTCTCCCTGATCAAGAATATATATACTTTATGGGGTCTGCCACGCCTCCTTCTGCCTGTTACATACATACGCCCTCCAACAAAAACATTATACCCTGATTTTCCCATTTTCAATGGGTTCAGGGTATAACAAGGTCTTCATTGGCTTTGCATTTGCATTAACTTTTTATACCCTGAACCCATTGAAAATGGGAAAATCAGGGTATAATGTTTTTGTTGGAAATCGTATGTATGTAATAGGCAGAAGGAGGCGTGTCAGACCCCATAAAGTATATATATTCTTGATCAGGGAGACAAGCCGACTCGATATAGCCCTGTCCGTCTGTCTGTCCGTCTGTCCGTCAGTCCGTATGTATGAACGCGGCGTTCTCAGAACCTACAATAGCTAGAGACTTCAAATTTTTTTGTAGGTCCCTGTATATCACGAAAAGATCGAGTTTGTTTCAGAAATTCGATAACTGTTATCGTTTTATTGTTATCGATTAAAAACGAAAATTTAAATTAAGCTATAAAATTCTATCAATTCATCTTTCTAGCTAGAGTCTTCAAATTTTGCATTTAGTATTATTTGGGTCTTACGCAATTTCGGTTTTTGTTAAATTTTGGGTGCCACGCCCCCTTCGCCTCCAATTTGTAACTCCCGTATATCAAATACTAGAGACTTGTGCTTTGGCACATACATATATATGGATGACGTGATCACGCCCAACAAGTTTGATTAAAATCGTTACTCTAGAAAAAAAGTTATTAAACATTTAATTTCCCATAGCATTGCCATGCAAACAGCAGCCAAAGAACAGCTGACGCAACGATTTGCGCTTGTGAGTGCTTGCGCCTGTGTATGTGTGTGTATGTGTTGTTTGTAATGAACATATTTATAAACTTATGTATATTAAAGAAACGGAGATTGTTTGGAATTGCGGTTCTTCGCAGGGTTCAGGGTATACCCTAGTCGAGCGGTCTCGACTAGAGTTTTCTTACTTGTTGTTATATTTTCTTTATTTAGTTATTTTGAGTTAACAGAATATTATTTTCAATACTTATATAAAATTTGATAAATCAAAAGTCAATATTAAAGGCGAGGTATTGGGTCCGACTTTTCAGTTTTGATTTGCCACGCCCAACGTGGCCGTACACACACAATTTTTGGCATGTTCATAGGGTGGGTGTTCAGGAATATAACTGTATCGATAATTTATAAGGAATCGATAGAGGATACCCCCGTAACTTAGTATCCCATTTTGAAGCTTCCATCACTAAAACTGTGTTAGATATAAGCTGATATTAGTTGCTACCCCCATTTGGGCGTAGATATATCCGCCATAACTTTTCGACTGTGTAATGTTAACTCGAGTATATATACCAAGTCTCTAGCATCAATAGTGCTCAAAATATAACAGAATTAGTAAAATCTAGTGATATATTCAGATCCGATGGGCGATCTTTAAAGGATCGTAACAGTAACCGAAGTGCAAAATTTGGATGTCATAGCTTTTAAACTTTATAAGATACAGTTACAGGCGTAGATACAAGCGTTACCGGCGTAGATATATCCGCCATAGCTTTTTGATCTTAAGGTGTCGATGTGAGTGTTCAGTCCAACTCTCTAGCCCTTCTAGTAGTGTTTCTGAGATACAGGAAAATGAATTTTCCGATTTGCCACGCCCCTATTAGACGTATCAGGAAAATCTTGACACTTTATCTGACGACCATCGTATATATTTCAAATTTCAAGTCTCTTGCTTCAATAGCGTGGAAAAGGTTGGCGTTCATACGGACAGACGGTCGGACGGACGGGCGGGACGGAGGGACATTGCACAAAACCAATATACTTTTGCACTTCGTGAAAAAGGATAAACATATACTGAGATTAAGATGAACTGAATATATTTTAGTATTTATTTGCTCTGAGCATCTGAATTGAATTACCGTTTCTTGAATTAATTTGGGCAACTCTGACATAGTTGTTGTTATTGTAGTTGTTTTGATTATGGTTATTACCTCGGCTGAAATTATTATTGTAGTTGTTGTTGGAGTTATTGGAGTTATAGTTACCGTGGCCATTGCCTTTATCTCTTTGGTATCGTTAACCACCTCCTGCATTGTTGCGGCTTCGCTGGAATAATACTGTATTAGAGCTTCCAGTCATTTCTGTGCTGCAATAGATATATTTACTCATAACATCATTTAAAGTAAGGTAGTAGTAGGTGGAAGAGTTAAGGGAAAGGCAAAGTCGCGTTCCAACCGCGCGGGCCTGCAATTCCTCGTTGGCCGTATTCATCGTCTTCTGCGCAAGGACAACTATGCCGAGCGTGTAGGTGCCGGAGCTCCAGTGCACTTGGCTGCTGGTATGGAGTATTTGGAGTTGGATGGCAATGCTGCCCGCGACAACAAGAAGACCAGAATTATCTCTCGCCATCTGCAATTGGCCATCCATAATGATGAGGAGTTAAATAAACTGTTCTCGGGCGTCACCATTGCCCAACAACCAAGCAGTTCTGTTGCCCAAGAAGACCGAAAATAAGGCTTAAATTACGAATTTTACGCAAACCAGTTTCTCGTGCTAGCATTTTTTGGTCATTGAAGTAATAGATTTTTTTGTTGAGAATTTTTCTGCGTTGTAGGGGTCTAAACCATCGTCAATATAGGCTAATTCCAAGTGCTTTCGCAAATTGTCTATTTCAGCTGTATATTGCGAAGCGGTTTTGCCTTTCTGTCTAATCTTGAATAATTTGACTTTTAGTACGTCAAGAGATTCTCCTTTTACGTTACCTTAAAGCTTTTTGAAAATTTTGATAACCGCGATGTCCTCTTGGTTGCCTTTTGAACTCTCTATTATGCGTAAAGCAGTTAAAAACCTAAGTGATAGTTGTTTACCATAAAATTCGGGAACTGAAGACGAAACTTGTCTTAAATATTCCCTATCTAAAGCAACTTGGTCTACCATATCTATTACTGTTTGTATACTAGCTTTGATTTCAAAGTCACTTCCGCTTTTTGGTTTGATTTGGTCAGAATTCACTAAAACTGACTCAAATACGTGCTTAAGACTTTCTCTTAGTCTACGTAACACATCGCTTGCTTATGTCAAATGTCGTTGGGTTAGTCTATGTGAACTCATATTTACGATTTCTCGAATGTTATTATATGATTTAATTAAATTTTGTACATGCTTTATTTTCGTAAGATTTGAGATCGGGCATTTTATTAAGGCACATAAACGATGTTTGTAGTAGGGCGGACTGGCCAGAAAGCAATTGGCGGCTCCCAATGTCTTCACACTCTGGGCGGGTGGATCGCGGTAATAAAGATAACGCGCGATTTTGATGGTGATTCAATTAAAACTTTATTGAAGGGAGGCGCAACCTTTTGTCGCGTTACAATCAAGTTGAATCACAAATATGTATATATATTAACGGCGATCTGCATAGAAGTGTCAGTCACACATTCCAGTGTTCCCGCCTTCAGCCACAATAAAAAAGGGCTCTGCTGTTGGCTCCCCCTGATCACACTGTGGTGTGAACATACCGCCCCCCTTGCAACAAGTTGCAATTGCCACACTAGGCATATGATACTATAGGGAGCGGCAGAGTTCTGGAGCACCTAGACGCCGCAGGAGCCGGAAATTACCCAACCGAACAGTGTGCTTTGGACGGCGGGTGTGCCGTGGTGCGCAGGCACACAACCCAGTTGGATGACCTCAGGATAGAGGTCTGCACCCAGAACCACGGAGATAGACCCAGGCCGGTAGATGGTCGGATCCGCCAGGACGAGTGTGGAGAACTTCCCTCGCACCGTCTCGGGAACCTCACGGTTGGGCGTGCTGATGCACAGATCGGGCTCCACCTTGAGCATGAGCGCCTTCCGAAGAGCCGAGCGGCTCTTGGACTCAATTACAGCCTGCTCGGCTGCTCGGCTTTGTCGTCCCCGACCCGGGTCAAAGTCAGTCCGAGGTCCTTGGCAAACGAGCCATTGATTTGGCTCACAGGCAAGCGCAAGCGTTCAACAGCGCATTGCTTCGTCCCGTCACCGATCCGGATCATCGCGGTGGTCATCAGCGTCGTCGTCCTGGATTGGAGGAATGACGCTAGTGTGGGCGCCTGCAATGCTGTGACTGCCGCCGGGCGATCGGAGGATTCAACCGATCGCCGCGATCCGCGTCGAGCAGGTCGATCCGCCATGTGGAGAAGTGTGTGGTGGGGTTGACCACACCGACGACATCCCTCCGAGCTCCGGCGAGGACATCGTCTACGTACATGTAGTGACGAAGGATCTCACTTGCCTTTGGATGCAAGTGTTGCACGTCATGTGCTAGCTATAGCAGGACTCTGATGGCTAGAAAGGGTGCGCAATTGACGCCGAAAGTGACCGTTTGAAGCTCGTAGTCCTGCAGATTTCCGTTACGATCTCGGTAGAGAATACGCTGAAACGGGGTGTGCTTGGGGTTAACAAGAATCTGTCGATACATCTGCGTAATGTCAGCGTTAAAGACAAATTGGGAGAAGCGCCATTTGAGTATCTGCAATGTGAGGTGGTCTTGAAGAGTGGGGCCGGTATGCAAGACATCATTTAAGCTGACTCCTTTAGTGGAAGGACTAGAGGCGTTAAAGACGACGCGGACTTTGGTGGTAGTGCTGACAGGTTTGAAGACAGCGTGATGAGGGAGGTAGAAATGATTCCCGTCCGTGGGTGGAGTTACCCGAATCATGTGGCCCAAATCGACGAATTCCTGCAACAGAGCTTCATAGCGGACTTTTAAAGGCGGGTTCCGTTCCTCGGGAATTAAGCTAAAGCGATAGGTCTGGAGTGAGCCAAGTCTACACTATTCGGATCTTTGAATGGTAGAGAAACTGCGTATCGACCATCTTCCCTCCTTCTGGTCGTCTCCCGGAAAACTTCTTCACAAAGGACGTCTGCTCCTTTTTTCGGCTTTGCCGGAAGATCTTCCCCCTCCCAAAACTTGGTGAGCAGCGCATCAAGTTTCATCTCAGGCCCTCCCGAACGAGCAATGAGTGCTTGGCGTGGCCTTGGTGAATCGGCTAGTACTGGCCCGCTCAACACCCAACCAAAAATGGTGTCCAGACCTACGAAATCGCCACCAATGTCCTTTTTGATCCGTTCCCCAAAAATATGCGGGAAGAGATCCACCCCAATCATCATCTCAATTGGAGCTGGCCTATTGTAGTGCGGGTCAGACAGTGGACGGTCTAAGCACTGGTATTGCACCTTGTCTGGGAAAGGACACGCTGGGATCGCCCAGTCAGCTTGGGGACGACTAAGGCCAGAGCTTCCACCTGAATTTTACTGTTACCAGAGGCGGACATTTTCAAAAGACACTCCTTTTTTACACTACCCCCGTCGCTTTGTCCCATGCCAGAAACTGCTGTTGGTACGACAGAACGGTATGACAGAACGGAGGTTGGAAATTGAAAACTCTGTCGGACAGGAAGGTTGAGTCGGCTCCGGAATCGATCAATGCTCGGACATGAAATTCTTCACCGCGATGGTTGAGCGTTACGATCGCGGTGCCTAGGAGACCCCGACCTGGAGTGGCCGCAAAGTAGCTTTGAGCATTCGAAGGTTGGTTAGAAGTCGATGGACGTTCGTGCGAGTTGGATGGCGGCGACATTGAATTCAAGGTGGCGGACTCGTTGCCGGAGTGCAACAGAGTGTGATGGCGCTCCTTGCAGATATGGCAATATCAAGAAAATTGAGGCAGACACGGATCGGATGATTCTCTTTTAACGTGAGTCTTCGTTGGATATGCCTGGACTCTCACGGTGGTGGGGGGCTTTCGGGACACAGACGGTACGACCTAAGCCCCTGGAATCGACTTATGATCCTCAGTTGCCTCGAGCACGTGATAGCGATCCGTCAGGAAACGGTTCAGGTCATCCCAGGATGAAACTGCAGTCTTATTCGGGACGGTTGCTCCCACAACAGGATAGTTGATTTGGGTAGCTTGCTCGTACAGATTGCTCCCGAGCGCTCTAAGGCAGTCAAGCATCCTTGAAAAGCCGTCTGAAACTCGCGCAAGTACTTGCCTGATTCCTGCGCAACCATGGGAATTTGGAACAGTTGTTTGGCTTGCGTCATGATCAACAGTGGATCATTCTCATACCGCGCAGTGAGATTGTCCCACTCGGACTGGAAGCCCTTATTCGTTAATGGGGACCTTGAGACGATAGTTCTGGCCTCACCGCGGGTTTTAGAGTTAAGGTGGTGGAGTTTCTCTACTTCTTCCAGATATGGATTGCGAATGTGTATCGCAGAGAACAAATCGCAGAATGTTGGCCATACAAGGCTGTCGCCTTCGAAAATCTCGACCTCACATGCAGGCAGTCGATGGCCTTGGGAAGTCGGAGGCCTAGCTGGCGTGGGAACCATCTGAGTCGATATCTGCTTGATGTGTTCCCCGAAAAGAGTTCCACATCGCACGTATATCATATAGCAGTATTCGTGTTTGGCCTTGAAAGTGCTTAACATCATCTGACTCTCTTCAGGGTTTTGGGCACTGAAGCCCTATGGCAGCGGGTATATTCTGATTCCACATTCGCCCAAAGCGACTTCAGCTGCTCTAAGTGCATTTTATAGAATATAGGGGACACTCTTCACTTAGAGCCTCACTTTCGCTTGCCTCGAACATCGTCAAGGCATCGCATGTCGCAATAAAGTCTGAAAGTGAACGTTCTCTGAGCTGTTGAGAAGTGGAGCGAGTGAGTATGGGAAACCCCGGCTCAGTCACGACGACCGTCGGAGTCGGAGAGATGCTCTTGCGAGGATTAGATACGGAGGAAGTGAGAGGACGAGAAGTTGGAGACACGCTGTGGCCACAAGAGGTCGCAGTAGAGGTACGAATGGAGGTGCGCTTGGTTATCAGAGGACACGGATTCGATGGAGTTTCGGACACTTCTGTGCGACTTGGAACCGTAAGGCTTGCGGACTTCTTAGCAGCCTTGGATGGTTCAGTAGACATTATAGAGTGAGCGATGTGAGAGAAAGGCTTTTATAGGACCAAGACGGTGGAAAAAAAAGAAGACGCAACGACAGGTATTGGACTGTATACGGATTAGTTATAAGATAAAAACTTTTTACTCTTTGTTGCGATGTGTGTAGTCCGAAAAGAAAATAAATGTGTTCAGATTGTAGGTATATGGAACTATATATAATTTAGTTTTTGTTTTATCTATTATTATTTTTAAACTATTTCACGTAGTGATATAGTATATTGGTTTTGTGCAAAATCCGTTTGTCCGTCTGTCCGTATGAACGCAAACCATTTCCACGCTATTCAAGCTAGAGACTTGAAATTTAAAATATATACTCGTGTATACCCTCGTCAGATAAAGTGTCAAGATTTTCCCGATACGCCCACTAGGGGCGTGGCAAATCGGAAAATGCATTTTCCTGTATCTCAGAAACACTACTTCTAGAAGGGCTAGATAGTTGAGATTTTAACTGAACACTCATGTCGACATCCCAAAATCAAAAAGCTATGGCGGATATATCTACGCCCATTCGGGACGTGGCAAATCGGGTCAAACTGTATCTTCTACGGTTTTAAAGCTAGAACGCCCAAATTTGGCACATAGATTACTGTTACGATCCTAAAAAGATCGCCCAAAAATTTTTATTGCCACGCCTACTAGGGGCGTGGTAAATCGGATCTGAATAAATAGTGATTTTACTAGTTTCGTTATATTTTGAGCACTATTGATGCTAGAGACTTGGGACTTGACATATATACTCGGGTTAACATCCCACAATCGAAAAGGTATGGCGGATATATCTGCGACTGCAGGGGGCGTGGCAACTAATATCAGCTTATATCTCCCACAGTTTTAGTGCTAGAAGCTTCAAAATTTGATGCTAACTTACTGGGGGCCTCCTCTACCGATTATTGTTACGCTTCAAAAGGGACGTGACATACAGAAAAATACCCTGTAATTTTCGCATTTTTCGAATGTAAGCATCCAAACTTTACAGTTATACTCTTAAACGCCCACTCTGTGCACATGCCAAAAATTATTTGTCTACGGCCACTGGGGGCGTGGCAAATCAAAACTGAAACATTTGCAGCTTCTGAGCCAATAACGCGCCACATAATGACTTTGTGACCTTTGACCTTGTCTTTTGATTTGCCAAATTATATTTATGTGATTGAAAAGAATATTTTATTAATACAAAATAACTAAATAAAGAAAATATAACAAAAATATCAACATGACCGCACCGGGGTTCGAGCCCACACCTCTACGCTCGCCAACGAACTTATGTATATCACATTTTCTGAGTTGCCACCTCTCTCATTTTGAGAATTGCCACCTCTCTTATTTTGTGAGATTTTTTGTAGGTCCCTGTATAGGGCGCGCATATCGAGTTTGTTTCAGAAATTCGATAACTGTTATCGTTTTATTGTTATCGATTAAAAACGAAAATCTAAATTCAGCTATAAAATTCTATCGAATTCATCTTTCTAGCTAGAGTCTTCAAATTTTGCATTTAGTGTTATGTAAGCCTTACGCAATTTCGGTTTTTGTTAAATTTTGGATGCCACGCCCCCTTCGCCTCAAATTTGTAACTCCCGTATATCAAATACTAGAGACTTGTCCTTTGGCACATACATACATATGGATGACATGATGATTTAATTTCCCATAGCATTGCCATGCAAACAGCAGCCAACGAACAGCTGACTCAGCGACTGGCGTTTGTGTGTTCGTTCGCCTGTGTATGTGTGTGTATGTTTTGCTTGCAATGAACGTACATATGCATGTGTACATAAAAGAGACAAAGAATGCTTGAAATAGCGGTTCTTCGCAGGGTTCAGGGTATACCCTAGTCGAGACCGCTCGACTAGAGTTTTCTTACTTGTTTTTTTTTTTTTAATTGCGGAAAGCCAATCGGAGTGGCTGCAATTATTATCGTAGTGCAAATGTTGTTGCGCCTATGCCAAAGACATACATATGTATGTATGCATTGATAAACACACATATACACGCGCGTACGTGAAAGCCGCCGTGGCTGCCAAAATTTAATTAAAATATTTGTTTATTTGTTGGTGTGTGGCGCTTTGACACAGTATCGCGGTGTTTGGTGTTTTAAGAATCACTTGCAGGTATTTCCTTTAGCCGTAGGTATAAGTGATACATATGTATGTACATATGTATATCAAATTGTGAATGTACGTATATATATATATATATATATATATATATATATATATATATGTGAGTTGCAAAACACAACAATGTTCACGGAGGAGGAACTATGGAAATAGAAAGCACACTGGACGAACATAAATAACTAATACCGTGAAACCTTGAGGCAGGTCAGGTATGTATGTATGTACACATGTGGTAAAGATGCGCAGGTCACTATAGAAGAGCGGGAAATCTCACACCTTTACGTGTGTGTGTAACTTATAAGAGAGTGAGAAGATCTATACTTATCGGGTTCTTTCCACCGATGCAAGCTGGAGGAGCGGAAGGATATCCGGCTCGAAGGACCAATGTTTGTGGTAGGGCGGACTGGCCTAAAAGCAATTGGCGGCTCCCAATGTCTTCACACTCTGGGCGGTGGATCGCGGTAATAAAGATAACTCGGGATTTTGATGGTGATTCTAATAAAATTTTATTGAAGGGAGGCGCAACCTTTCGTCGCGTTACAATCAATATATTAATGGCGATCTGCATAGAAGTGCCAGTCACACATTCCAGTGTGCCCGCCTTCTGCCACAATAAAAAAGGCTCAGCTGTTGACTCCCCCTGATCACCCTGTGGTGTGAACAAACGATTTATCAAATTCACCTCGTTCCCATTTAATTTATTTCATTTATTTACTTTTAAAAATAAATACATAAAAAAATAAATAAGAAAACTCTTGTCGAGACCGCTCGACTAGGGTATACCCTGAACCCGGCGAAGAACCGTTATTCCGTGCATTCTCCGTTTCTTTTATAAAACATATGTATATGTATGTTCATAACAAGCAAAACACACACACACGCAGAGACGTACGCACACACAAGCGCAAGTCGTTGCGTCAGCTGTTCTTTGACTGCTAATTGTCTGCCAATATTATGGGCAATTAAATGTTTAATACCTTTTTCTCTAGACGAACGATTTTGATTAAACTTGTTGGGCGTGATACGGACGGACGGACAGTCAGACGGACGGACAGGGCTAAATCGACTCGGCCTCTCTCCCTGATGAAAATTATTTGTACTTTATGGGGCCTGCCACGCCTCCTTCTCCCTGTTACATACACTTCAACAAAAACATTATACCATGATTTCCCATTTTCAATGGGTTGAGGGTATAATAATTGTGTATAAAATAAAGCTCGATTCTTGCGGGACTGCCGTGAAGCATTGCTTCGCAAGCGTTTTGCGCTATTTTAGACATTAGTAGCTAGTCGCTCAACTCTGCGAAGCTCCACCATAATTAGAGCAGCGAAGGAACTGATTTGGTTCCAAGCTACCTCAGACTCCAGCATGAACGCGACCAAGTTGTCCCGTCTAATAAAGCGGCCCACTGTTGCTTCGAGGGCACTCCTCTCCTCGTCGAAGCGTCCACACTTGAAGATTGCGTGGTTAGTGTCTTCCACTACTTCTTGTCCACACCAGTTACACTCATCTGAGTCGTCGTGGCCAAACCGCTTCAAATAGCTGCGGAAGCATCCAGAAAGAATCTGTGAAAGATAGAAATTAATTTCGCCATGCTTACGATTGACCCATGGTTCAAGCTGCAGTATGAGCGAGTGCGTCCCTCGTCCTTTCGTCGAGTTCTCCCATTTTCTTTGTCATCGTGAAATGCTGTTCGCCCTGGATGCATTACGTGGGCCGCGTACAGGTTCGTTTGTACTGCGCTCCACGAGTTCGGCAACCAGATCCTCCAGTGGAAGCATTCCGGCTATGACAAGCGCAGCGTCATCTGAGACTGTTCGGAATGAACATTAGAAATTACTTTCACTCGCAGGCGTGTAACGGTGCTTCGGCCAATGAGAGGCTGCCACGCGATCACGCGTATTTGGCGTCGCACAAAATCAGGCGATGTTGCCGTTAAGGCAGAAACGAAGAGGAGACAGGCCCCGCTACAGAGAGCCGAGGCAGGCCCCGCTCCAGAGTCGAAGCAGGGCCTGCGGCGCTGCTATAAAAAGGCGCCCACGGCTCGGCACTGGGTCAGTCGATTCCAGTGAAAAGTGAAATTGCCGAGTGTCAACGGAGTTAAACGTATAAAGTGCAACGAAGGACAGCGAAGGACAACGAGGGACATTAAGGACATAAAGGACATCGTGGGACATATGCAAGGCTATTCAGAGGAATATCCTGGACGCATACCAAACCGTATCCTTGAGGACAGAGGTACGGCCGGCAGCTGGTGCTAGAGCAGCGTAACCTGAACAGGAGAGTAAGGTTAGTGAGGGTAGCCGTGCGAAAGCAACGTAAGCCTTCTGAGACGCAGCGAGTACATCCAGTTGTAGGAGTGCGTATGGTGATCCAAGTGAACCGCTGGAGTATACAGCGAGTATCCTGGCGTACCCTGGAGTGCTCTGCAACCTCTAGACGGCTCAGAGGCTGATCGGTCGCTAGCCGGAGTGTTTCTTACGGCAGACCTACGATTCTGTAGAGATCAGTGTGCGCTAGCCCGGCCAGCTTGAAAGGTGTGCTCGGAAAGCGTTACAAGGAGTGGCGTGCCCTACAACCAGGAGTAAAATGTACGTGAGAGTAGTCGTGCGGAAGAGCGCACGTCTTTGAGGCGCGGTCTAGAGTGCCAGCGAGCGAATCCAGCAGTAGGAGTGCATGTGATACTCTCGGCGAACCGCTAGAGATCACAGCGCGTATCCTGGCGTACTCTAGAGTGTTCTGCAACCTCTAGACGGCTCAGAGGCTGAACGCTCGTTAGCCGAAGTGCTCCTCACGGCACCTACGAATCCTGCGGGCTTAGCCGTGTGCAGCTATAGCCTAAGCCAGCACTTTGCTGTACTATAATAATAATATATCTACGTGAATAAACCAGTTTATATTATTAAATCTAAAAAGCAGGACTTATTATTTATCGGCAGGCGCCCAACATATAAATTTGTTGGCACGAACACACAGTCGGCTGAGTGCGGCCCGGCTTAAACTCGGGGCAAACCGAAGGTTCGTTACAACTGGCGCCCAACGTGGGGCCCTGCGATAAATAGAGTCGATTTAATTGCTTTTAGACAAATATAAATATGTTGCGAGCGTGGGTATATAACCTTAAGAAGGAGGAGGTGATACGCTACGGCCTGGAGTTCGGAGTGAGCCTGTCAGGCACTCTGGACACAATGCGGAGGCAATTCGGCGAGTGGGTCGACGAAAATGAGGGAAGGATTCCATTTTCCCTGAGGCTCGCCGACATTGCAGTCCTACATGGGCGACGGTCGCCACGAAGAGAGGAAATGTTGACCGCCGTCGAGGAAGAGGATCTGGAGGATCGAGAGGAGAGGACACAAGGCCCGCGAGTGTCACTGCCATCCACAAGTGCCGCCGCTGCCCGCCTTAATGAGACCCAGCAAGGACCCTGGAGGGCCACATCCACTCCACAGCCCGAAATAAGGACGCGAGAGCCGAGTTTGGCAGGGCTCGAGTATTCCAAGGTGGATAAACAGGTGCGCGAATGGGGCTTCCGATTTGATGGCACATCGAAGCCTCTGGAATTTCTGGAGCAGGTGGAGTGGTCGGCCGACACATATGGCCTAAATCTGGACCTGATCCCGAGGGCGATGCCGGAGCTGCTCAAAGGCGTGGCCTTGAAATGGTACGTGGCCAATAATCGACACTGGAAGTCGTGGGAAGCATTCGTGAGCAGCTTCCAGAGATTCTTTTGCCGAGAGACTACCTGGAAAACATTAAGGAGAAAGTCTCGAGGCGGAAGCAGATGCTGGGTGAGGCGTTCAAGCTGTATATGGTGGAAATGCAGACCCTGATGAGGCCACTACGCTATGCGGCGGATCGGGAGATGAAGCTGATATATAATGGCAGCTTGCCGGATCTATGCGCCTATGCTCGGCCTTACCGGAGCCTGACGGAGCTGATGATGCTGGCGGAGGAGTTCGAGGACTTGGAGAGGGATCGGGAGAAGGTGAGGCAGCAACAAAGGCAGAGCAAGCCCAGATTGATGGCTATGGGCGACGCTGAATGCGAAGGTGAAGCGTGTCCACGGCCGGCCCCAAGAACTGGTGTAGCAGGACCAAGGACGCACATCCCGAATCCTGCCAGGGCGTGCCGTATGTGTGGCCAAAAGGGCCACTTCGCCGTTGAATGCCGCAATGAAGTGCTGCAATTTTGCTGGCAATGTGGGCGCATCGGTGTAAGGACGATTGCCTGTTGCCAGTCGGGAAACGGGCTGAGGCACCCGCCATCCAGGGGCGAGCGGGAGCAGCGTCGCGGAGGCCCCAGGCACTGATAGGCCAGCTCGTGGATGAAGGCACACAGATCTCGGCAATCGTAGCCATCGGAACAGAGGAGCATAAGGCTACGATCGACACGGGAGCCACCAGCAGTTTCGTGAGTGAGAAACTGGCAGCCAGGCTCCGAGGATTTGGTGTGCTGCGTCCCACACGGAGGCGCATCCGGTTGCAGTTGCTGTCAAGTGGAGGCAGCGTTGGAGTTAGAAATCAGGCTGGGGGCACAGCAGGTCATCATGCCACTGCTCATTTTGCCAAGCGTGATCGATGACCTGGTACTGGGCTGGGATTTCTTGGCCAGGATGGGCTGCACGCTAGAATGCGGAGGTGGAGCCCAGAAGCCAAATGGAGGCAAATCCAGGATCGGCACACCCACTTCATGAGGATGTGGAGGTGGATGCGTTCCTGAGGCAGAAATTGGCCAAATTCCAGCAGATTAAGGGCACCACTGACATCACCGAGCACCGGATCACGATGCACGACAAGCGGCCAATACAGCAGCGATACTTCCCTAAGAACCCGAAGATGCAGGCGGAGATCAACAGCCAGGTAGATGAGCTCCTGGCTAAAGGATGCATAGAGCCCTCGAAGAGCCCACACAGCGCTCCCATAGTGATGGTGCAGAAGAAGAACGGCAAATGGCGGCTGTGCGTGGATTTCCGACAGCTCAACAGCCGATCTATAAAGGATGCATATCCGCTGCCTCGAGTGCATCACATTCTGGACCAGCTTCGAGAGACTCGCTACATAACGAGCCTGGACTTGAAGGATGGGTATTGGCAGATACCCATGGAGGAGGCTAGCCGACCACTCACGGCATTTACAGTTCCAGGAAAGGGGCTGTTCCAGTGGAAGGTGATGCCGTTCGGCCTTCACTCAGCACCAGCGACGTGCCAGAGGGCTCTGGATCAAGTCATGGGCCCAGAGATGATGCCGCGTGCTTTTGCGTATCTCGATGATATCATCGTCATTGGGAGGACGCGCCAGGAGCATATGAACAACCTGCGAGAGGTGTTCCGGCGGCTGAGAGGTGCTAATTTGAAGATCAACATCGACAAGTGCGATTTCTTCAAAAATTAGCTGCAATACCTGGGCCACAAGGTGACGGAACATGGCATCCGTACGGACCCAGAAAAGGTTGCCGCGATTGCGGAACTTAAGCCTCCCGCAAACGTGAAGGAGTTGCGACAATATGTGGGCGTGGCATCCTGGTATCGCCGCTTTGTGCCTGATTTTGCGACCACAGTACATCCACTCAATGCGCTGTTGAAGAAAGGAGTCAAGTGGGAGTGGACCGAGGAGCGTCAGAGGGCTTTTGACACGGTAAAGGCCAAGCTGACGGAATCACCAGTCTTGGCATGCCCGGATTTTTCGAAGCCATTCTGCTTACAGACGGATGCGAGCAACTATGGGCTCGGCGCAATTCTGACGCAAACTTCAGAGGATGGAGAGAGGGTCATCTCCTATGCCAGTCGGACACTGAATAGCGCGGAGCGGAACTATACAGCAACGGAGAAGGAATGCCTAGCGATCGTCTGGGGCATCCGGAAGTTGAAGCCTATCACTTCGTGGTGGTGACCGATCACATGGCGCTGAAGTGGCTCAACTCCATTGAGAGTCCTTCAGGCAGAATCGCCAGATGGGCATTGGAGCTACAACAATTTGACTTCGAGATCCGGTATAGGAAATGTAGTTGCCGATGCTCTATCGCAACAGCCTCTGGAGGAAGAAGTTTGCCGCTTGGTCGCAAGCAAAAGCCAATCAGCTGGGACGGGATGTCGCTGGATGGCTAAGCTTCGCCGAGACCTCCACCAAAACGCACAGAAGATGCCAGACTACCGGGAAGAGGCGGGGAATGTATACAGGCACATTCCTCATCAAGCTGGCCATGAAGATGTGGCTGCATGGAAGCTATGCGTGCCGAGCGAGCAGCGCAAGCAGGTTCTGGAAGAGAACCACGATGCGGCCACCGCCGGTCACCTGGGAAGCCGGAAAACGATTGCTCGAGTGGCAGCAAGATACCACTGGCCCTGTATGTATCGAGACGTGCGAGGATACGTGCAGCGCTGCGAGTTATGTCAGCGCTACAAGGCCAGTCAACTCCAGGCGGCCGGACAGATGCTGACCCAGATCCCTGAGGAGCCATGGGTGACGGTGTGCGCCGACTTTGTCGGACCGCTACCCAGGTCGAAGCACGGTAACACCATGCTCTTGGTGTTCATCGACAGATTCTCCAAGTGGACGGAGATGGTGCCGTTGAGAAGCGCAAATACAGCGGCGCTTCAAAAGGCATTCAGGGAGCGGATTGTGGCCAGATTTGGAGTGCCGAAAGTGCTCATCACGGATAATGGCACGCAATTCACGAGCCGTGCCTTCAAGGGATTCTTGGATGAGCTAGGAGTGCATCATCAGTTGACGGCGCCATACACGCCTCAAGAGAATCCCACGGAGAGGGCCAATCACACGGTCAAGACGATGATCGCTCAATTCGCGGGCAGCGATCAACGTTGTTGGGAAAAGGCTCTACCAGAGTTGACACTGGCCGTCAACAGCAGCGTCTCGGCCTCTACTGGGTATTCCGCAGCCTTCCTCACTCAAGGGCGTGAGCCAAGGTTGCCTAAGGCCTTGTTTGACGCACAGACTGTGGGAACAGGCCAGGCAACACAAGCACCCACGGAGAGAGCCACCAAATTGGCCGAAGTGTACCAGATTGTAAGGCGAAATCTGGAAAGGCGGCTCAGGATCAGGCGCGGCATTATAATCTGAGGCGGCGACAGTGGAAACCAGCCATAGGGGACAGGGTGTGGGCGAAAGAGCGCCACCTGTCTAATGCCGCTGAAGGATTTGCGGCAAAACTGGCTCCACGATACGGAGGACCGTATACAGTGGTCAGTTTCATCTCGCCGGTCATATGCCGGATCAAGGCGGAGACTGATAAGCACAGCCGGACAGCTCATGTGTCCGATCTGAAGCCATATCAGACGGAGGCGGGTGAGTCTGAGCCCACTATTTAAAAAAAAAAAAAAAAGAAGGGTGAATACACATAGCTATGTGTATTGTTGTTGTTGTTACCACCCCAGTTTGTTATAAAATTTTTGTTAAAAATTGTGGAATATTTATATATTTATTTCAAAACAAAAACTCATAAAATCGGCAACAGCGCAAGAGCATTGAGAATATCGGCGCGCGCACGAAATGACGCCGAAAACAACAACAATCGCAGCTGGAATAGTATTCCCGCAAACAACAACAGTATCAGCTGTAACTGTGGCGAGCCCTCTTTAGGCCAAACAATAACAGTATCAGCTGTAACTGAAGGGAGCCCGCGCCAAACAAACAACGGCGATGCCGGAGCTGCTCAAAGGCGTGGCCTTGAAATGGTACGTGGCCAATAATCGACACTGGAAGTCGTGGGAAGCATTCGTGAGCAGCTTCCAGAGATTCTTTTTGCCGAGAGACTACCTGGAAAACATTAAGGAGAAAGTCTCGAGGCGGAAGCAGATGCTGGGTGAGGCGTTCAAGCTGTATATGGTGGAAATGCAGACCCTGATGAGGCCACTACGCTATGCGGCGGATCGGGAGATGAAGCTGATATATAATGGCAGCTTGCCGGATCTATGCGCCTATGCTCGGCCTTACCGGAGCCTGACGGAGCTGATGATGCTGGCGGAGGAGTTCGAGGACTTGGAGAGGGATCGGGAGAAGGTGAGGCAGCAACAAAGGCAGAGCAAGCCCAGATTGATGGCTATGGGCGACGCTGAATGCGAAGGTGAAGCGTGTCCACGGCCGGCCCCAAGAACTGGTGTAGCAGGACCAAGGACGCACATCCCGAATCCTGCCAGGGCGTGCCGTATGTGTGGCCAAAAGGGCCACTTCGCCGTTGAATGCCGCAATGAAGTGCTGCAATTTTGCTGGCAATGTGGGCGCATCGGTGTAAGGACGATTGCCTGTTGCCAGTCGGGAAACGGGCTGAGGCACCCGCCATCCAGGGGCGAGCGGGAGCAGCGTCGCGGAGGCCCCAGGCACTGATAGGCCAGCTCGTGGATGAAGGCACACAGATCTCGGCAATCGTAGCCATCGGAACAGAGGAGCATAAGGCTACGATCGACACGGGAGCCACCAGCAGTTTCGTGAGTGAGAAACTGGCAGCCAGGCTCCGAGGATTTGGTGTGCTGCGTCCCACACGGAGGCGCATCCGGTTGCAGTTGCTGTCAAGTGGAGGCAGCGTTGGAGTTAGAAATCAGGCTGGGGGCACAGCAGGTCATCATGCCACTGCTCATTTTGCCAAGCGTGATCGATGACCTGGTACTGGGCTGGGATTTCTTGGCCAGGATGGGCTGCACGCTAGAATGCGGAGGTGGAGCCCAGAAGCCAAATGGAGGCAAATCCAGGATCGGCACACCCACTTCATGAGGATGTGGAGGTGGATGCGTTCCTGAGGCAGAAATTGGCCAAATTCCAGCAGATTAAGGGCACCACTGACATCACCGAGCACCGGATCACGATGCACGACAAGCGGCCAATAAAGCAGCGATACTTCCCTAAGAACCCGAAGATGCAGGCGGAGATCAACAGCCAGGTAGATGAGCTCCTGGCTAAAGGATGCATAGAGCCCTCGAAGAGCCCACACAGCGCTCCCATAGTGATGGTGCAGAAGAAGAACGGCAAATGGCGGCTGTGCGTGGATTTCCGACAGCTCAACAGCCGATCTATAAAGGATGCATATCCGCTGCCTCGAGTGCATCACATTCTGGACCAGCTTCGAGAGACTCGCTACATAACGAGCCTGGACTTGAAGGATGGGTATTGGCAGATACCCATGGAGGAGGCTAGCCGACCACTCACGGCATTTACAGTTCCAGGAAAGGGGCTGTTCCAGTGGAAGGTGATGCCGTTCGGCCTTCACTCAGCACCAGCGACGTGCCAGAGGGCTCTGGATCAAGTCATGGGCCCAGAGATGATGCCGCGTGCTTTTGCGTATCTCGATGATATCATCGTCATTGGGAGGACGCGCCAGGAGCATATGAACAACCTGCGAGAGGTGTTCCGGCGGCTGAGAGGTGCTAATTTGAAGATCAACATCGACAAGTGCGATTTCTTCAAAAATTAGCTGCAATACCTGGGCCACAAGGTGACGGAACATGGCATCCGTACGGACCCAGAAAAGGTTGCCGCGATTGCGGAACTTAAGCCTCCCGCAAACGTGAAGGAGTTGCGACAATATGTGGGCGTGGCATCCTGGTATCGCCGCTTTGTGCCTGATTTTGCGACCACAGTACATCCACTCAATGCGCTGTTGAAGAAAGGAGTCAAGTGGGAGTGGACCGAGGAGCGTCAGAGGGCTTTTGACACGGTAAAGGCCAAGCTGACGGAATCACCAGTCTTGGCATGCCCGGATTTTTCGAAGCCATTCTGCTTACAGACGGATGCGAGCAACTATGGGCTCGGCGCAATTCTGACGCAAACTTCAGAGGATGGAGAGAGGGTCATCTCCTATGCCAGTCGGAGTTGAAGTTGAAGTTGAAGCCTATCACTTCGTGGTGGTGACCGATCACATGGCGCTGAAGTGGCTCAACTCCATTGAGAGTCCTTCAGGCAGAATCGCCAGATGGGCATTGGAGCTACAACAATTTGACTTCGAGATCCGGTATAGGAAATGTAGTTGCCGATGCTCTATCGCAACAGCCTCTGGAGGAAGAAGTTTGCCGCTTGGTCGCAAGCAAAAGCCAATCAGCTGGGACGGGATGTCGCTGGATGGCTAAGCTTCGCCGAGACCTCCACCAAAACGCACAGAAGATGCCAGACTACCGGGAAGAGGCGGGGAATGTATACAGGCACATTCCTCATCAAGCTGGCCATGAAGATGTGGCTGCATGGAAGCTATGCGTGCCGAGCGAGCAGCGCAAGCAGGTTCTGGAAGAGAACCACGATGCGGCCACCGCCGGTCACCTGGGAAGCCGGAAAACGATTGCTCGAGTGGCAGCAAGATACCACTGGCCCTGTATGTATCGAGACGTGCGAGGATACGTGCAGCGCTGCGAGTTATGTCAGCGCTACAAGGCCAGTCAACTCCAGGCGGCCGGACAGATGCTGACCCAGATCCCTGAGGAGCCATGGGTGACGGTGTGCGCCGACTTTGTCGGACCGCTACCCAGGTCGAAGCACGGTAACACCATGCTCTTGGTGTTCATCGACAGATTCTCCAAGTGGACGGAGATGGTGCCGTTGAGAAGCGCAAATACAGCGGCGCTTCAAAAGGCATTCAGGGAGCGGATTGTGGCCAGATTTGGAGTGCCGAAAGTGCTCATCACGGATAATGGCACGCAATTCACGAGCCGTGCCTTCAAGGGATTCTTGGATGAGCTAGGAGTGCATCATCAGTTGACGGCGCCATACACGCCTCAAGAGAATCCCACGGAGAGGGCCAATCACACGGTCAAGACGATGATCGCTCAATTCGCGGGCAGCGATCAACGTTGTTGGGAAAAGGCTCTACCAGAGTTGACACTGGCCGTCAACAGCAGCGTCTCGGCCTCTACTGGGTATTCCGCAGCCTTCCTCACTCAAGGGCGTGAGCCAAGGTTGCCTAAGGCCTTGTTTGACGCACAGACTGTGGGAACAGGCCAGGCAACACAAGCACCCACGGAGAGAGCCACCAAATTGGCCGAAGTGTACCAGATTGTAAGGCGAAATCTGGAAAGGCGGCTCAGGATCAGGCGCGGCATTATAATCTGAGGCGGCGACAGTGGAAACCAGCCATAGGGGACAGGGTGTGGGCGAAAGAGCGCCACCTGTCTAATGCCGCTGAAGGATTTGCGGCAAAACTGGCTCCACGATACGGAGGACCGTATACAGTGGTCAGTTTCATCTCGCCGGTCATATGCCGGATCAAGGCGGAGACTGATAAGCACAGCCGGACAGCTCATGTGTCCGATCTGAAGCCATATCAGACGGAGGCGGGTGAGTCTGAGCCCACTATTTAAAAAAAAAAAAAAAAAGGGGTGAATACACATAGCTATGTGTATTGTTGTTGTTGTTACCACCCCAGTTTGTTATAAAATTTTTGTTAAAAATTGTGGAATATTTATATATTTATTTCAAAACAAAAACTCATAAAATCGGCAACAGCGCAAGAGCATTGAGAATATCGGCGCGCGCACGAAATGACGCCGAAAACAACAACAATCGCAGCTGGAATAGTATTCCCGCAAACAACAACAGTATCAGCTGTAACTGTGGCGAGCCCTCTTTAGGCCAAACAATAACAGTATCAGCTGTAACTGAAGGGAGCCCGCGCCAAACAAACAACAACAGTGTCAGCTGTAACTGTGATGCGAGAGAGGGCCGTCACAAACAACAACAATCTCGGCTGCACAGCGCGGCTCATGAAGACGAGCGAAAAAGCAAATGCGAAACGCCCACGCACTTACAAATGCTCATGCACGCTCAAGCCAAGGCGAGAGCATTGGGACAGTAAGGAGAGAGAAAGAGAGTAAAAACAACATTTCGGCCGGGCACAGAGGCCAATGAACTCGGGCAGCTGAGCGGCGATCGCTACGCCCGAGGCGAGCCGAAGCTGGGGTCGCGAAAGCAAGCGAACGCCTGCAGCTATGCAGAGAGAGAGCGGCTACAACAACAAGTGCGCATCGCCCAAACATGCAAAACGGGCAACAACAAAACAGCTGGAATCGGCAAACATAGCCCAAACATGCAAAACGGGCAACAACAACCATATGCGACCGTCAAGGGCAAAAGGGCAAAGACGCGAATTAGGCGACGAAGATAGGGACCTGGAAGTCAGCGCTAAGGATGGGTGGTTAGAAGAGTGAACCTCGCGCTAGAAAGGGATCAGTAGAGGCCACAGGATCCGTTAAGTGCTGCCGCCCGCACGGCCAGCAGAGCGGCGGCAGAGGCTATAAAAGGGCGTGTTGGCGGCAGTCCATATCGACAGCGACGTGGAAGGTGATAGCGACGTGGAGTGACATCGACGTGGGAGAGAAGCACGTCTGGAGTGTTGACAGACTCAAGGGAATGGGCTCGCAGGAGATTTCAGCGCCAGATTTCTGCTACGTAGCTGGAGGGTCTGGGAAGGTCTGTTTGTTGTGACAGTGTTGCCAGCAGGATGTCGATCAGCAGTGAGTACGGCGTTGCCACTGGGTGGATCGACATCGCGTGCCAGGTGGCAACACTGAGCAATGCGGTGGAGCATAACAAAGAGGAGCAGAACGGTTGGAGTGGCGCCAAATTTAAAAACTTCGGACAACTTTAAACACGAAAGTTTTCGTGTTTACCGAAGAAAGAGGGGATTGTGAGGAACATTATATGCAGGCACGTCTCAACCTGTATAATTGCATGTATTTGCTGTGCATTTATATGCGTGGTGGGTGGGCGTGGGTGGGCGTGCAGGCATATAAATGTTCCACACAGCGACGCGAGTACGGTAAGAGCGACCCTCGCGACTGGAAAGGGTCAAAGGCGAGCGATGGGACGTCTCGCTCGCTCTTACCGATTCAGCGATTTACTCGCGTCGCACTCTCTGCGTTGATCGTGCACCGCTAGCCGAAGTGCCGTTCGTAGCCGCGAAAAAGTAGCAATTACTTTCACTCGCAGGCGTGTAACGGTGCTTCGGCCAATGAGAGGCTGCCACGCGATCACGCGTATTTGGCGTCGCACAAAATCAGGCGATGTTGCCGTTAAGGCAGAAACGAAGAGGAGACAGGCCCCGCTACAGAGAGCCGAGGCAGGCCCCGCTCCAGAGTCGAAGCAGGGCCTGCGGCGCTGCTATAAAAAGGCGCCCACGGCTCGGCACTGGGTCAGTCGATTCCAGTGAAAAGTGAAAGTGCCGAGTGTCAACGGAGTTAAACGTGTAAAGTGCAACGAAGGACAACGAGGGACATTAAGGATATAAAGGACATCGTGGGACATATACAAGGCTATTCAGAGGAATATCCTGGACGCATACCAAACCGTATCCTTGAGGACAGAGGTACGGCCGGCAGCTGGTGCTGGAGCAGCGTAACCTGAACAGGAGAGTGAGTCACGACCATGAATGGAGCTCAGTCTATCTGGGAATAGCACTTCCACGATTGACTTAAGCTCTAATCGGTCCGTAGGCTTCATTTGTTTGCCAGCGTAGAGTCTTTTGACTACCGTTTTGTATGCTCTGCCCCAAGGGTCAGCTTCGGCGGAGTCGCATAGATCTAAGAATTAGTCCCGATTGCTAGTCCGAATAGCCTTCTTCAGCTGCCGTCTTGCCACCTGGTAAGCCGCCTGCTTTTCAGCGAATGTAGGCCTTCCACGAGCCCGCTGATAGCTTCGTCTCGCGTGTACGCATATACTCCGAAAGTTGCTTATCTGCTCATGCCACCAGTACATAGGCGCTCTGTATTTCACTATTCATTTGGCAAGCTATGGACTCAGCGTTGTCAGATGTGCCCAGCGACTGGATGCCCTCCGAGAAGGCTGTCGGGTTGAGGGTATCCAGGCGATACCCTTCCGTCGACAGAGTTGGCTCCCTGCCAGATCGCCGATTGTGAATAGAAGCGCAGAGTGATCGCTGCCCGTATAGCTTTCGCTGATGCTCCATATTGCCTCTCGCAAGAGGGACGAGGCGACGAATGTAAGGTCGATTATGGACCCATGTCCAGCCCTACTGAATATGTACTCGTGGCCAGAGTTGAGCGAAGATTTCCAGTAGAATGCGACCTCTGCCATTTGTTGAAAGGCTGCCCCATTCCATGGCCCATTCATTAAAGTCGCCAGCTATGATTGCCCCATTGCAAGACTTAACATCTGCAATCGCAGTCGCTGAGTTGCCGCATTTCCACAACGCTGCTTTGCCACTGGTGGCCCATATCTCGCTGAGGAAAGCTACCTCTATTAGTTTTTCTCTCGCTATCTGCTCTAGCAGGTCTTGAGCAGCTATGCAGTGATTCAGGTTTAGCTGTAGAAATCTTCGCGATATGATGGGCAAAGCTACCCGCAGCATGATCCGTCTGCTTTTCGCGTTTGCGGACGCAGAGACTGCATTTTGGTGGCTTTTCGCAGCTTTTAGCTGCGTGACCCATCAATCCGCACCTGAAGCAAGCACCTTTCAGGTCGCATTCGCTTTTGCAACTAGCAGCAATCTGCCCATAGTCTAGGCATTTGAAGCAGCTTTTTGGCTGCTTCACAGCTCGGATACGGCAGACGACCCATCCAACGCGGATTTTGGCGAGCTCGACCAGCGCTCTGTCCTTGGTAACTGGGAGGACGACTGTGGCTCTTTTCTGTTCCCGAAAGCTGGACGTAGAGATTTAATGGCGTCCATCGAGAGCGAGCTGTCTTTCAGCGCATTCTTAATTGCCTCGACTAGCGATCCTCCAGATTGCGAATCTCGATTTGCGCGGACTCGGTAAGCGGTTTAACCACCACGCGTTTTCCCAACGCCTTGCCAACAGCCTCCTGGAGCACGTCAGCACTATGCTCGGGCTTCTTGCTCAGCTGCAGCAATAAATCGCCCTTTGCTGTCTTCCTAATCCCCTGGACATCCCCACTAAGATGCTTAAGGCTCGGGTCAGCTCTGACAACTTTCAGCATGTCAGCATAACTACAACCGTCTACTCCAGAAACTGTTATTGTGTCTGTCCTTGGTCGTTTGTGGTGCTGTTTGCGCCCTTAACCTCCGTCCAGTTCGCTGCTCTGGCCTGCTGCACTGCCTTGTTCGACCCTGCCGAGACTGTCTGTGGAGCCCTTTGCTTCTTTGCTCCCACTTCACTGTGCCCATTGGGCCTAAATTTTTTTGGGGGAGTCCTCCTTTGATCAGGGGCAACGTCCCTCGAACGTTTAGGCGTATTGTTGCCTAGAAGGGCATTCGCTATGGCAACTTTAAAGTGCGTGCCCGAAAGAATGCACTACTTTCAGTAGCTCCAACTGCACTCTAGCGTTTAGGTTGTTGTCTTTGCTAAGACTCTGCAGCACACCAAGTTTTTAGTGAGCAGCTGATTGTCCGCTGCAGTTTCCAGCACTACCAACAGATGTTAGAGTGAGTGCACCTGATGCTGTTTGTTTGCCTAGACGTGTCTAAACTAATACCACAACGCTACTAATACCACAACAACACCAATACCTACTCCCCGCTCCAGAGCTATTGGCATCAACCGCCACTGAAATACTCCGCGTTTTGCCGCACAGTAAGTCAGCTGTGACCGTCGTTTGTTCTGCTAAGTGCGCCGCGCCCGCAGCATACACGTTTATTAACACGACTTATTTTTTTCGCAGTGAAAACAGATTTCATCGATGTTTCCGAGGAACACTTTACATTAGCGGCCGTACTCCACGAAAACTCAACTCTCTGTCCTCCTTATTTAAATTAAATACCATAGAGCTTCTGCTCTGATTTGAGTTTCATGTTATAATAATTCTTTATTTCAAAATTAAAAGTGATCTTACCCTAAATACATTACGTATAAAGAATTCTGCCGCCGAGTGCAGCGATTACTCATTACTTTAATTTGTATGTAGCAAGCAACACATACATTCACACAGACGCACGCAAGTATACATTCTGCTAACTGTGTGTTTTGACTCAGCAACTGCGCTCAGGATGCAAGGCGCCGATAGTATTTTTTTACTTATTTATTTTATTAAAAATATAAAACAGATTAAAAACAAATTAAACAATTTTGCTTGTAGCCTAAAACAACAAAATAAAATATTTCGAAATATCTCCAACCCATTGGGGGTAATATGAGATATTAATTTTTAATAACTTTTTGAAGACTAATATTATTGATCACATGCAGGGCATGATCATGTTATTCATATGTCCTTCTTTGCCAAAGCTCAAGTCTCTAGTATTTGAAACACGTGTTTTGAAAACCTATTGAAAATAGGAAATCAAAGTATAATGGTTATGTTAAAATGTGTGTAACAGGCAACATAACAGTCAGCACCGGCAGCGATGCCGACGGCGCTCTCAGCAGAATGCTGACCACGCACCTCGTGACATTCCTCAACAGTCCGTCGCGATAGATCAGTTTACATTTGCATCAGCGACTTCTGTTGAGTGGCGCAAGTTTGTTGCACACGCACCTGGTTGATCAAATTAAACTACTGTTCATGCATAAACATAAGAATTTTCAGGCACAAACATACAAATGCATAACAATTAAAAGAGAAACCCGACGCGCTAAGAATACAAACCAATTGAAAAATGCCTCCGACGCACTTGTCGATTAGAAGGGAGCACAACATACATAAACAAAGGCCATATGGGTTGACATTAAAATTAGATACGTGAACGCAGAGCCTTACAAACTCAGCGCTAGGCTAAGGTTACATAATTTAAGCTATGATTTATGCATAAGTCAGGGTATAAAATACCTGCTTTAGAAGAATAAAGACTCAGTACAAAACTAACCACCACCGCAGTTTAAGTGTATTCATTTTGGTCCTTCGATCCGATCTACAAGGAAAAGTTCTGTGAAAAGTGTTAAAGTAAATTGTTTGTTGTTTACAAATTTTATTATTTTGGCTTACCATCCTATCTGTGAGTAGAGGCACAGCAAGATTAACCAGGCGATCAAAACAAAAACACCTCCAACGGGTAAAATCAAAAGATAAAATTAACAGCATCAAAAAAGAAATAAATAAATAAATATATACATACCAATAACACTACAAGATGCTGTCGACCAAAACTCTTGAGTTGATCAAAAGACAGTCAGAGATTTTTGACAACATACAGCTGAGCATTAAAAAGAGAGATACCATATCAGTGATTGACGAATTAGCAGCAAAATTCAATGCCAATCATTCAATACTGATGAAAGTTGGGATCGTCAATCATTAATATTTTACGGAGAAAATATACGATGGCACAATGAACAGCATCAAGATCTATAAAGAATCCTTGATGAAAGTCGGCACCATGGATACCGAACAACCAGCATCTAGCAAGAACATTGAGCAGGAATATACGTTTCCTCAAAGAAATGAGACGAATGTGATTGTAGACCTTGTGAACAGAAGAGCTCTAAAAGTAAGGCAACTCATTAAGGAAGTGTATGCCAATATAGAGTTCAGCAACCAGGAAGAAATTCGTAACTACAAAGACAATTTGAATTTCTTATGGAACAAAGTACAATCGACAATCACAGAATTAGAGGTAAAATATGAAAAATTTGCTTTCGATATTGACGAGATTGACGATCTGGAATGCGCAGTCAACCTACTCTCGAAGAAATTAAATAGAAGAATGGGTGACTTGCACAATATGAAAGAAGACGTTCCAGAGCTACCAAAAGTAGATATTCCTCATTTTAATGGAAATCCAAACAGTGGCCAATGTTCTTCGAATTGTTCTCCGAGGTGATTCACAACAGGATGGATATCAGCGAAACAAGGAAGCTGAACTACCTGAAATCATGCCTCAAAGGAGAAGCCAAAATGGTTGTAGGCCATTTATTAGTTGGATCATCTGCTAGCTACAATTCAGCGTGGGAGTTAATATGCAAGCGCTACGAAAATAAGCGTAAAATATTTTCTAACGCCGTCAACCAGTTAGTGGAACTGGAGCTGCTGAAGAACAATGATGAAGGCAGTATCCGCAAGTTCTTGGACACAGCAACAGAGTGCATTTTCATCATTAAAGAAAAAGGCCAAATGGGTAATCATAGTGATGTTTTAATCGCTCAGATATTGTTGCGATTCTCGACGGGAGCCGTACAACTTTACGAGTAACATGTAAAGAAGGCTAGAGAAATTCATTCCTTGGACAATGTGCTGGAGTTTATTGAGCAACTGTATAACTCAATAAATTCAGTACAAGAGAGTGCCGTCCATACAGAAGCAAAGAAAACGAGCTACAGAAAGTGCCGTTTTTGCCAAATGGACAGCCACGACATACATAGGTGTCATAAATTTAAAGCTAAACCTGTCAAAAACGCAAAGAATTTGTGACTAAAAATGCGCTATTCTTCAAATGTCTAGGCGCTCACAGCATGAAAGATTGCAAGCACATGCAAGCAATGCTCCAAATCACACAACTATTTGCTTCACGAGGATGCAAATAAAAAAGAGACCGTCAGCAGCAATTGTCTAAAAGAAAATAAAGGACATGATACGTTGCTGGCAACAGCGCTCATACGGATTAAAAATAAATCTAAAAAATACGAGCAGCTTAGAGCTCTTATTGATGGGGGTTCACAAAAAACTCTTATATCTGAAGAAGCCGCACAACAGCTGAAACTGCGCCGAATCAAACGAAACGTGGAGGTCCAAGGAATTTCGCAAAACGTTGAAGTCCTGAAAAATAGTGTTTGCTTAACAATCAAGCCCAGAATAGCAAGCAAATTCGTAACCACAACGCAGGCGCTGGTTATGCCATAGCTTCAGAGAACACTACCAAGCAAGAAAATTGACATGGATATCAAAAAGGATTGGATGGGCTGCGAGCTAGCTGACCCACATTTCAATGAATCCAGTAGGATATATGTAATCAGTGGCGTTGATTTACTTCCTTTAATAATGTTGGGAAAAGTTAAGAAAATCAACGAAACTCTGGGACCAAAAACTGAACTCGGATGGATTGTTTCCGGCAACATAGCTAGATCACCGAGTAATAAAGTAATCAGCGCATCAACGACGATGTGCCTAAACGATCTGGAGCGCTTCTGGGAGCTTGAAAGTGACAACAGCGATTTGGAAGACAGCACGGACTGTGAAAAAATTGTCCAAAAGACAACCACAAGGGATGAACAAGGCCGGCTAGTAGTGACCATACCTTTCCGAAAAACTTCGAATTAGGAAACTCTCGGAAACAGGCGATGGCAAGACTACTGCAAATGGAAAATAAATTCAGGAAGCAACCGCAAATCTTCAAGGAGTACAGTGACTTCATGGATCAGTACTTGAAGCTAGGTCACATGGACACTATTGGTCAAGGCAAATACTATATGCCGCATCAAGCAGTGATCAGACCAAACAGTCTTACTACTAAATTAAGAGTAGTGTTTGACGCTTCAGCAAAGACTTTAAATGGACTAAGTCTAAATGATGTGATGTTAGTCGGACCCAAAATTCAAAAAGACATCTTTGATATTTTGATCAACTGGCGACAATGGAAATATGTCATGACAGCTGATATCGAGAAGATGTATCGTCAGATTAAAGTCAACAAAGATGATCAAGAATATCAATACATACTCTGGAGAGACGGCCCAAATAAGCCAATAAAAGAGTTTCAGCTGACTACAATTACATATGGAACCTCAGCAGCGCCATTTTTAGCTGTGCGGTGTCTTCAAGAATTAGCAAATCAACACTGCTAAGGCAACAACCAAGTAATGATAGCAATCAAAAAAGATTTCTATATTTATGACCTTATCACTGGTGGCGACTCAGTAAGCGATTGCATCAATACGCAAACAGAGCTTCGGAAAATTATGGAAAAAGCGGGAATGCATCTAAGAAAATGGGTATCAAATGGTGACAGAATCATCACTGGAATTAAAGATGGTGACTCAACGGAGAAAATAATTATCAACAAAGACGAGTCATAAAAAACTCTCGGGCTACAATGGGACCCCAAAAAGGATGTCTTCACATTCTTCGTTGATTGCCCAAAATTAGTACACATCACAAAGCGACTAATTTTATCTCAATTGGCGAGAATCTTTGATCCATTGGGATGGCTTACACCGGTCACACTGCAAGGAAAATGTTTCATACAAGAACTATGGAAACTGCCGCTAACTTGGGACGCAGAGCTGGAGCCTAGTCTGGGCAATTATTGGCAAGAGTACGCAAACGCATTACCAGACTTAGCTCAAATTAATATACAACGCTGGTCTGGAAAATCAAGCACTCATGCAACGGAGCTACATGGGTTTTGCGACGCCATCAGAAAAGGCGTATGCAGCAGTGGTATATACCAAGGTTGGTACCAAGATCACTTTACTGGCTGCAAAAAGTAAAGTAAACCCAATAAAAAAAAAAGAAGACAATTCCCAAATTAGAGCTATATGCAGCCCACCTATTAAGCAAGCTGTTAACAAAAATACGAGGAATAGTTGGAGATCACACCGAAACGCTAGCATGGAGTGATTCACAAATAACGCTAGCTTGGATAAAAAAACAAATTCGTCAAAACAAGAGTAGACGAAATTAACAAAAAACTGCCTAACGTTGAATGGAAATACGTAAAATCGGCAGACAACCCAGCAGATGTCGCCTCAAGACGAATCTCCCCAAAACACTTAGCAGCATGTGCTATATGGTGGAAAGGCCCTGAGTGGTTAACGAAGCAGTCAGATCACTGACCGCAATTTAAAGAAAAGAAGCGGTTATAGTAGCAGCTCTAACCACAGAAGAAAACTACCTGATCCCACTCCTAACAAAGTTTTCATCGATCAGTAAGCTAAAGCGTAATCCCATATATATTACGCTTTATAGCAAAATTGAAAGGAAAGAAGCAGCAGACAACTTACCTCACTGTTGACGAATTAGAAGAAGCCAAAACAGTTATTGTAAAACTACAGCAACAACTTGATTTTGGCCAGGATATTCATTGACTCAATTCTGGAAAGCCTCTGGAATCAAAGAGTAGATTGCAAGCGCTCAACCCCTTTCTGGATAGAGATGGAGTATTACGTGGGAGGACGTCTTCAAAATGCAATGGTGCCATACAATGTAAAACACCCAATAATACTAGGAAAACCACAGTTGGGCTAGCTGATAATAAACAACGCTCACAAAAAAACCTTACAAGACGGACTAATACTGATGAGGAACTTCATTCAGAGGGAGTTCTGAATTTTTGGTCTACGAAATACATTGAAAAAATATCTACGTCAATGTGTTACCTGCATTCGATATAAAAAGGAAACGCACCAGTACTTAAAAATCGGAAAATTGGATCTCTAGACAGATGGAGGCACATGCAACGCATCAAAGCAGAATTCTGGAGAAAATGGAAAGATGAATATTTATCGACACTGCAGCAGCGAACCAAGTGGCGGCAGGACAAGCCAAACCCCATGGAAGGCCAACTTGTGTTATTAAAGCAAGAAAATACGCATCCCGCTAGATGGCCCGTGGGAAAGATAACCAAAACTACAAAAGGACAAGATAACAAAGTCCGAGTAGTAACAATAAAAACAAATATGGGTGAGGTGAAAGGATCAATAAACAGGATCTGTTTACTACCTACTCAAAATAAAGATGAGAAAGGAAACCCGAAAACCCGACGTGAACAGACCAAATCAGCAAAGTTTACGACAGCCAAAGCGACGATCTTCAGCCTACTCATGATACTGCAGGTAGCAAGCACCACAATAACAAGTGCTACTAATACAAGTGCTACAAATCCAGGATATGAATCAACGAACAGCTATGCTAATGGACAATCTTTGAAAAGTAGAAGTCGTATTTTCAAGCTGGCAGTTATTGTTCTACTACAACATGCAAGCATACTTCGAAGTTTTGAAACAAGCATATGAGCTGATGGTTAAAACGGACATAATTTGCGAAAAATTGGGTGAATTCAACGACTACTGTACAACAGTGAGTCAAACCCTCAAATCTAAAATAAAAATCATAAATGAGAAAAACAAAATCATTATACTAACACCGGATAGAAAAAAAGGTTTATAATGTTTTTCGATATTGGCACGGCTAACAGATTAGAGGAAAACATGCAAACAATCATTAAAAACGAAAAACGGCTCAATGATTTTGTAAGCAACCAGACATCAGTGATCAATGCAACGTCAAACCTGATACAAGCTACGACAGAAGAAGTAAATAAAAACTTTGAAAGAGTCACAACAGAAATAAACAAAATGGCAAGCACAATGAAAGAAAACTTCTACGTTTACAAAGAGTCCGTAAAATTCTTCATATTAATCACACAAGTGCGCAACTGGATTGATGAAACCGAAAACCTTCAGTCAGCAGTGATTGGCCTTATGACGGATATAAACCAAGGAAGAGTTCATCCGTCCCTGGTGGAACCAAATAAAATGTTGGCGGAACTCAACGAGATTTAAAAGAAGCTCCAAGGAAACCAACTTCTTCCCGGCGGAAATTCTCCGAAGAGGCTTAAACTCATATACAAACTGATGAAGGCTCAAGTGATGTTTAAGGACAATACACTGATCATCGATGCAAGACTGCCAATATACATCAATCAGCATGCAAGTCTTTTCGAATCAATACCGATACCACTGGTCCTTGACGGAAGAAAAGTCATTCCGAGAACTAAAACGAAGTTCCTTATCTTCAATACGGAAATGGATGCGTATCACTCAATGACTGAAACGGATGTAAATCGTTGTCAGCACGAAGACGAGGACACTTACCTATGCGAGGGAAGTTGGGCATGGAATGATGCAGACGACGAAAGTTGTGAACTGTCACCCTTAAAACCAAGCAACAAGCAGCCGTGCCATATGACCGAGTATGAGGAAGATACATTTGTTAAAAAACTAAATGGAAAAAACCGATGGCTCTTTAAGGTATTTGAAAAGAAGTCAGCCCACATCGTATGCGGAAAGTTCGAGGAAATGGCTTTGCTACCCAACCAAGGCATAATTGTGCTACATGCTGGATGCTCAGGAAGGATAGGCAAAATTTATATCTTAACGCCGCAGGAGGTAGGGTCAACAAATACTGAAGAGTACAGCACAGTTTTCCTCAAAATAATCGACCACAACAACACATGGATCCAGACGCCGCTACACAACATTAAAATAAATAACTCAGTGGAACTAAAACAGTTGCAACAAAACATAAGGGATCTGTACCGTCAAAAAGTCCACATTGAAGATCTGGTCTTCCATACAATGAATGGACACATCTCTTTAGGATTAGTAATAATAACAATAATTAAGAGGAGAAACCAGAGACAGCAACTGCTAGCTGTCACATTTTATGGCCCCCCGCAGAATGTTCATGCATAAACATAAGAATGTTCAGGCACAAACATACAAATGCATAACAATTAAAAGAGAAACCCGACGCGCTAAGAATACAAACTAATTGAAAAATGCCTCCGACGCACTTGTCGAATAGAAGGGAACGCAACATACATAAACAAGGGCCACATGGGTTGACATTAAAATTATATACGTGCACGCAGAGCCTTACAAACTCAGCGCTAGGCTAAGGTTACATAATTTAAGCTATGATTTATGCATGAGTCAGGGTATAAAATACCTGCCTCAGAAGAATAAAGACTCAGTACAAAACTAACCCCCACCGCAGTTTAAGTGTATTCAACTACTTTGTGTTAACTCCTCCGTCAGCTAAGTGAAGGGCGACATCGGTCTTCTTAGCGTTTGATAGCAGGTTTCCTATGATTGCATTGCTCGTTGGTGAACCTTGAACGCGAATCCCAAACAAATGAAGACGATAGCAAAGGTAGCACCACAGCTCCATATGGGCGTGTAAGTCAATCCGGATTGTAGCTGATCGATATGTTGGAAATTCGTCATGCTTAACTCGTGCACGAATGGCAAACTAAAATGTTCTCGGTGCTGGGTGACGTTAACTTGGGAGACTGCTGAAATCGTTGGTTTTCTTCTGAGTACGCCGTAGTGATTCACGTACTGCGTTTTGCTTACGATGATTGTGTCGTCGAAGTTCACCAGATATGTTGCAGAGATAGGCCTCGCTGAACTTGTGTAACCTGTTATAGTTACTGTTGCGTCGTTGATAATGGTGGCACCATCGTCTATCACCATTACCTCCTCCAGATGTCCAGGTCGAGTGTTGCATTGTACCACCGTACCAAACGTAGTGCCCACCGTCGCTTCACATTCTCCAACCGCAAGGATGTCTGCACCACAGCCTGCAACGATGTTGGTGTCTTCGAAGTCTAAAACTCTGCCAGAATATTGTACGGGAAAAACGGATTTTTTTACATACTAACTTAGGTATAGGGTATTTAATAAAGAAATACAAAACAAGTAAGAACGTTGCTGTCGGACGCAACCGAAAGCAGCACACAGGGGCATCTATCACATTATATTTTTTAAAATTTAACCTTAAATCCCCACTGTCGCCGCTTAAATTAGCTGCAGACTAAAACTTTTCATTGAAGGTGGCTTAGAACCCTTACCTTAGCAAAAACACGCACCTAAATCGAGAGAGGTGGCATCTCTCAAAATAAGAGAGGTGGCAATTCTCAAAATGAGAGAGGTGGCAACTCAGAAAATGTGATATACATAAGTTCGTTGGCGAGCGTAGAGGTGTGGGCTCGAACCCCGGTGCGGTCATGTTGATATTTTTGTTATATTTTCTTTATTTAGTAATTTTGTATTAATAAAATATTCTTTTCAAACACATATATAATTTGGCAAATCAAAAGACAAGGTCAAAGGTCACAAAGTCATTATGTGGCGCGTTATTGGCTCAGAAGCTGCAGATGTTTCAGTTTTGATTTGCCACGCCCCCAGTGGCCGTAGACAAATAATTTTTGGCATGTGCATAGAGTGGGCGTTTAATAATATAACTGTAAAGTTTGTGTGCTTACATTCGAAAAATGCGAAAATTACAGGGTATTTTTCTGTATGTCGCGCCCCTTTTGGGGCGTAACAACAATTTTTGGGGAATCGATCGAGGAGGCCCCCAGTAACTTAGCATCCAAATTTGAAGCTTCTAGCACTAAAACTGTGGGAGATATAAGCTGATATTAGTTGCCACGCCCCCTGAGGGCGTAGATATATCCGCCATACCTTTTCGATTGTGGGATGTTAACCCGAGTATATATACCAAGTCTCAAGTCTCTAGCATCAATAGTGCTCAAAATATAACGAAACTAGTAAAATCACTATTTATTCAGATCCGATTTGCCACGCCCCTAGTAGGCGTGGCCATACAAATTTTTTAGGCGATCTTTATAGGATCGTAACAGTAACCCACGTGCCAAACTTCTAGCTTTAAAACTGTAGAAGATACAGTTTGACCCGATTTGCCACGCCCCCAATGGGCGTAGATATATCCGCCATAGCTTTTTGATTTTGGGATGTCGACATGAGTGTTCAGTTAAAATCTCAACTCTCTAGCCCTTCTAGAAGTAGTGTTTCTGAGATACAGGAAAATGCTTTTTCCGATTTGCCACGCCCCTAGTGGGCGTATCGGGAAAATCTTGACACTTTATCAGACGAGGGTATACACGAGTATATATTTCAAATTTCAAGTCTCTAGCTTCAATAGCGTGGAAATGGTTTGCGTTCATACGGACAGACGGACCGACGGACGGACAGCATGACGGACATTGCACAAACCCAATATACTATATCACTACGTGAAATAGTATAATAATGTTAGCCTTAGTAGTAGCTACTTATATGCTAATATTTTTTAATTACTTAAATGCCATCTCCTGATCATCTATATTGATTAGCATCGCTGTTTTCTGTTTTTAGCCAAAATTGTGTCATAGCCAAAATATGGTCAATGTCGGTTTGGTCCGTTTTACTTATTGAATTTAGTAATTTTGTCAATTCGTTGAGTCGAGATTGAAATTTGGAGTTTAATAATCCCTGCTATCACCTTAAGGGCTGTTGCTAACAGGTTAATGCTGCGGGCCATTCTATGGTAATACCCGTGATCAGTACGTCATTTATATGTTGTTATTTGAATGCTATAAATATTGTGAAAATGGTTTACAAGTTGAAGAAGTTTGGTTTTGATATCAACAATAGCTCTTGAGAAAATTGGCAAATTGGAGAATTTATCGAAAGTATTTTTTGTCTGTGGAAAATACATCGGCATGTAAACGTTCTCCTAAAAAGGTGGGAATGGATGTTTCGCCTAAAATCTTTTTATACCCTGAACCCATTGAAAATGGGAAATCAGGGTATAATGTTTTTGTTGAAAGGCGTATGTATGTAACAGGCAGAAGGAGGCGTGGCAGACCCCATAAAGTATAAATATTCTTGATCAGGGAGACAAGCCGAGTCGATTTAGCCCTGTCCGTCTGTCTGCCTGTCTGTCCGTCTGTCAGTCTGTCCGTCCGTCCGTCTGTCCGTATGTATGAACGCGTCGATCTCAGAACTTACAATAGCTAGAGACTTCAAATTTTTTTTGTAGGTCCCTGTATAGGGCGCGCATATCGAGTTTGTTTCAGCAATTCGATAACTGTTATCGTTTTATTGTTATCGATTAAAAACGAAAATCTAAATTCAGCTATAAAATTCTATCTAATTCATCTTTCTAGCTAGAGTCTTCAAATTTTGCATTTAGTGTTATGTATACCTTACACAATTTCGGTTTTTGTTAAATTTTTGATGCCAAGCCCCCTTCGCCTCAAATTTGTAACTCCCGTATATCAAATACTAGAGACTTGTGCTTTGGCACATACATACATATGGATGACATGATCACGCCCAACAAGTTTGATCAAAATCGTTACTCTAGAAAAAAAGTTATTAAACATTTAATTTCCCATAACATTGCCATGCAAATAGCAGCCAAAGAACAGCTGACTCAGCGACTGGCGTTTGTGTGTGCTTGCACCTGTGTATGTGTGTGTGTAAGTTTTGTTTGTAATGAACATATATATACTTATGTATATTAAAGAAACGGAAATTGCTTGGAATTGCGGTTCTTCGCATGGTTCAGGGTATACCCTAGTCGAGCGGTCTCGACTAGAGTTTTCTTACTTGTTTTTTTTGGGATGTCGGTTATATAATGTATGTTTTACAATTAGCAACAACTTCTGGTGCAAGTTTTTCCATGTTAGGAAACAAATAATCGCCTATTATTTGCTTAATGTTTTCCTGTGTCTTTCGGTGAGCTCTTTTGTGCTCGCGTAACAATATTTCCACTAGATACTTAGAGTATCGGAAAGTTGTTGCAGAAAAAGTCAAATCAGGCTGTGTTGAATAAAGACACGGATTGACAGCTCGCAGTGAGTTCCGTTGACAACTCCTGCGTTTACTACATCTTGCAATGTTCGTAGAAGAGTGCTACGATCTGAGATTCCAATGATGTGTCTTATTTTGTTCTTAAATAAAAAGAACATTTTTAAGGAAGGAAAATCAGATTGCTCAGCTATTATCTGATTCCTAAAGCAAGTTTACTGGTTTGTCGGTGATCTCAATAGAGCAGGTGTAGTGCTGCTGTTTAGCTGTTAAGTCAATTTTTATATTTCTTAACTGATTTCTGATTTCTTTCCTTAACGTTGTGTCCTTTCAGAGTTCGGTTAATGGTTTTGCTATTGCGGCGTAATTCTTTAGGAATCACCGATAATTGCTAGATAACCCTAGGAACGACCCAAGATCAAACAAGGTTGAAGGTGGCTTGAAGTTTGAGATTGCCTGTACTTTTTGGGAAGATGTTTTAACACTGCCTCTAGTTACGACAAAACCCAAATACTCCACAGTTACCTTGCCATTGTGTCCTTTCAGGAGTTCGGTTAATGGTTTTACTATTGCGGCGTAATTCTTTAGGAATCACCGATAATTGCTAGATAACCCTAGGAACGACCCAAGATCAAACAAGGTTGAAGGTGGCTTGAAGTTTGAGATTGCCTGAGCACATGCAAGCAATGCTCCAAATCACACAACTATTTGCTTCACGAGGATGCAAATAAAAAAGAGACCGTCAGCAGCAATTGTCTAAAAGAAAATAAAGGACATGATACGTTGCTGGCAACAGCGCTCATACGGATTAAAAATAAATCTAGAAAATACGAGCAGCTTAGAGCTCTTATTGATGGGGGTTCACAAAAAACTCTTATATCTGAAGAAGCCGCACAACAGCTGAAACTGCGCCGAATCAAACGAAACGTGGAGGTCCAAGGAATTTCGCAAAACGTTGAAGTCCTGAAAAATAGTGTTTGCTTAACAATCAAGCCCAGAATAGCAAGCAAATTCGTAACCACAACGCAGGCGCTGGTTATGCCATAGCTTCAGAGAACACTACCAAGCAAGAAAATTGACATGGATATCAAAAAGGATTGGATGGGCTGCGAGCTAGCTGACCCACATTTCAATAAATCCAGTAGGATATATGTAATCAGTGGCGTTGATTTACTTCCTTTAATAATGTTGGGAAAAGTTAAGAAAATCAACGAAACTCTGGGACCAAAAACTGAACTCGGATGGATTGTTTCCGGCAACATAGCTAGATCACCGAGTAATGAAGTAATTAGCGCATCAACGACGATGTGCCTAAATGATCTGGAGCGCTTCTGGGAGCTTGAAAGTGACAACAGCGATTTGGAAGACAGCACGGACTGTGAAAAAATTGTCCAAAAGACAACCACAAGGGATGAACAAGGCCGGCTAGTAGTGACCATACCTTTCCGAAAAACTTCGAATTAGGAAACTCTCGGAAACAGGCGATGGCAAGACTACTGCAAATGGAAAATAAATTCAGGAAGCAACCGCAAATCTTCAAGGAGTACAGTGACTTCATGGATCAGTACTTGAAGCTAGGTCACATGGACACTATTGGTCAAGGCAAATACTATATGCCGCATCAAGCAGTGATCAGACCAAACAGTCTTACTACTAAATTAAGAGTAGTGTTTGACGCTTCAGCAAAGACTTCAAATGGACTAAGTCTAAATGATGTGATGTTAGTCGGACCCAAAATTCAAAAAGACATCTTTGATATTTTGATCAAGTGGCGACAATGGAAATATGTCATGACAGCTAATATCGAGAAGATGTATCGTCAGATTAAAGTCAACAAAGATGATCAAGAATATCAATACATACTCTGGAGAGACGGCCCAAATAAGCCAATAAAAGAGTTTCAGCTGACTACAATTACATATGGAACCTCAGCAGCGCCATTTTTAGCTGTGCGGTGTCTTCAAGAATTAGCAAATCAACACTGCTAAGGCAACAACCAAGTAATGATAGCAATCAAAAAAGATTTCTATATTTATGACCTTATCACTGGTGGCGACTCAGTAAGCGATTGCATCAATACGCAAACAGAGCTTCGGAAAATTATGGAAAAAGCGGGAATGCATCTAAGAAAATGGGTATCAAATGGTGACAGAATCATCACTGGAATTAAAGATGGTGACTCAACGGAGAAAATAATTATCAACAAAGACGAGTCATAAAAAACTCTCGGGCTACAATGGGACCCCAAAAAGGATGTCTTCACATTCTTCGTTGATTGCCCAAAATTAGTACACATCACAAAGCGACTAATTTTATCTCAATTGGCGAGAATCTTTGATCCATTGGGATGGCTTACACCGGTCACACTGCAAGGAAAATGTTTTATTATATTGGCAAGAGTACGCAAACGCATTACCAGACTTAGCTCAAATTAATATACAACGCTGGTCTGGAAATCAAGCACTCATGCAACGGAGCTACATGGGTTTTGCGACGCATCAGAAAAGGCGTATGCAGCAGTGGTATATACCAAGGTTGGTACCAAGATCACTTTACTGGCTGCAAAAAGTAAAGTAAACCCAATAAAAACAAGTAAGAAAACTCTAGTCGAGACCGCTCGACTAGGGTATACCCTGAACCCTACGAAGAACCGCGATTCCAAACAATCTCTGTTTCTATGTTCATTACAAACAAAACATACACACACACATACACAGGCGCAAGCACTCACAAGCGCAAATCGTTGCGTCAGCTGTTCTTTGGCTGCTGTTTGCATGGCAATGCTATGGGAAATTAAATGCTTAATAACTTTTTTTCTAGAGTAACGATTTTGATCAAACTTGTTGGGCGTGATCACGTCATCCATATATATGTATGTGCCAAAGCACAAGTCTCTAGTATTTGATATACGGGAGTTACAAATTGGAGGCGAAGGGGGCGTGGCACCCAAAATTTAACAAAAACCGAAATTGCGTAAGACCCAAATAACACTAAATGCAAAATTTGAAGACTCTAGCTAGAAAGATGAAATAGATAGAATTTTTTAGCTTAATTTAGATTTTCGTTTTTAATCGATAACAATAAAACGATAACAGTTATCGAATTTCTGAAACAAACTCGATATGCGCGCCCTATACAGGGACCTACAAAAAAAATTTGAAGTCTCTAGCTATTGTAAGTTCTGAGATCGACGCGTTCATACATACGGACAGACGGACAGACGGACAGACAGACAGACAGACGGACAGGGCTAAATCGACTCGGCTTGTCTCCCTGATCAAGAATATATATACTTTATGGGGTCTGCCACGCCTCCTTCTGCCTGTTACATACATACGCCTTCCAACAAAAACATTATACCCTGATTACCCATTTTCAATGGGTTCAGGGTATAAAAAAAGAAGACAATTCCCAAATTAGAGCTATATGCAGCCCACCTATTAAGCAAGCTGTTAACAAAAATACGAGGAATAGTTGGAGATCACACCAAAACGCTAGCATGGAGTGATTCACAAATAACGCTAGCTTGGATAAAAAAACAAATTCGTCAAAACAAGAGTAGACGAAATTAACGAAAAACTGCCTAACGTTGTCTGGAAATACGTAAAATTGGCAGACAACCCAGCAGATGTCGCCTCAAGACGAATCTCCCCAAAACACTTAGCAGCATGTGCTATATGGTGGAAAGGCCCTGAGTGGTTAACGAAGCAGTCAGATCACTGACCGCAATTTAAAGAAAAGAAGCGATTATAGTAGCAGCTCTAACCACAGAAGAAAACTACCTGATCCCACTCCTAACAAAGTTTTCATCAATTAGTAAGCTAAAGCGTAATCCCATATATATTACGCTTTATAGCAAAATTGAAAGGAAAGAAGCAGCAGACAACTTACCTCACTGTTGACGAATTAGAAGAAGCCAAAACAGTTATTGTAAAACTACAGCAACAACTTGATTTTGGCCAGGATATTCATTGACTCAATTCTGGAAAGCCTCTGGAATCAAAGAGTAGATTGCAAGCGCTCAACCCCTTTCTGGGTATTACGTGGGAGGACGTCTTCAAAATGCAATGGTGCCATACAATGTAAAACACCCAATAATACTAGGAAAACCACAGTTGGGCTGGCTGATAATAAACAACGCTCACAAAAAAACCTTACAAGACGGACTAATACTGATGAGGAACTTCATTCAGAGGGAGTTCTGAATTTTTGGTCTACGAAAAACATTGAAAAAATATCTACGTCAATGTGTTACCTGCATTCGATATAAAAAGGAAACGCACCAGTACTTAAAAATCGGAAAATTGGATCTCTAGACAGATGGAGGCACATGCAACGCATCAAAGCAGAATTCTGGAGAAAATGGAAAGATGAATATTTATCGACACTGCAGCAGCGAACCAAGTGGCGGCAGGACAAGCCAAACCCCATGGAAGGCCAACTTGTGTTATTAAAGCAAGAAAATACGCATCCCGCTAGATGGCCCGTGGGAAAGATAACCAAAACTACAAAAGGACAAGATAACAAAGTCCGAGTAGTAACAATAAAAACAAATATGGGTGAGGTGAAAGGATCAATAAACAGGATCTGTTTACTACCTACTCAAAATAAAGATGAGAAAGGAAACCCGAAAACCCGACGTGAACAGACCAAATCAGCAAAGTTTACGACAGCCAAAGCGACGATCTTCAGCCTACTCATGATACTGCAGGTAGCAAGCACCACAATAACAAGTGCTACTAATACAAGTGCTACAAATCCAAGACATGAATCAACGAACAGCTATGCTAATGGACAATCTTTGAAAAGTAGAAGTCGTATTTTCAAGCTGGCAGTTATTGTTCTACTACAACATGCAAGCATACTTCGAAGTTTTGAAACAAGCATATGAGCTGATGGTTAAAACGGACATAATTTGCGAAAAATTGGGTGAATTCAACGACTACTGTACAACAGTGAGTCAAACCCTCAAATCTAAAATAAAAATCATAAATGAGAAAAACAAAATCATTATACTAACACCGGAGAGAAAAAAGGTTTATAATGTTTTTCGATATTGGCACGGCTAACAGATTAGAGGAAAACATGCAAACAATCATTAAAAACGAAAAACGGCTCAATGATTTTGTAAGCAACCAGACATCAGTGATCAATGCAACGTCAAACCTGATACAAGCTACGACAGAAGAAGTAAATAAAAACTTTGAAAGAGTCACAACAGAAATAAACAAAATGGCAAGCACAATGAAAGAAAACTTCTACGTTTACAAAGAGTCCGTAAAATTCTTCATATTAATCACACAAGTGCGCAACTGGATTGATGAAACCGAAAACCTTCAGTCAGCAGTGATTGGCCTTATGACGGATATAAACCAAGGAAGAGTTCATCCGTCCCTGGTGGAACCAAATAAAATGTTGGCGGAACTCAACGAGATTGAAAAGAAGCTCCAAGGAAACCAACTTCTTCCCGGCGGAAATTCTCCGAAGAGGCTTAAACTCATATACAAACTGATGAAGGCTCAAGTGATGTTTAAGGACAATACACTGATCATCGATGCAAGACTGCCAATATACATCAATCAGCATGCAAGTCTTTTCGAATCAATACCGATACCACTGGTCCTTGACGGAAGAAAAGTCATTCCGAGAACTAAAACGAAGTTCCTTATCTTCAATACGGAAATGGATGCGTATCACTCAATGACTGAAACGGATGTAAATCGTTGTCAGCACGAAGACGAGGACACTTACCTATGCGAGGGAAGTTGGGCATGGAATGATGCAGACGACGAAAGTTGTGAACTGTCACCCTTAAAACCAAGCAACAAGCAGCCGTGCCATATGACCGAGTATGAGGAAGATACATTTGTTAAAAAACTAAATGGAAAAAACCGATGGCTCTTTAAGGTATTTGAAAAGAAGTCAGCCCACATCGTATGCGGAAAGTTCGAGGAAATGGCTTTGCTACCCAACCAAGGCATAATTGAGCTACATGCTGGATGCTCAGGAAGGATAGGCAAAATTTATATCTTAACGCCGCAGGAGGTAGGGTCAACAAATACTGAAGAGTACAGCCCAGTTTTCCTCAAAATAATCGACCACAATAACACATGGATCCCGACGCCGCTACACAACATTAAAATAAATAACTCAGTGGAACTAAAACAGTTGCAACAAAACATAAGGGATCTGTACCGTCAAAAAGTCCACATTGAAGATCTGGTCTTCCATACAATGAATGGACACATCTCTTTAGGATTAGTAATAATAACAATAATTAAGAGGAGAAACCAGAGACAGCAACTGCTAGCTGTCACATTTTATGGCCCCCCGCAGAATGTTCATGCATAAACATAAGAATGTTCAGGCACAAACATACAAATGCATAACAATTAAAAGAGAAACCCGACGCGCTAAGAATACAAACTAATTGAAAAATGCCTCCCACGCACTTGTCGATTAGAAGGGAACGCAACATACAGAAACAAGGGCCACATGGGTTGACACTAAAATTATATACGTGCACGCAGAGCCTTACAAACTCAGCGCTAGGCTAAGGTTACATAATTTAAGCTATGATTTATGCATGAGTCAGGGTATAAAATACCTGCCTCAGAAGAATAAAGACTCAGTACAAAACTAACCCCCACCGCAGTTTAAGTGTATTCAACTACTTTGTGTTAACTCCTCCGTCAGCTAAGTGAAGGGCGACATCGGTCTTCTTAGCGTTTGATAGCAGGTTTCCTATGATTGCATTGCTCGTTGGTGAACCTTGAACGCGAATCCCAAACAAATGAAGACGATAGCAAAGGTAGCACCACAGCTCCATATGGGCGTGTAAGTCAATCCGGATTGTAGCTGATCGATATGTTGGAAATTCGTCATGCTTAACTCGTGCACGAATGGCAAACTAAAATGTTCTCGGTGCTGGGTGACAACTTGGGAGACTGCTGAAATCGTTGGTTTTCTTCTGAGTACGCCGTAGTGATTCACGTACTGCGTTTTGCTTACGATGATTGTGTCGTCGAAGTTCACCAGATATGTTGCAGAGATAGGCCTCGCTGAACTTGTGTAACCTGTTATAGTTACTGTTGCGTCGTTGATAATGGTGGCACCATCGTCTATCACCATTACCTCCTCCAGATGTCCAGGTCGAGTGTTGCATTGTACCACCGTACCAAACGTAGTGCCCACCGTCGCTTCACATTCTCCAACCGCAAGGATGTCTGCACCACAGCCGGCAACGATGTTGGTGTCTTCGAAGTCTAAAACTCTGCCAGAATATTGTACGGGAAAAACGGATTTTTTTACATACTAACTTAGGTATAGGGTATTTAATAAAGAAATACAAAACAAGTAAGAACGTTGCTGTCGGACGCAACCGAAAGCAGCACACAGGGGCATCTATCACATTATATTTTTTAAAATTTAACCTTAAATCCCCACTGTCGCCGCTTAAATTAGCTGCAGACTAAAACTTTTCATTGAAGGTGGCTTAGAACCCTTACCTTAGCAAAAACACGCACCTAAATCGAGAGAGGTGGCAATTCTCAAAATGAGAGAGGTGGCAACTCTGAAAATGTGATATACATAAGTTCGTTGGCGAGCGTAGAGGTGTGGGCTCGAACCCCGGTGCGGTCATGTTGATATTTTTGTTATATTTTCTTTATTTAGTAATTTTGTATTAATAAAATATTCTTTTCAAACACATATATAATTTGGCAAATCAAAAGACAAGGTCAAAGGTCACAAAGTCATTATGTGGCGCGTTATTGGCTCAGAAGCTGCAGATGTTTCAGTTTTGATTTGCCACGCCCCCAGTGGCCGTAGACAAATAATTTTTGGCATGTGCATAGAGTGGGCGTTTAATAATATAACTGTAAAGTTTGTGTGCTTACATTCGAAAAATGCGAAAATTACAGGGTATTTTTCTGTATGTCGCGCCCCTTTTGGGGCGTAACAATAATTTTTGGGGAATCGATAGAGGAGGCCCGCAATAACCTGGCATCCAATTTTGAAGCTTCCAGCACTAAAACTGTGGGAGATATAAGCTGATATCTTTTGCCACGCCCCCTGAGGGCGTAGATATATACGCCATACCTTTTCGATTGTGGGATGTTAACCCGAGTATATATACCAAGTCTCAAGTCTCTAGCATCAATAGTGCTCAAAATCTAGCGAAACTAGTAAAATAACTATGTATTCAGATCCGATTTGCCACGCCCCTAGTAGGCGTGGCCATACAAATTTTTTAGGCGATCTTTATAGGATCGTAACAGTAACCCACGTGCCAAATTTCTAGCTTTAAAACTGTAGAAGATACAGTTTGACCCGATTTGCCACGCCCCCAATGGGCGTAGATATATCCGCCATAGCTTTTTGATTTTGGGATGTCGACATGAGTGTTCAGTTAAAATCTCAACTCTCTAGACCTTTTGGAAGTAGTGTTTCTGAGATACAGGAAAATGCTTTTTCCGATTTGCCACGCCCCTAGTGGGCGTATCGGGAAAATCTTGACACTTTATCAGACGAGGGTATACACGAGTATATATTTCAAATTTCAAGTCTCTAGCTTCAATAGCGTGGAAATGGTTTGCGTTCATACGGACAGACGGACCGACGGACGGACAGCATGACGGACATTGCACAAACCCAATATACTATATCACTACGTGAAATAGTATAATAATGTTAGCCTTAGTAGTAGCTACTTATATGCTAATATTTTTTAATTACTTAAATGCCATCTCCTGATCATCTATATTGATTAGCATCGCTGTTTTCTGTTTTTAGCCAAAATTGTGTCATAGCCAAAATATGGTCAATGTCGGTTTGGTCCGTTTTACTTATTGAATTTAGTAATTTTGTCAATTCGTTGAGTCGAGATTGAAATTTGGAGTTTAATAATCCCTGCTATCACCTTAAGGGCTGTTGCTAACAGGTTAATGCTGCGGGCCATTCTATGGTAATACCCGTGATCAGTACGTCATTTATATGTTGTTATTTGAATGCTATAAATATTGTGAAAATGGTTTACAAGTTGAAGAAGTTTGGTTTTGATATCAACAATAGCTCTTGAGAAAATTGGCAAATTGGAGAATTTATCGAAAGTATTTTTTGTCTGTGGAAAATACATCGGCATGTAAACGTTCTCCTAAAAAGGTGGGAATGGATGGTTCGCCTAAAATCTTTTTATACCCTGAACCCATTGAAAATGGGAAATCAGGGTATAATGTTTTTGTTGAAAGGCGTATGTATGTAACAGGCAGAAGGAGGCGTGGCAGACCCCATAAAGTATAAATATTCTTGATCAGGGAGACAAGCCGAGTCGATTTAGCCCTGTCCGTCTGTCCGTCTGTCCGTCCGTCCGTCTGTCCGTATGTATGAACGCGTCGATCTCAGAACTTACAATAGCTAGAGACTTCAAATTTTTTTGTAGGTCCCTGTATAGGGCGCGCATATCGAGTTTGTTTCAGAAATTCGATAACTGTTATCGTTTTATTGTTATCGATTAAAAACGAAAATCTAAATTCAGCTATAAAATTCTATCTAATTCATCTTTCTAGCTAGAGTCTTCAAATTTTGCATTTAGTGTTATGTATACCTTACACAATTTCGGTTTTTGTTAAATTTTTGATGCCAAGCCCCCTTCGCCTCAAATTTGTAACTCCCGTATATCAAATACTAGAGACTTGTGCTTTGGCACATACATACATATGGATGACATGATCACGCCCAACAAGTTTGATCAAAATCGTTGCTCTAGAAAAAAAGTTATTAAACATTTAATTTCCCATAGCATTGCCATGCAAATAGCAGCCAAAGAACAGCTGGCTCAGCGACTGGCGTTTGTGTGTGCTTGCACCTGTGTATGTGTGTGTGTAAGTTTTGTTTGTAATGAACTTATGTATATTAAAGAAACGGAAATTGCTTGGAATTGCGGTTCTTCGCATGGTTCAGGGTATACCCTAGTCGAGCGGTCTCGACTAGAGTTTTCTTACTTGTTTTTTTTGGGATGTCGATTATATAATGTATGTTTTACAATTAGCAACAACTTCTGGTGCAAGTTTTTCCATGTTAGGAAACAAATAATCGCCTATTATTTGCTTAATGTTTTCCTGTGTCTTTCGGTGAGCTCTTTTGTGCTCGCGTAACAATATTTCCACTAGATACTTAGAGTATCGGAAAGTGGTTGCAGAAAAAGTCAAATCAGGCTGTGTTGAATAAAGACACGGATTGACAGCTCGCAGTGAGTTCCGTTGACAACTCCTGCGTTTACTACATCTTGCAATGTTCGTAGAAGAGTGCTACGATCTGAGATTCCAATGATGTGTCTTATTTTGTTCTTAAATAAAAAGAACATTTTTAAGGAAGGAAAATCAGATTGCTCAGCTATTATCTGATTCCTAAAGCAAGTTTACTGGTTTGTCGGTGATCTCAATAGAGCAGGTGTAGTGCTGCTGTTTAGCTGTTAAGTCAATTTTTATATTTCTTAACTGATTTCTGATTTCTTTCCTTAACGTTGTGTCCTTTCAGAGTTCGGTTAATGGTTTTGCTATTGCGGCGTAATTCTTCAGAAAACACTGAAAATAGCTAGATAACCCTAATAACGACCCAAGATCAAACAAGGTTGAAGGTGGCTTGAAGTTTGAGATTGCCTGTACTTTTTGGGAAGATGTTTTAACACTGCCTCTAGTTACGACAAAACCCAAATACTCCACAGTTACCTTGCCGTTGTGTCCTTTCAGGAGTTCGGTTAATGGTTTTACTATTGCGGCGTAATTCTTTAGGAATCACCGATAATTGCTAGATAACCCTAGGAACGACCCAAGATCAAACGAGGTTGAAGGTGGCTTGAAGTTTGAGATTGCCTGTACTTTTTCGGAAGATGTTTTAACACCGCCTCTAGTTACGAGAAAACCCAAATACTCCACAGTTTTCTTAAAAAACTTGGACTTTTCTTGGGATATTCTCATGCCAGCTTCTTAAAGACTATTTACGATCCAGTCAATGTGCTTGACATGATCCTCTTTACTTTCCTGTAATCCTTACTTTTGTGTTAACTTATTATATGTATTATACGTATATTCGCAATCTATAGCGCCAACTAGTAGACTAAACTTGCACTACACTAAGACTTGCGGTTCTTTGAATTTGCTAGAAGCACGCAGTTCAATATGAGTGTGTGCACTCGTATAGGAAAACTACGCTGAGAGCTGCTGGTCACATTTGTTTGCCGTTAAGCCAAACGTTTTGATTTTTTCCCAATTAAAAAAATGTAAACTCATTCCTATGCTGGCTATTTATACCCTGAACCCATTGAAAATGGGAATTCAGGGTATAATGTTTTTGTTGGAAGGAGTATGTATGTAACAGGCAGAAGGAGGCGTGGCAGACCCCATAAAGTATATATATTCTTGATCAGACAGACAATCCGAGTCGATTTAGCCCTGTCCGTCTGTCTGTCCGTCTGTCTGTCCGTCTGTCCGTATGTATGAACGCGTCGATCTCAGAACTTACAATAGCTAGAGACTTCAAATTTCTTTTGTAGGTCCCTGTATAGGGCGCGCATATCGAGTTTGTTTCAGAAATTCGATAACTATCATCGTTTTAATGTTATCGATTAAAAACCGATATCTTCATTTAGTTATAAAATTCTATTTAATTCATCTTTCTAGCTAGAGTCTTCATATTGTGCATTTAGTGTTATTTTGGCCTTACGCAACTTCGGTTTTTGTTAAATTTTAGGTGCCACGCCCCCTTCGCCTCAACTTTGTAACTCCCGTATATCAAATATTAGAGACTTGTGCTTTGGCACATACATACATATGGATGACATGATCACGCCCAACAAGTTTGATCAAAATCGTTACTCTAGAAAAAAAGTTATTAAACATTTAATTTCCCATGTGATTGGCATGCAAATAGCAGCCAAAGAACAGCTGACGCACCGACTGGCGTTTGTGTGTGCGTTCGCCTATGTGTGTGTGTATGTATGTGTTGCTTGTAATGAACATACATATACATATGTTTTATAAAAGAAACGGAGAATGCACGGAATAGCGTTTCTTCGCAGGGTTCAGGGTATACCCTAGTCGAGCGGTCTCGACTAGAGTTTTCTTACTTGTTATTTTATACCCTGAACCCATTGAAAATGGGAATTCTCTCCGTCCGTCCGTCTGTCCGTATGTATAATCGCGTCGCTCTCAGAACCTTTAAGAGCTAGAGATCTATGTAGGTTCCTGTATAGCACGAAAAGATCGAGTTTGTTTCAGAAATTCGATAACTGTTATCGTTCTATTGTTATCGATTAAAAACGAAAAGCTAAATTAAGCAATAAAATTCTATATAATTCAACTTTCTAGCTAGAGTCATCAAATTTTGCACTTAGTGTTATGTAAGCCTTTCGGTTTTTATTAAATTTTGGGTGCCACGACCCCTTCGTCTCAAATTTGTAAGTCCCGTATATCAAATACTAGAGACTTTTGCTTTGGCACATACATACATATGGATGACATGATCACGCCCAACAAGTTTGATCAAAATCGTTACTCTAGAAAAAAAGTTATTAAAGGCAAATAACACTAAATGCAAAATTTTAAGACTCTAGCTAGAAAGATGAATTAGATAGAATTTTATAGCTTAATTTATATTTTCGTTTTTAATCGATGACAATAAAACGATAACAGTTATCGAATTTCTGAAACAAACTCGATCTTTTCGTGTTATACAGGAACCTACATAAAAAATTTCAAGTCTCTAGGTTCTGAGAACGACGCGTTCATACATACGGACAGACCGACAGATGGACATGCCTATATCAACTCGGCTTGTCATCCTGATCAAGAATATATATACTTTATGGGGTCTGCCACGCCTCCTTCTGCCTGTTACATACATACACATTTCAACAAAAACATTATACCCTGAATTCCCATTTTCAATGGGTTCAGGGTGTAAAAAGTCATACATGTTCAACTTTAGCATCATATTTTGTTTCTTTACAATATATTTTCCTGATTGTATTCTTAAATAAAATATATATTAACAACTAAGAAACCTCTAGACGACACCGCTCGACTAGGGGATCCTACAAACCTTGCGAAGAAACGCTATTTCTAAGAATCGCAACCATTATCCGTTACTTTTATATGTACATACATATGTAGCAACACATACACACACAGACGCACGCACAAGCACAGAGTCTGCAAGCTGTGCATTTTAACTCAGGAAATGCGCTCAGGCTGCAAGGCGCCATAATATGAGATATTAAATGTTTATTAACTTTTTTTGTAGACTTACGTTTTTAATTAGACTTGCAGAGCGTGATTTTGTCATGCATGTGTGTATTTGCCAAACCACAAGTGTATAGTTACATACATTTGACTCTTACATGCATTTAAAAAAAAAAAAAAACATATCCTGATTTCAATGGGTTCAGGGTATAATAATAAAATCAAATTTACAGCAAAAACATAAAAGTTATTAAAATCAAAAATAGACACCAATTATTAGTTGTCTATTAATAGTTTGCAAAATGCATATAATATTATGAGATCGATATTTCTTTAACATAAATATGGAATTGACTTATATTTGGTATGTGGTATGTAGCTGTGGTAATCCCAACAAAAATGTATTTGTAATTTCCCTCTTTATAAACCTACGATCTCTCCAATAGTCTCCATAGTATTACGAATCAATAAACCAAACTCCTATTAGATTAAGTTGCCTTACTGGTAATGGAGCGCTGAAAATTTGTATATTTCGTCAAATAAAGATGATATTCTTATTATGAAAAAAAAAAAAATACGTCTGAGTCTCAACATCGACTATATTATGGCATTTATATCGTAGTATTGCGCTATTTTGCGCCACTCCACGTTTATGCAACGAAATAAATGATTTTTCGAGGTTGGACTTCGTTTTGCCACCTTTTTCTTCAGTAATGCTTACAAATTCTCAATAGGATTGAGATCTGGGCTCTGGGGTGGGGTGTCATTAGCTTTTCCACAGTTATAAAGCAGCCTGCGACACAGCAGCAATTTGTGCTTCGGATCATTGTCCTGATACAGCTTGTATTTCAGTTTTCTGGTGTTTTCCGGATCAACGCACTTCTGTGCGCACTTTCTGTCAACTCGTCTTTTAAAGTGTCCAAATAAAACTCCTTGATCATAATATCGTCGAATTTTCGCAGCTCTCCTACACCTTTGGAAGAAGTACAGCTCCAAACCATGACTTAAATCTTGCCAAACTTAACAGTAGGCACACTGTTTTTGGTTTTCACCAAACATTTCCAGGGCCATCATTGAAGTACAACATTATCTTTGTCTCGTCGCAAAAAACTATATTATTCCAATAGTCCAGAGAATTGTCAACATTAAGTTTTGCGAGCGTCAAACGTTTCTCAATATTTATAGAAGACAACAAGGGCTTTTTCTAACAACGGCTCTTGCCAAATGTGATGAGTATTTGTGGAAATTGAGTACTTTTCTCACAGCCTCTAGACGCACTGTCTTCTGAAGGCTTATTTTAATGTCAGTAACCAAACTTTGAGGCTTTTTTTAGGTTTGTTTTCCACAGTCTTCAGGATTTGTGAACAATTCCGTCGATAGAGTTTTGATGGTCTGCCTTTAGAGCTGCTTAATTCCAGTCAATTTTCTCTTTTCGCCCGATTGATTATACTGTAAACTCTTCTAAGTTTAACATTAAACATTTCAGCTAACTCCTTGCTGATATAATTAAAATATTAAAATCAAATTGTCATCGGTGCGTTTACCAGGCATTGCAAAAACTTCAAATTTTATGTAAAGTTGTTGTGATTCCAAGAAATTATCAAAACAAATGAATTCACGGAAGACTGGCGAAATAAAACGCGACATTTCGTTTTTGATTTTGATGTCCTGTTATCCTTTTTCCCGTCTTTTTATACCCTACATTTTGGATGACACTGCTCCCTCGATAAAGTTTTTAATCGATAACATTTAAACGATTATGGTCTTTTTTTCAAACAAACTCGATCTTTTCCTGCAATACAGGAACCAATATAAAACATTTAAAGTCTCTATCTCTTATAGGTTCTGAGATCGACGCATTCAAACATACTGACAGACGGACATGGATATCTCAACACGGCTCGTCGAGCCGAAAATTATATTTAAATTATTCAAAGTAGATTTGCCAGATCATCAAATTTCTCCCCATCATGTTTGGGAACTTTGAGTGATTACACGAAGAATATCTGAAAGCAGGGATTTAATTAATGTAAGATTATATGCAGCAAGAATATTATAATCAATTAGCTTATTATCCCGAATACTATCCTCAATATTACCAGGAACAATGCTACCCACAAACCTCAGACGACACATACATACAAACAGCCACAACCGAACATGAAACAGAGCAATCAAATGAAATAGAAATCGAGAAAGCCGAAAATTTTCAGCTGCCAGCCTCGGAAACCAACAATACATAATTATCACTTATAAAAGCAAAAATTTTACATGTTTAATAGATACAGGATCTACTGTCAATATGATGACATCCAATGTTTATATCCTGAACCCATTGAAAATGGGAAATCAGGGTATGATGTTTTTGTTGGAAGGCGTATGTATGTAACAGGCAGAAGGAGGCGTCGAGACCGCTCGGCTAGGGGTATACCCACGCCCCCAGTGGCCGTAGACAAATAATTTTTGGCATGTTCATAGAGTGGGCGTTTAAGAATATAACTGTAAAGTTTGGATGCTTACATTCCAAAAAAGCGAAAATTACAGGTTATTTTTCTGTATGTCACGCCCCTTTTGGGGCGTAACAATAATTTTTGGGGAATCGATAGAGGAGGCCCCCAGTAACTTAGCATCCAATTATGAAGCATCTAGCACTAAAACTGTGGGAGATATAAGCTGATATTTGTTGCCACGCCCCCTGAAGACGTAGATATATCCGCCATACCTTTTCGATTGTGGGATGTTAACCCGAGTATATATACCAAGTCTCAAGTCTCTAGCATCAATAGTGCTCAAAATATAACGAAACTAGTAAAGTCACTATATATTCAGATCCGATTTGCGACGCGATCTTTATAGGATCGTAACAGTCCCCCACGTGTCAAATTTGGGCGTTCTAGCTTTAAAACTGTAGAAGATACAGTTTGACCCGATTTACCACGCCCCCAATGGGCGTAGATATATCCGCCATAGCTTTTTGATTTTGGGATGTCGACATGAGTGTTCAGTTAAAATCCTAACTCTCTAGCCCTTCTAGAAGTAGTGTTTCTGAGAAACAGAAAAATGCATTTTCCGATTTGCCACGCCCCTAGTGGGCGTATCGGGAAAATCTTGACACTTTATCAGATAAGGGTACACACGAGTATATATTTCAAATTTCAAGTCGCTAGCTTCAATATCGTGGAAATGGTTTGCGTTCACATTGCACAAACCCAATATACTATATCACTACGTGAAATAGTATAAAAATGCACAGCGAGACACATAGGAACACACTCATCAATAAGACGGATTCGTATAACGTAGACCAATCTGTTGCACTAATAACTTGGTTAAGCAAAGCATTATTGCACTTATTGTAACAACGACGTTTTGATGGAGTAGGTTCACAAATGGGAGGAGTACTTAGGGACAGAGATACCTCCAATTTAGGATGGTAAATATCCGCAGGTAAACAAAAAGGGGATTATCTAGAAACATTAATGAATGAGTCATCATTAATAAAACCAGATCAAGCAATCGATTCAGATGATTTGAGATTGAATTCATCTGAAACATAGAAATAGAAAGCAAATCATCAAAGAAAAAATAATCAAGTATAGGAATAAGGGAATTTGAACTAGGATTCGAGATCCAAGAAGTATACTGGATATTAAAGTCAACCAACACCAGAAAAAAATCATTATGTTTCACATGTCCATAAAATTCTTTAATGCAATTCATAAATTGCGCATAAACTTGAACATCAGAAGAGGGGGATATATGTATGAGCATATACAAAAAGGCAACAACTATATCGACATCATGAGATGCTGAAAAAATAAATGGTTCGGAGAGAATAGTAGATTTAACACCTAATAAGATACCTATACCTCTACGAGTCAGTCGATCATGTCTGTAAATATTGTAATCATTCGAGAGAATCTCACTATTATAAGCATTGGAGCTTAAACACGTTTCAGTCAGGGCGATAATATCAAAACGAACACTGAAACTACTCAAAATACGTCTTCCGAGTTTTGAATTCAGACCACGAACGTTTTGATATATTTAAGAGATCTGTGAAGAAGGTTGAACTGTTATTAGTTTTTTGGCACAATATTAGATGAAGATTGTACCGAGAAAGGGTTTAGCAAAACCGGATACAGCCTATTTCGACTCTTATGCTAAAATTCATGCACAATTACATGAGGAGGAATTCATTTGGCCCGTTGATTTAAAAAGAAGCAATTTCACGAGGAGTCGCAAAATTGAACATCGATATAAAGACTACTGGAATCAGTATAGACTATGGGATATCTAATACTGGGGACCCTGACGCACTGCAAGATGGTGGAATCGCAAGAGAGTCAGAACAAGGTGTAGAAGGCGATAATAAATTAAGAGACACAGGTATAGAAGGTGGTACCAACTTAGATGCAATTGACATCTCAGCTTGAGAAGATTGAAAATCATATTTTTCACTATCATCTAGTTCATTAGACAAGTGTTCTGATATAATAAGTTTTTAAAATGGAACCCGCACCGAATTATACATTTCGGAAAAAAAAATTTTTTTTTCCAAACAAAGTGGACAAGACCACCGTAAACCGCCAGAACCAATTTGAGCAGTGGATATGACCTTATCGTAGTCGCGCCCTGTAAGACCTGCATCATATTCTCACACAGCCAACAATTAACAAATTGCACTTGTGTAGAATCCGAAGTTTGCCGCATAGAGCAAGTTTTTTTACAACAGGTCATATGGGAAATTGGGATTAAACAAACCAAAACGGAAGACTAATGCGTTGAAAGACCAACATACAACATTAGTAAGTAAGAAAACTCTAGTCGAGACCGGTCGACTAGGGTATACCCTGAACCCTGCGAAGAACCGCTATTCCGTGCATTCTCAATTTCTTTTATAAAACATATGTATATATATGTTCATTACACACACACAGGCGCACACACACACAAACGCCAGTCGGTGCGTCAGCTGTTCTTTGGCTGCTTTGCATGGCAATGCTATGGGAAATGAAATGTTTAATAACTTTTTTTTAGTGCAACGATTTTGATCAAACTTGTTGGGCGTTATCATGTCATCCATATGTATGTATGTGCCAAAGCACAAGTCTCTAGTATTTGATATACGGGAGTTACAAATTTGTGGCGAAGGGGGCTTGGCACCCAAAATTTAACAAAAACCGTAATTGCGTAATTCCCAAATAACACTTAATGCAAAATTTGAAGACTCTAGCTAGAAAGATGAATTAGATAGAATTTTATAGCTTAATTTAGATTTTCGTTTTTAATCGATAACAATAAAACGATAACAGTTATCGAATTTCTGAAACAAACTCGATATTTTCGTGCTATACAGGAACCTACATAAAAAATTTCAAGTCTCTAGCTCTAGTAGGTTCTGAGAACGACGCGTTCATACATACGGGCAGCCGGACATACGGACATGGCTATATCAATTCGGCTTGTCATCCTGATCAAGTATATATATACTTTATGGGATCTGCCACGCCTCCTTCTGAATGTTACATACATACGCCTTCCAACAAAAACATTATACCCTGAATTCCCATTTTCAATGGGTTCAGGGTATAAAAACGGAAGATTACATAACAGCTGACGCACCGACTGGCGTTTGTGTGTGCGTTCGCCTATGTGTGTGCGTGTGTATGTGTTGCTTGTAATGAACATACATATACATATGTTTTATAAAAGAAACGGAGAATTCACGGAATAGCGTTTCTTCGCAGGGTTCAGGGTATACCCTAGTCGAGCCGTCTCGACTAGAGTTTTCTTACTTATTCATGTTTGCTTTGCACTTATTTTCTCGCTTTTGAATATACATATGGTAAGCGGCACTTCGTAACTCAATTTCATAAAAAAAGAAGCAAAATGGGCAGAGGTACACAAATTTCCGTAGAATTGCGTAAATTAATTGTAAAATAATATTTAGAACAAAAATCTTATCGAGAAATTGGCCCTATAGTCAACAGATCATGGTCCAGCGTAAGAAGCATTATAGTTCATTACGCATATCAGGGCGGCCAAAAAAATTGGACGATCGCCAGAAGCAGATTGTAGTGTCTACGGTGGCAAAAAATCCACACACCTCAGCTGTGAAGTTGTGCGAAAGCCTTCAAGAATAATTGGCTCTGGAACCCCACACCCCACAAACCGTACGAAATACCCTACATAAGGCTGGATATCATGGTAGTGTTCCTCGTAGCAAGCCTTTTATTTCGAAGATTAACCGAAAGAAAAGGCTAGATTTTGCCAGAGAACACTTGAATAAGTCGGATTCATTTTGGAACTCCATTCTATTTAGTGACGAGTCAAAATTTAATTTATTTGGGTCAGATGGAGCCCAAAAGATCTGGCCAAAGCCTAATAAAGAGCTTAAAGAAAATAATTTGCTCAAAACTGTTAAACACGGTGGAGGTATGTGATGGTTTGCGGGTGTTTTGCTGCTTATGGAGTTGGTAACCTTGCATTTATTGATGTCACTATGGAAAAGCATGTTTATCGAGACGTCTTAAAAGAAAATTTGGGGGCAAGTTTCGAAAAGCTGGGTGTCAATGGCACCAATTGGCTGTTCCAGCAAGACAACGACCCAAAACATTCATCTTTTCTGGTGCAGGAATGGTTAATTAACCATTGCAAGCAGCTGAAGACACCCCCCCAATCACCGGACTTAAACCCCATTGAGCATGTGTGGCACCTGCTTCAGCGATAAATAAGATCTCACCACATAACATCTTTTTCGAAACAAATCTTCGTTCATTCAGGTGTTAAGGTACACCTAGGGCCTTTACTTTTTACATTATTTATCAACGACCTTCCCAGTTGTATTTCTTATTCAAAGATCTTCATGCATGCTGATGACGTAAAACTTTGCCTTTCTTATTCTAACACAATCAATCATCAATGCTTACAAGATGATCTTAATTCCTTCCAACTTTGGTGCTTGGCCAATAGGTTGCGTTTAAATTGTTCTAAATGCTTGACAATGACCTTCTGTCGTACTACTCCATACATTGCTAATTATTCAATTAATAGCGATTCCCTGCAACGCATTTTTTCTGTCAAAGATCTTGGTGTACTTTTCGATACAAAACTTCGCTTCAATACTCATATCTCAACCATTATAAATGAAGCTAAAAGTGTTCTTGGCTTCGTTCAACGTTGGGAAAAAGAGTTCAATGATCCTTTTGTAACCAAACTCCTTTATGTTTCGCTGGTACGACCTATTTTAGAATACTGTTCAATTATCTGGTCTCCACAGCATAAAGTGTACCAGGATCGTATTGAATCGGTTCAAAAACAGTTCCTTCTCTTTGCTCTAAGAAATCTAAGCTGGGACCCTAATCTCCGTCTACCGTCTTATAATTTGATCGTAGGTAATATTGATTTGTCCTTCTTGTTAATGAAAGTTGATTTCTCGGTTCCTTCAAGAACAACTAGGCACTTTCGTCCGTTGCATTTACCACTGCTCACATCGGATTACTCGTTGCACAGTGCTTTTCATGTATTATGTGCGAATTATAATAAATTATATCACGTTTTTATACTATTTCACGCAGTGATATAGTATATTGGGTTTGTGCAATGTCCGTCATGCTGTCCGTCCGTCTGTCCGTCTGTCCGTATGAACGCAAACCATTTCCACGCTATTGAAGCTAGAGACTTGAAATTTGAAATATATACTCGTGTATACCCTCGTCTGATAAAGTGTCAAGATTTTCCCGATACGCCCACTAGGGCGTGGCAAATCGGAAAAAGCATTTTCCTGTATCTCAGAAACACTACTTCCAAAAGGTCTAGAGAGTTGAGATTTTAACTGACATCCCAAAATCAAAAAGCTATGGCGGATATATCTACGCCCATTGAGGGCGTGGCAAATCGGGTCAAACTGTATCTTCTACAGTTTTAAAGCTAGAACGCCCAATTTGGCACGTGGGTTACTGTTACGATCCTATAAAGATCGCCTAAAAAATTTGTATGGCCACGCCTACTAGGGGCGTGGCAAATCGGATCTGAATACATAGTTATTTTACTAGTTTCGCTAGATTTTGAGCACTATTGATGCTAGAGACTTGAGACTTGGTATATATACTCGGGTTAACATCCCACAATCGAAAAGGTATGGCGTATATATCTACGCCCTCAGGGGGCGTGGCAAAAGATATCAGCTTATATCTCCCACAGTTTTAGTGCTGGAAGCTTCAAAATTGTATGCCAGGTTACTGCGGGCCTCCTCTATCGATTCCCCAAAAATTATTGTTACGCCCCAAAAGGGGCGTGACATACAGAAAAATACCCTGTAATTTTTGCATTTTTCGAATGTAAGCACACAAACTTTACAGTTATATTCTAAAACGCCCACTCTATGCACTCTATAAATATTTTATTAATACAAAATTACTAAATAAAGAAAATATAACAAAAATATCAACATGACCGCACCGGGGTTCGAGCCCACACCTCTACGCTCGCCAACGAACTTAAATCACATTTTCTGAGTTGCCACCTCTCTCATTTTGAAAGTTGCCACCTCTCTTATTTTGAGAGATGCCACATCTCTCGATTTAGGTGCGTGTTCTTGCTAAGGTAAGGGTTCCAAGCTTCGATTCTAATTGAAACTGTCTGGCTACCTCCAATGAAAAGTTTTAATCTGCAGCTAATTTAAGCGGCGGCAGTGGGGATTTAAGGTTAAATTTAAAAAAATGTAATGTGATAGATGCGCCTGTGTGCTGTTGGGGCGTGAAATAGTATTTCGCTGTCGGTTGCGTCCGACAGCAACGTTCTTACTTGTTTCCTCTTAACTCTCTCTCTTCCTCTGATCAAATCCTTCCTTTCAGCTTTTCTTATCCATCAAAGTACCCAATCATGATGGTGGATAAATTTGTTATTAAGGCATATCTGCCAATACAAAATTTATTATATATATATTTTTACAGCTATGCGTCTCTATATTTTATTTTTAATTTTCTTTGAATGCCTCTATCATCAATTCTCTTTAGTTCAATAATATCACTGATCATGTAGGGCTGTGAACTGGGGCATAGCCGGCCGGACTGGCAAATAAAATACCCCCATCGGGTTGGTAATATTTTGAATCATTTAATCTCTTTGCTCTCAGGCTTTAAACAAAATTGTTAGTTTGTGTTTAAGTTGACACTCGATTTTTGTCAAGTATTTTTTAATAAATAAATAATAAATAAATAACATCAAAGGATTCCCTGAAAGAGGCCTTATCCGCTGAGTGGGGCAAAATCAGTGCTTCTGAAACATCAAAACTGGTTAGTAGTATAAAGAGATGTTTTCAGATCGTTATTGAAGCTAAAGGTGGACCCACAAAGTACTAGCGTCATCCAAACTCTATGGAGCGAGCAGTTTACGATACTTGTGCCAATACTTATTTGATGAAAATTTGTGCCTATTTTTATACCCTGAACCCATTGAAAATGGGAAATCAGGGTATAATGTTTTTGTTGAAATGTATGTAACAGGGAGAAGGAGGCGTGGCAGACCCCATATATATTCTTGATCAGGGAGAGAAGCCGAGTTGATATAACCGTCCGTCCGTCTGTCCGTCTGTCCGTATGTATGAACGCGTCGTTCTCAGAACCTATAAGAGCTAGAGACTTGAAATTTTTTATGTAGGTTCCTGTATATTACGATTTGATCGAGTTTGTTTCAAATAATCGATAACTATCATCGTTTTAATGTTATCGATTAAAAACCGAAACCTTCATTTAGTTATAAAAATCTATTTAATTTATCTTCAAATTTAGCATTTATTGTTATTTGAGCCTTCTGCAATTTCGGTTTTTGTTAAATTTTGGATGCCAAGCCCTCAAATTGCCCCTTCGCCTCAAATTGCTAAATCACGTACACACATATGAATGTCATGTCACGCCCAACAAATTTGATCAAAATCGTTCGACTAGAAAAAAAGTTATTACAGCAGCAGCGAAGCTGATGAGTCATAATTCACAGTTAGCAGATTGTGTGCTTGTGAGTGCTTCTGTGTGTGTTCTTGTGCGTGCGTCTGTGTGTGTATGTATTGTTTGCTACATATGTACATACATATAAAAGTTACGGAGAATGTTAGCGGCTCTTGGGAATCGCAGTTCTTCGCAGGGTTCAGGGGATCTCTTTGTCGAGCAGTCTCGACTAGAGCACTCTTACTTGTTTTGTTTATAACTTCTTCTTTTATTTTTTGGGTATCTAACTTTGGTTGTCCAACATAAAGAAATATGTGTGCAGGTGTTTGTCCAGTTGTGTCATGTTTTGTTTTGTGATTGTAAATGTAAAAAATAGTCTCTATTTTACTAAGTTTGTTTTCTTCGTCAGAGTGTTTATTATTCTTATTTTTTCGTTTATTGTTTTGTGTAGCCGTTCGATGTCTGCTATTCCTGTTTTTGTAGTATTTAATTGTATTTCTATTCCTTCACTTTCAAGCCATTTTTCAAGCTGGAAAATGCGCCGCCTCGGTCAGCTTTTAATAATATTGGTTTTCCTAGTTGATTAAACATACGCATTAATGCGTTCTTGCATTCTATCCAATCTTTAGTTTTAATATTCTCAAGCGTAGCGAATTTCGAATAAACGTCTATACAACTAAGATAATGTTTACCTTCAGCGGAATAAATGTCTATTACAAATTTATCGCGACAATGTTCGGGTTTGGGGGTAATTTTCATAGGCATGTTTAATTTTATACCCTGAACCCATTGAAAATGGGAATTCAGGGTATAATGTTTTTGTTGAAAGGCGTATGTATGTAACAGGCAGAAGTAGGCGTGGCAGACCCCATAAAGTATATATATTCTTGATCAGGATGACAAGCCGAGTTGATATAGCCATGTCCGTCTGTCCGTCTGTCCGTCCGTCCGTCCGTCTGTCCGTCTGTCCGTATGTATGAACGAGTCGTTCTCAGAACCTACAAGAGCTAGAGACTTGAAATTTTTTATGTAGGTTCCTGTATATCACGAATAGATCGAGTTTGTTTCAGAAACTGGTATCGTTTTATTGTTATCGATTAAAAGCGAAAATCTAAATTCAGCTATAATATTCTATCTAATTCATCTTTTTAGCTAGAGTCCTCAAATTTTGCATTTAGTGTTATTTTGGTCTTACGCAATTTCGGTTTTTGTTAAATTTTGGATGCCACGCCCCCTTCGCCCCATATTTGTAACTCCCGTATATCAAATACTTGGGACTTGTGCTTTGGCACATACATACATATGGATGACATGATCACGCCCAACAAGTTTGATTAAAATCGTTGCTCTAGAAAAAAAATTTATTAAACTTTTAATTTCCCATAACATTGCCATGCAAATAGCAGCCAAAGAACAGCTGACACCCCGACTTGCGTTTGTGTGTGTGCCTGTGCGTGTGTGTGTATGTTTGGCTTGTAATGAACATACACATACGTATGAATATAATAGAAGCGAAGAATGCTTGGAATAGCGGTTCTTCGCAGGGTTCAGGGTATACCCTAGTCGAGCGGTCTCCACTAGAGTTTTCTTACTTGTTAAAAATATGTTATATGTTATAATGGGGCGTGAAGAAGTTTTTCGCTGTCGGTTGCGTCCGACTGCAACGTTCTTACTTGTTTTTGTTAGTTTTATATTTATTTTATTTCATTTTGATTTTTGTTAAAGTTTCCCAAATATTTAAATTGAGGTTAGGTGCACTCAAAACCATTAAATGAATGGATTTACATTTTTAAAAATTGGCAAAAATGTAATAAAATATGTTAAAGTTAAGCTGAAAGTTTCATTCGAATCCAATACTTCGCGCAGAAGTTATTAAAGAAAACAGTTGGCTAATCGATTCGAGATCCAAGAAGTTTACGGGATATTAAAGTCAACCAACACCAGAAAAAAATAATTATGTTTCACATGTCCATAAAATTCTTTAATGCAATTCATAAATTGCGCATAAACTTGAACATCAGAAGAGGGGGATATATGAGCATATACAAAAAGGCAGCAACTATATCGACATCATGAGATGCTGAAAAAATAAATGGTTCGGAGAGAATACTAGATTTAACACCTAATAAGATACCTATACCTCTACGAGTCAGTCGATCATGTCTGTAAATATTGTAATCATTCGAGAGAATCTCACTATTATAAGCATTGGAGCTTAAACACGTTTCAGTCAGGGCGATAATATCAAAACGAACACTGAAACTACTCAAAATACGTCTTCCGAGTTTTGAATTCAGACCACGAACGTTTTGATATATTTAAGAGGTCTGTGAAGAAGGTTGAACTGTTATTAGTTTTTTTGGCACAATATTAGATGAAGATTGTACCGCGAAAGGGTTTAGCAAAACCGGAGACAGCCTATTTCGGCTCTTATGCTAAAATTCATGCACAATTACGTGAGGAGGGATTCATTTGGCCCGTTGATTTAAAAAGAAGCAATTTCACGAGGAGTCGCAAAATTGAACATCGATATAAAGACTTTAGCTTTTGATTTACTGAAAATGAAAACAAAACAGCTTCACATGTCGTGTCGGATGAGAGTCTGGATAAGAACACTTGCTTTCGGGGAGAAAGGACAGATGAAGTAGGTTTGGTAAGTGTGGGAAAAATGGCCAGAGTGTTGTTCGTAGTTTGAGCAACAGATGGAGATAAAGGAGTTGGAATCAGTATAGACTATGGGATATCTAATACTGGGGACCCCTGACGCACTGCAAGATGGTGGAATCGCAAGAGAGTCAGAACAAGGTGTAGAAGGCGATAATAAATTAAGAGACACGGGTATAGAAGGTTGTACCAACTTAGATGTAATTGACATCTCAGCTTGAGAAGATTGAAAATCATATTTATCACTATCATCTAGTTCATTAGACAAGTGTTCTGATATAATAAGTTTTTAAAATGGAACCCGCACCGAATTATACATCTCGAAAAAAAATTTTAACGATTAAAAATGTCGATTAAAAATGTTATCAGAATGAAGCTTGTATGTAGAGTCCCCAAATTTTTAGACTTTTTCACGAAGTGTAAAGAGTCTATTGGTTTTGTGCAATGTCCGTCATGCTGTCCGTCTGTTCATATGAATGCCACGCCCCCTTCGCCCCATATTTGTAACTCCCGTATATCAAATACTTGGGACTTGTGCTTTGGCACATACATACATATGGATGACATGATCACGCCCAACAAGTTTGATTAAAATCGTTGCTCTAGAAAAAAAATTTATTAAACTTTTAATTTCCCATAACATTGCCATGCAAATAGCAGCCAAAGAACAGCTGACACCCCGACTTGCGTTTGTGTGTGTGCCTGTGCGTGTGTGTGTATGTTTGGCTTGTAATGAACATACACATACGTATGAATATAATAGAAGCGAAGAATGCTTGGAATAGCGGTTCTTCGCAGGGTTCAGGGTATACCCTAGTCGAGCGGTCTCCACTAGAGTTTTCTTACTTGTTAAAAATATGTTATATGTTATAATGGGGCGTGAAGAAGTTTTTCGCTGTCGGTTGCGTCCGACTGCAACGTTCTTACTTGTTTTTGTTAGTTTTATATTTATTTTATTTCATTTTGATTTTTGTTAAAGTTTCCCAAATATTTAAATTGAGGTTAGGTGCACTCAAAACCATTAAATGAATGGGTTTACATTTTTAAAAATTGGCAAAAATGTAATAAAATATGTTAAAGTTAAGCTGAAAGTTTCATTCGAATCCAATACTTCGCGCAGAAGTTATTAAAGAAAACAGTTGGCTAATCGGCCAAACACGTGATCAGCAACCCTATACATGTGCACACATACACACATACACATTGAGCTGAGTGCATCTAGAAAATTCTAAGACCCGCAAGTTTTAGTGTACACATTTACAATAGATGGCGGTAAGAAATGCGAATTATCAGCTGTTCAATTGAATCGAAACATGGATGGCGCTATTCTATCGAAACATAGATGGCGCTATTGGCCAAATAATTGAAAATGAATTGAATTCAATTTTGTGTGCGTTTACACTAAATGCTACTTAAGCAGTATTTTTAAAAACGCAGATAGCACGGGGTTCGCGGTATCTCCTAGTCGGCGGGACGCCCGACTAGAGTTTACTGACTTGTTATGCCCTGAACCCATTGAAAATGGGAATTCAGGGTATAATGTTTTTGTTGAAATGTATGTAACAGGCAGAAGGAGGCGTGGCAGACCCCATAAAGTATATATATTCTTGATCAGGATGACAAGCCGAGTCGATTTAGCCATGTCCGTCTGTCCGTATGTATGAACGCGTCGTTCTCAGAACCTATAAGAGCTAGAGACTTGAATTTTTTTTCGAGTTTATTTCAGAAATTCGATAAATGTTATCGTTTTATTGTTATCGATTAAAAACGAAAATCGAAATTAAGCTATATAAAATTCTATCTAGTTCATCTTTATAGCTAGAGTCTTCAAATTTTGTATTTAGTGTTATGTGAGCCTAACACAATTTCGGTTTTTATTAAATTTTGGATGCCACGCCCCCTTCGCCTCTAATTTGTAACTCCCGTATATCAAATACTAGAGACTTGTGCTTTGGCACATACATAAATATGGATGACATGACCACGCTTAACAAAATCGTTGCTCTAGAAAAAAGTTAGTAAACATTTAATTTCCCACAGCATTGCCATGCAAAGCAGCCAAAAAACTCAAGCTATAAAGATGAATTAAATAGAATTTTATAACTAAATGAAGGTATCGGTTTTTATTCGATAACATTAAAAGGATGATAGTTATCGAATATTTGAAACAAACTCGATCGAAGGAGGAGGCAGAAGGAGGAATGGCAGACCCCATAAAGTATATATATTCTTGATCAGGATGACAAGCCAGGACAGAGGTTTATTAGAAAAAGGCACAGGGAGACACATAGGAACCACTCATCAATAAGACGGATTCGTATAACGTAGACCAATCTGTTGCACTAATAAGTTGGTTGAGCAAAGCATTATTGCACTTATTGTAACAACGACTTTTTGATGGAGTAGGTTCACAAATGGGAGGAGTACTTAGGGACAGAGATACCTCCAATATAGGATGGTAAATATCCGCAGGTAAACAAAAAGGGGATTATCTAGAAACATTAATGAATGAGTCATCATTAATAAAAACCAGATCAAGCAATCGATTCAGATGATTTGAGATTGAATTCATCTGAAACATAGAAATAGAAATCAAATCATCAAAGAAAAAATAATCAAGTATTGGAATAAGGGAATTTGAACTAGGATTCGAGATCCAAGAAGTTTACGGGATATTAAAGTCAACCAACACCAGAAAAAAATCATTATGTTTCACATGTCCATAAAATTCTTTAATGCAATTCATAAATTGCGCATAAACTTGAACATCAGAAGAGGGGATATATGAGCATATACAAAAAGGCAGCAACTATATCGACATCATGAGATGCTGAAAAAATAAATGGTTCGGAGAGAATACTAGATTTAACACCTAATAAGATACCTATACCTCTACGAGTCAGTCGATCATGTCTGTAAATATTGTAATCATTCGAGAGAATCTCACTATTATAAGCATTGGAGCTTAAACACGTTTCAGTCAGGGCGATAATATCAAAACGAACACTGAAACTACTCAAAATACGTCTTCCGAGTTTTGAATTCAGACCACGAACGTTTTGATATATTTAAGAGGTCTGTGAAGAAGGTTGAACTGTTATTAGTTTTTTGGCACAATATTAGATGAAGATTGTACCGCGAAAGGGTTTAGCAAAACCGGAGACAGCCTATTTCGGCTCTTATGCTAAAATTCATGCACAATTACGTGAGGAGGGATTCATTTGGCCCGTTGATTTAAAAAGAAGCAATTTCACGAGGAGTCGCAAAATTGAACATCGATATAAAGACTTTAGCTTTTGATTTACTGAAAATGAAAACAAAAACAGCTTCACATGTCGTGTCGGATGAGAGTCTGGATAAGAACACTTGCTTTCGGGGAGAAAGGACAGATGAAGTAGGTTTGGTAAGTGTGGGAAAAATGGCCAGAGTGTTGTTCGTAGTTTGAGCAACAGATGGAGATAAAGGAGTTGGAATCAGTATAGACTATGGGATATCTAATACTGGGGACCCTGACGCACTGCAAGATGGTGGAATCGCAAGAGAGTCAGAACAAGGTGTAGAAGGCGATAATAAATTAAGAGACACGGGTATAGAAGGTTGTACCAACTTAGATGTAATTGACATCTCAGCTTGAGAAGATTGAAAATCATATTTATCACTATCATCTAGTTCATTAGACAAGTGTTCTGATATAATAAGTTTTTAAAATGGAACCCGCACCGAATTATACATCTCGGAAAAAAAAATTTTAACGATTAAAAATGTCGATTAAAAATGTTATCAGAATGAAGCTTGTATGTAGAGTCCCCAAATTTTTAGACTTTTTCACGAAGTGTAAAGAGTCTATTGGTTTTGTGCAATGTCCGTCATGCTGTCCGTCTGTTCATATGAACGCAAACCATTTCTTCGCTATTGAACCTAGAGATTTGAAATTTTAAATATATATACTCGCGTATACCCTCGTCTGATAAAGTGTCAAGATTTTCCCGATACGCCCACTAGGGGCGTGGCAAATCGGAAAAAGCATTTTCCTGTATCTCAGAAACACTACTTCCAAAAGGGCTAGAGAGTTGAGATTTTAACTGAACACTCATGTCGACATCCCAAAATCAAAAAGCTATGGCGGATATATCTACGCCAATTGGGGGCGTGGTAAATCGGGTCAAACTGTATCTTCTACAGTTTTAAAGCTAGAACGCCCAAATTTGGCACGTGGGTTACTGTTACGATCTTATAAAGATCGCCCAAAAAATTTTATGGCCACTCCTACTAGGGGCGTGGCAAATCGGATCTCAATATATAGTGATTTTACTAGATTCGTTATATGTATTTTGAGCACTATTGATATTAGAAACTTGAGACTTGGTATATATACTCGAGTTAAAATCCCACAATCGAAAAGCTATGGCGGACATATCTACGCACAGTTTTAGTGCTAGAAGCTTCAAAATTGGATGCTGAGTTACTGGGAGCCTCTATCGATTCCACAAAAATTATAGTTACGTCCCAAAAAGGGCGTGACTTACAGAAAAATACCCTGTAATTTTCGCATTTGTTGAATGTAAGCATCTAAACTTTACAGTTATATTCCTGAACGCCCACTCTATGCACATGCCAAAAATTATTATTGTTTACGGCCCCTGGGGGCGTGGCAAATAAAAACTGAAACATCTGCAGCTTTTGAGCCAATAGCGCGCCACATAATGACTTAGTGACCTTTGACCTTGTCTTTTGATTTGTCAAAATATATATTTATGTTTTATTAATTCAAAATAACTAAATACAGAAAATATAACAAAAATATCAACATGACCGCACCGGGGTTCGAGCCCACACCTCTACGCTCGCCAACGAACTTATATCACATTTTCTGAGTTGCCACCTCTCTCATTTTGAGAGTTGCCATCTCTCTCATTTTGAGAGACGCCATCCCTCTCGATTTAGGTGCGTGTTTTTGCTAAGGTAAGGGTTCTAAGCTTCGATCCTAATTGAAACTGTCTGGCCACCTCCGATGAAAATTTTTAATCGGCAGCTAATTTGAGCTGCGACAGAGGGGACTTAAGGTTAATTTTTAAATATATAATGTTATATGTTGTAATGGGGCGTGAAAAAGTCTTTCGCTGTCGGTTGCGTCCGACTGCAACGTTCTTACTTGCTTTTGTAGTTTTATATTTATTTTATTTAATTTTGATTTTTGTTAAATTTTGGATAATGGCTCCAAATTTCCCCAAATATTTAAATTGAGGTTAGGTGCACTCAAAACCATTAAATGAATGGGTTTACATTTTTAAAAATTGAAAAAAATGTAATAAAATATGTTGAACATAAGCTGAAAGTTTCATTCGAATCCATTAATTTGCGCAGAAGTTATTAAACAAAACAGTCGGCCAATCACGTGATCAGCAACGCAAAGCAAATGGTTTTCCTATACATGTGCACACATACACACATACACATTGAGCTGCGAGCATCTAGCAAATTCTAAGACCCGCAAGTTTTAGTGTACACATTTCCAATAGATGGCGGTAAGACTTGTGCGTTTATACTAAATGCTACTTATGCAGTATTTTTAAAAACGCAGATAGCACGGGGTTCAGGGTATCTACTAGTCGGCGGGACGCCCGACGAGAGTTTTCTGACTTGTTTTGTTATGTTTTTGTTTTAACAGTTATATTATGCTTCAGTTTTTTGTTTTGTAAATGAAATTAATTTATATCTTAAGTTTAATAGTTAAAAAAACAAATACAAATAGAAAAAATTCGATATCTGGTTTATACTGAGCACTATTAATGCTCAAACTTGAAATACAAAAATTTCTTTGGGTGTACGGAGAGATATGTGAGCAAGTGTATGTGTATGTGTGTATGTGTATAAAAGAAACGGAGAATACACGGAATAGAGATTATTCGCAGGGTTCAAGGTATCCCCTAGCCGAGCGGTCTCGACTAGAGTTTTCTTACTTGTTTTGTATTAAGAATATTTATTTAATTTATACTATACTAAGTATCGCTTATCGAACTTCGTCGTTCATTTAATATGAAATGTAGGGAAATAATTTGCGTTCCGTAGACACTTAAATTGCCGGTGTAGGTAGAACTACCAGTGCGAGCGCATTTAAATGTGACAGTTTAAGCTTGATATCATTAAAAAATTTAATATTTCGTAAATGTAAGATACACACATGCGACGCAAGAATATTTTGTGTACTTTAAGTAATGCCCTACACAAAGTATGCTTGCGTCGCATATGAATATGCATCAGTCGCTCAAAGATCTTTTGCTTCATTTCACTCAAGCATTCGCTCGCGGTCTGACCGAAACGAATGAGAAACGAAAAAAATCGTAGTTGCTCGGGAGCATTTTCGTCAAATTATCAATGAACACTCAAATTCGAAGACCACTCAAAATGTTCAACTGTTATTTTCGAGCTCTGGTCCGTAACTATAAAAATTAATTAGAATTGTATAACCGAGTACAGATTTTATTTTTTATCGATAACAGTAAAACGGAAAAAGTTATTTATTTTTTGTAACTCGATTGATACTCAAGCCCGCAAAAAAACTTCATGTCTGTCTCTAGCTCTTATTAGTTCTGAGATCGACGCGTTCAAACATACATATGCACGGACAGATGACTAATTCGATTCGGCTTGTTTCATGGATCTGCCACGCCTCCTTCTGCCTGTTACATGCATTTATGGAAAAACATTATACCCCAATTTCTCCATTTTCAATGGGTTATTAATTTGTATACAAAAAGCCGAACTACTAGGGACATGGAAATATATCTACGATTGTTTGATTAATAGTTGAATGTTAAAGATGAATACATTCTTTCGAACTTCTGAACTTCATCGATAATTGATATCGATTGTCAGTCCGTCTCTGTAAATTTGTATTTAATATTAGGAAACTCCTAATTATTATCAACACATCTTGTGTTTTATATTAAGATCGCAGTAATAATTGGAATGTCGAATTAAATATTACAAGTTTTAAAATGTAGGTTGCTGTTTGAAGATTCCGGGTATTATTTGTGTAGTGCTATATTTCTTTATGTTCATCTAGTAATTTCTGTGTTATGAATATTAATTTTTATCTAATATAATAGTGAATATTGTAATACATTTTACTTGCAATGCAAATTTAAGTGCTTGTATGCTTATCATGTCAGGTTATTTGAAATCAACTTGTTATCCACAAGTATTTTAATGCTCCTCTTTCAGTAGTCGAACAAATCGGCAATTGCAAAATCAAATATGGCTACATATATATGTGCACTTGTAAATAATCGTTAATGAGTAAATTTGTATGTGGTTACATATAAATATGTGTACATCTACGCTGGCATATATACATACATACTTTGTATTATTGTTTCAATATGCACCTAACGAATATATCATTGTTTACTACATTGCTTAAGTTTCTGCTCGGCATATTTGGTAACTATCAAAAAGTTTTGAAGTCTAATTGATGTGCATTTTTTTCTTACATTCAGTTAAAAGTAATAGAGAAATTATAAAAAATCTATAAAATAAAACTTGAGTCCTGCATGACCGCCGTATGGGAAATTTTAAACTTAAGTATCCCCTAATAATGTACGTGTGAAATTCTTAGTATTTAGTCTAAAATAATATTAATGTATTTATGGAAAACATCCACGGCAAAATCATTTCTAACATTTTCTTATACATCACTCCCCGTTACTGTGTAAAAAATATTTTCACAATAACAGTTTTCAATACTAACAAATTCTTTGTATATTTTCAGAATCCTTCGTGCAATGAACAGCACCTATATGCCTTTTTAAACATAAATAATTTTGCAATGAATGCGTCGTTCCATTCATATACCGATATACTAGCGGCGCATCAGCAAGATTCCTCCAGCCCGGAAAATTTTCCTGCAGTAGTCGTTGGTTACAGAACCAGCCATAGTAAGGATATTGCTGAAAGTAACTCAAATATTTCTTCGTCTCAATTGTCGTTTATGGATGAGTCTTCGAATGAATTTAATAACCAACAGTTGATACATCCAAACACATTAATTAAAGTGTGTGGTGGTTGTGGGGGTAAGTTTTCAAATATTCATTAGCAATGGTAGCAAATAAGTTTTCAAATATTCATTAGCAATGGTAGAAAATAAGCTTTCTATACCCTGAACCCATTGAAAATGGGAAATCAGGGTATAATGGTTTAGTTGAAATGTATGTAACAGACGGAAGGAGGCGTGGCAGACCCCATAAGGTATATATATATTATTGATCAGGGAGACAAGCTGAGTCGATCTGTGTATATGTTTATTAAAATGTGCACACTTACATATAGAAGAAACGGACAATGTTAGCTATTCTTACGAATACGGGTGCTTCGCAGGGTTCAGGATATCCCCTGTTCGAGCGGACTTGACTAGAGATTTCTGACTTGTTTTCCATTTATGTATTTATTCACGAGATTAAAGATATTTTCGGCTTTTTGAGAGGTATGTTTTGCTGTTCGTATAAACGTAAACAATTTTGCTTTGAAATGTGGAAAACATGCTCGAGTTGACAACAAAAGATCAACAAGTAAGACTGCGCTTGTCGGGACTAGTTGACTAAGAGATATACTGATTCCTGCAAAGAAACGAATTTATAACCTTTCCACACTTCTTTCTGTAGATATAAATTTAAGGAATATACACCAGTGATGCCGATTTGGCCTTTTTCAGGACAGATATGTCCTTTTTTTAAGCGCTTCGTCCGGAAAAAATATCAAACATCCACTATCCGGAAATCTTCTTTTTTTTCTGAATGCAAGTCGTGTACAAATTTTCCCAGTTTATCGTTTTTGGATGTAACAGAATTATTAAACATTGCAGAACAGCTGAACAGAACTTCAACATAAAATATAAATATATATGTTTTTGAACCGATATTTTGTTAAGAACAGTACCAAAATGAGTATAACAGTGATAAATAGAATTGGATAGGAGTTTTGTATGTATTTGTGTTTTTCCGTCAGTTTTTCCGTACATTTTGCCCTCAGTTTGCCCTTGGGCTGCAGTATGCATACTATACTATGCGAAATTAATAAATAGATAAATTATCTTCTGGGTGGACAAATATTACATTTTTTTAATGGATATTTCAATATTAGCATCCGGTTGCACTGCATTTAAAATATATTTTCTATTATGTATATACACTGCCATGCACTTGAATAGGGACAGCTATTTGAAATCGAATCATGCTCTATTAATGTAACAAAAGCAGAAACTTTCTCAAAATAATATTTTTATAAAAAAAAATTTCTGTGAGTTCTTCAAAAATTTCACTTGAGTGGGGACAGAAGTGATTTCACCATTATGCATACAACTTTATGTTACGAAATAATCTTGTTATCGACGTTTTAAATATAAAAAAAATTCTATGGTTCGCGGTAAAGCATTTATTGGTGGAAAAAAGGAGCAAAATTTGCATATAAGGAGTGAAACCTTACGTACAGGGAAATTGCAAAAAAGAAAAGTTAAGTATACAATTTTCTTAAAAACTTATCAAATTGGGAAAAATGTAAAAAAAAAACGAGTAAGAACGTTGCAGTCGAACGCAACCGACAGCGAAATACTTTTTCACGTCCCAGCAGCCCACAGGGGCATCTATCACATTATATCATTTAAAATTTAACATTAAATCCCCACTGTCGCCGCTCAAATTAGCTGCAGATTAAAACTTTTCATTGGAGGTGGCCAGACAGTTTCAATTTGGATAGAAGCTTAGAACCCTTACCTTAGCAAAAACGCGCACCTAATTCGAGAGAGATGGCAACTCTCAAAATGAGAGAGGTGGCAACTCAGAAAATGTGATATAAGTTCGTTGGCGAGCGTAGAGGTGTGGGCTCGAACCCCGGTGCGGTCATGTTGATATTTTTGTTATATTTTCTGTATATAGTTATTTTGTATTAATAAAATATTCTTTTCAAACACATATATATAATTTGGCTAATCAAAAGACAAGGTCAAAGGTCACAAAGTCATTATGTGGCGCGTTATTGGCTCAGAAGCTGCAGATGTTTCAGTTTTGATTTGCCACGCCCCCAGTGGCCGTAGACAAATAATTTTTGGCATGTTCATAGAGTGGGCGTTTAAGAATATAACTGTAAAGTTTGGATGCTTACATTCGAAAAATGCGAAAATTAGAGGGTATTTTTTTGTATGTCACGCCGCTTTTGGGGCGTAACAATAATTTTTGGGGAATCGATAGAGGAGGCTCCCAGTAACTTAGCATCCAATTTTGAAGCTTCTAGCACTAAAACTGTGGGAGATATAAGCTGATATTAGTTGAAACGCACCCTGAAGGCTTAGATATATCCGCCATACCTTTTCGATTGTGGGATGTTAACCGGAGTATATATACCAAGTCTCAAATCTCTAGCATCAATAGTGCTCAAAATATAACGGAATTAGTAAAATCACTATATATTCAGATCCGATTTGCCACGCCTCTATTAGGTGTGGCCATAAAATTTTGGGCGATCCTTATAGGATCGTAACAGTAACCCACATGCCAAATTTGGGCATTCTAGCTTTAAAACTGTAGAAGATACAGTTTGACCCGATTTGCCACGCCCCCAATGGGCGTAGATATATCCGCCATAGCTTTTTGATTTTGGGATACCGACATGAGTGTTCCGTTAAAATCTCAACTCTCTAGCCCTTCTAGAAGTAGTGTTTCTGAGATACAGGAAAATGCCTTGTCCGATTTGCCACGCCCCTAGTGGGCGTATCGGGAAAATCTAGACACTTTATCAGACGAGGGTATACACGAGTATATATTTCAAATTTCAAGTCTCTAGCTTCAATAGCGTGGAAATGGTTTGCGTTCATACGGACAGACGGACCGACGGACGGACAGCATGATGGACATTGCACAAACCCAATATACTATATCACTACGTGAAATAGTATAAAAATGTGGTATATCGGTAAAACAAGTTTATTTGAGTTAGATTTCAAATAGCTGTCCGTATTCAAGTGCATGACAGCGTATTAAATATATATATATATATATATATATATATATATATATATATATATATATATATATATATATATATATATATATATATATATATATATATATATAAACTATGCGTACAGGCTTAATGTGTGAATTTGATAGTGAATTAATATGATAAAAAAAAAGTGAAATGATCAATATTGTATTCTTTAATGAATAACACATTAACTTGAAACATATTCCATATATTTTTATTTTATTATAATGTATACTTATTTTTATTTGTTTAAAATCATAAAAAAATCACGAAAATTCAGTTATAAAACGTATGCGTACAATCTACAAAAATATAAAAAAAAGTCATTTTTCATTAAGGAAAATTAAAAATTAGTGGGATGTTGGATATCCCTTCGTTTTTCTTAGTTTCTTCTAATCGTGTGAAATCCGCCGGAATTTTGAGCCACTCCGCCATTAATACATCATCCAGCATATCCTTCGACGTTATTGTTCTCCTTCGAATCCTGCCCTCCAAAAAATCCCATAGATGTTCGATGCGATTTAAGTCTGGTGACTGGGGCGGTAAATGCAACTGATTTTTGGTATTATAAAGCAACCAGATCTTTACGTTATGGGCGGTATCCTCTCCAAGACCCAATTTCCTGGCGCTTTGGTGTGAATTTATCGCCACACAAGCTTCCGTCCTTTGATGTCAAATATGCAAAATTTGTTCTTGCCCCTAAAAAGAACTTTATTCCAGAACTCTGGGACTACTTCCTCATATTTCTTTGCGAAATCTATCCGCTTCGCCTCGTTCACTTTTGAAATAAGGGGCTTCCTTCGTGCAACTCGGTCATTTAAATGTTTTTATACCCTGAACCCATTGAAAATGGGAAATCAGGGTATAATGTTTTTGTTGAAATGTATGTAACGGGCAGAAGGAGGTGTGGCAGACCCCATAAAGTATATATATTCTTGATCAGGGAGACAAGCCGAGTTGATATAGCCATGTCCGTCTGTCCGTCTGTCCGTCCGTCCGTCCGTCCGTCTGTCTGTCCGTATGTATGAACGCGTCGTTCTCAGAACCTACAAGAGCTAGAGACTTGAAATTTTTTATGTAGGTTCCTGTATATCACGATTCGATCGAGTTTGTTCCAAACAATCGATAACTATCATAGTTTTAATGTTATCGATTAAAAACCTATGTCTTCATTTAGTTATAAAATTCTGTTTAATTCACCTTTATAGCTATAGTCTTCAAATTTCGCATTTAGTGTTATTTGGGCCTTACGCAATTTCGGTTTTTGTTAAATTTGGGATGCCACGCCCCCTTCGCCTCAAATTTATAAGTCCCGCATTTCAAATACTAGAGACTTGTGCTTTGGCACATACATACATATGGATGACATGATCACGCCCAACAAGTTTGACCAAAATCGTTACTCTAGAAAAAAAGTTATTAAACATTTAATTTCCCATAGCATTGCCATGCAAATAGCAGCCAAAGAACAGCTGACGCACCGACTGGCGTTTGTGTGTGCGTTCGCCTGTGCGTGTGTGTGTATGTTTTGCTGGTAATGAACGTATATATGCACGTGTATATAAAAGAAACAAAGAATGCTTGGAATAGCGGTCCTTCGCAGGGTTCAGGGTATACCCGAGTCGAGCGGTCTCGACTAGAGCTTTCTTACTTGTTTATATAGAGGGATAATGAACGACTCTTTCCAAATAGACGGGAGCACAGAGGTTTCCAGAGATAAGTTAAAAAGCTTAAGTCAAGGTAACTGAAGGGATTCACAACATTCCTTTATAACACAACTAGGAATATTATCAGCTCCAGATGAGTAGGATGATTTCAATGACCGAATGTTTAAAATCAGAGAATCAAGGGAAATATTTGAAACGGTACTCTCATAGCAACGGGAATTTAATATGTTAAAATTTGACTTGGCTATGGAATATTTAGACCAGTTAATAGTGGAGCTGCACTTTTTAAAATCTTAAAAACATTTAAACTTAATGTTTCTTAAATTAGAAAGCGTCTGGGTAAACCATCGAGGTTTATTAGAAAAAGGCCTAGGGAGACACATAGGAACACACTCATCAATAAGAGAGTTTAAAATGCTATAGAAAATAGTTGTTGCACAATTAACATCAACGGAATCATATAACGTAGACCAACCTGTTGTACTAATAAGTTGGTTAAGCAAAGCAAAATTGCACTGATTGTAACAATGACGTTTTGTTGAAGTAGGTTCACAAATTGGAGGAGTACTTAGGGACAGAGATACCTCCAATGTAGGATGATGAAAATCCACAGGTAAAAAAAAAGGAGATGATCTAGAAACATTAATACATGAGTCATCATTAAAAAAAAACAAAATTAATCAATCGATTCTGATGATTTGAGACTGTATTCATCTGAGACATAGAAATAGAAAGTAATTCATCAAAGAACAAGTAAGAGTGCTCTAGTCGAGACTGCTCGACAAAGAGATCCCCTGAACCCTGCGAAGAACTGCGATTCGTAAGAGCCGCTAACATTCTCCGTTACTTTTATATGTATGTACATATGTAGCAAGCAATACATACACACACACAGACGCACGCAAAAGCACACAATCTGCTAACTGTGCATTATGACTCATCAGCTTCGCTGCTGCTGCAAGACGCCGATAATATGAGATATTAAATAGTCCAACGATTTTGATCAAATTTGTTGGGCGTGATCATGATGTTCATATGTATGTATGTGCCAAAGCACAAGTCTCTAGTACTTGAAATACGTGATTTAGCAATTTGAGGGCGTGGCATCCAAAATTTAACAAAACCCGAAATTGCAGAAGGCTCAAATGACACTAAATGCAAAATATGAAGACTCTAACTATAAAGATGAATTAAATAGAATTTTATAACTAAATGAAGATATCGGTTTTTAATCGATAACATTAAAACGATGATAGTTATCGAATATTTGAAACAAACTCGATCGAATCGTACTATACACGAACTTCCAAAAAAATTTCAAGTCTCTAGCTCTTATAGGTTCTGAGATCGACTGAAATCGACTCGGCTTCTCTCCCTGATCAAGAATATATATACTTTATGGGATGTGCCACGCCTAGGATTAGAGATCCAAGAAGTGTTCGGTATATTAAAGCCACCCAACACCAGAAAGAAATCATTATCCTTTTCATTTCCATATATTTCTTTAATGCAAGTCATATGTTGCGCATAAACTTGAACATCAGAAGAGTAAAGTAGTTGGAATCAGTATAGGCTCTGGGATATCTAATACTGCAGAAATAAAATTGATTTAATAATTTATCAGCAGCATTTAGTTCATCAGACAACTGTTTTGATAATTATTAATTTTTTAAAATTGAACCCGCACCGAGTTATACATTTTGGAAAAATTTATTTGTTTTTCCAAACAAATTGGACAAGACCAATGTAAGCCACCACAACAAACTTTAGCAGTTGACATGACCTTATCATAGTCGCGGCCTGTAAGGCCAGCACATTTACTATGAATCATATTCTCACACAACCAGCAATTAATAAATTGCACTTGTGTGGAATCAGAAGTTTGCCGCATAGAGCAAGTTTTTTTACAACAGGTCATATTGGCAATTGGGATTCAAGAGAAAAAAACACAAAAACAGAAGATTAGAAACAGAAATGCAAAAAAAAAAAGCGCAAGGCAAAAAGGATATATGTGTTGAAAGAGAAACTCACAACAACAAAGCGGGAGATCAGATAAAAATAAAACAAGTGCAAAGCAGAGACAGGATTGTGTGGAGAGAGTCAACTCACAGCAACAAAACAGCTGATATAGAGCACGAGCGAAAAAGCAAACGCCAATTACCCACACCAACAAATGTAAGGGGAATAAAATGAGACGAGCAGTGAAAGATAAAAAGTAGCATGAAAGTAAAAAATAAAATTACCAACGCTGCACAAATCACAAGCAGCAAAAGCTGTTACAAATCACAAATCACCTTGGATTTCACCACTGCACAAACGCACAACATTGATAAATGGCAACAATAACCAAAATCAACAGTGAGAAATAAAAATATCAATATACAAATAAAAGACAAAAGCCGCGGTACAGGTGGGCTTAAAAGGAGGAAAAATTGTCGGTGAAAAATTGCAAACAAAATATTTAAATAAAAACACTTGTGTGTTCAGCAACGTTATAATTATTATTCGGCGCGGAGAGGCTGGCAGCGTGCGTGCGGTGTATACGAACGAAATTCTGTAACTCGTTTGTCGCTCGCGACAGCTGCACTGCCGAATGCAATTGTGCGCTTGCATGCTAGCTTACATTATAAGAGAATTCATGTTTACTTAACTCTAATACTTCATTTTAAGTCTCTTAACTAATATATACTTGTACTCTTAAACTAACTTAAGCTGTGATTCAACACCGGCCACCTTAAAGGGATCGCCTTCAACCTACTGGTAGCCGGGCCAGTTTCGCTATTGGGCGCTTCATAGTGCCCATGCTGGTCTTAACGCCTACGACCCTGATTCGCCCGTCGCCTGTTGGAGTTACCTCCACGACTCTGCCTGTTGTCCACCACTGGGGAGGCGTGTTGTCCTCGTGGATCAGGACGAGATCTCCAACTGTGACATTGTCGTGCGCCTCCTGCCACTTCCCTCGCTGCTGCAGACTGTGGATGTAGTCCCCCGACCACGCTTGCCAGAAGCGCTGTCTGAGCGTGGACAGCAGCTGCCACCTGTGACAAAACGAAGTGCCGCTGCTTTGTCTCTCCTGCTAGAATCCTTGCGGCAGCGAACGAAGCGGCTGTCCTATGAGGAAGTGGCCTGGGCTGAGCGCCTCTCCGTCGCTGGGATCGCTGCCTAGTGGCGTTAGAGGCCTGGAATTGAGGATGGCCTCCACGTCTGCTAGATGCCCTCGGACCTCGCTCTCCGTGAGCGACGCGCTGCCTATTTGGCGCATGAGTAGATGCTTGGCCGACTTCACCGCCGCCTCCCACAGTCCTCCGAAGTGCGGCGGTCTCGGAGGGATGAACCTCCACTCCATCCCTCGTTCCGCTGCATACAGCTGCAGCTTGCTTTGCTGACGGTTGAAGGCGTCTTAAAACTCCTTGAGCTGGTTTTTCGTCCCCACGAAATTCGTCGCATTGTCCGAGTATAGCCGAACGGGGATGCCACGTCTCGCGATGAAGCTGTTCAAAGTACATAAGAACGAGTTAGTGGACAAGTCTGCTACAAGTTCCAAATGAACAGCCTTCGAAGCAAAACAAACGAACACGGCAATATACATTTTAATTGGGGCTCGTCCTCTAATCCTCAGCGAGACATTGACTGGACCACAAAAATCTACCCCACAAACATTAAATGGCCGAACCGGTTTATACCTGAAACAATGGACGCATTTCCGAACTATCTGAGTGCATTCCCGTCCAGCATTCACGAGCCACATCCTCTGCCTGAGTAAAGCGATCATCGTCTTTGCTCCTGCGTGACAATTTCCGATGTGCAACTCTCTCAAGTACAGTTGCACAAACAAACAATTTTTCGGCATGAGGACAGGGAATTTCGCGTCATAATCTAGCGGTGCGTTCACTAGTCTGCCTCCTACTCGTATTAACGAAACTCGCCTTCCAAACTCTTCTGACTCATGAATAAATGGAGTCAGTGATTGCAAGCTTAGGTGCACCGTTTTACCCTTTTTTAAATTCTCATATTCCACCTTAAATTCTGCTCGCTGAACTAGTTCCAGCAGTTTTAGAAAAGCGAAATTTAATTCCCTTGGTCCTAGTTCGACAGTTCGTATTTCTAGTTTTGACATTGAAACGAATCTGTACATGTACGCAACTATTCGCACCAATTTGCGACATGACGAAAATCGGGACACAAATTCAGGTAACCAACTTGAGCTGCTAAGTAAGCAGACAAGTGCTGACCTTTTGACCTCACTCTCTTTTAACTCCTTCGGTATCTCAAAGTGTTCATTGTGAGGCCATTCTTTTTCATCGTCGCAAAGAAATGGAGGGCCTTCGAACCAAATCGACTGTAATATTTCTTGAACGTCACACCCTCTCGACGCCAAATCAGCTGGATTGCTTGATGTTGGTACATGTCTCCAAGATACTTTAGGTGACATCTCTTGGATGCCTGCAACTCGATTGGCTACGAATGTTGCTAATAACGAAGGGGAAGTATTAATCCAATGTAGTGTGATTTCTGAATCAGTTCAGAAATTCACACTCTCGATTCGACATCGATCCAACATGTGCTTTATGGAGGACCACAGTTGCGCTAACATATAAGCCGCACACAGTTCAAGTCTGGGAATGGACTTGGTTTTGAGTGGAGCGACTTTTGCCTTTGTCGTTAGCAACCGGCAGACGGTGTTGGTACCATCGTTAGCCCGAACGTAGATGCAGCAGCCGTAAGCTTGACTGGATGCGTCCGCAAATCCGTGCACTTGTATGCTTGCATTGGGGCTGGCGTGAGCGTATCTGGGGACTTGAACTCTATCTAGTTCTAGAAGCTTCTCCTTGAACTTATCCCATCTGCTATGTAATTCCATGGGAAGTGTATCATCCCACGGTAACTGCATGCGCCACAGCTCCTGAAGCAGAATTCTTGCCCGTATGCTAATTGGGCACAACAAGCCAAGTGGGTCAAACATGCGTGCAGCCACTGACAGAATATTGCGCTTGGTGGGACTTAACTTGGTAAAGCTATCGTCCAAGTGATACTGGAAAGTATCCAATCTTGGTGTCCACCTCATGCCAAGCGTTTTAGTCGAATCGGCATCATTGAAACTTAGAAGTTTCTCATTTCCGCCTTCTTCTACAAAATGTGAATGGTTTGAAAACCACTTTGCCAATTGAAAACCGCCCGATTCGAGAATTTCGGGCACTTGTTTGCATATCTTTTTTAATGTTCCGATATCGTCAGCTGCCGTAAGCATATCATCGACGTAGAAATCGTTACAAATGATTTCTGAACCAAGAGCGTGGTCCCTATGAGGGTGTCCCTATGACCCAAACCCAGCTCCTGCAAACATCTGATGGCCAAAAACGGTGCGGACGCAGTTCCATAAGTCATCGTGTTTAATTGAGAAACTTGAAGCTCATCTGATGGATTTTCACGCCAAACAATTAGCTGAAATCGTCGATCGTCATGGGATATGCTCACTTGACGATACATCTTTTTGATATCTGCCGTGAGGGCATAGGGGGCTCAGACGGAACCTTAGAAGCGACAAAATAAGATCCCTCTGAATAGTAGGACCCACCATGAACAATTCATTCAGAGAGTGTGACGATGTAGTCTTACACGACGCGTCAAACACTACTCGAAGCTTAGTGGAACTACTTTCAGGTCTCAGGACGCACTGGTGTGGAATGACGTAGTGTGGTCCTGGTGGAACTGTTGTACCTAACAGAGACATGTGACCCAGGTCGAGATACTCGTTCATAAAACTCATGTACATTTCTTTAAGTTCCAAATCCTTGGAAACTCTACGCTCTAATGCGAGAAACCGTCTTCTCGCTGTTTCAAAGGAGGAGGCCAACACTTGCGGATCAGTCTTAAAAGGCAAGCTGACCTCAAACCGTCCTGTCGAGAGTTGATGAACACTGTCTTTAAATTTTTTCTCACACGCAAGGTGCTCTGCAGAATACCTTGTCAATTCATTTATCTCTGGGATAGCTTCCAGCTCCCAGAATCTATCTACCAGAGCTTCCAGCCTATCATCGTTCGTAGGATTCATCACGGCGCAGCAAACAGGGCTTTGGGTATGCATCTTCTTGCATCGCCCGGACGCTACCCAACCGAACAGTGTCTTTTGCAGCAATGGACCGTTTTGTGCCAATCGAATTTGTCCAGTGCACAATAGGTCGAAAAATGAGTCAGCTCCCAGCAGCAGATCAATTCGCTGGGGTTTATGGAATTCCGGGTCAGCCAACTCTATGGTTGACGGAATCTTCCACCGATGAATGGGAATATCATAGTCAGGTTGTCTGCTCGAAATCGACCTCAGCTCCCAGAAATCGGCGCTAAAATGATGAGCCGATACCCGCGATGACACTACTGTCGATACTTCGCTTTTCGCTACCAGACTCGACTGTCCCACCGATGTTACGGTCAAGGACTTGCTCTTGCGTTGGAGCCGCAAGGCTTGAGCCAGACTTTCTGTCATAAAATTTACCTGAGAACCGGAGTCTAACAGCGGTCGAGCACTTTGATTCTGACCAAATCTGTCTTTCACAGTTACAAGTGCCGTTGCCAGGAGCACCTGATCGACTTCGCTAACCACGTGATTTACTTGGGCAGGATGAGCGGACACTTGCTGCTCTGCGGCTGCGTATTTATGCAGGAGAGTATTATGTGGGCGAGAACATACCCTACACTTTAACGCAGTGCAGCTGGAAACTCTGTGTCCCGAGTACAAACAATTAATACAAAGTTGACTGGATTTCACGAAATTGAATCTTTCGTCAACTGGCAATGCTGCGAACCCCTGGCAGTTTCCAATCATATGGTTGGCACTGCAAAAGTTGCATTTGGGTTCCATTTCTTTCTCGACATTCGTGCATGCAAATGACGACTTTTTTGCATATTTCATGTCAGATTTCTGCTTCATTCTGGACTTTGAACTTTCTTCAGCAGATAAGTGCTGATATCGCCTGTTCAAAGCCATAACGCAATCGGCCCATTTTGTCAATTTATTATAGTCCAGTTGCTCCTCATACTTCGATTTCGTATGAGGATCTACCTTTGACATGACGATGTGTATTAAAATCGCGTTAGCGAAATCTTCCTCATTCCCAACTGACATTTGCGAATCGAAAATTGCCGATACCGAGTCCACCATTGTTCTCATTCCGAGTGCCGTTGGTTTGGACATCGGCTCAATGTCGAACAACTGGGCGAGAGTGTCGAAGAAAATCAGACATTTGTTGTCGTGTACTCGACTCAAACTCTCTAATGCCTTTGGGTAATTAGCATCAGAGACCTGGAAGGCTCTGATGGTCCCCAACGCCTCATCCGATAAGCACGAAATCAAATGATTGAATTTCTCAATATTTGATAGCGAGCGATCGGGTCTACTAAACTATTGAACAGACCAATAAATTGTCTATATTCGAGTGCTTACCAGTGAACTTGGGCAGCTTAAGTTTGGGTAGGTGAGAGTGGTGAGAATGAATGGTATATGACGATCGAGCCAAAATGCACGTTTCCTCAAGCGTTGCGCGGCTAGTATTGTCAGGATCTATCGAATCGATCTCTGACTGAAGATCCATAGCCTTCGAAATGTATGAGTTGAGGATATCTAGCCGGCATTGAATTTCAAATTTACTTGGAGTCACCATTTTATTTATGAGTGAACTCCGTTGTCCCTCGATATCGCTCTCTACTTTTTCCAATTTAACGAATAGTTGACTTAAACGATCACTAAAGCAAGCTCCTGCGTCAACCAGGTCGGTTTCATTAAGATCTCTTTTTTGCGCCATATTAAATTTATTTATATTTTTTTGTTGTTCTATTTGAATGTACAGAAGTGTACTATTTTTATACCCTGAACCCATTGAAAATGGGAAAAAAGGGTATAATGGTTTTGTGAAAATGTATGTAACATGCAGAAGGAGGCGTGGCAGACCCCACAAAGTATATATATTCTTGATCAGGGAGAGAAGCCGAGTCGATTTAGCCCTGTCCGTCTGTCCGTATGTTTGAACGCGTCGATCTCAGAAGATATAAGAGCTAGAGACTTCAAATTTTTTTGGAGGTTCGTGTATAGTACGATTCGATCGAGTTTGTTTCAAATATTCGATAACTATAATCGTTTTAATGTTATCGATTAAAAACCGATATCTTCATTTAGTTATAAGATTCTATTTAATTCATCTTTCTAGCTAGAGTCTTCAAATTTTGCATTTAGTGTTATTTGAGCCTTCTGCAATTTCGGTTTTTGTTAAATTTTGGATGCCACGCCCTCAAATTGCCCCTTCGCCTAAAATTGCTAAATCACGTATTTCAAGTACTAGAGATTTGTGCTTTGGCACATACACACATATAAACGTCATGAGCACGCCCAACAAATTTGATCAATCGTTCGACTAGAAAAAAAGTTATTAAACATTTAATATCTCATATTATCGGCGTCTTGCAGCAGCAGCGAAGATGATGAGTCATAATGCACAGTTAGCAGATTGTGTGTTGGTGCGTGCGTCTGTGTGTGTGTTCTTGTGCGTGCGTCTGTATGTGTGTATGTATTGCTTGCTACATATGTACATACATATAAAAGTAACGGAGAATGTTAGCGGCTCTTAGGAATCGCAGTTCTTCGCAGGGTTCAGGGGATCTCTTTGTCGAGCAGTCTCGACTAGAGCACTCTTACTTGTTATTTATTTTTTTTTTTAAATTCGGACCTATTCGACTGCACGTAAGTGTACTGTCAATAGTCAGCTGACCAGCAAAAACAACAAAAAAACTGACTACGCAGACCCTTCAAATAGTTGAAATACCAGCTACACCAAATGCAAGCGCAGGCACAAATTAACAGCTGATAAATAACAACACGCACGTATGTATGTAACCACCAAAGCGAATTTACCAACAACAGCTAAAAAGGCTTGCAGTTAATTAGCATACGCATGTGTATGTATGTATGTTGCTAGTGCTTATCTAGGTATAGGCAGACAAAACGATGCGATCAACCAACTATAACAACAACAGCGTACATATGTATGTCGGTATAAGCACCGTTGACACCAACGCAAACCGAAATTCACAAGCTGTATGTATGTAAGCGACCCGCGCTTTTTCTTATGTGCAAATTTGGAAGAGAACGCGAAAGCAAAGGTAAAAAAAAAACCACCGACAACCGCGAAGAAAAGTCCCTGCTCGGGCGACAATGAAAAATCGCAAACAAAATATTTAAATTCAGCAACGTTATAATTTATTGGACAGTTCGGCGCGGAGAGGCTGGCAGCGTGCGTGCGGTGTATACGAACGAAATTCTGTAACTGGTTTGTCGCTCGTGACAGCTGCACTGCCGAATGCAATTGTGCGCTTGCATGCTAGCTTACATTATAAGAGAATTCATGTTTACTTAACTCTAATACTTCATTTTAAGTCTCTTAACTAATATTTACTTGTACTCTTAACTAACTTAAGCTGTGATTCAACAGTCGGAAAGACCGCCTAATTAGGCGCAAGATTGACCAAAATCCTCAATTATTTGACGGGACTTGACTATTACCTTAAGGTCATAACCATCCTCCGGCATGGGAACTCTTCAAGAGTTGCACGAACGAAACAGTTAATTACATTGATTACAGTAAATGTAGAAAAGCACTTATATGTTACAATTGTTGCAGTACAGCAATATGGAGTCTAACCAATATAATTCCGACGGGTTAATCATGTTCACAGCTAAATTTTTGTATTGGCCAAAGCAGAAGTCTCTACTATTTGAAATACGTGTTTTGCGAATTTGAGGCGAAATTTTGTAATGCTCATATTTAGTAGAGTTCTCTGTTTGAAAGAGTTAGAAGTATTTTCTCCTTGCAGATTGAGCTCAGACTGCGCTTTGGCAAATACACACATAGACATGACATGATCACGCCCTGCAAGTGTGATCAAAAACGTTCGTCTACAAAAAAAGTTATTAAACATTTAATTTCCCATAGCATTGGCATACAAATATCAGCCAAAGCACAGCTGACGCAGCGACTTACCCTTGTGTGTGAGTGTGTGTGTTGCTCGTAATGGACCTACATATACTTATGAATATAAAAGAAACGGAGAATGGACTTATTGCAAAAAACACATTCATGTGCTGACCTGCAGTGATGAATTTGAAGCTCAAGGAATGTTGATACGTCTTTACATGTAGGTATACTAGATGCGTCAGTTATCATATCTTTGTGTCCATGGGTTTATTGCTTTCGTATAGTTTTCGTTTGAAATCTCCAGGGAACGCTTCGTCTGCTTCTAAACAGGATCGTAAGTGCAGAAGCTTTTCCATTCTGCTGACTTCGGGTCAACTATTGAGTGCGGAATGCAACTTCAGAGCGGGAGCCTGTATAGGAACTATAGGTCTACTAAATGTGGAACTTTGGGAGCTATGACTCTAAACTTCAGACATTATTGTGGACTTTTTTTTATCAATATTAAGTTCAACTCCTTCCGTCTCACTAAAATCAAAACAGGCGTATTAGTGAGGCACTAGAACGAGCGGATGCTGCCGGTGCAGAATTCCAGCTGTGGCGATATACACGCAATATTAAAAGACAGCCACTACGTCGTCATCCTATTCGCAATGCTACTGGAGTGTGGATAATGGGAGACGAAGCTCAAGCTGAGGCATTTGCTGACCACCTAGATGAGCAATTCTCGCCCGTGATAACAACTGGTCCAGCAGAACTAGAAGAAATACGAGAAATAGTGAGCTCTCCTATTGCAGGATCTCTAGCAATCGAGCCATGCACAAAGGAAGAAGTCCTCAACCTTGTAAAAAAGGTGAAAGTTAAAAAAGCGCCGGGATATGATCGTATAGATGGCAAAGTACTTAGGGCCCTGCCAAGTTCAACCATTGACTTTTTCGTAGTTCTGTGCAACGCCATACTTCGCATTCAACACTTTCCAGCTTGCTGGAAACGTGCTGAAATAGTCATGATTCCGAAACCTGGCAAACCCGACAAGGAAATAACTTCCTATAGACCAATCAGCTTGCTACCGGTACTCTCCAAAATATTCGAAAGAATTTTGATGAGTAGACTGCTGAACGAACTGAGAGAGAGAAACGCTATACCAGATCACCAATTTGGATTTAGGAGACAGCACGGCACGCCAGAACAAATACACCGAGTGGTCCAACACATATTATGCGCGTTCGAAGAAAAGGAATACTGCAGTGCAGTATTTCTAGACATCAAGCAGGCATTCGACCGAGTTTGGCATCTGGGACTGTTAAAGAAAATAAAAGACACTCTACCCAGTTCCTCCTTCAAGATATTGGCTTCATATCTAGCGGAACGAACTTTTCAAGTGGTAAAAGGGCAAGCAACATCGTCGACTCGTTCCGTCAGAGCAGGTGTGCCCCAAGGCAACGTACTTGGCCCTATATTGTACACTCTGTTCACCGATGACATGCCGCTACCTCCATCCAATAATGGTATGCTGATCGCCACATATGCTGATGATACCGCTACTCTCAGTCGGAATAAGTCGCCACATGTTGCCTCCATCAAGATGCAAACGTACCTACACGAGCTCCATAGATGGCACAAACGCTGGAGCATCGCTGTGAACACTCAAAAATCAGTGCACACCACGTTCACACTAAGAAAAGGTGACTGCCCAGACGTAGCACTCGGACATACAATACCGAGGGCTAATAAAGTAAACTATCTTGTCACTCTGGACAAGAGACTGACGTACGGTGCCCACATAAGCCAGATGGTGAAGAGGTGCCAATTTAAATTAAAAAAACTTGATTGGATGCTAAGGAGCGAGAGTAAACTGTCTCTCTCAAGCAAAAGGATTATTTATAACGCGATTGTGGCACCAGTGTTCGGGGAATTTAAATTTAAAAAAAAAAAAAAATAAAAAAAAACAAAAGGTCTCCTAAAGCCAAACTGATGATTTGGAATGGCTCTCTGGGCTCCCAAGTGTGTCAGTACTCGTCCAAGTAGTATTCTTTCGAATACTTTGGAGAGTACTGGCAACAGGCTACTTGGCCTATACGAACAAATTTCGCCCACGGGTTTACCAGGTTTAGAAATCATCACAATCACGGCACGCTTCCAGCAAGCTGGAAAGTGCCGGATGCGAAGCATGGCGTTGTGCAGCGTAGTTAAGTACTCCACTGTCGAGTCAGGGAGCGATCTAACGACCCTGCCATCAATCAGATCATATCCAGGGGATTTTTTCAATTTTACTCGCCTGATATAGTCCTGCACCTCTTCTTTTTAGCATGGCTCGATCTCGACGTCTTGTGGAAGCGGTGAGAGGATGATGTCTTCCGTTTCCTCAACATCTGTGGGTCGGCAGTGAGCAAAGGCCTCGGCTTGCGCTTCGTCTCCCAGAAGCCATGTGCCTGACATGCTGCGTATGGGGTGACGACGCATTGGCTGCCTCTTTATATTGCGCGTAAATTTCCACAGCAGGTGATTCCGCTTTGTCGAGTGCCTCACCAATACGCTTGCTCTAAAGCTGCGCTAACGAAGCTTTAAGTTGCCTTGTGGCTTCGTTGTAGCTAGATTTAGCGCTTGCTGTCCTTGTAACTATCCAGCGTCTCTTTGCCCAGCGATTGTACTCCAAAAGGTTTCGGGCCTCCAAGGAGAGGGGGAAGCTGTACCCAGAGCGATGTTGTATAATTCGGACGGGAGGAGCGGCTAGGTGCGAGGCTGCAACAATGGCATCTTGCAGCTTGTTTGCTGCATAATCTACGTCTTCAGGAGTATTGAGCTCAATTTCTGGATGCAGAGAGCAGTGCAACTCTCGCTTAAATACTACCAGATCCGATCCGACCGGTAGTAGCCGTTTTCTGGTGGGAAAAGGCTGTGGCTCCGTATTGATGGTGACTACCAGTGGCAGGTGGTCTGAGGGCAACTCAAGAGACGCTGCGATGCTCAGCTGCCGATCGTTGATACCTCTATATGCAGCAAAGTCAATTGCGGAGAGCCTGTGTGGGTAGCGAGTCGCCAGTACGCTGAACCTAGCGTTGTATATCGCCTGAAATATGGCTTCTCTCCACTATTGCTGCCCCAGAATGGATGCCAACCGTTCGTCTCCGTCAATAATGGTTTTGCCCATCCTTTGTTGCAAAAGCTGGATCGAGGATCCACCAAATCTGTTAGCTCCTCCTCCGTAGGCTTAATAGTGCTCGTACCCGAAAATTCTTATGTTAGGGCATTCATGTGCCTCTGATATGAGCATAATATCGATCTTCTTTTCAGAAAGGAATACAGCCAATTCCTGAGTCTTATTGCTCAGTCCATTGGCGTTCCAGATGCCCACTCGTAGAGCCATTATTGGGAGCTAAGTTTGCTCAAGATAGCCATTAGGCTTCTCAGCAAGGTTGCCTGATGGGTTTGCGTTTCTCGCATTTCTTTCAGCTCACCATTAATCTGATCTAGCTGGCGCTGTTGTTGTTGTAGTATCTGATCGAATTTCGAATCGTTTGTATGGCTACTAGTTTGAGGTCTTTCACCTCGAATAGCCTGCGCATACGATAGACCATTTGTTGGTGTTTGTGAGCTTGCGCCGAAATTATTCGGCTGGCGTTGGGCAGAACGGGCTGTTTCTGCAATGTGAGGCTGTGTGGCTGCTTGCGGAGATCGTTGCAGTTTACGTTTTTGATTGTTGGTATCTTGCACTGATGCGATATCAATATCCATTGGACTAATGGCTCTGATTGACACCTTCCTATTTAGCATTGCAAGGTTGAGCTGAGCTTCCAAATCTGCATTTGTCTTTACAGCTGCAGCGGAGTCGTTGACTTTGGTTGTCATTCTTGTTTTTGCTTATGCGTGCACTTGAGCGATGTCGCGCTCGCACCAAGCAAAACGTACGTCGTTACCTTGCAAATTGCAAATTTCAAGAGATGCAAAATTTGAACAATGCTTGCACTGTTTTGTTGTAACTTTGCAGAGCTTGCAGTAAGCTCTGCAGAAATGAGGTGAGTATGATACGTAAACAAGAGTGTCAAGATTTTCCCGATACGCCCACTAGGGGCGTGGCAAATCGGAAAATCCATTTTCCACTATCTCAGAAACACTACTTCTAGAAAGGCTAGAGAGTTGAGATTTTAACTGAACACTCATGTCGACATCCACAAATCAAAAAGCTATGGCAGATATATCTACGGGTCAAACTGTATCTTCGACAGTTTTAAACCTAGAACGCCCAAATTTGGCACGTGGGTTGCTGTTACGATCCTATAAAGATCGCCCAAAAATTTTTATGGCCACGCCTACTAGGGGCGTGGTAAATCGGATCTGAATATATAGTGATTTTACTAGTTTCGTTATATTTTGAGCACTATTGATGCTAGAGACTTGAGACTTGGTATATATACTCGGGTTAATATCCCACAATCGAAAAGGTATGGCGGATATATTTACGCCTTCAGGGGGCGTGGCAACTAATATCAGCTTGTATCTCCCACAGTTTTAGTGCTAGAAGCTTCAAAATTGGGTGCTAAGTTACTGAGGGCCTCCTCTATCGATTCCCCAAAAATTATTGTTACGCCACAAAGGGGCGTGACATACGGATCTTAAACCACATTTTCAGAGCTGCTACCTCTCTCATTTTGAGAGTTGCCAGCTCTCTCATTTTGAGAGATGCCATCTCTCTCGAATTAGGTGCGTGTTTATGCTAAGGTAAGGGTTCTAAGCATCTATCCAAATTGAAACTGTCTGGACATCTCCAATGAAAAGTTTTAATCTGCAGCTAATTTGAGCGGCGACAGTGGGGATTTAAGGTTAAATTTTAAAAAATATAATGTGATAGAGGCCCCTGTGTGCTGGTGGGACGTGAAATAGTATTTCGCTGTTGGTTGCGTCCGACAGCAACGTTCTTACTTGGTTTTTTTTTTTAATTTTTGGAAAATATTAAATTTTTTATGTAAGAAAAATAAAAAAATACCACAAAAAAAAATGTATTAAAGGCACTATGTTCTAAAATATCGAAAAAATTTAAAACAAAAATTTGAAAACTGATAATTGGTTATTAATAATGGAATAATGGACATTATTGATTACTCAAAAAAGCCAATTGCACATCGAATCATCCGTTTTTTATACTCATCTTGTGGTATTTGCGCCCATACCTGAGAAGGAGTTCCGTTAAGCTCTTCCACTGATTTAAATTTTCTTCAGCCAGCATAAAAACGATTGGCAAGGTTCACCACATGTTCTCGATATGATTTAAGTCCGAAGATTGGCCACGCCATGACATGGTGGTGATTTGCTTCTCCTGGAACCAGGTTCGACTAGCCCGTGAAATGTGCATATTCGCATTATCATATTGGAAAATTGAGTCACTCGATGGATCTTTATTCGAATATTTTGTGTTTTTTTATACCCTGAACCCATTGAAAATGGGTAATCAGGGTATAATGTTTTTGTTGAAATGTATGTAACCGGGAGAAGGAGGCGTGGCAGACCCCATAAAGTGTATATACTCTTGATCAGGGAGACAAGCCGAGTCGATTTAGCCCTGCCCGTCTGTCCGTCCGTCCGTCTGTCTGTCCGTATGAACGCGTCGTTCTCAGACTTGAAATTTTTTATATAGGTTCCTGCATAGCACGAAAAGATCGAGTTTGTTAAAAAAAAATCGATAACTGTCTTAATTTTAATGTTATCGATTAAAAACGAAATCGATGCTCAGTTATATAATTCTATATAATTCATCATTCTAGCTAGAGTCATTTAGTGTTATGTGGGCCTTATACAATTTCGGTTTTTGTTAAATTTTGGGTGCCACGCCCCCTTCGCCTCAAATTTGTAAGTCCCGCATTTCAAATACTAGAGACGTGAGCTTTGGCACATTCATACGTATGGATGACATGATCACACCCAACAAGTTTGATCGAAATCGTTGCTCTAGAAAAAAGTTATTAAACATTGGGAAATTTTAGCATTGCCATGCAAAGCAACCAAAGAACAGCTGACGCAACGACTGGAGCTTGTGTGTGCGTGCGCCTGTGTATGTGTGTGTATGTGTTGCTTGCAATGAACATACATATGCATGTGTATATAAAAGAAACAAAGAATGTTTAGAATAGCGGTGCTTCGCAGGGTTCAGGGGATCTCTTAGTCGAGCGGTCTCGACTAGAGTTTTCGTACTTGTTTTTTTTTTTTTTTTTTTTTGCAATTTTCATTCAGATTTACAATATTATTTACAGCAGTAGGCGAGAGCTTTAATCTGAGTGCAAATTTTCGGTTAGATAACCCCACATCCTTGTATACAAGGACTATAGCGATTTCTTCGCTTGTCCGCGTCTATTCTCTTCCCATTTCTATATAAATTATAAAAACACCGGGTAAAACTAACTTAAACTTACAAAAAAAGTGTGTTAAATAAATGTAATAACAAAAAACACAGCTCAAATCCTTCACTGATATCTTTCCAGGACTTAATAAGAAGTGCCTTTAATTGAATTTGGCACAAAATACCACCAAAAATTCGTAGTGTGCACGAAATATATTTATTGTAGCGACAAAACTAACTGTGCATTTTTTGTGTATACTAAAAATAGAAGATGAAGGTCTAAAAAAGCCAAATAAAATATAAGAAGGTCCCATTATTCAAAGGTTTTTGTTTTTGTCCAGTTGTATCTGCAAAATGCAACTGCCTTTAATCTAATTTCGCAGAGTGTATAAGTCAGGAAAATTTTTCAGTATTCAGAATATGTTGTATTTACATATGCTTATATGTGGTGCTGCGCACGAGCATCTGATTCAAACGATAAAGAAAATCCAAATATGCATTGCGAAAGTGCATGTAAGGGCGAAGAAAGTACTGTTAATTAGAATCTAATATAAATTGGCGAGTTGTTGAAACCAGCTTTTGCTGTGCCCTACAAATGGCACATTTTATAACTTAAATATTTATGAGTATAGTTGACACCTAAATGGCTCAATTATTGTATGTAACATTTCATATAGGTGTCATGGAAATGTAATATTAATATTAACAGGTTGTAAAACTTTTAACGAAAAGGGATAATGTTTTGTTACCAACCCTTTTATTCGATTTGATAAATACTTTATCACCGGCCTAGAATTTTTACACCTTGATTTAGCCATGTCCGTCCGCCACTCCGTCTGTTCGTATCATATGGTCCATATGTTTGAACGCGTCAATTTTAAATTTGTTGAGGGAACGCGCAGATCGAGTTTATTATTTTATTTATATTATGTTAACATAATTTCTTCAGTTCACTTCACTAACGTAGTAATCAAACTGATTTTAACATAATTTAAGAATAATATTTATAAGAATAATTTATATAAGAATAATACTACTCAAATCACTAAAACCTTTTGCTAATATTAAAATGCTTGTCGATTAGATATAATGGGTTACTAATCTCAATCGTTATAATATAATATTAATATAATAAATTTATAATTAAATTTGGTAATTTTTGTTACTTAAATGAATATATTGTGCACTAACTTGATTCTTTTCTTTTTATATTTTTATAGATAAAATAAGTGATAGATATCTTTTATATGCATTAGACAGATATTGGCATAACAGTTGCCTAAAATGTCATTGCTGTGGAGCTATGTTAGCCGACGTCGGCTCTAGCTGTTTTACTAGACGAGGTCTAATACTCTGTAAAAAGGATTATTCCAGGTATGTTATTAGGCAGACGTAGTATATTAAATTATGTATTTATTCACATTACAAACGAAAGTTTAATTGGTGTCCCAAATTTCACGCAAGTTGTAATTTGGATAGAAAACACATTTATAATTATAATTTATAGTTTTTATACTTATTCACGAAGTTTAATCATTTTTAGTTTTTATATTGTGCAATGCCTGTCATGCTGTCCGTTCGTCTGTCAGTTTGTCCGTTCGTTCGTATGAACGTAAACCATTTCTACGCTATTAAAGCTAGATACCTGAAATTTAAATATATACTCGTCTATACCCTCGTCAGACATTTCCCCGATACGCCCTCCACATTTTCCTTTATCTTAGAAAAGCTACTTATTGATGATGGGCTAGAGAGTTGAGATTTGGAATGAACACTCACGTCGATATCCCAATATCAAAAACCTATGGAGGATATATCTACGCCCATAGGGAGCGTGGCAAATCAGGTCAAACTGTATCTTCTACAGTTTTAAAGCTAGAGCTCGCAAATTTGACACGTGAGTTACTGTTACGATCTTACAAAGTTCGCCTAAAAAACTATATGCCCACTACCCCTAGGGTCGTGGCAAATCGGATCGGAATATATAGTGCTCTTACCAATTCTGTTATATTTTGAGCTTTATTGTTACTAGAGACTTGAGACTTGGTATATATATTCGGGTTAACATTGCAAAATCGAAAAAATATGGCGGATATATCTACGGTCACTGGGGTCGTGCCAAATAACCAATCACAGCACAACTAGCGGCTGATGCAATATTGCTAATGTGATGAAATAATGATTCTGGTGAAATACCCAAAACAGAATACTCATACACTCACACATACAGTACGCAGCAACACGGGCATACAGTGCGTGCATACAGTATGCTCCGGTATGGCCATTCTGACATTTTCATTTCTCTGCCATAATGACCTCAATCAATTTCAATTTTAATCGTGATTCCTCGTCTTACCTTGACGGATATCTCAACGTTTTCTTTCTAATATCTATTATAAACACCAATCATTGTCCTTCCGCCAGTATACAATGTTCGCTGTATTTCAAGCTCAGCTTTTAACATTTATTCTTAATGTTAACATAATCATATTAACGTTATCATATTTAAATATTTCACTTATTCAACTTTAAAGAATAATCTTTCAGCAATCAATTTTTCATTTCTTGTGACCGAAATTTCAAACTTAATTCATTGTTTCAATCATCGTCTCACTTGGACGGTTCACTTTCACTTTCTCCACATGACCCTTTGACAAGCTTGAATCTTTACTGTCGATGTCCAGCTCTTGAGAAACATTACCTTCTGGAAGTTTTCTAATATCTTCATGGCAATATTTATATATTCGCTTGCTTGATAACGACTTAAACCGGAATCTGTCACCATCCAAAACCTCTATTACCAACAATGGTCCCTTAAATTTTGGGTCTAGTTTGGTTTGGTGTCTCTCCTCGTTTTTAAGAAGGACATAATCACCAGCTCGCGTAGAGTCTTAGTCCACTTCCAGCTCTGTGTCCAATTGAGGAACCAACATCTGTAAGAGACTTGCGTCAGTTGCCCGATTAGTTGTGTAGTTTAACGTCAACTGCACTTCGCCAAGACATTCTTGCCAGGATCTGTTACTTAATTCAACTGCGGTTAATAGATTTTTAAGCGTACTCATTACGAGATCAACTTGTCCATTAGCACGACTTGCCCCAGTCGCAATTAAATTAAGTTTAATATTGTTAGAACAAAAAAATTCTGAGAACTGTGTGCTACCCTGTTCGGCGTTGGTCACCAAAGAAATTGAAGACTTCGTTGCCTTGATAGATCGATATAGTGCCGAAAATGTTTGACGGACGCAAATAATGCCAAGCTTCGAGCTCATAGGAGTGTGCTAGGGTGCTATAGGGTGTTGTGGGTTAAATATTAGTAAAGCCGGCTCATATGTAAGGATGATTACAATTTTCTTTTGAATATCTTTGAGCTCAGCATAGCATTAGCGTATAATGGCTTCATTATTTGACAGAAGCCAGGAACAAACCTACGAAAATAGGATGCTAGACCAATTAACTGTCGCACACTGAAAACTGTGGTGGTGGCACAGAGATCAATGCAGTCATTTTTCGTGTTTGGTCTAATTTATCCTGCCTTTATCTCGTATCCCTGATACTGAACGACTGTTTTCAGAAAACTGCATTTGTTGTTAGTAAAAATTAATCCAGCTCCTGTGAGAATGTCTAGCACTATTTTTAACCTTTCTAAGCCTAACTTAATTGTGGGCGACATAATCATAATATCGTCTACATAAACAATCATATACGAATAGGTCTTCCTCAGTCCGAACGGCATAGTTAAGAATTCATACTGGCCATCCGGAGTAAAAAATGCAGTATATTATATGAAATAGGGATGAATTGGGATCTAGTGAAAGCCACTGGCCATGTCAAGACAGGTGAAGTAATTCGCACCCCGCAACCTAGCAATCTGGTCATTTATTAACGGCAAATGATACCTGGCTGCTATCGTATTAAAACTCAGCTTTCTGTAATCGACACAAAGGCGATCTGTCCCATTTATCTTTTTGACGATCAACATGGAACTTGCAAAGGGAGAACAACTGGGTCAATAATATTACATTTTAGTAGTTTATTCAACTTTTCTCTAACGATATCTCTTTCTTCAGGGCTAAGTCTATAGGGCCGGCGTTGTTCAGTTTTACTAGGGTCAATCAATCGAATTTTCATTTCACCTGTACTAATACGTGTAGATGGTGTTCCCTTAATAAGTGCAGTGGAATAATTCTCAAGTAATTTTATTAACTTATTTTTATCAGATTCACGCAACTCAGTGTCAAGATGTGTAAGGTCATCTGGTTCCACATCTATCGAACAAATATTTACAGCTTTGGCTTTCACGATTTCGAATTTGTTTGGAGATATGATGACATTGAATCTTTGATTAATGATTTCATGACCAATAACAATGCTGCTTTTCAAATATTGATCTTGCACAACGTGAAACAATATTTGAAGTGTTTTCATTTATAGTAACCTGACTTAAAATCTGTAATGTGCTATATATACCAGTATCACCAATGCCTTTTAACATGATAATGTTATTGAAGCGCTTTCCGGACAACTTATTACTAAATTTCTCCTTTACAAGTGAACATTCTGCTCCGGAATCAAAGGAAATTGGGTGGATCTTACCTCGCTATATCATAGTTCCTATTGGCTCTGGTACGTAGCACTGGTTCACGGTCTTCTGTTGAAACAATCCCTTTTTGCTTGTTGATGCACCTTTTAAACATTGATTGGCAAAGGGTCCCGGCTGGCTGCACTTAAAGCAGGTAACTAACGGCTTGTTTAGCAGAGGTGTCGCATCGGCCTTTTGTTGCATTTTCTTTCTGCACTCAGCAATTTTATGTCCTGGTTTGTCACAAAAATGACGCACTATTAACATTCTCCTCCTTTTAACGTCAGGTCCAGAGTCGTAATCACGGTCAGCAATATTAAAGGCATTTCGTTGCAAACGGTTGTTCACATTTTCAAATGTTTTTGTTTTGCCAATTAGCAGTTAGAGTTGTCACCAAACAACTGGCGTAAACCGCGAGGCATTCACCGTTAGTTGGGCGGCTGTTCAGCATATTTAAAAACATTGCCGAGGGCGTCTCTTTATTTATAGAGGTGAAGAAATAATTCCTCGAATTCATTCCACTTAATGTCGGGATATGAAATTAGGGTTAATCACTATGAGGCACTTCCTACCTTAGCCTCACTTAACGCCATGATAAGTTTGCTTCATTCTATAGGCTGCTCCGTTAAGATTATGTCTGCGGTAGTACACCATTTCAAGACATCGGCGTCTGCGTGATCAGAAAAAATTTTTGGCAAAGTGACGTCACGTGTTTGCTGCTGTTCGCGCGTTGATGCTTGCATGGTTTTCACAAACTCCACCAGGTTTTGATTTTGCATCTGTAGAATAATACGCCATGGATTCTCTGAGATTGCAGGAGATGAAGTCAACCCCACTTCTGATGTCGGAACGTTATTAATATTCTCCATAATTATTTTCTATTAGGGAACGAGTTTCGTAGCTTATGCTGCTTCCACGTGTCTTTTCACACTTCCCCTTTGCATAAAGTTAATTCTTCTTAGCAAAGCCACGAACCACACTCGGCGACAGCGACATACGCTGTCGCCCCGCGAATACGGTACTTTTCGAAACTACAAAATACAGACTCACTGCTGATGCAACATTACCATTCAACATTTCTTTCATGACAACTTTTAACATTTTTTTTTAATGTTAACATTAGCATATTAACGTAACTAATCACATTTCAATATTTCACTTATTCAACTTTAAGTACTTTCATCAGTAAATTTTTCATTTCTCATGATCAAAATTTTAAAATTAATTCATTATTTCAATCATTGTCTCACTTGGACGGATAACACCATCGCCTCACTTGGACGGATAACACCATCGTCTCACTTGGGCGGATAAACCATCGTCTCACTTGGACGGCTCACTTTCAATCTCCACTTCTAATATCTTCATGACAATATTTATATATTCGCTTGCTTAATAACGACTTCAACCTGTATATGCCACCATCCAAAACCTCTATTATCACAAATGGTTCCTTAATTTTTGGGTCTTGGTTGGCTGTCTCTCCTCGTTTTTACGAAGTACATAATCACCGACACTGTGTCTTACAACGGCTGCCTTGAATTTGTCAGCTAAAGATGTCATGGTGCTACTAGCTCTAGCTCGCGAAGAATCTAAATCTACTTCCAGCTCTGTGTCCAATGGAGGAACCAATCTGAGAGGTCGAGCTTCTTTCCCTATCAACATCTCTAAGGGACTTGCATCAGTTGCCCGATTAGTTGTGCAGTTTAACGCTAACTGAACTTCGCCAAGAGCTTCTTGCCAGGATCTGTTACTTAATTCGACTGCGGTTAATAGATTTTTAAAAGTACTCATTACGCGCTCAACTTGTCCATTGGCACGACTTGCCCCAGTCGCGATTAAATGAAGTTTAATATTATTTGAACAACAAAATTATGAATTTTTAGGTGAATTATGAATTTTCCACAAATTTACGGATATATTATTCATTTTGTCAAACCAGTAGTATTGATGTGCCTTGTCAAGGGTATTTTTCCATCCTAGATGCATAATCGATTCATGTACTGACCATCTGAAAGCTCGGAGCACGACTGGTAAACATGGTGTTTTATCCATTTTCTGTATTTTACGAAACAACATCAATTTTCTAAAATTGATATTTTAGATATATCGTCTGGAATTTCGTTGGAATTCAACATATCAACAATGTTGACGATATATGGATTCAGTTTCTGTTCGGCCAACAGAAAATTACTTGATATTTCTGCTATGTTTACTCCCTTTTAGGTATGTTATCCAAAACTAACTGTGGTATTGAAGGAAGTGGGTTCCTTGATAGAAAGTCTACATGTGCCATACGTTTCCCTTCTCTATATTGTATTGTGAAATGAAAGGTTTGTAAATAGGACCTCAAACGGTGAACTCTAGGAGTTAGGTCTATTTTAGTGCGTGATGCCTTCAATGAGTATAAATCACAAATTCTCTTCCAAGCCAATAGTGACGGAAATGTTGGACGGACGCAAATACTGCCAACGTTTCCAGCTCATAGGAGTGGTATCTAGAACGTGAAGTTGGTTTGTTAATGCCATGTAAGATCATAGCATCCAAATCCGATCGAGCTAGCATCGGTGTGCAATTCTATAGGGTGTTGTGGGTCAAATATTACTAGATTCGGTTCATTTGTAAGGATGCTTACAATTTTCTTTCGAATACTTTCGAAAGAATGCAGTATTTTTTTGTATGTTTGGTCGAATTTCTCCTGCGCTTATTTCGTATCCCAAATACTGAACGGTTGTTTTCAGAAATCTGCTCTTTTTATATTAAAAATGAATCCGGCTCCTGTGAGAATGTCTAGCACTTTTTATAGCCTTCCTAAACCTAACTCAATTGTGGGCGACACAATCATAATATCGTCTAAATAAACAATCACATACGAGTAGGCTAAGTCGCCCAAAGCTTGGAACACAGATGGCGCATTCTTCAGTCCGAACGGCATAGTTAAGAATTCATACATAACAAATGCAGTAAATTCTGTGGAATTAAGGTAACTTGGGATCTGGTGAAAGCCACTGGCCATGTCAAGACAGGTGAAGTAATTCGCACCCCGCAACCTAGCAATCTGGTCATTTATTAACGGCAAATGATACCTGGCTGCTATCGTATTAAAACTCAGCTTTCTGTAATCGGCACAAAGGCGATCTGTCCCATTTATCTTTTTGACGATCAACATGGAACTTGCAAAGGGAGAACAACTGGGTCAATAATATTACATTTTAGTAGTTTATTCAACTTTTCTCTAACGATATCTCTGTCTTCAGGGCTAAGTCTATAGGGCCGGCGTTGTTCAGTTTTACTAGGGTAAATCAATCGAATTTTCATTTCACCTGTACTAATACGTGTAGATGGTGTTCCCTTAATAAGTGCAGTGGAATAATTCTCAAGTAGTTTTATTAACTTATTTTTATCAGATTCACGCAACTCAGTGTCAAGATGTGTAAGGTCAACTGGTTCCACATCTATCGAACAAATATTTACAGCTTTGGCTTTCACGATTTCGAATTTGTTTGGAGATATGATGACATTGAATCTTTGATTAATGATTTCATGACCAATAACAATGCTGCTTTTCAAATATTGATCTTGCACAACGTGAAACAATATTTGAAGTGTTTTCATTTATAGTAACCTGACTTAAAATCTGTAATGTGCTATATACCAGTATCACCTATGCCTTTTAGCATGATAATGTTATTGAAGCGCTTTCCGGACAACTTATTACTAAATTTCTCATTTATAAGTGAACATTCTGCACCGGAATCAAGTGAAATTGGGTAGATCTCACCTCGCTGTATCATAGTTCCTGTTAGCGCTGGCACGTAACACTGGTTCATGGTCTTCGGTTGAAACAATCCCTTTTTGCTTGTTGATGCATCTTTTGAACATTGCTTTTGCTGCCCGAGTTACCATCTCAGTTGCCTCAGTCCTCTCTGAGATGTTCCCAACCAAGCCGCCTCGCTTTGGCACCGCTTGGCATTGTTCTAAATCGTGAGGGCAGGACTTGCGACAGCTTCAAACCTCGAACGGGATGTCGCGAGTCGCGACACATGGACAATAATACCATACATGTTACCACTGAATAAAGAGAGTAGTCTGAATTAAGTCAGAGAAGTAAGCGGACGTTTTATTGAAGTTGTATAGATATGCATAAGGAACCCTATTGGGCGGGGAGTTGCACAGCTCTTGGTTCTCCTAATTGATAACCTAAGTCTGCCTTGATCGTCCTCTGACTTGTAACTGGCGCAGCCGCACACAAAGAACCTACAATAAGGAATCTCATAATTACAATTACCATAAGCTATACAAATCTAAGTATCACAAAAACAAGTGTGTACAGTTGCGGTCAGAAAAATAGTAGTGCTGCACTACGCAGAGCAATAATGGATAAAAACGGTACTTTTTGTGAAGCAAAATTAAAGTATGAGCACTTTTTATTTAGAGTATAGTATAAAAAAGATAATAAGAAAAAAATCCCGTTACTTTCTGTCAAAATTAGTTTATTTTTGCCACGAAAATCGGCTGTTTATAAAAGTAGTAGTGACAGATGTAAAAAATTTTTAAAAGTTTATAACAATACCAAATTAAAAACAGAAATGTATTTACATGACGTGTGATTAATTATCTTATATATGAGTAACTGAAATTATTTGGAATTGCAATATTTTTGATATTTTAGTGGGAGGGGAAGCATTTCTCGACTGAATAGGGAATTTCACCTGTCAGACCTCAAAATCAGGGAAAAACTTATACAAAAAATGTAAAATATTGTTGGATACACAGCTCCAATGATAATTAGCGCCATTCACTATAACAAGAAGCCTGAAAAACCAGGTGGCACATTTGAAACCAACTTGGTAGTGGATCCACCAATTGTGTGTTACGGTAGGATTAATCCGTTAGCTACAGAAAAAGAAACTAAAAACGAATAAAATTAAAACCATTTGGGATCTCAAAAAATTTCAATGTGGAAAGTTCACAGAATCCGGCACATCAATAGGTGGGGCACCGTACAGTATGCGAATGAAAGAAAAATTGTTCTTTTTGGTTGCCACCAAAGAGAAAGACACTAAAGAGTACGTATGGAGTCTAAAAAAACATGGAACATCATTCCAAGTTAACTTTGAGACTTCTTGTGGACGGCCACATACGGGGGTCCGAGCGCTATGATATGGGACTGCTTGTCATAGGCTGGAATCATGTGAAAACCATATTATAAATAAAATATTTGACAAAAATGTGTACATCCAATTAATTTAAACTATAGTGCTACTATATAATAGTTGGGAAATATTTTTTGAATGAACGTTTCAGACCGATTAGGAACCAAAATATGCGAGTCCTTTGCTCAAGATTGGTTTGCTTCCATAAAAATCGAAGTCTTGGCTTGGCCGACTTAGCCCCCAGATCCATATCCGATCGAAAAACTATATGGCGATGTTTAGAGACTTATGGAAACTAAAAATAAATCGACTTTGACAAGTTGTTCAGTGGGCGTGTCACCAAATTCCTCTGAAGCGGTGTCAGGACCTGATCGACTCCATAGTACGAAGGGGGGACCCGCTATAAAAAGTTAGGAATTTATAACGAACTCTTCGATCATAAAATATGTGCAGAACATAATATATTGAATTAAACTTATCTTAAACAGCTGTTTTAATTTTTTTAGTTGCCACTACTATTTTAGTGAACAGCCAATTTTTGAAAATTTTTCATTCTAAAGCCCTAAAAAACAAATGTCCCAGGTTTATAGCAAAAAAAACCTTTTAATTAGTAAGAATAGAGGCTAAACTTAATATTCATATCAACTTGCTTTAAAAAAATTGGGTTTTTAACTTAGTTTTGCTGTCCAACATTTGGTGCTCAGTCGCACTACTATTTTTCTGACCGCCACTGTATATAATTTATTTAAATATATATAAAAATTGAATTAAAGTTATTAATATGTATAAAACAGGATGTGTGGAACAAAATATCAAAGATCCAAAAGTATTAAAAGTGCTACGGTGGAATGCAAAAAAGCATGTTGCGTTGTGTCATACGTTCCACGCATATGAACAGATGAGGCCAACATGTCGCGAGAAATAGTACAGACTTGTTGAATAAGACTCGTCGGCCGAAACAATATTTCAGTGCGATCTACTGGAACGACTTACGACTTGTCGCACAGACATATACGAACATCACACATATTGGCAAACCGCATTTGATGGCAACGTCGACCCTCGTATACACAGCATAACTACAAATTCATCATTGATTTCACAAGAACAGTGTCACGACCACATTTTTTTTTTGTCGCGTGACAATCCTAACACAAAATGATCCGGCGCCGCTGTTCTAATTCTAAAGAATTATTTCGCTTTTCGTTGCTGACGCCGCATATTTGGCGCCACTAACGACACTCTAGAACACACGATTTCTGGTGCCACTATTCTGCACTTCAGCAGAAACCTAGCTCTCAAGACTGACCTAACGGAATTTGATTTCGGTTGCCACTAGCAAAAATATAAAATATACGATGTCTGGCGCCACTAATCTGCCTTCGGCACGATCTCCGTCGCTTAATTCCGCAAAATGTGCATAGTGACACAAATTCGTACCACAAAGCTACAAAATAAGAAGCTTGTAGTAAAAAACACTAACATCAGTCGCCACTGCAAGATCAGTTGCGACACAGAGCTCGAACAAAAGGGACATTGCACAGTGCTGAAGTTGTTTAAAGGTTATTGCTAAAAAAGTTTAATTGTTAAATACAAATACATAATTGCTAAAATCAATAAACAACAATAAACACAATAAACATACGCAACAAAATACAAAAACGAAAAAAGAACAAGTAAGAAAACACTAGTCGAGACCGCTCGACTAGGTATACCCTGAACCCTAGTATTTGATATACGGGAGTTACAAATTTAAGGCGAAGGGGGCATGGTACCCAAAATTAAAAAAAAAAACCAAATTGCGTAAGGCCCAAATAACACTAAATTCAAAATTTGAAGACTCTAGCTAGAAAGGTGAATTAGATAGAATTTTATAGCTTAATTTAGATTTTCGTTTGTAATCGATAACAATAAAACGATAACAGTTATCGAATTTCTGAAACAAACTCGATATAAACAGAATACAACCACCGGAGCACCACATATTAATACACTCCACTCCACACTAAGTGAAAATAAATTAAGATCAATATACATAAAAAAAAAATAAAATAAACAAGAAAACTCTAGTCGAGACCGCTCGACTAAGAGATCCCCCGAACTCTGCGAAGAACCGCTATTCCAAGCATTCTTTATTTCTTTTATATACACATGCATATGTACGTTCATTACAAGCAACTCATACACACACACGCACAGACGCAAGCACACACAAGTGCCAGTCGTTGCGTCAGCTGTTCTTTGGCTGCTATGCTATGGGAAATTAAATGTTTAATAACTTTTTTTCTAGAGCAACGATTTTGATCAAACTTGTTGGGCGTGATCATGCCATATCTATGTATGTGCCAAAGCACAAGTCTCTAGTATTTGATATACGGGAGTTACAAATTTGAGGCGTAGGGGGCGTGGCACCCAAAATTTAACAAAAACCGAAAATGCATAAGGCTCAGAAAACACTAAATGCAAAATTTGAAGACTCTAACTATAAAGATTAATTAAATAGAATTTTATAACTAAATGAAGATATTGGTTTTTAATCGATAACATTAAAACGATGATAGTTATCGATTATTTGAAAGAAACTCGATCGAATCCTGATGTACACGAACTTCCAAAAAAAATTTGAAGACTCTAGCTCTTATATCTTCTGAGATCGACGCGTTCAAACATACGGACAGACGGACAGACGGACAGACAGACAGACGGACAGGGCTAAATCGACTCGGCTTCTCTCCCTGATCAAGAATATATATACTTTATGGGGTCTGCCACGCCTCTTTCTGCCTGTTACATACATTTTCACAAAACCATTATACCTTAATTTCCCATTTTCAATGGGTTCAGGGCATAAAAAAAATTTAAACATTATACACATCCACATATATACATATACAATTACCAATTCAATTAATGTCGACTATAGGTAAAGCTAAGAAACTTATCCCAAACACTAGAAGTAGAAATAGAATTAGAAATAACCCAACGGACATTGGTGAAAACCGGACAGTAGCGAGAACCGAAGACATCACACCATTGACATCTAATTCGAGCTCTCCCCCACCCAATCAGGACCCAATAATGAACAATCATTTGGACTTATTGACTACATTAAAAATTCCACATGCAATCTGCTTCTTGCCAACTTATGACGGAAATTCGAAAACCCTTAGTGAATTTATCAGCAATGTTGAAGAAATTCTTCTCCTCATTAGAGGAACCGACCAGACACCATATGGCCAATTGCTCTTGAGAACTATTAGGAATAAAATTGACTGAAAAGCTAATGAAGCTATAATTGAGGAAGGAGCTAGCCTTAATTGGGATGAAATTAGGGATGCTCTCATCTTACACTGTTCTGATAAGAGAAATGAACCAACTTTAATGTTCGAATTACACGGTTTGGTCCAAAGTTCATTACCACTTCGCGCTTTATACGAAAAAGTATGCGAAATTAAAATCGCATTGTTTAGATTGACAGACAAACGGAAATCGAACCAACATTAATCAAAACTAAGAAAAATCCCTTTGCCGACATTTGCCTCAATTCATTAATATCTGGAATTCAGGGCCCATTAGGCACAGCGGTCAGGGCCATGAAACCAACTAACATTCGTGAGGCTTTTGAATGGGCTCTGAAGGAACGAGAAATTTACTTTTTCCAAGAAAAACAGAAAAGACAACAATCATACCGCAAAACTGTAAATTGGCAACAAAATAATAAAGATGACAGAAACAACGAAAGACGCTTGGACAAACGTGGACACCAACAAAGCTATGACAAAGATAACAAGAACAAGTAAGAAAACTCTAGTCGAGACCGCTCGACAAGGGTATACCCTAAACCCTATGAAGAACCGGTATTCCAAGCATTCTTTGTTTCTTTTATATACACATGCATATGTACGTTCATTACAAGCAAAACATACACACACACGCACAGGCGCACGCACACACACACGTCAGCTGTTCTTTGGCTGCTTTGCATGGCAATGCTATGGGAAATTAAATGTTAAATAACTTTTTTTCTAGAGTAACGATTTTGATCAAACTTGTTGGGCGTGATCATGTCATCCATATGTATATATGTGCCAAAGCACAAGACTGTAGTACTTGAAATACGGGACTTAAAAATTTGAGGCGAAGGGGGCGTGGCACCCAAAATTTAACAAAAACCGAAATTGTGTAATGCTCACATAACACTAAATGCAAAATTTGAAGACTCTAGCTATAAAGATGAATTATATATAATTATATAACGGAGCATCGATTTCGGTTTTAATCGATAACATTAAAATTAAGACAGTTATCGATTTTTTTTAACAAACTCGATCTTTTCGTGATATACAGGAACCTACATAAAAAATTTCAAGTCTAGCTCTTATAGGTTCTGAGAACGACGCGTTCATACATACGGACAGACGGACGGACAGACGGACGGACAGGGCCAAATCGACTCGGCTTGTCTCCCTGATCAAGAATATATATACTTTATGGGGTCTGCCACGCCTCCTTCTCCCTGTTACATACATTTCAACAAAAACATTATACCCTGATTTTCCCATTTTCAATGGGTTCAGGGTATAAAAAGCGAAACAATAATTTTCCGGCTATCATGCCCAAAGAGGTAGATAGGAAATACGATAATAGGGGTAAATACTCCCCAAACCCCCAGAACAGAGAACAGATGCATAGGGCCCACTCAGAATCACAATTAAATAACTACAATGAACAAGCAAATTTTCAGACAAAAGCCTCAAACAACAGTCAGGGTACCTAATCAGTAAAAACATAGGATCACCTCTTCCCTATATCGTGTTACATATTGAACCGAACGAAACCTTTGAAATTTCTTATAGACACAGGAGCAACATTTTCTTTTATAAACCCGAAACGAGAAGCACAGGAAAATCAAATTAACATACAGAAATCAATCAATATCAAAACAGTGTTAAATACACATCCCTTGCACAAAAAAACCAAATTACTTCTGTTTAAAGAATTCTCCGATTTTACTTCATATTCATTATTACTGTTCAACTTTCATGACTACTTTGATGGACTCATCGGAATAGACATTCTTAAACAACTTGAAGCTATAGTAGACATTGCTAAACAATCTCTAAGCACAAAAACATTTAATATACAAATTGAATTAGAAGAAAAAATAGTACCCACTCTACATGAACTCAAGAAACTCTGCTCAAAATTCCCAAATATCTTTTATAGAGAAGGAAAGCCCCTAACTTTTACTAATCTGGTTAAACACAAATTTAAAACTACTGACCAAATTCCAATACATACAAAACCATTCCGATACAGTATCACAGAAAAGAACGAAATTAACGCCCAAATCCAACAACTTGATCAAAATCAAAATAATCAAACATAGTTATTCACCCTGTAGCTCTCCAACTTTTCTAGTAGCAAAAATAAGTAAGAAAACTCTAGTCGAGACCGCTCGACTAGGGTATACCCTGAACACTGCGAAGAACCGATATTCCGTGCATTCTCAATTTCTTTATATACTTATGTATATGTATGTTCATTACAAGCAACACATACACACACACATACACAGGCGCAAGCACACACAAGCGTAAGTCGGTGCGTCAGCTGTTCTTTGGCTGCTTTGCATGGCAATGCTATGGGAAATTAAATGTTTAATAACTTTTTTTTCCAGACGAACGATTTTGATCAAACTTGTTGGGCGTAATCATGTCATCCATATGTATGTATGTATGTATGTCCCAAAGCACAAGTCTCTAGTATTTGATATACGGGAGTTACAAATTTGAGGCGAAGGGGGCGTGGCACCCAAAATTTAACAAAAACCAAAATTGCGTAAGGCCAAATAATACTTAATTCAAAATTTGAAGACTCTAGCTATAAAGGTGAATTAGATAAAATTTTATAGCTTAATTTAGATGATCGTTTTTAATCGATAACAATAAAACGATAACAGTTATCGAATTACTTTATGGGGTTTGCCACGCCTACTTCTGCCTGGTACATACATACGCCTTCCAACAAAAACATTATACCCTGAATTCCCATTTTCAATGGGTTCAGGGTATGAAAAAGAAAGATAAATCTAATATTGCCAAATGGAGACTAGTTATCGATTACCGCAAATTAAACGAAAAAACAGTCAAGGACAGATATCCGATGACCAACATTAACGACGTTCTAGACAGGATCGGTAGAGCAAAATACTTTACAGCTCTAGACCTAGCCAGCCGTTATCACCAAATAGAAATGCAACCAAAAGATATAGATAAAACAGCTTTCTCTACCGTTGACGGTCATTCGGAGTTCGTTAGAATGCCTTTCGGTCTTACTAACGCTCCTGCTACGTTCCAAAGAGTTATGCACAACATTTTAACAGATTTAAATAGCAAATACTGCCTAATATATCTAGATGATATAATCGTTTTCTCATAGTCACTTCAAGAACACATGTTACATTTACATACAGTGTTCACCAAACTTTACGCAAATCTGAAGCTACAACCTTAGGCTATTATCGTAAATTCATAAGGGACTTTGCAAATATCACAAAACCCTTAACACAACAGCTAAAAGGAAAGAGTGCAGTAAAGATTAGTAACGAGTTCACTAACGCATTCGAAACCTGTAGGACACTACTTTGCAATGACCCGCTACTACAATACCCCGATTTTGACAAACCATTCATCCTTACAACCGATGCAAGTAATGTGGCAATTGGTGCCGTGTTATCACAAGGTTCAGAAAACAACGAGAGACCGATTGCATTCGCTAGTCGAACCCTTACTGATACGGAGTTAAACTACTCCACGGTTGAGAAAGAGATGTTAGCAATTATTTGGGCAACGAAACAATTCCGACCCTATTTATTCGGTCAAAGGTTCAAAATCGTTACAGATCATCGATCATTAACTTGGCTAATGAATTTTAAACAACCAAATTCAAAATTAGTTCGTTGGAAACTCCAACTAGTAGAGTACGATTACGAGATTTGAAAACGTTGTGGCAGATGCCCTTAGCCGCATTACCGCGGAAGTAAACACTAACAATTAGGACAGTACCCTAAAAGAAAAGATACAAGTAACAAATAAACCCATTAACGAATTTAGTTTACAAATTATATTCAAAAAAAAAAAAAAAAAAAAAAAATAACAGAACACAATTAATAACTACAACACTTTTTAAAAATAAAGTAAGAAGAACAATTTCCTCGACAAAACTAAATTGGCCCAAATTTTTTCAAAGATTCTTCAACTAAATAAAACATACACGCTATATTGGCACCAGACAATATTCTCAAAATTATTGAAAAAACCCAACTGGAATATTTCTTGCCTACAAAAATGTACAAAATAATAAGATGTACAAACCTATTAGAAGATATAACGGAAATTGGTAAACTCGAAGTAGAAATTAAAAAATATCACCAACATATTTCCCATAGAGGGATCGATGAAACTTTAGCTCACCTAAAGAGAAAAATCTACTCACCACAATTGAAAACAATAATTTTTAAAATTATCAATGACTGCGATACATGCCAAACTTTAAAATACGACAGACATTCGCAAAAACTTATATACCAAGAAACCGAAATTCCTTCTCTACCCATGCAAATTCTCCATACAGACCTCTATACCATAAACACTAAAACCATTTTGACTATTATTGATAACTTTTCCAAATTTGCCTCAGGCTGTACAATCCCAGCTCGTGATAGTCTAAATATAATCAGATCCATAAAAAATTTTATGGGACTCTTCGGAATCCCACAAAAAATAGTGTGCGACCAAGGCCCGGAGTTTGCCGGAAAAATTTTCAAAGATTTCTGTGACCAATACAATATTCAACTGCACATTACCTCTTTCCAACAGTCATCGAGTAATTCCACAATCGAGAGACTACATTCAACACTGACTGAAATATACCGAATCATAGTAAATAAAAAGAAAGAACAACTAATTACTATCATGACGAAACCCTGACCGAAACCTTTATTACTTACAACAACGCCATACACTCCGGGACTAAATATACTCCATATGAGATGTTCCAAGGCAGAACCCATTTATTTAACAAAGAAACGACGTTCGATAATCAACACGATTATCTACAAAAGCTAAACACGTTTCAAACAAATCTATATCCTAAAATAGCAGAGGAAATGAAAAACAAAATGGAATTTAGAATCAAGAGAGCAAATCAGGACCGGCAGGAACCCTTACCGTTAGACATAGGGGACACGATTTTCAGAAAAGAAAACAGACGAAACAAATTAACCCCAAAATTTACTAAACACATAGTATCTAAAGACACAGGGATAACATTTATTTCTAGACAAAAACAAAAGATACATAAATCTAAAATAAAGAAAAGACTAAGAAAAATACATCAACTATACAACCCCTTACAGAGGCTACAACATAAACACGCAATTAATAAATATTCAACATTTGACGAATGTAAAAACAAAATGAACACAAGTAAAACATGGAATTATTGCACTATTACCAAAAATCAGAAATAGAAGAGGACCAATTAACGGAATATTATACTAACTAAAGTAGTAACTGGTAACATGGACGACACGGACACGGACAATTATTACAAACAAATTAAACAAGCTAGAAGAAAACAAAAGAAAGATACTTAAGAACATAAATCAACAAAATATGATAAATAAGACATAGCAATAAGATTCAAAAACATTACCGAAGATGTAAATATGGAATAGAATATGAACCTAAAAAATATGAAAATAACATTTTTAAGACATTAAACGAGGAATATTTATATAGTTCTTAGCTTTAGATAAAAAAAAATGTAACCTTTAGAATTAACATACCAATACTTGATAAAAGCAATTATGAGTTATTGCACATTATTTCTCTACCTATTAATAAGAACAAAATATGTATGTTACCTAAATACGTAATACATAACTAAGCGGGCCTAATCAAACAAATAACAAACAAATGAACCCAAAGTCCATCAAACATATATCTGCGAAGACAACACTACTCCAATAATCAACCAACAATGCCTAAAAAGCATTCTAGATGAAGAAACGACAATATGCGACAACTTAACAACAATATACATATGTCTTGTTGACATCATCTGATATAACAAGTGGCATCTGCTGGACCTGTAGAACCAACAAAATTTTGTTCACGCCGATGGAAACACCTTCAAACGGATGTTCCACTATACCATCGTTATTGCCGTCGCTCCACACGAGGGGGGAGGAGTTACCATCTCAGTTGCCTCAGTCCCCTCTGAGATGTTCCCAACCAAGCCGCCTCGCCTTGGCGCCGCTTGGCATTGTTCTACATCGTGTGGGCAAGACTTGCTGCGAAGCGACAGCTTCAAACCTCGAACGGAATGCCGCGAGTCGCGACACATGGACAATAATACCATACATGTTACCACTGAATAAAGAGAGTAGTCTGAATTAAGTCAGAGAAGTAAGCGGACGTTTTATTGAAGTTGTATAGATATTCATAAGGAACCCTATTGGGCGGGGAGCGGGCACAGCTGTTGGTTCTCCTAATTGATAACCTAAGTCTGCCTTGATCGTCCTCTGACTTGTAACTCCCGCAATTAAATCAGATAACTAACTGCTTATCTCGCTGAGGAGTCGCATCTTTGTGCACCCAGCAATTTTATGTCCTGGTTTCCCACAGAAATGACAGTTGCAATTTCCTCTTTTTGAATTACGGTGCTATTGAAATGTGAATGCACCAAGTTCAGATTGCAGCTCGCTTCTAGTTTAAAACTTTGATGTAAAATCAATTCGTTGCAAGCGGTTGTCCACATTTGCCAAATGCGCAAGCTATTTCCCCTATATTTTTGTTTAAGTAGTTAGAGCTGTCACCAAACGACTAGCGTAAACCGCGAGGCATTCGCCGTTAGTTGGGCGACTTCTCAGCAAATTTAAATACATTGCCGCCGTTGTTTTTATAGCGGCGATGAAATAATTCCTTGAATTCAGTCCACTTAATGCTGGTATATGAAATCGACAAACACGTTCCCACATAAAAAGTTTTCCTATACAGATAATTTGCTATGCATGATGGCGCTATGCAGTGCAAATTATCTGCTGCTCTATTGAATCGAAATATTGATGGAGTTATTAGTAGGAAATTGAAATTAATTTCGTATGCGTTTGTGCTAGATGCAAGCTCTGCATTATTACTAAAAACGCAGAAAAGACACTGTTTAAAGCGATCTTCTAATCGAGGCGCCCGACTAGAGTATGCTTACTTTATTTTTTCTTTCCAAATTTCGTTAACTCATCCCATTGTCTTTTTTTTTTTTGTATACCTTTTTTGTAACTGTTTGCCGATTGACCAATCGTTATTTAAAAGACTTGGGAGATATAATTTAATAACAGAAATTCGATACCGTTTTTAACCGATAACATTAAAACAGAAGTAGGTTTCGACTTTTTGCAACAAAATCGATCTACGGGACAGACATGGCTACATCAACCCGGCTTGTCTGACTGATCAAAAATATATATACTTTATGGAGTCTGCCACGCCTCTTTCTCCCTGTTACATACATTTTAACAAAACTTACCCTGACAAAATTATACCCTGATTTCCCATTTTCAATGGGTGCGTGTATATGTTATTTTCAATATACAACTTAGGTAAAACAAGCATAGATTGCTTGGAATTCTCAGGGTTCGGGGTACTTTCTAGTCGAACAATCTCGACTGATTTCAAGTTTGATCAGAAACGTTCGTCTACAAAAAAAATTATTAATCATTTAATTTTCCATAGTCGAGCGGTCTTACTTGTTTTTAAGTAACTTTAATTTTTCTCAGTGTACTAGTTGCTGCGTTTATTCGCATATTAAGCGTCTAATATACCCATCGCTTTCTTCAGCAGATGCAAATATATTTTTATTTAAAGACCGATTTTTCGGCATTAAAAGTTTTTCACCTTTTTTTGTTCCCAAAACTCAAAATATAATTTATTTTTATACCATGAACCCATTGAAAATGGGAATTCAGAGTATAATGTTTTTGTTGAAATGTATGTAACAGGCAGAAGGAGGCGTGGCAGACCCCATAAAGTATATATATTCTTGATCAGGGAGACAAGCCGAGTCGATTTAGCTCTGTCCGTCTGTCTGTCCGTATGTATGAACGCGTCGATCTCAGAACCTATAAAAGCTAGAGACTTCAAATTTTTTTATAAGTCCCTGTATAGGGCGCGCATATCGAGTTTGTTTCAGAAATTCGATAACTGTTATCATTTTATTGTTATCGATTAAAAACGATAATCTAAATTCAGCTATAAAATTCTATTTAATTCGTTTTTCTAGCTAGTCTTCAAATTTTGCATTTTCTGTTATTTGGGCCTTAGGCAATTTCGCTTTTTGTTAAATTTTGTATGCCACTTTTTGGATGCCCCCTTCGCCTCAAATATGTAACTCCCGTATATCAAATACTAGAGACTTGTGTTTTGGCACATACATACATACATACATATAGATGACAGAATCACGCCCAACAAGTTTGATCAAAATCGTTGCTCTAGAAAAAAAGTTATTCATATGTGTGTATGTGCCAAAGCACAAGTCTCTAGTACTTGAAATACATGATTTAGCAATTTGAGGCGAAGGGGCAATTTGAGGGCGTGGCATCCAAAATTTAACAAAACCCGAAATTGCAGAAGGCTCAAATGACACTAAATGCAAAATATGAAGACTCTAACTATAAAGATGAATTAAATAGAATTTTATAACTAAATGAAGATATCGGTTTTTAATCGATAACATTAAAATGATGAGAGTTATCGAATATTTGAAACAAACTCGATCGAATCGTGATATACACGAACTTCTTCTATCTTCTGAGATCGACGCGTTCAAACATGCGGACAGACGGACAGACAGACAGACGGACAGGGCTCAATCGACTCGGCTTCTCTCCCTGATCAAGACTATATATACTTTATGGGGTCTGCCACGCCTCCTTCTGCCTGTTACATACATACGCCTTTCAACAAAACCATTATACCCTTTTTCCCATTTTCAATGGGTTCAGGGTATAAAAAATCTTTTATTTAAAGTTGGCGAAGCTGTTTAAATTCTAGCTTCAGTTGTCGATATGTTAATGTAATTAAACTTTGTCAATTATGTCAGAGATAGAAAAAATTGCGAATATGGAAAATCTTTGCTGAGGTATTTATAATTAATGTGTGCTGATAGTTTCTATTGATTGGAGGCTCATACATATATTAAAACGTATATTGCTAAAATATTCTTTTCAATACATACATAAAATGTGGAAAATCAAAAGACAAGATCAAAGGTCACAAAGTCATTATGTGGCGAGTTAGTGGCTCAGAAGCTGCAGATTTTTCAGTTTTGATTTGCCACGCCCCCAATGGGCGTAGAGACATAATTTGGCATGTTCATAGAGTGGGCGTTCAGGAATATAACTGTAAAGTTTGGATGCTTACATTAAAAAAATACAGGGTATTTTTTGGTAAGTCGCGCCCCTCTTGAGGTGTAACAATAAATTTTGGGAAATCGATAGGCCACCAGTATAGCTGATATATTAGCTGCCACGCCCCTTGTGGACGCACATATATATGCCATAACCTTTAGATTTTGGGATGTTAACCTGAGTATCTATACCAAGTCTGAAGTTTCTAGCTTGAATAGTGCTCAAAATATAACAGAATTAGTAAAATCATTCATTTCCGATCGAGAAAATCATTACACTATCAGTCGAGGGTATACACGAGTATATATTCCAAATTTCAAATCTCTCGCTTCAATAGCGTTGAAGTGGTTTGTGTTCATACGGTCAGACGGACGTACAGCATGACGGACATTGCACAAAACCAATATACTTATTACACTTCGTGAAAAAGTATAATATTATTATTGCACAAACTTTAAATCACAAGCACTTAAAAAAACACAAAGCACTTAAAAAAACACAAAGCACTGCGGATTTCCTTTTGCACAAATGACGACAATGTCAAGTGCTCAAAATTCACCAAAATCAATAAAGTGAATAATAAACATAGGTAATAAATACATCAATAAAAACAAGTAAGAAAACTCTAGTCGAGACCGCTCGACAAGGGTATACCCTAAACCCTATGAAGAACCGTTATTCCAAGCATTCTTTGTTTCTTTTATATACACATGCATATGTACGTGCATTACAAGCAAAACATACACACACACGCACAGGCGCACGCACACACACACGCCAGTCGGTGCGTCAGCTGTTCTTTGGCTGCTTTGCATGGCAATGCTATGGGAAATTAAATGTTTAATAACTTTTTTTCTAGAATAACGATTTTGATCAAACTTGTTAAGCATGATCATGTCATCTATATGTATGTATGTGCCAAAGCACAAGTCTCTACTATTTGATATACGGGAGTTACAAATTTGAGGCGAAGGGGGCGTGGCATCCAAAATTTAACAAAAACCGAAATTGTGCAATGGTCACATAACACTAAATGCAAAATTTGAAGACTCTATCTATAAAGATGAATTATATATAATTAAATAACGGAGCATCGATATCGTTTTTAATCGATAATATTAAAATTAAGACAGCTATCGATTTTTTTGAACAAACTCGATCTTTTCGTGCTATACAGGAACCTACATAAAAAATTTCAAGTCTCTAGCTCTTATAGGTTCTGAGAACGACGCGTTCATACATACGGACAGACGGACGGACGGACGGACGGACGGACGGACAGACGGACAGGGCTAAGTCGACTCGGCTTGTCTCCCTGATCAAGAATATATATACTTTATGGGGTCTGCCACGCCTCCTTCTCCCTGTTACATACATTTCAACAAAAACATTATACCCTGATTTTCCCATTTTCAATGGGTTCAGGGTATAACAAGTAAGAACGTTGCTGTCGGACGCAACTGACAGCGAAATACTATTTCACGTCCCAGCAGAACACAGGGGCATCTATCACATTATATTTTTTAAAATTTAACCTTAAATCCCCACTGTCGCCTCAATTAGCTGCAGATTAAAACTTTTCATTGGAGGTGGCCAGACAGTTTTAATTAGGATCGAAGCTTAGAACCCTTAAATCGAGAGAGGTAGCATCTCTCAAAATGAGAGAGGTGGCAACTCTGAAAATGTGATATAAGTTCGTTGGCGAGCGTAGAGGTGTGGGCTCGAACCCCGGTGCGGTCATGTTGATATTTTTGTTATATTTTCTTTATTTAGTTATTTTGTATTAATAAAATATTCTTTTCAAACACATATATAATTTGGCAAATCAAAAGACAAGGTCAAAGGTCACAAAGTCATTATGTGGCGCGTTATTGGCTCAGAAGCTGCAGATGTTTCACTTTTGATTTGCCACGCCCCCAGGTGCCGTAGACAAATAATTTTTGGCATGTGCATAGAGTGGGCGTTTAAGAATATAACTGTAAAGTTTGGATGCTTACATTCGAAAAATGCGAAAATTACAGGGTATTTTTCTGTATGTCACGCCCCTTTTGGGGCGTAACAATAATTTTTGGGGAATCGATCGAGGAGGCCCCCAGTAACTTAGCATCCAATTTTAAAGCTTCTAGCACTAAAACTGTGGGAGATATAAGCTGATATTAGTTGCCACGCCCCCTGAGGGCGTAGATATATCCGCCATACCTTTTCGATTGTGGGATGTTAACCCGAGTATATATACCAAGTCTCAAGTCTCTAGCATCAATAGTGCTCAAAATATAACGAAACTAGTAAAATCACTATTTATTCAGATCCGATTTACCACGTCCCTAGTAGGCGTGGCCATAAAATTTTTTAGGCGATCTTTATAGGATCGTAACAGTAACCCACGTGCCAAATTTCTAGCTTTAAAACTGTAAAAGATACAGTTTCACCCGATTTGCCGCGCCCCCAATGGGCATAGATATATCCGCCATAGCTTTTTGATTTTGGGATGTCGACATGAGTTTTCAGTTAAAATCTCAACTCTCTAGCCCTTCTAGAAGTAGTGTTTCTGAGATACAGGAAAATGCATTTTCCGATTTGCCACGCCCCTAGTGGGCGTATCGGGAAAATCTTGACACTTTATCAGACGAGGGTATACACGAGTATATATTTCAAATTTCAAGTCTCTAGCTTCAATAGCGTGGAAATGGTTTGCGTTCATACGGACAGACGGACAGACGGACAGACGGACGGACGGACAGCATGACGGACATTGCACAAACCCAATATACTATATCACTACGTGAAATAGTATAACAAGTAAGAAAACTCTAGTGACCGCTCGACTAGCAGAGACCCTGAGCCGTTACTCTTATATACATATGTATATGTATCTATAATACAAGCAACACACACATATATACACAGACGCACGCACACACAAGGGTAAGTCGCTGTATCAGCTGTGCTTTGGCTGCTATTTGTATGCCAATGTTATGGGAAATGAAATGTTTAATAACTTTTTTTGTAGACGAACGTTTTTGATCACACTTGTAGGGCGTGATCATGTCATGTCTATGTGTGTATTTGCCAAAGCTCAGTCTGAGCTCAGTCTGCAAGGAGAACACACTTCTATCTCTTTCAAACAGAGAACTCTACTAAATATGAGCATTACAAAATTTCGCCTCAAATTCGCAAAACACGTATTTCAAATAGTAGAGACTTCTGCTTTGGCCAATACAAAAATTTAGCTGTGAACATGATTAGCCCGTCGGAATTATATTGGTTAGACTCCATATTGCTGTACTGCAACAATTGAAACATATAAGTGCTTTTCTACATTTACTGTAATCAATGTAATTAACAGTTTCGTTCGTGCAACTCTTGAAGAGTTCCCATGCCGGAGGATGGCTATGTCCTTAAGGTAAAAGTCAAGTCCCGTCAAATAATTGAGGATTTTGGTCAATCTTGCGCCTAATTAGGCGGTCTTTCCGACTATATCCTTCTTTTAAGCCTACCTGTACCCATTTCTTTGAGTCTATATTCGTTTTTCATGCGATTTATAACAGTAAATTATTTTCCTTAATACAGATGACTTTTAAAATAATTCTGAAACGGATTTGGAGATCCAAGCCTTATCTTGTGTCAGGCATTTTAAAAATGAAAGTAATTCAGCTCTAAATGAGTGCCCAGCTTAATTTCATATCCAAATTGAAAGATATACAAAAATTGGAAGATATAGAAACAACGGGCCTTTTTTGTATATCTTTCAATTTGGATATGAAATTATATATATATATATATATATATATATATATATATATATATGTTTTGATCAAACTTGTTGGGCGTCATCATGTCATTCATATGTATGTATGTGCCAAAGCACAAGTCTCTAGTACTTGAAATACGTGTTTTGCAAATTTGTAGTGAAGGGGTAGTGGCATCCAAAATTTAGGGTATAACAAGTAAGAAAACTCTAGTCGAGACCGCTCGACTAGGGTATACCATGAACCCTGCGAAGAACCGCAATTCCAAGCAATCTCCGTTTCTTTAATATACATAAGTATATATATGTTCATTACAAACAGAACATACACACACACATACACAGGCGCACACACACACAAGCGCCAGTCGTTGCGTCAGCTGTTCTTTGGCTGCTATTTGTATGCCAATGTTATAGGAAATTAAATGTTTAATAACTTTTTTTCTGGAGTAACGATTTTGATCAAACTTGTTGGGCGTGATCATGTTATCCATATGTATGTATGTGCCAAAGCACAAGTCTCTAGTATTTGATATACGGGAGTTACAAATTTGACGCGAAGGGGGCGTGGCACCCAAAATTTAACAAAAACCGAAATTGCGTAAGGCCCAAATAACACTAAATGCAAAATTTGAAGACTCTAGCTAGAAAGATGAATTAGATAGAATTTTAAAGCTTAATTTAGATTATCGTTTTTAATCGATAACAATAAAACGATAACAGTTATCGAATTTCTGAAACAAACTCGATCTTTTCGTGATATACAGGAACCTACATAAAAAATTTCAAGTCTAGCTATTGTAGGTTCTGAGAACGACGCGTTCATACATACGGACAGACGGACAGACGGACAGACGGACAGACGGACATGGCTATATCAACTCGGCTTGTCATCCTGATCAAGAATATATATACTTTATGGGGTCTGCCACGCCTCCTTCTGCCTGTTACATACATTTCAACAATAACTTTATACCCTGATTTCCCATTTTCAATGGGTTCAGGGTATAAAAAGACGGGAAAAAGGATAACAGGACATCAAAATCAAAAACGAAATGTCGCGTTTTATTTCGCCAGTCTTCCGTGAATTCATTTGTTTTGATAATTTGTTTCGTGGAATCACAACTACTTTACATAAAATTTGAAGTTTTTGCAATGCCTGGTAAACGCACCGATGACAATTTGATTTTAATATTTTAATTATATCAAAGGAAAGACCAGCAAGGAGTTCGCTATAATGTTTAATGTTAAACTTAGAACAGGCTGTGAGAAAAGTGCTCAATTTCCACAAATACTCATCACATTTGGCAAGAAGCCGTTGTTAGAAAAAGCCCTTGTTGTCTTCTATAAATATTGAGAAACGTTTGACGCTCGCAAAACTTAATGTTGACAATCCTCTGGACTATTGGAATAATATAGTTTTTTTGCGACGAGACAAAGATAATGTTGTACTTCAATGATGGCCCTGGAAATGTTTGGTGAAAACCAAAAACAGTGTGCCTACTGTTAAGTCTGGCAAGATTTAAATCATGGTGTGGAGCTGTACTTCTTCCAAAGGTGTAGGAAAGCTGCGAAAATTCGATGATATTATGATCAAGGAGTTTTATTTGGACACTTTAAAAGACGAGTTGACAGAAAGTGCGCACAGAAGTGCGTTGATCCGGAAAACACCAGAAAACTGAAATACAAGCTGTATCAGGACAATGATCCGAAGCACAAATTGCTGCTGTGTCGCAGGCTGCTTTATAACTGTGGAAAAGCTAATGACACCCCACCCCAGAGCCCAGATCTCAATCCTATTGAGAATTTGTAAGCATTACTGAAGAAAAAGGTGGCAAAACGAAGTCCAACCTCGAAAAATCATTTATTTCGTTGCATAAACGTGGAGTGGCGCAAAATAGCGCAATACTACGATATAAATGCCATAATATAGTCGATGTTGAGACTCAGACGTATTTTTTTTTTTTTTTTTTTTTTTCATAATAAGAATATCATCTTTATTTGACGAAATATACAAATTTTCAGCGCTCCATTACCAGTAAGGCAACTTAATCTAATAGGAGTTTGGTTTATTGATTCGTAATACTATGGAGACTATTGGAGAGATCGTAGGTTTATAAAGAGGGAAATTACAAATACATTTTTGTTGGGATTACCACAGCTACATACCACATACCAAATATAAGTCAATTCCATATTTATGTTAAAGAAATATCGATCTCATAATATTATATGCATTTTGCAAACTATTAATAGACAACTAATAATTGGTGTCTATTTTTGATTTTAATAACTTTTATGTTTTTGCTGTAAATTTGATTTTATTATTATACCCTGAACCCATTGAAATCAGGATATGTATGTTTTCTTTTTTAAATGCATGTAAGGGGCAAATGTATGTAACTATACACTTGTGGTTTGGCAAATACACACATGCATGACAAAATCACGCTCTGCAAGTCTGATTAAAAACGTAAGTCTACAAAAAAAGTTATTAAACATTTAATATCTCATATTATGGCGCCTTGCAGCCTGAGCGCAATTCCTGAGTTAAAATGCACAGTTTGCAGACTCTGTGCTTGTGCGTGCGTCTGTGTGTGTATGTGTTGCTACATATGTATGTACATATAAAAGTAACGGATAATGGTTGCGATTCTTAGAAATAGCGTTTCTTCGCAAGGTTTGTAGGATCCCCTAGTCGAGCGGTGTCGTCTAGAGGTTTCTTAGTTGTTAATATATATTTTATTTAAGAATACAATAAGGAAAATATACTGTGAAGAAACAAATATGAAACAAGTAAGAAAACTATAGTCGAGACCGCTCGACTCGATGAACAAGTTGATAATGAACATTTCCGGCCGGAAACGAATAACAAATGAATTAACAATTTTATTAACATATATTTATACAAATTAATAATTTGCTATTTCATTATTACAGTATGTTTGGTAGCTCTGGCGTTTGTTCAGGATGTGGGGAAACTATACCCCCAAGTGAAATGGTAGCAAAAGCTCTTACTGGAATTAATAATATCGATTTACAAAATCAACAAAAACAAATTATAAACTGTGTATTTCATCTTAGATGCTTTAGCTGTGCAAAGTGCGGATCTAATTTGCGTCCTGGTGATAGGTAAGCTTGTATTATTGAACATTTTTGTTTGCTTTTAATAAAAACATCAATAATCACTAAACTGTATCAGTGCTGCTCAATGTAATTTGAGTGATAATTACATTACTATATTTTTCTTTAAAAACGAGAAATTTTAAATAGGTTTAATAGTTCAATTTCTTGCATTTTACAAATCCGTCCATTTGTTTGTCTTCATTTGCGAAAATTATTTGATATTATATAACAAAATTATAAATCATTAAAAATAATCAAGTAAGAAAACTCTAGTAGGGCTTTCCGACTAGGAGAACCCATGAGCCCGTGCGATCTGTGTTTTTCGAAACACTGCAGTTTGCATTTAATATAAACGCATACAAAATTAAATTTAATTCCATTTAAAATTTTTAGCCCATATCGCCATCTATGTATATTTACCCGATAATTCGCAAACCTTAGCGCCTTCTAGTAGACACTCTCTAAAACTTGCTGTTTATAGAATTTGCAAGATACACGCAGCTCAATGTGTGTGTGTGTATGTGGGTGCACGAGTATAGGTAAACTGCAGAAACTCTGCTGGTTACATGGGTTTGCCAATTGGCCAAACGTTTTGCTTAAAAACTTCTGTGTGACGGCATGGATTTTAATTAAATTTTCAGAATATAATCTACATATTTTATTGCATTTTTTCCGATTTAGAAAAGTGAAAACTCATTCATATGCTGGCTTTATTTGAAACTAACTAACTAACCAATTTAATTATTTAAATATTTGGAGCATGTATCCAAATTTTGACAAAAATCAAAATTGCATAAAATAGATATAAAACTCAACAAGTAAGACTGCTGTGGTCGAAACTGCGCGACTAGGAGATCCCCTGAACCCTGCGAAGACCGCTATTCCTAAGAATCGCGAACACTCCGTTTCATTCATATATATGTAGCAAGCAACACATACATACACTAAAACGCAAGCATAAGAACACGCTCTGCTAACTGTGCAGTTCACGCTGCAACCTCGATTAGGCTGCAAGGCGCCTATATTATGAGAAATTAAATGTTTAACAACTTTTTTCATTGATGGACTTATTTAATTAAACTTTGAGAGCGTGATTATGTCATTTATATGTGTGTATTTGCCACAGCACAAGTCTCTACTATTTGAAATACATGATTTCAAAAATTGGGGCGAAGGGCGAGGCATCCAAAATTTAACAAAAACTGAAATTGTATAAAACATATACAACTAAAAGCCAAATTTGAAGGCTAGCTAGAAGGATGAATTAGATTAAAAATATAATTTCGGTTTCATTTTTAATTGATAACTTTTAAATAAAAATAGTTATCGATTATCTGAAACAAACTCGATATGTGTGTCCTATACCGGGACATACATACAAAATTTCAAGTCTCAATATTTTGTATGTTCTAAGATCGTCGCGTTCATATATACAGACAGACGGATAGAGCTAAATCGACTCGGCTTGTCTCCCTGATCAAGAATATATATACTTTATGGGGTCTGCCACGACTCCTTCTGCCTGTTACATATATTTTAACAAAACTTTATTTCCCACTTTCAATGAGCTTAGAGAATAAAATTAAGATAAGCATGCTTGAAATATCGGGTCTTTGCGGGATTGAGGATATAGCTTATGTGAGCTGTCTCGACTAGAGCACTTTTACTTTATTTATTCTATTCTGTTGTATTAACTATATGCGTTTTCTACATCGATTATTTAGGTATACAATGTTGGGAGCTAGCCTGGTTTGTGAACAAGATTGGCATAAATTGCTTAAAAACCCCTCAAATTCTAATGGAGCACTAGCTCAACGGAAAGGAAAAGTTGGAAGACCAAGAAGATCAAAGGACTAAAATTATAACAGATTTTAACTTAAAAAACGTAATTTTAAGGCTATAGTTCATTATTTGTATTTCTATATATTTTAAAATTCGAAATATTAAAAAAAAAACTTTCAAGAAATTTATTTCTTTATTTGAATTTTTTGGAGAATTATATTAGTAGAGTCAACGCTCGTTAAACATAGACTCACTGGACTCAAATCCCGGTATCTCTATGAACGCAAACCATTTCTACTCTGACTAGAGACTTGAAATTCTGAATATACACCCCTGTATACTCTTGTCAGACAAAGTGTCAAGATTTTAATTTACATCACTTAAGGACTGAAAATGCATTTGATAAGACAGCTAAATAGTAACAATTTGGAATGTATACTATCATTGACAACCTATGGTAAAAATGGTATGGTGCTTAACTCCAACGTTCTTACTTGAATCCATAGAAAATAGGAAATCAGGGTATTATGGTTTTTTCCTAATGTATGTATGAAAGAAGCGTAGCCGACCCTATACACATCGAAACTCAATTTAAGGCAGTTGCATTTTGAAGATACAACTGGAAAACAAGTAAGAACGTTGCAGTCGGACGCAACCGACTGCGAAATACTTTTTAACGTTCTAGAACCCTACAGGGGTCACCGCTCAAATTAGCTGCCGATTAATTTTTCATCGGAGGTGGCCATGGCAGTTTTAATTTGGATCGAAGTTTAGAACCTTTCCTTAGCACAAACACGCACCACCAAAATCAGAGAGATGGCGTCTCTCAAAATGAGAAAAAAGGTGGCATCTCTGAAAATGATTATTTAGTTATTTTATGATAAAAAAAAATATTAATTTCAATACATATATAAAATGTGGCAAATCAAAAGACAAGATCAAAGGTCACAAAGTAATTATGTGGCAAGTTAATAGCTCAGAAGCTGCAGATTTGCCACGCCACCAGTGGGCGTAGTGACATAATTTTTGGCATGTTCATACAGTGGTTGTTCCGGAACATAACTGTAAAGTTTGGATGCCTACATTCAAAAAAATGCGAAAGTTACAGGTATATTTTGGTAAGTCAACAATAATTTTTGCGGAATCGATTGAGGAGCCCCCCAGTTAATTAGCATCTAATTTTGAAGCTTCTAGCACTAAATTTGTGGGAGATATAAGCTGATATTAGTTGCCACGCCCCCTGTAGGAAAAGATATATCTGCAATAACTTTTCGATTTTGGGATGTTAACCCGAGTATACATATATACCAAGTTTTAAGTCTTTAGCATCATAGTGTTCAAAATATAACAGAATTAGTAAAATCATTATAGTAGGCGTGGTCATAACATTTTTTGGGTAATCTTTGTAGGATCTTAACAGTAGCAAACGTACGTGCCAAATGTTTTTGATCTTGGGATGTCGCCTTGAGTGTTCATGCCAAATCCCAACTCTTCAGCCCTTGTAGAAGTAGTGTTTCTGAAATACAGGAAAATCTTGACACTTGAGGGTATTTTTTTTTAATTTTATTTTTAAATATAAATGACAAAACGAGTGTACGCTTAAGTACAAACTAAACAATTTTGTTTGTAGACTAAATATTATAAATATCACCGGGCTGGTTGTTGGGGGTATTTTATTTTCCAGTCGGGCCGGCTATGCCCCAGTTCACAGCCCTATATGGTGTAGTGTACGGGAATGATATTCTAGTTGACTCTGTCTTCAGACGAGTATGTAGGCGGGTCAGAAGTGCGGACTCTATCTATGCTCTGACTAGCTCGTCGGGTTGTCGGCGTCCTTTCTCCCCTAACTTACCTCTGTGCACCCTAACACACTTAAATTTCAGTACGCGTATGTATTATTAAAATAATTGAATTAAGAGTCTGAAGCGCCGACTACGACTTAAATATATATACAATCTACTATCTAGACGAATCAAGAGACATAGGTGTCATTTGTCTCTCATCTCTACCCACCCTCCCGTGACAATATTGAATCTAATACTATTGTCCCTATTAGTTGTTTCTAAAGAACTAAGATTGACAGACAATACGTTTAAGTTTCCATTAGTGCACCATCGTACATTCTATTTTAATTCATTCATCTTAACTTCACAATACAGCACATTTTCTGACCTCTTCAACGAGTCATACTTAAATCTAAGGTGGCTTAATCTTAACAATGTGTTCTTACAAACTAAATGATTTTCGTCTTACACCTAATACTATAATTATTAGTACTTATCATCTAATTTGAGAAATCTTATTGTCTATGACATCTATTTTTTTTTCATTTATTAATTATTTAAGAACACTCCATATATTTCTCTATAAACATATTTGCCTTCGCACTTATTCTCTCTGCCACGTCGACTATCTTCCTTCAATTCTAATCTCTTTCTCCAAGATTACCTGCTTGCGCCGAACCTAATCCTCTAACCCAGTTCGTGGTTACCTGCTGGCTGTAACATCGTATTATGTGCATACCCGCTTGAGGTAGCAACATGTGATCTGCTTAACTGCTTGCAGTAAAATCGTACGATCTTTCTGTTCTCTTTAACTACTTCTTCCGCTAGTGCACGCAAAGGGAACCTAAAACAGGTGGGGGACCGGCAGATTAAACAACGCAGTAGGGTGATTTGCACATAATACGTGAAATGCACTGTGCAACGAGTAATCCGCTGTGAACAGTGGTAAATGCAACGGGCGAAAATGTCTAGTTGTTTTTGAAGGAACAGAAAAATTAAGCTTCATTCACAAAAAGGACGAATAAAGGACAATCAAATTATGTAGAAAAGCAATCACAAGTATAGTTCTACGATTTATTAATTAAGGAAGATCTATAATAAGGAGACGACTATGAGAAGACGGTAAACAGAGATTAGGGTCCCAGTTTAGATTTCTGTGAGCAAAGAGAAGGAACTGACTTTGAACCGATTCAATATAATCCTGGTGCACTTTATGCTAAGGAGACTATATAATTGAACAGTATTAAAAAATATATGATACAACTGGAAAGGTCGTTGATAAATAGAGTAAAAAGTAATGGTCCGAGATGACTACCCTGAGGTACACCTAAAAGAACGAAGATTTTTTTCGAAAAAGAAGTTCTCAACACATCTTTTTGCCTACCTTTAAAATAGGATGACATCCAAGATAAGAGTTTAGGACAAACCCCTATGAGATCAGTTTTTTTTTAAGTAATACTTCATGGTGAATTGAATCGAATGCTTTGCTGAAATCTGTATATAAGTTAATAGATTCGTCTCGTTTTTTGGCATCTACAGCTTTCTTTTTGCGTGTTATGCCTTTTTGAGTTCTCTTTGATACTGATCAGGGCACGTGGATGCGGGCTTTAAGCTTATTAAGCTCAAGCTGTTATCAGCTGCGAAATTCCAGCATTGTGGGACTAAAGCTGCGAGTGATAACTTTAAAGCTTGATATCTCCTCTGCGCTGCGCAAGCTTTGAAGGCTTAAAGCTTTATATGATAAACGAGTATATATTTCAAACTTCAAGTGGAAATGGTTTGCTTTCATACAGACAGACGGACAGACTGACTGACGGAAAGGTGGACAGTTAGACGGACAGCATGACCGACATTGCACAAAACCAACATACCTAGACCTCGCTTTGCACCGTTCCAGTTTGCGATTTTTTCAAAGTTGCGTCGCTGATCAATTAGCATTAATTTTCATTGTACGCCGTTAGATTTCGATGTTGCTTTGCCCAAGAGTCGGTATATTTTATTTAAAAACAATCCTGACAGCGAAAAGTGTATTAAAGTGTGCCAGACAGTAGCTGCGAATATGAATTGCTCCAAAGAAATGTATTTTACGCTAAATAAAAAGCTGGTTAAACAAAACTGGACCAATTTTTTTTTAAGAAAGCCGATGTACGACAAAAGACACTCAAGTTTCATCCGATAGTGATTAATTCTAATTTTTTTATCATTATTCATTAGTTGAATTTATTATTTTGTTTTTACTGAATTAGTTTCTTCTTTTTTTCTTTATATTTATCACATGAAATAAAATGATACATACTTTTTTTAATGATTACTTTGTTAAATTTTAATATTTATAATATAAGATTTTCACAACCCTGGAACCTATCTTTGATCCTTATATGGTTTGCTATAGAAAATCGTAATTCACTTTGCGTCGTACTATTTTGGAACGTATTTCCGAGTGTTTGTAGAAGGGCGGACTGGCCTGAATAAGCAATTGGCGGCTGCCAATGTCTTCACACGCACTGGGGGGTGGATCACGGTAACAAAAAGATAATGCGCGGTTTTAATGTAGCACAGTTCACTTTTTATTTCAGTAAGAGATATATGTAAGAGTAAGTAAGAGTAAGAGATATATGTATAAAAAAACGAGGAAAAGACCGAACGTAATGGCAATTTACAGCGAAGTGCCAGTCACACATTCCAGTGTGCCCGCCTTCTGCCACAATAAAAAGGCTCAGCCGTTGGCTCCCCTGATCACCCTGTGGTGTGAACATGCCGCCCCCCTTTAAAAAATAGCAATTGCCACACTAGGCATACGATAGTATAGGGAACAGCAGCGTTCTGGAGCACCTAGATGCCGCAGGAGCCGGAAATTATCCAACCGAACAGCGTGCTTTGGGCGGCGGGTGTTCCGTGGTGGGCAGGCACACAACCCGGTTGGATGACCTCAGAATAGAGGTCTGCACCCAGAACCACGGAGATAGGCCCATGCCGATAGAAAGTCGGATCCGCCAGGACGAGTGTGGAGAACTTCCCTCGCACCGACTCGGGAACCTCGCGGTTAGGTGTACGGATGCACAGATCGGGCTCCACCTTGAGCATGAGCGCCTTCCGAAGAGCCGAGTTGCTCTTGGACTCAATTACAGCCGAGCAAGCTTTGTCATCCCCGACCCGAGTCACAGCCCATCCGAGGGCCTTGGCAAACGAGCCATTGATTAGGCTCACGGGGGCGCAAGCGTTTGGGTCTCGAATTGCTTCGTCCCGTCGCCGATCCGAATCATCGCGGCATCAACGTCGACGTCCTGGATTAGAGGAATGACGCTAGTGTGGGCGCCTGAGATGCTGTGACTGCCGCCGGGCGATCGGAGGATTCAACCGATTGCCGCCTAGGAGATCTAGGACGGCGGTGATCACAGTGTGGGATTGGCGATCCGCGTCGAGCAGGTCGAAGAAGTGTGTGGTGGGATTGACCACACCGACGACATCCCTCAGAGCTCGTCGGATGGTCCCATGCGAGATTCGAACATCGACAATGTGAACCAAGCGCCATTCGGTGGGTGGCAGGTTGTCCTCTGAAATGATGACAAGGTCATCCATTTGAAGGCAGCGAGTTGGCGTTTTCCATTTATTCCGCTTGTGGAGCTCTTTCAAGTATTCGTCCTTCCAGCGGCGGCAAAACCTGTGATGGATTGTCTTCAAACGCTGCTATCGGTTGATCAAGGACATGGGCTCGGTATGGATCTCAAGCTCTGCAATGAATGCGAGGTGGCTTCCGATCAGGAAGTGCCTGGTGCTCAATGCTAAAAAGTCCGTGGGATCCTCACTCATAGGGGAGATGCGACGAGAGTTGAGGCACGCTTCTATTCGACAGAGCAGAGTGGACAATTCCTCGAACGTGTACTTGATGGTAGACGTGGCATTGCAGAATAAGGCCTTAAAGCTCTTGATTCCCGCTTACCATAACCCGCCCATGTGGGGAGCGCTGGGGGGGATGAACTGCCAAGACAGGATATGCTGAGGAAAAGTTTGCACGACGCATTGCTTGGGGGCAGCTTGAAAGTCTCTTTCTAGTGCCTTGGATGCTCCAACTAAGGTTTTTCCGTTATCAGAATAGATGCGCTGTGGGCATCGTCTTCTGACTACAAACCGTGAGAAAGCCACCAGAAACTTCTCCGTAGTGAGATCGGATGTCGCCTCCAAGTGAATCGCCCTGGTGTTGAAACACACGAAGACGCAAACGTACCCCTTAGTGATAAGACAAGCTCGCCCGGTATAGTTTTTCATTTGGAAAGGTCCTGCGAAATCGATTCCGGTGTGCCTAAAGGGCCTGGAAAATGTGATTTGCTTTCGAGGAAGGTCTCCCATCATTTGCGTCTGTTGACGGCGCCGGAAAATGACGCCAGTCTTGCATCCCTGCAAATGGGCTTTGATCAAGTACTTGATTCTCGGATTCCAGAACTTCGTATGCAAATAGCGCAACATCAGCTGGCTGCCACCGTGCAGTGTGATGCGATGTACAAATTGGACGTGTAAAATGGGCGTCGTATGGGAGCAGGATGGGGTGACGTTCGTCGTAGCTCAGGGACTCTGCCGTTTGTAGTCGGCCGCATGAGCGAAGGATGCCGTATTGATCGAGATAGGGGTTTAAATTTAACAAGAAGCTTGAAGGCGGAATAGTCCGTTTTTCGGAGAGTGGTCGGATTTCGGCAGCGTACTTCTGATTCTGAGTACAAGAACTTGTTTTGAGGAAAGCAACTCGTCCTTGCTGAGTTGCACCGTGGAAGGCCTCGCAGCCTTTGGGGCGGCGAGACGTCGGACATATGCTGTGACCCTTAAGGCTCGCCCGTAGGCTGAAAACCGTTCCCTGAAGTCGTCTTTAGGCGCGGATGTGACGGCGTGACAGTGGACCCGCTGCTCCAGTTGCATGTCCGGGACATCGCAGAGAGAAGCTGGCCAACATTCGGGGGGTTTGCCTAAGCCATTCCGGTCCATGCTACCATAGCTTACTGACCGCCAAGTCATCAGCAGAGACGCCTCGACTCGCAACTCGGACCGAACATGAAACACGAAATGAATGCTGGACACGCGGTTTGCCACGAAAGTAGCCCAATTGCATGGAGGCTTATTGAGCCAGACCAACACGATGGTGGAATCAGTCAAGAATTGGGAAGATGTCGGCCGTATTGGGAGCTCCGGAATCACTGTCGCATACAAGTCGGCTAACAACACCGCGCCGCAGAACTCCAGTCGAGGCAACGAAACAGTTTTGACTGGGGCACTCTCGTTTTAGCGGTCAACAGATGGACACTCACATGGTTCTGATGCTGGACCCGCGCGCGTTGAGATGCTCCGTAGGCTTTCTGAGAAGCATCGCAAAAGCCATGTAGGTCCCATTTTAGGTCAGGTCGGATCTCTAACCATCTGGGGATGCGTAGCCGGCAGAGACCCGGGTAATCCTGTAGGAACTCATGCCACTAAAGTAATAGGGACGGGGTAAGTGCGTCGTCCCATCCAAGTTCCGTTAGCCAGATTTGCTGCATGAACACCTTAGCCCGAATCACGAAGGGAGCCAGCCACACTGCTGGATCGAAGAGCTTCGATATGTGGGACAGGACCTCTCTCTTGGAGACCGGATTCTTTGGTTGTGGGTCGGCAGTGGAGAAGAAGAAGCAGTCTCTCGTGGCTTGCCAGCGGATGCCCAATGTCTTGGCAGTACTAGCGTCTTCTAGCTCGAGGAAGTCCTCATGCAGCAAATGCTCTCTTCGAAGAGCATGGAGTATCTCCTTTTTATTAGAAGTCCATTTCCTCAGCGGGAATCCAGCCGAGAGTAGCGCAGCGTTGAGCTCCTGGATAGCGTCGTGGGCGTCCTCTTTATTGTGGGCCCCGGCGAGGACATCGTCTACGTACATGTAGTGGCGAAGGATCTCACTTGCCATTGGATGCAAGTGTTGCACATCGTGTGCTTCCACCTCCCAAAACTTGGTGAGCAGCGCATCAAGTTTCACCTCACCCTCCCGAACGAGCAATGAGTGCTTGGCGTGGCCTTGGTGAATCGGCTAGTATTGGCCCGCACAACACCCAACCAAAAATGGTCTCCAGACCTACGAAATCGCCGCCAATGTCCTTTTTGAACCGTTCTCCAAGAATATGCGGGAAGAGATCCACTCCAATCATCATCTCAATTGGAGTTGGCCTATTGTAGTGCGGGTCAGCCAGTGGACGGTCTAAGCACTGGTATTGCACCTTGTCTGGGAAAGGAGACGACTAAGGCCAGAGCCTCCACCTGAATTTTACTGTTACCAGGGGCGGACAGTTTCAAGACACTCCTTTTACTACTATTTCACGTTTTGATATAGTATATTGGTTTTGTGCAAAATCCGTTTGTCCGTCTGTCCGTATGAACGCTTGTAATTTAAAATATATACTCGTGTATACCCTCGTCACATAAAGTGTCAAGATTTTCCCCATACGCCCACTAGGGGCGTGGCAAATCGAAAAATGAATTTTCCTGTGTCCAATAAATACTACTTCTAGATGGGCTCGATAGTTGACATAAGTGTGCAGCTAAAATCTCGACACCCCAAAATCAAAAAGCTATGGCGGATATATCTACACCCATTGGGGGCGTGGCAAACAGGGTCAAACTGTATCTCCTAAAGTCTTAAAGCTATAACGCTCAAATTTGGCACGTGGATTACTGTTATGATCCTATTAAGATCGCTTAAAAAAACTTATGGCCACGCCCACTAGGGGCGTGGCAAATCGGTTCTGAAAATATAGTGATTTTACTAATTCTGTTATATTTTGAGCACTATTGATGCTAGAGACTTGAGACTTGGTATATATACTTGGATTAACTTCCCACAATTGAAAAGCTATGGCGGATATATCTACGCCTTCAGGGGGCGTGGCAACTAATATCAGCTTATATCTCCCACAGTTTTAGTACTAGAAGCTACAAAATTAGATACTAAGTTACTGGGGGCCTCCTCTATTGATTCCTTAAAGATGATTGTTATGCCCCAAAAGGGGCATGCCGTACAAAAAATACCCTGTAATTATCGCGTTTTTCGAGTGTAAGCATCCAAACTTTACAGTTATATTCCTGAACGCACACTCTATAAACATGCCAAAGATTATATGACTACAGCCACTGGGGGCGTGGCAATTCAAAACTGAAAAATCTGCAGCTTCTGAGCCAAAAATGCGCCTCATAATGACTTTTTGACCTTTGACCTTGTCTTTTGATTTGTTAAATTATATATATATATGTATATGTATGTTTGAAAAGACTATTTTATTAATACATATTAACTAAATAAAGAAAATATAAAAACAAGTAAGAAAACTCTAGTCGAGACCGCTCGATTAGGGTATACCCTGAACCCTGCGAAGAGCCGTTATTCCAAGCATTCTTTGTTTCTTTTATATACACATGCATATGTACGTTCATTACAAGCAAAACACACACACACGCACAGGCGAAAGCACACACACACGCCAGTCGGAGCGTCAGCTGTTCTTTGGCTGCTTTGCATGGCAATGCTATGGGAAATTAAATGTTTAATAACTTTTTTTCTAGAATAACGATTTTGATCAAACTTGTTAAGCATGATCATGTCATCTATATGTATGTATGTGCCACAGCACAAGTCTCTACTATTTGATATACGGGAGTTACAAATTTGAGGCGAAGGGGGCGTGGCATCCAAATTTAACAAAAACCGAAATTGTGCAATTATCACATAACACTAAATGCAAAATTTGAAGACTCTAGCTATAAAGATGAATTATATATAATTAAATAACGGAGCATCGATATCGTTTTTAATCGATAACATTAAAATTAAGACAGCTATCGATTTTTTTGAACAAACTCGATCTTTTCGTGCTATACAGGAACCTACATAAAAAATTTCAAGTCTCTAGCTCTTATAGGTTGTGAGAACGACGCGTTCATACATACGGACAGACGGACGGACGGACAGGGATAAATCGACTCGGCTTGTCTCCCTGATCAAGAATATATATACTTTATGGGGTCTGCCACGCCTCCTTCTCCCTGTTACATACATTTCAACAAAAACATTATACCCTGATTTTCCCATTTTCAATGGGTTCAGGGTATAAAAATATCAACATGACCGCACCGGGGTTCGAGCCCACACCTCTGCGCTCGCCAACGAATTTATATCACATTTTCAGAGTTGCCACCTCTCTTATTTTGAGAGATGCCATCTCTCTCGATTTAGGTGCGTGTTTTTGCTACGGTAAGGGTTCTAAGCTTCGATCCTAATTGAAACTGTCTGGCCACCTCCAATAAAAAGTTTTAATCGGCAGCTAATTTGGGCGGCGACAGTGGGGATTTAAGGTTAAAACAAAAAAAAATATTATGTGTTAGAGGCCCCTGTGGGCTGCTGGGACCTAAAATAGTATTTCGCTGTCGGTTGCGTCCGACTGCAACGTTCCTACTTGTTTACACTACCCCCGTCGCTTTGTCCCATGCCAGAAACTTCTGCGGTGGTATGACAGAACGGAGGTTGGACCAAATTGAAAACCCCCTCGGACAGGAAGGTTGAGTCGGCTCCGGAATCGATCAATGCTCGGACATGAAATTCTTTATCGCGATGGTTGAGCTTCATGATCGACCCCGACCTGGAGTGGCCGCAAAGTAACTTTGCGCATTCGGGGATAGGTTAGACGTCGATGAACGTTTGTGCGAGTTGGATGGCTGAGACATTGAATTTAAGGTGGCGGACTCCTTGCCGGAGTGCAACAGAGTGTGATGGCGCTCCTTGCAGATATGGCAATATCAAGAAAATTGAGGCAGGCACGGATCGGATGATTCTCTTTGTTACAAAGCCTACAGGATGCCGTTTCAACGTCAGTCTTCGCTGGATATGCCTGGACTCTCACGGTGGCGGCGGGCTTTCGGTACACAGATGGTACGACCTGAGCAACTGGAATCGGCTTATGATCCTCAGCTGGCTCAAGCACGCGATAGCGATCTGTCAGGAATCGGTTAGGGTCATCCCAGGATGAAACTGTAGTCTTTTTCGGGATGGATTGCTCCCACAGCAGGATAGTTGATTTGAGTAGCTTGCTCGTACAGATTGCTATAAGAAGAATATCCTTATTCTCTGTTCTAGCTCCCGAGCGCTCTAAGGCAGTTAAGCATCCTTGAATAGCCGTCTGCAGCTCGCGCAAGGACTTGCCTGATTCCTGCACTACCATAGGAATTTGGAGCAGTTGCTTGGCTTGCGTCATGATCAACAGTCGATCATTCTCGTACTGCGCAGTGAGATTGTCCTGGCTTCACCGCGGGTTTAAAAGTTAAGGTGGTAGAGTTTCTCCACTTCTGCCAGATATGGATTGCGAATGTGTATCGCAGAGAACAAATCGCAGAATGTTGGCCATGCAAGGCTGTCGCCTTCGAAAATCTCGACCTCACATAGGGGCATTCGGTGGCCTTGGGAAACCGGAGGCCTAGCTGGTGCGGGGACAGTCTGAGTCGATATCTGCTCGATGCGTTGCCCGCAAAGAGTTCCGCATCGCACGTATATCATATAGCAGTATTCGTGCTTTTCCTTGATAGTGCTCAACATCATCTGACTCTCTTCAAGGTTTTGGGCACTGAAGGCCCTGTGGCAGCGGGTAATTCCGATTCCACATTCGTCCAAAGCGACTTCAGCTGCTCTAAGTGCATTTTTATAGAATATAGGAGCTCTCGTCACTTAGAGCCTCACTTTCGCGAGCCTTGAACATCGTCAAGGCATCGCATATCGAAATGAAGTCGGAAAGCCACATATTGGAACGTTCTCTGAGCTGTTGAGAAGTGGACCGAGTGAGTATGGGAAACCCCGGCTCAGTCATGACGACCGTCAGAGTCGGAGAGATGCTCTTGCGAGGATTAGATACGGAGGAAGTGAGAGGACGAGACGTTGGAGACCCGCTGTGGCTACGAGATGTCGCTGTAGAGGTACGAATGGAGGTGCGCTTGGTTATCAATGGAGTTTCGGACACTTCTGTGCGACTTGGAACCGTAAGGCTTGCGGACTTCGTAGCAGCCTTGGATGGTTCAGTGGGCATTATCGAGTGAACGTTGTGGGAGAAAGGCTATTCTCGGACCAAACCGGTGTAAAAAAAGAAAAAACGATATGACAGGTATTGGACTGTATACGGATTAATTAGAGGAGTCAGAATGCACGTATGATAAATGCTTTATTATTTGTATACCCTGAACCCATTGAAAATGGGAAATCAGGTACAATGTTTTTGCGTAAATGTATATAACAGGCAGAAGGAGGCGTGGGAGACCCCATAAAGTATATTATTCTTGATCAGGGAGACACGCTGAGTCGATTGAGCCCTGTCCGTATGTATGAACGCGTCTATCTCAGAACCTAAAATAGCTAGATTTTTTTTGTAGGTCCCTGTATAGGGCGCGCATATCCAGTTTGTTTCAGAAAATCGATAACTTTTTTCATTTTATTGTTTTCGATTAAAAACGAAAAAATAAATTCTGTTAGTTAGTGTTATTTAACACGCTTACGCAATTTCGTGTAGAAAGAAAGTTATTTAACATTTAATTTCCCATAACATTGGCATGCAAATAGCAGCCAAAGAACAGCTGACGCACCGACCAGCGCTTGTGTGTGCGTACGCCTGTGTGTGTATGTGTCCAAATTGTATGTACATATTAGGAACTATATAAAAACATTTTTTATTTTTTTTTATTTTATTTTTAAATATATATTTTTTAATTTCACTATTTATTTCCGCATATAATAATAACAGCGTATAATTTTAATACATATTGGTTATTTGGAAATATATATAAACACCACTGAAAATAAAAAATATTTGGGAAACAGTGACTCAGACAAGGCTTGAATTCGAGTGCCAACACTGATTGCGGCTCAGCTGTTGTGCCGGTAGTGGGTTTTGCAATATTTTCATTTGCACGGATTGACAAAAAAAAAAACAAGTAAGAAAACTCTAGTCGAGACCGCTCGACTAGGGTATACCCTGAACCCTGCGAAGAACCGCAATTCCACGCAGTCTCCGTTTCTTTAATATACATAAGTATGTATATGTTCATTACAAGCAACACATACACACACATAGACAGGCGCAAGCACACACAAGCGCAAGTCGGCATGGCACTCAAATTTTAACAAAAACCGAAATTGCCTAAGGCTTACATAACACTAAATGTCTAGCTAGAAAGATGAATTAGATAGAATTTTTTAGCTTAATTTAGATTTTCGTTTTTAATCGATAACAATAAAACGATAACAGTTATCGAATTTCTGAAACAAACTCGATCTTTTCGTGATATACAGGAACCTACATAAAAAATTGTACATATTGTAGGTTCTGAGAACGCGCGTTCATACATACGGACAGACGGACGGACAGACGGACATACGGACATGGCTATATCAACTCGGCTTGTCATCCTGATCAAGAATATATATACTTTATGGGGTCTGCCACGCCTCCTTCTGCCTGTTACATACATACGCCTTCCAACACAAACATTATACCCTGAATTCCCATTTTCAATGGGTTCAGGGTATAATGACCGTGACTCGTCACGACTTGGAACTCGAGTGCCTTGGAACCTGATCGCACAGCTGTTTTGCCGGTGGTAAAACTGCACAGTTGCAGTTTAATGCGATTTATTTGTTTATTTCTTTGTTTTGGTTTAAACACGGGGGTTGTTTTAAACCAATTGCACCTCCTCTTTTTTTTAAATTTTAACTTGTGGAAAGCCAATCGGAGTGGCTACACTTATTGTTGTAGTGCAATTATTGTTGTGCTTATGCAAAATACATACATATGTAAATTAATTTGTGTATATACGTATATACATATATGAGTGTCAAAACACAACAATTTTCACGGAGAAGGAACTAAGGAAATGGAAGGCACACTGAAACCTTGAGGTTAGTCAGGTATGTACGCATGTACACATGTATTAAAGATGCGCAGGTCTCTATGGAAGAGCGGGAAACCTCACACCTCAACGTGTGTGTGTAAGTGCAACTTTTGTAAGAGATTAAGAAGATCTGTACTTATCAGGTTCTTTCCACCGATGAAAGCTGGAGGAGCGGAAGGATATCCGGCTCGAACCAATGTTTGTAGAAGGGCGGACTGTCCTGAACAAGCAATTGACGGCTACCAATGTCTTTACACACTCTGGGGGGTGGATCACGGTAACAAAAAGATAACGCACGGTTTTAATATAGCACAATTAACTTTTTACTTCAGTAAGAGATATATGTAAGAGTAAGTAAGAGTAAGAGATATATGTATAAACAAGTAAGAGTGCTCTAGTCGAGACTGCTCGACAAAGATATCCCCTGAACCCTGCGAAGAACTGCGATTCCTAAGATCCGCTAACATTCTCCGTTACTTTTATATGTATGTACATATGTAGCAAGCAATACATACACACACAGACGTACGCACAAGATCACACACAGACGCACGCACCAACACACAATCTGCTAACTGTGCATTATGACTCATCAGCTTCGCTGCTGCTGCAAGACGCCGATAATATGAGATATTAAATGTTTAATAACTTTTTTTCTAGTCGAACGATTGATCAAATTTGTTGGGCGTGATCATGACGTTTATATGTGTGTATGTGCCAAAGCACAAATCTCTAGTACTTGAAATACGTGATTTAGCAATTTTAGGCGAAGGGGCAATTTGAGGGCGTGGCATCCAAAATTTAACAAAAACCGAAATTGCAGAAGGCTCAAATAACACTAAATGCAAAATTTGAAGACTCTAGCTAGAAAGATGAATTAAATAGAATCTTATAACTAAATGAAGATATCGGTTTTTAATCGATAACATTAAAACGATTATAGTTATCGAATATTTGAAACAAACTCGATCGAATCGTACTATACACGAACCTCCAAAAAATTTGAAGTCTCTAGCTCTTATATCTTCTGAGATCGACGCGTTCAAACATACGGACAGACGGGCAGACGGACAGACAGACAGACGGACAGGGCTAAATCGACTCGGCTTCTCTCCCTGATCAATAATATATATACTTTATGGGGTCTGCCACGCCTCCTTCTGCCTGTTACATACATACGCCTTTCAACAAAAACATTATACCCTTTTTCCCATTTTCAATGGGTTCAGGGTATAAAAAGCAAGGAAAAGACCGAATGTAATGACAATTTACAGCGAAGTGCCAGTCACACATTCCAGTGTGCCCGCCTTGTGCCACAATAAAAAGGGTCAGCCGTTGGCTCCCTGATCACCCTGTGGTGTGAACACCGAGCTCTAGGTGTATACTTATTACACTTCGTGAAAAAGTACAAAAATAACAAACTTCGAATCTTCTTGTTTTCTATTTTTCTTTGTAGACTTTCACGAAGTGTAAAAGTATATTGTTTTGGGCAATGTCCGTCATGCTGTCCTTCCGTCTGCCAGTCTGTCCGTCTGTATGAACGCAATCCATTTCCACGCTATTGAAGCTAGAGACTTGAAATTTGAAATATATACTCGTGTATACCCTCGTCAGATAAAGTGTCAAGATTTTCCCGATACGCCCACTGGAGGCGTGGCAAATCGGAAAATGAATTTTCCTGTATCCCATAAACACTACTTCTAGAAGGGCTCCAGAGTTGAGATTTTAACAGAACACTCATGTCGACATCCCAAACTCAAACGCCTACTACGGGAGTGGCAAATCGGATCTGAATATATAGTGATTTTACTAGTTTCGTTATATATTGAGAACTATTGATGCTAGAGACTTGGTATATATACTCGTGCTAACATCCCACAATCGAAAAGCTATGGCGGATATATCTACGCCCTCAGGGGGCGTGGCAACTAATATCAGCTTATATCTCCCACAGCTTTAATGTAAGAAACTTCAAAATTGGATGTTAAGTTACTGGGGGCCTCCTCTATCGATTACCCAAAAATTATTGTTACGCCCCAAAAGAGGCGTGACATACAGAAAAATACCCTGTAATTTTCGCATTTTTCGAATGTAAGCATCCAAACTTTACAGTTATATTCTTAAACGCCCACTCAATGCACATGCCAAAAATTATTATTGTTTACGGCACCTGGGGACGTGGCAAATAAAAACTGAAACATCTGCAGCTTTTGAGCCAATAACGCGCCACTTAATGACTTTGTGACCTTTGACCTTGTCTTTTGATTTGCCAAATTATATATATGTGTTTGAAAAGAATATTTCATTAATACAAAATAACTAAATAAAGAAAATATAACAAAAATATCAACATGACCGCACCTCTACGCTCGCCAACGAGCTTATATCACATTTTCAGAGTTGCCACCTCTCTTATTTTGAGAGATGCCATCTCTCTCGATTTAGGTGCGTGTTTTTGCTAAGGTAAGGGTTCTAAGCTTCGATCCTAATTGAAGCTGTCTGGCCACCTCCAATGAAAATTTTTAATCTGCAGCTAATTTGAGGGGCGACAGTTGGGACTTAAGGTTAATTAAAACAAGTAAGAAAACTCTAGTCGAGACTGCTCGAGTAAGACATCCCCTGAACCCTGCGAAGAACCGTTATTCCAAGCATTATTTGTTTCTTTTATGTACACATGCATATGTACGTTCATTACAAGCGAAACATACACACACACACACCGGCGCACGCACACACAAACGCCAGTTGGTGCGTCAGCTGTTCTTAGTCTTCTTTTTATATGGCAATACTATGGGAAATTAAATGTTTAATAACTTTTTTCTAGAGCAACAATTTTGATCAAACTTGTTGGGCGTGATCATGTTATCCATATGTATGTATGTGCCAAAGCACAAGTCTCTAGTATTTGATATACGGGAGCTACAAATTTGAGGCGAAGGGGGCGTGGCACCCAAAATTTAACAAAAACCCAAAATGCGTAAGGCTCAAAAAACACTAAATGCAAAATTTGAAGACTCTAACTATAAAGATGAATTAAATAGAATTTTATAGCTAAATGAAGATATCGATTTTTAATCGATAACATTAAAACGATGATAGTTATCGAATATTTGAAACAAACTCGATCCAATCGTGATATACACGAACTTCAAAAAAAAATTTAAAGTTCCTAGCTCTTATATCTTCTGAGATCGACGCGTTCAAACATACGGACAGACGGACAGACGGACGGACGGACGGACGGACAGACGGACAGACGGACAGGGCTAAATCGACTCGGCTTCTCTCCCTGATCAAGAATATATATACTTTATGGGGTCTGCCACGCCTCCTTCTGCCTGTTACATACATTTTCACAAACCCATTAAACCCTGATTTCTCATTTTCAATGGATTCCGGGTATAAAAAGGGCTCAGCTGTTGACTGATCACCCTGTGGTGTGAACATGCCGCCCCCCTTGCAACAAGTTGCAATTGCCACACTAGGCATATGATACTATAGGGAGCGGCAGAGTTCTGGAGCACCTAGACGCCGCAGGAGCCGGAAATTACCCAACCGAACAGCGTGCTTTGGACGGCGGGTGTGCCGTGGTGCGCAGGCACACAACCCGGTTGGATGACCTCAGGATAGAGGTCTGCACCCAGAACCACGGAGATAGACCCAGGCCGGTAGATGGTCGGATACGCCAGGACGAGTGTGGAGAACTTCCCTCGCACCGTCTCGGGAACCTCGCGGTTGGGCGTGCTGATGCACAGATCGGGCTCCACCTTGAGCATGAGCGCCTTCCGAAGAGCCGAGCGGCTCTTGGACTCAATTACAGCCGAGCAGGCTTTGTCGTCCCCGACCCGGGTCAAAGCCAGTCCGAGGGCCTTGGCAAACGAGCCATTGATTAGGCTCACAGGGGCGCAAGCGTTCAACAGCGCTCGAGTCTCGAATTGCTTCGTCTCGTCACCGATCCGGATCATCGCGGTGGTCATCAGCGTCGTCGTGGACAACGCCTGCAATGCTGTGACTGCCGCCGGGCGATCGGAGGATTCACCCGATCGCCGCGATCCGCGTCGAGCAGGTCGATCCGCCATGTGGAGAAGTGTGTGGTGGGGTTGACCACACCGACGACATCCCTCCGAGCTCCGGCACGCTCTCTTCGAAGAGCATGGAGTATCTCCTTTTTATTTGAAGTCCATTTCCTCAGCGGGAATCCAGCCGAGAGTAGCGCAGCGCTGAGCTTCTGGATAGCGTCGTGGGCGTCCTTTTTATTGAGGGACCCGGCGAGGACATCGTCTACGTACATGTAGTGACGAAGGATCTCACTTGCCTTTGGATGCAAGTGTTGCACGTCATGTGCTAGCTATAGCAGGACTCTGATGGCTAGAAAGGGTGCGCAATTGACGCCGAAAGTGACCGTTTGAAGCTCGTAGTCCTGCAGATTTCCGTTACGATCTCGGTAGAGAATACGCTGAAACGGGGTGTGCTTGGGGTTAACAAGAATCTGTCGATACATCTGCGTAATGTCAGCGTTAAAGACAAATTGGGAGAAGCGCCATTTGAGTATCTGCAATGTGAGGTCGTCTTGAAGAGTGGGGCCGGTATGCAAGACATCATTTAAGCTGACTCCTTTAGTGGAAGGACTAGAGGCGTTAAAGACGACGCGGACTTTGGTGGTAGTGCTGACAGGTTTGAAGACAGCGTGATGAGGGAGGTAGAAATGATTCCCGCCCGTGGGTGGGGCCACCCGAATCATGTGGCCCAAATCGACATACTCCTGCAACACAGCGTCATAACGGGCTTTCAAAGGCGGGTTCCTCTGCAGCCGCGCCTCATTCCTCAGGAATTGAGCTAAAGCGATCGGTCTGGAGTGAGTCAAGTCTACACTATTCGGATCTTTGAATGGTAGAGAAACTACATATCGACCATCTTCCCTCCTTCTGGTCGTCTCCCGGAAAACTTCTTCACAAAGGACGTCTGCTCCTTTTTTCGGCTTTGCCGGAAGATCTTCCCCCTCCCAAAACTTGGTGAGCAGCGCATCAAGTTTCATCTCAGGCCCTCCCGAACGAGCAATGAGTGCTTGGCGTGGCCTTGGTGAATCGGCTAGTACTGGCCCGCTCAACACCCAACCAAAAATGGTGTCCAGACCTACGAAATCGCCACCAATGTCCTTTTTGATCCGTTCCCCAAAAATATGTGGGAAGAGATCCACCCCAATCATCATCTCAATTGGAGCTGGCCTATTGTAGTGCGGGTCAGCCAGTGGACGGTCTAAGCACTGGTATTGCACCTTGTCTGGGAAAGGATACGCTGGGATCGCCCCAGTCAGCTTGGGGACGACTAAGGCCAAAGCCTCCACCTGAATTTTACCGTTACCAGAGGCGGACAGTTTCAAAAGACACTCCTTTTTTACACTACCCCCGCTTTGTCCCATGCCAGAAACTGCTGCGTTGGTATGACAGAACGGAGGTTGGAAATTGAAAACTCTCTCGGACAGGAAGGTTGAGTCGGCACCGGAATCGATCGTGCGAGTTGGATGGCGGCGACATTGAATTCAAGGTGGCGGACTCGTTGCCGTAGTGCAACAGAGTGTGATGGCGCTCCTTGCAGATATGGCAATTATGCGCACTGGAGCAGTCCCGAGCTTGATGACCCCGAGCGAAGCAGTTCAAGCACAAGCTCTGAAGCCTTATTATCTCGGCTCTCTTTGTGACGGCCATATCAAGAAAATTGGGGCAGACACGGGTCGGATTATTCTCTTTGTTACAAAGCCTTCAGGATGCCGTTTTAACGTGAGTTTTCGTTGGATATGCCTGGACTCTCACGGTGGCGGCGGGACACAGGCGGTGAGACCTGAGCACCTGGAATCGACTTATGATCCTCAGTTGCCTCGAGCACGTGATAGCGATCCGTCAGGAAACGGTTCAGGTCATCCCAGGATGAAACGGCAGTCTTATTTGGGACGGATTGCTCCCACAACAGGATAGTTGATTTGGGTAGCTTGCTCGTACAGATTGCTATAAGAAGAATATCCCAATTCTCTGTACTAGCTCCCGAGCGCTCTAAGGCAGTCAAGCATCCTTGAAAAGCCGTCTGCAATTCGCGCAAGGACTTGCCTGATTCCTGCGCAACCATGGGAATTTGGAGCAGTTGTTTGGCTTGCGTCATGATCAACAGTGGATCATTCTCATACCGCGCAGTGAGATTGTCCCACGCGGACTGGAAGCCCTTATTCGTTAATGGGGACCTTGAGACGATAGTTCTGGCCTCACCGCGGGTTTTAGAGTTAAGGTGGTAGAGTTCCGACGACCGTCGGAGTCGGAGAGAGGCTCTTGCGAGGATTAGATACGGAGGAAGTGAGAGGACGAGAAGTTGGGGACCCGCTATGGCTACGAGAGGTCGTTGTAGAGGTACGATTGGGAGTGCGCTTGATTAGCGCTGGACGAGGCTTCGACGGAGTTTCGGACGAAGTGTCTGTGGGACTTGGAACCGTACGGCCTTGGATGGTTCAGTGGACATTATAGAGTGAGCGATGTGGGAGAAAGGCTTTTATCGGACCAAGACGGAGGAAAAAAAAGAAGACGCAACGACAGGTAGTGGACTGTATACGGATTAGTTATAGGATAAAAACTTTTTATTCTTTGTTGCGACGTGTGTAGTCCGAAAAGAAAACAATTGTGTGCAGATTGTAGGTATATGGAACTATATATTATTATTTTTTTATTATTTATTTATTCTTTTTTATTTTATTTTTTACTATAATAATAATTTATAATTTTAATACACATTAATTATTCGGAAATATATACTGAAAATAATAAAAAATAAAAATAAAAATATTTGGAAACAGTGACTCAGTCACGGTTTGAATTTGAGTGCCCACACTGATTACAGCTCAGCTGTTGTGCCGGTAGTGGATTTTGCAGTATTTTGCACGGATTGACAAAAGTGACTGAGTCACGGCTTGGAACTCGCGTGCCAACACTGATCGCGCAACAGCTGTTTTGTCGGTGGTAGGTTTTGCAAATTATGAAAATGTGTGTGTTTTATTTAATTATTTCTTTGTTTTGGTTTAAACGCGGGCATTGCCTTAAACCCCTTATTATACCCTGAACCCATTGAAAATGGGAAAAAAGGGTATAATGGTTTTGTGAAAATGTATGTAACAGGCAGAAGGAGGCGTGGCAGACCCCACAAAGTATATATATTCTTGATCAGGGAGAGAAGCCGAGTCGATTTAGCCCTGTCCGTCTGTCCGTCTGTCCGTCCGTCCGTCTGTCCGTCTGTCCGTCTGTCCGTATGTATGAACGCGTCGATCTCAGAAGATATAAGAGCTAGAGACTTCAAATTTTTTTTGGAAGTTCGTGTATAGTACGATTCGATCGAGTTTGTTTCAAATATTCGATATCTATAATCGTTTTAATGTTATCGATTAAAAACCGATATCTTCATTTAGTTATAAAATTCTATTTAATTCATCTTTCTAGCTAGTCTTCAAATTTTGCATTTAGTGTTATTTGAGCCTTATGCAATTTCGGTTTTTGTTAAATTTTGGATGCCACGCCCTCAAATTGCCCCTTCGCCTCAAATTGCTAAATCACGTATTTCAAGTACTAGAGACTTGTGCTTTGGCACATACATACATATGGATGACATGATCACGCCCCACAAATTTGATAAAAATCGTTCGACTAGAAAAAAAGTTATTAAACATTTAATATCTCAGATTATCGGCGTCTTGCAGCAGCAGCGAAGCTGATGAGTCATAATGCACAGTTAGCAGATTGTGTGTTGGTGCGTGCGTCTGTGTGTGTGTTCTTGTGCGTGCGTCTGTGTGTGTGTATGTATTGCTTGCTACATATGTACATACATATAAAAGTAACGGAGAATGTTAGCGGCTCTTAGGAATCGCAGTTCTTCGCAGGGTTCAGGGGATCTCTTTGTCGAGCAGTCTCGACTAGAGCACTCTTACATGTTTTTGTTTTAAAATTATAAGTTTTTTTTTTTAATTGCGGAAAGCCAATCTGCAATTATTATCGTAGTGCAAATGTTGTTGCGCCTATGCCAAAGACATACATATGTATGTATGAATCGATAAACACACATATACACGCGCGTACGTGAAAGCCGCCGTGGCTGCCAAAATCTAATTAAAATATTTGTTTATTTGTTGGTGTGTGGCGCTTTGACACAGTATCGCGGTGTTTGGTGTTTTAAGAATCACTTGCAGGTAAAGGAAATACCTGCAAGTGATTCTTAAAACACTAAACACCGCGATACTGTGTCAAAGCGCCACACACCAACAAATAAAGCCGTTCGTATAAGTGATACATATGTATGTACATATGTATATCAAATTGTGAATGTACGTATATATATGTGAGTTGCAAAACACAACAATGTTCACGGAGGAGGAACTATGGAAATGTAAGGTACACTGGACGAACATAAATAACTTATACCGTGACACCTTGAGGCAGGTCAGGTATGTATGTATGTACACATGTGCTAAAGATGCGCAGGTCGCTATGGAAGAGCGGGAAACCTCACCCTTACGTGTGTGTAACTTATAAGATAGTGAGAAGATCTATACTTATCGGGTTCTTTCCACCGATGCAAGCTGGAGGAGCGGAAGGATATCCGGCTTGAAGAACCAATGTTTGTAGTAGGGCGAACTGGCCTGAAAGCAATTGGCGGCTCCCAATGTCTTCACACTCTGGGCGGTGGATCGCGGTAATAAAGATAATGCGCGGTTTTATTGGCACAATTGTCACTTTATTATAGGGATTGAGGCGCAACCTATAATTGCGTTACGTTATTGCCGATCTGCATAGAAGTGCCAGTCACACATTCCAGTGTGCCCGCCTTCTGCCACAATAAAAAAGGGCTCAGCTATTGGCTCCCCCTGATCACCCTGTGGTGTGAACAACCACGTTTCAGTCAGGGCGATAATATCAAAACGAACACTAAAACTACTCAAAAAGAGGCATCTGAGCTTAGAATTCAAACCACGAACGTTATGATATATTAGGAAGATCTGCGAAGAAGGTTGAACTGTTATTAGTTTTTTGGCATAATATTGGATTAAGATTGTACCGACGAAGGGTTTGGCAGAACCGGAGACAGCCTATTTCGACTCTAATGCTTAATATCATGTAAAACTACATGAGAAGGCCAGAAGCAATTTCACGAGGAGTCGCAAAATTGAATTTCGATATAAAGACTGTAGCTTTTGATTTACAGGAAATAAAAGCAAAAACAGCTTCACATTTCGTGTCAGATGAAAGCCTAAATAAGAACACTTGCTTTCGGGGAGAAACGACAGATAAAGTAGGTATGGTAATTGTAGGAGAAATGGCCACAGTGTTGTTCGTAGTTTGAGCAACAGATGGAGATAAAGGAGTTGGAATCAGTGTAGACTCTGGGATATCTAGTACTGGTGTCCATGACGCACTGCAAGAAGGTAGAATTGCAAGAGAGTCAGAACAAGGTGTAGAAGGAGCTAATAAGTTAGGAGACACAGGTCGACATCTCAGCTTGAGAAGATTCAAAATCATATTGATTTAATTATTTATCAGCAGCATCTAGTTTATCAGACAAGTGTTTTGATGGATTATTAATTTTTAAAGATTGAACCCCCACCTAGTTACACATTTTGGAAAAATGAATTTGATTTTCCAAACAAAGTGGACAAGACCCCCGTAGGCCGCCACATCCAATTTTAGCAGTGGACATTACCTTATAGTAGTCGCGCCCTCTAAGGCGAGCACATTTATGTGCATCATATTCTCACACAACCAGCAAATAACAAATTGCACTTGTGTAGAATCAGAAGTTTGCCGCAAGTTTTTTGCAACAGGTCATATCGACAATTGGGATTAAACAAACCAAAACGGAAGACTAGACAGAAAAGAAATAAGCGCAAGGTAAAGAGAGGATATATGTGTTGAAAGAGAAACTCACAACAACAAAACGGGAGATTAGATAAAAATAAACAAGCGCAAAGCAAAGAGAGGATTGTGTTGAGAGAATCAACTCACAGCAACAAAACAGCTGATATAGAGCACGAGCGAAAAAGCAAACGCCAATCATCCACACCACCAAATGAAAGGGGAATATAAGACAGAGAAGAGCAGTGAAAGATAAAAAGCAGGGTGAAAGTAAAAATAAAATTACCTGTCAACAAATCATCGACATAAAAGTCGTGAGCTACGGACTGAGCAGCAGCTCGGTGAGTGTCTGCAGTTGCAGCCCAAGGGCGAAGTCGAAACCGTAGCAGCGTTTCCCATAACTGAGGCTGAATGGTCGGACCCACCATGAGTAGATCATTCATCGACAACTGAGAAGTCGATTTGCTAGAGGCATCGAACACTACCGGGAGCTTTGTTGACGAGCTGTGCGGTCTTAGCACGTATTGGTACGGAATGAAATAATGCGCCTCTCTCGGAATGTGATTATCTGTCGGACTCATATGACCCAAGGCCAAGTTGATGAAGTCGATGTACATGGGCCGAATGTCATCTTCTTTGCACATTCACACTCTCCAGAGCCATAAACCGTCGTTTGGCTATGTCATATGACATACCTAGACTGTGCGGACTAGATTTAAATGGCAACGACACTCTGAGCCGACCCGAGGTGGTTTGGCGAATAGTCTCTACAAAGGACTTCTTGCACAGCTGTTGTTCTGGGGTATACAAGTTTGAATTAATTGTATTAGGTTTATCTTATAACTCCCAGAACTTTCGAACGATCGAGTCTACATAGATCTCGTCCTTCACAACGCTCATTAAAGTTGCAGAACGGGCGGCTATTTCCTTCGTTCGACAACGATCAGACACTATCCAACTAAGGCTGTAAGCTGGAGCGTTGGACTGTTGCTATTTCCCTTTATTCGGCCTTCTCTTAATACATCAAAACAGATATCGGTACCGAGAAGCATATCAATGCGCTGTGGCTTGTGAAACTGAGGATCAGCTAACTGCACGGTATCACTGTGACTAACGATTGACTGACAGTGAGCAATACCCAATAATTGAATACCCCATTCTTGTCTCTTCAATTTTAGTTGCTTAGCTAACTCCTCAGTGATGAAGTTTACCTGAGAGACGGAGTCTAAGAGGGCTGTAGCTAAGTAGTACGATCCTGATTGATCTTTTACTCTGACGACAGCCGTTGCCAGAAGAGCTTGGTCAGAGGCGCTCCTTGCGTGGTTCACAGCCGAAAACTGTGACGCAATGGGCCTCGGAACTACTGGAATAGCCGTTGAGGCAGCCTGAGGAGTCTACGAAGTGTATGTGTGTAGCAATGAATGATGGGGCTTAGACCAAACACGACAGTGAGCTGATTTACAAGCGGCTACCAAATGTCCTGTTCGCAAGCAGTTTATACAAAGACGGTAACTCGTTTGCAAATTTAAATCGATTCTGGCAAGGTATTGCTGCGAATGATGAACAAGACTGAACATAGATTTACAAAAAACACATTTATTGACTTGGAGCTGACTTCGAAGAGCATCGTCTAATGATGTTTTTCTATCTCTTTTTCCACTGTCATGAGATGAAGAGGCTGTTTAAAGCAATTTCACAATCATTCCATAATTGAAGTTTGATGTTGTTCAGTCATTTGACTGGGCATAATGTTAGGCTTTAGGCTGTAAGGTGCATGAAATTAAAGAGCAGCACGAGAGCGACGAGAGCAGGATGGAGTGCTCTCGCTAGATGTTCGGGTCTCTGTGCTAGCTCTCTGCCCACTAGCTTAAGTTTGAAGTTGAATTAAATCAGTATCAAAAAGACTTCGTTGTCGGCCAGCTGGGTGTTGAAGATCCACGAATTGTTGTTGTTTTATGTGTTATATACACCAAGCCCTTTTGTCAGGACAGATGTAGTCTAAGTTTTCTTCCCATCTTGAGCGTGTGCCAGTGTCTACCTTGCTCATTACTATGTCTATCAACATTGGAAATCTGCTTATCATATCCTAGCGATAACAGAGATTCATAAATGGCACGCACCGAATCAATCATCTTGCGCAAAGATGCTGCTGACGGTACAGACATACTGGGTAGTTCGAACAGCTTGGAGATGCTATTAAAAAATATGAGACATTGGTTGTCATACACTGTTTTTAAAGCCTTTGAAGCTTTTGGATAATTATCGTCTGTTACCTGATAAGCCTTAACAGTACACAGTGCCTCTCGATCTACGCACGACAACATATGATTGAACTTTTCTATGCTTGACAGAGCTGGATCATTGTCAACTAAGTTCTCAGCAGACCTATAAAGTTCTTGTATTCGGAATACTCTCCTCTAAATTTTGGTAATTTAATGTTAGGTAGATTTCTTGTGTGTGACTCAGAGCTAATCATGGTCGAATTGGCATGACTTTCCGGTTTTGGTTGACTGACACTGCCTCGCTTCATTAGTAGGGCCTTGGTTGTCACACACAATTCCTCTAATGATGATCGAGACACTAAATCTGAATTAATGTCGTCCAGTTCTTGATTTAGTTCAAACGCGTTTTCTATACATTGGTTTAATATATCTAATCGACATTGGATTTCAAAGGGCTCTACCGATATTGTGTAGTCTTTTAACGATTTGTTGATACGCGTTATACAGTTTGTAACGTTTTTATAAGCATTCAGCAGGATTTCAATCCGCGCGGATGATGACTCGTCCATAGACCGATTCTTTCCTCGCTTGCTAGTCATGATTTTCAAAATTTTATTCAATTGAAACCAATTTCACCGAACCTGCATTCATACACGTTCGACGCGCACAACGAATCACGCAATTTGGGGCAGAGATGCGCAGCCGAACTTCACGATACCGGACAACAAAAGCTGGTGAGTGCCGAGCAAGCGATCATACACGTTTGATGCGCACAACGATCAGTGCAAGTGGGAGCGCAAATGCACAGCCGAACTTCACAACAGAGGACGACAAAGCTGGTGAGTGCCGAGCATGCACTTATACAAATTCGAAGCGTACAACGAGACCGCAACGACGACGAAGAGCGGATAGCAACAACAATGTATCAGCGCTCTATCTTCGCAAGTGAGAGCGCACACAACAACGATTATGCGACCAATAATAGGCCCCTAGCGAAGATTTTAAGAAATCGACTTGAGCACAATAGGCGGCAAAGCTGTGTGAGACGGGTTTTTATTTTTTTTTTCCTTTTTTACACAGAGGCTGAACTGAGCCAGAGAGGCTCCGTTTTGACTCAATGTTCGTCGAATTCGAGAGCAGACAGACAACCAAGTTAAGCAATTTTTATTAATAGGCAAACGCATATGTACATAGGTTTATCTGCAGTTTCAATCTGCAGGTCTCGAGTGCACTTTATTAAATTTTAAATACTCGGTATATGTACGTATAAGACCATGTACTTCGCTGATTATTGTTGCAATCCATTTAATCCTCCTGTATGTAATCCACCGATGTCACCTGCTGTTGAATAGTCCACCCGGGGGCGCCAAAAATGTCGTGCCAAAAGGGCTTGGTGTATATCAATTATTACAAGTAAGAACGTTGCTGTCGGACGAAACCGACAGCGAAATACTATTTCACGTCCAGCATCACGCAGGGGCATCTATCACATTATATTTTTTAAAATTTAACCTTAAATCCCCACTGTCGCCGCTTAAATTAGCTGCAGATTAAAACTTTTCATTGGAGGTGGACAGACAGTTTCAATTAGGTTCGAAGCTTAGAACCCTTACCTTAGCAAAAATACGCACCTAAATCTAGAGAGGTGGCATCTCTCAAAATAAGAGAGGTGGCAACTCAGAAAATGTGATATAAGTTCGTTGGCGAGCGTAGAGGTGTGGGCTCGAACCCCGGTGCGGTCATGTTGATATTTTTGTTATATTTTCTTTATTTAGTTATTTTGTATTAATAAAATATTCTCTTCAATCACATATATTTAATTTGCCAAATCAAAAGACAATGTCAAAGGTCACAAAGTCATTATGTTTCAGTTTTGATTTGCCACGCCCCCAGTGGCCGTAGATAATTTTTGGCATGTGCATAGAGTGGGCGTTTAGGAGTATAACTGTAAAGTTTGGATGCTTACATTCGAAAAATGCGAAAATTACAAGGTATTTTTCTGTATGTCACGCCTCTTTTGGGGCGTAACAATAATTTTTGGGTAATCGATAGAGGAGGCCCCCAGTAACTTAACATCCAATTTTGAAGTTTCTTACATTAAAGCTGTGGGAGATATAAGCTGATATTAGTTGCCACGCCCCCTGAGGGCGTAGATATATCCGCCATAGCTTTTCGATTGTGGGATGTTAGCACGAGTATATATACCAAGTCTCTAGCATCAATAGTTCTCAATATATAACGAAACTAGTAAAATCACTATATATTCAGATCCGATTTGCACACTTCCCGTAGTAGGCGTTTGAGTTTGGGATGTCGACATGAGTGTTCTGTTAAAATCTCAACTCTGGAGCCCTTCTAGAAGTAGTGTTTATGGGATACAGGAAAATTCATTTTCCGATTTGCCACGCCTCCAGTGGGCGTATCGGGAAAATCTTGACACTTTATCAGACGAGGGTATACACGAGTATTTATTTCAAATTTCAAGTCTCTAGCTTCAATAGCGTGGAAATGGTTTGCGTTCATACGGACAGACGGACGGACGGACAGACGGACGGACAGCATGACGGACATTGCGCAAACCCAATATTAGTATATCACTACGTGAAATATTATAAAAACAACAACAATTCGTGGATCTTCAACACAACCTCTGTGGAATGAAAGAAAAGAAAAGAATAAACCATTTCACATAGCTTTTTTGCGAATGATCTGTTGTAGTCACCTGTATATAATGCTGTTCTGATATTTTCATAAACAAACACAATCTATTCAATTAAAAAATGTTTGAAAGGCGAAGTTTATACTTTAACTAATAATTTAAAGCAGTTTAAAATAAACCCTGCGAAGAACCGCAATTCCAAGCAATCTCCGTTTCTTTAATATACATAAGTATATATATGTTCATGACAAACAGAACATACACACACACACACACACAGGCGCACACACACACAAGCGCCAGTCGTTGCGTCAGCTGTTCTTTGGCTGTTTGCATGCCAATGACATGGGAAATTAAATGTTTAATAACTTTTTTTCTAGAGTAACGATTTTGATCAAACTTGTTGGGCGTGATCATGTTATCCATATGTATGTATGTGCCAAAGCGCAAGTCTCAAGTATTTGATATACGGGAGTTACAAATTTGAGGCGAAGGGGGCGTGGCATCCAAAATTTAACAAAAACCCGAAACCCTGTGAAGAACCGCTATTCCATTCTTCGTTTCTTTTATATTCATATGTATATGTATGTTCATTATAAGCCAAACATACACACACACGCACAGGCGCACACACACACAATCGCCAGTCGCTGAGTCAGCTGTTCTTTGGCTGCTTTGCATGCCAATGACATGGGAAATTAAATGTTTAATAACTTTTTTTCTAGAGTAACGATTTTGATCAAACTTGTTGGGCGTGATCATGTTATCCATATGTATGTATGTGCCAAAGCGCAAGTCTCTAGTATTTGATATCCGGAAGTTACAAATTTGAGGCGAAGGGGGCGTGGCATCCAAAATTTAACAAAAACCGAAATTGTGTAAGGCTCACATAACACTAAATGCAAAATTGTAGACTCTAGCTATAAAGATGAATTATATAGAATTATATAACTGGGCATCGATTTCGTTCTTAATCGATAACATTAAAATTAAGACAGTTATCGATTTTTTTTAACAAACTCGATCTTTTCGTGATATACAGGAACCTTCATAAAAATTTCAAGTCTCTAGCTCTTGTAGGTTCTGAGAACGACGCGTTCATACATACGGACAGACGGACGGACGGACGGACGGACAGACGGACAGACGGACAGACGGACATGGCTATATCAACTCAGCTTGTCATCCTGATCAAGAATATATATACTTTATGGGGTCTGCCACGCCTCCTTCTGCCTGTTACATACATTTCAACAAAAACATTATACCCTGATTTCCCATTTTCAATGGGTTCAGAGTATAAAAATAAATACCAATAACACTACAGGATGCTGTCGGCCAAAACTCTTGAGTTGATCAAAACCCAATCAGAGATTTATGACAAAATACAGCTATGCATTAAAAAGAGAAATACCATATCAGTGATTGATGAATTGACAGCAAAATTCAATGTCAATCATTCAATACTGATGAAAATTGGTATCATCAATCATCCAGAAAAGCTGGAATTTAAGTTAAAAATATAATTTGTATTGTTATGTACAGTTATTCAGTTTCTTCTTCGCTCAGATAAGCTCATCGAGATCGGTTGTGACGCGCTAAGTCAAAAACGCATTGATCTATTAGCTATTGCTTACTTCGTGTGCTTAAAATAGCACAAGTCATAAACTTTTCAGACGCTGTCTTGTGCAGTGTCGGCAGCCAGACAAAAACAATACCCAAGTGAAGTGAGATAAGACTGCACTCGCTGCCCGTCTGGGCAAAACATTTCCCCTCTCTCCGCGCGCTGCCGCTCAAGAGGGGCAATAAACGCTGTGCTTATCAGCAAAGTAATCTGAGTTACGTTTGACCGTGAACAATTTCTGCATTTGTTTTCTAAGTTTAACTTTCGCAGAAAGTTAACAACTTTACATAAAAAATGGATAAAAACCTTTCTTCTAACTCTCAGCTTAGAAATAAGCTGATTGATTATGAAAGAATGCACCAAAAAGCTGGTAAAACACCATTGGAGCTGAGGACTGAGTTCAGTAATCCCCAGCGACTATCATGAACTGACTCCCTGAAGCACAATTACTACAACAATAACATTTACCAGTGCTACTAGTAGCACTATATATACCACAACAACGGATGAAATCAGCAGTGCGATCCCTAGCGGAAGCATGGTTAGTCATGCAGCCCGCTTCCCACCTGACTCCGCAAAAATTGTCGCTACAAAACTCAATGGAGCTACTAAGCTAGCGGCAGCCCAAAAAATGCTTAAAACCAAGAGGAAAAAACATTTAGCTCCCTACAATAGTAGCAAGAGACCAAACATGGTCTCACAACCCGCTTCAACTAACATGGCAAAGTCTAGCAACAGTTTTGCTTTGCTAGACATGGACATGGACGTAACCAGCGAAGGCGATGATGATGTGAGTCATAAAAACACAAGTGAAAGCCCTGAAACTTCTCCTATTGCTGATCATGATGCAACTGATACAGTCAACAACCAACAACAGAAGGAACCCAGCAACAACAATCAATCTATCGGCTCACCAAAGCCACCGCAAATTGTTGTGAGTATCACTGATCTTAATGATCTATTTGAAATCATTAATGAGGTTACTAATATTGACAACGTGGCAGTCAAAGTTAACCAAGGAGTAACGGCTAGAATATTTCCTAAAGACAGTGACACTTACAGAGCTATTGTAAGTCATTTTGATTCATTCGGCATTGAGTTTCACACTTACCAGCTGAAGGAAGAAAACCCGTACAGAATTGTGGTAAAGGGGCTTCACTATAGCACTTTGAATAATGAAATCATTGCTTATTTTAAAAAATATGGTTTCGATGCACTTGCAGAGCACAACCCAAGATCAAGGACAAACAGGGATGAAAAATTAAATATATTCTTCATAAATATAAAACCATGCAATAAGATTAACGACATATACAATATAAAAACACTTTGCCGCCAAATAGTGAGAGTTGAAAGGATGCGACAAAGTTCTGAAATTGTCATAAGTACACGATGCCAGGAATATGGCCATACAGCCAAATACTGCCGTCGCCATCCTAACTGTGCACGTTGTGGCGAGGACCATCCCACCAATTTATGCACATGTTCTCAAGAAGAACCGCCTACCTGCATTCACTGTGGAGGTAACCACATGGCAAGTTACAAAGGTTGCCAGTGGTACCTGGAGTTCTATCGACGACCAATGGGCTCCTCAACAATCACGAAGAACCAAGCAAGGCCGCAACAGCCACAACGGAGGCAGCAGTATCAACCAACGAGCCATCAAGCACAACAGCTTCCTAGTACTTCCAGATTCGGTGCAGAGGGATTATCATATGCCTCGACAGCACGAAATGAAGCGCAAGTCCAATTAGCTAAGCCTACAGGAAATACGTCGCAGCATCAGCAACTAGTTGACGTCCAATCGCTATTGGAACAGCAACAACAACAATTTTTGAAATGGCAACAAGAGCTGCAAGTGCAGCAGCCGCAGCAATTTCTCTCGTAGCTTCAGGCGCAACAACGAGAACAACAACAACAAAACAAGAAAAACAGTGAACGACTAGAAAAAATGGTCCACGAAATGGCCAGCATGCTAAAGCAATGGACTGGGGATTCATCGACTCACCAGCTTTATAACAACGCCTCAGCCTCACAATGAACTCTCTAAAGATCCTCATCTGGAATGTCAATGGTATTGCAGGAAAAGCCAGAGATGTAGACATTCTGCTCTTAAATGAGATCAGGCTGAATCGAGGAGATATAATCAAAATATATAGTTATACCTTTTACCCAGCTTACAAACCTTCAAGACACAACCATGGTATGGGAGGAGCGGCTATATTTGTCAGAAGTTCTCTCCGTCACTTCCCACAAAGGGTTATCGAAACCCCAAATATACAAATGTCTGCAATTAAAGTTGCCTCAGGATTTGAAGACATTGAATTTTGCGTCATATACTGTCCACCAAGGAACAGAATAGAAGAAAGGCATATCAGCGACATACTCATTTCTTGCGGCCAAAGGTATCTCATTGGTGGCGATTGGAATGCACTACATTGGCTGTGGGGACATTCATATAATTCACCCAGGGGCAGAGAACTAGCAGAAGCCATCACAGCCAGAGGCGCTAAGATTCTTGCAACAGGATCTCCAACTTGATACCCATATATATCCAGCCACACACCCTCTTGCATCGATTTTGCATTATACCATGGGATACAGGATTATCAAGCAAATATCTACCATAGCTGGGACTTAGATTCTGACCATTTAGCCCTTATTGCTGAGTTGCACATCGACGGTTCAAATATTAGGCCAAGTCCAAGGCTAATAACCAACCGTACTGACATCACGGCTTTTAGACAACAGTAAGATGACTCAATTCAATTAAATTCGTGTCTGAACTCTGGAGAAGACATCGAGAATGCGGTTGATCATCTCTCGGAGAACATATATAGAACTGCTGCTGCTACAACGCCGCTTAATCCTGAGCCTCGGCCCACTAATTATGGCTTTGTTCTAACGAGAGAAGCCAAAGAGCTTATCAGAACAAAAAGGTGCCTCCGTAGAAGAGCAATTCGATCCCAAGACCCTTGGGACCGAATTTTGTGGAACCGTGTCCGATGCCCCAATGGCGAACTTGCTAAATGCGAATTGGAACAGGCTAACGCATTCGGATATCATCTAGAGGATCGTTTTACTCCTTATAGTTTTTCTACGATGGAGCAGACCATGGAAACACATCTTAACTTGCAGACCCCATTGCAGATGTCCCTGCCTATTCAGCCTATAAGAATCGAGGAAATAACAGAAGCAATTCAACTATTGCCGAAAAATAAAGCTCCTGGAATAGACAAGATTTGCAATGCTACGCTGAAGGCCTTGTCTACAAGAGCGCTACTGTACATTGTACTAATCTTTAATGCCATCAGGCTTCAAGTTTTCCCAAGGCAATGGAAATTTGCTGCAATCTTGATGATTTATAAGCCAGGCAAATCGGAAGACGATCCAGAGTCTTATCGGCACATAAGTCTATTGCCCTCCCTGTCTAAATTATGGGAGAGGGCCATTTTGGCATTAATGTCATAATAAGACAATCCAATATCTTATCGGATCACCAATTTGGATTTCTTGAGGGGCACGGCACAGTGGAGCAAGTTCACAGATTGGTGAAACACATCCTGCAGGCTTTTGACGAGTCAGAGTACTCCAACGCGGTCTTCATTGACATGCAGCAAGCGTTTGACAAGGTGTGGCACGATGGATTACTGAGCAAAATAGAAAGCCTTCTGCCTGCTCCGTACTATGGCCTCTTAAGGTCTTATCTAGAAGACCGTGAGTTTAAAGTCAAGGTAAAGGATACACTCTCGTCGACATACTCTATGAGAGCAGGAGTTCCGCAGGGCAAAGTTCTTGGTTCGTTACTGTTCTCCTTGTATACGTCAGACATACCTAGGCCGTCCTCTCAACATATGAACGCTCCCTCGAAAGCTGTCATTACCACTTATGCTGATGATGTTGCAGTTATCTACAACTCCAACAGTTGTGATGAAGCAAGTACAGGACTACAGAGGTATCTTGATACTCTCGCTGATTGGTGCAAGCGGTGGAATATGAAAATCAATCCGCTAAAGACATTAAACCCCTGCTTCACCCTAAAAAGGCTGATAATGCATACCCCCCCAATCCAGCTGGAGGGAGTAACCCTACAGCAACCAGCGCAGGCGAAATATCTTGGCATCACACTGGACAAGCGTCTCACCTTTGGGCCGCACCTTAAAGCTGCGGTGAAAAAATGTCGCCACAGACTGCAACAACTGCGATGGCTCAACAATAAAAAGAGCACCTTGCCGCTGAGATGTAAGAGAGCTGTATATGTGCAATGCATTCTGCCGATATGGCTCTATGGAGTGCAAATCTGGGGGATTGCTGCCAAATCCAACTACAAACGGATACAGGTACTGCAGAACCGAGCACTTCGACAAATAACTAACTACCCCTGGTATATAAGCGGTTCTACACTCCATAGAGACCTCAAGCTGCCTACTGTTGAAGAGCAGATAGAGCAGATACTCGGATAGATTGCAACAACACCGAAGCCTACATGCAAGGGGTCTAGTCCCTGCCAGACCCCTATGAACGCTGGGAACACCTTAAACCTATAATTAATTAATCTTTAATTCCTCACAATACGACTGAGGCTTGGCCCGTATAGATATATATAAGTCATGTGTTGTTATAGTACTAAGTTTTGTTTGTACAGGTTCTACACTTAAAAAAAAAAATCAATCATCCGTATTTTATGGCGAAAATATACGATGGCATAATGAAAAGCATCAAGATCTATAAAGATTCCTTGATGAAAGTCGACACCATGGACACCGAACAACCAGAATCTATCAAGAACAAGGAGATGGAACCAGAAACATTCAAAGCAAAATTTATTCAGCAGTAAGATACGTTTCCTCAAAGAAATGAGACGGATGTGATGGTAGACCTTGGGGACAGAAGAGCTCTAAAAGTAAGGCAACTCATTAAGGAAGTGTATGCCAATCTAGAGTTCAGCAACCAGGAAGAAATTCGTGACTACAAGACGATTTGAATTTCGTATGGAACAAAGTGCAATCGATAATCACTGAATTAGAGGTAAAATATGAAAAATTTGCTTTTGATATTGACGAGATTGACGATCTGGAATGCGCAGTCAACCTACTCTCGAAGAAATTAAATAGAGCTACCAAAAGTAGATATTCCTCATTTTAATGGAAATCCAAAATAGTGGCCAACGTTCTTCGAATTGTTCTCCGAGGTGATTCACAACAGGATGGATATCAGCGAAACAAGGAAGCTGAACTACCTGAAACCATGCCTCAAAGGAGAAGCCAAAATGGTTGTAGGCCATTTATTAGTTGGCTCATCTGCTAGCTACAATTCAGCGTGGGAGTTAATATGCAAGCGCTACGAAAATAAGCGTAAAATATTTGCTAACGCCGTCAACCAATAAGTGGCAGTATCCGCAAGTTCTTGGACACAGCAACAGAGTGCATTTTCATCATTAAAGAAAAAGGCCAAGTGGGTAATCATAGTGATGTTTTAATCGCTCAGATATTGTTGCGATTCTCGACGGGAGCCGTACAACTTTACGAGCAACATGTAAAGAAGGCTAGAGAAATTCATTCCTTGGACAATGTGCTGGAGTTTATTGAGCAACTGTATAACTCAATAAATTCAGTACAAGAGAGTACCGTCCATACAGAAGCAAAGAAAACGAGCTACAGAAAGTGCCGTTTTTGCCAAATGGACAGCCACGACATACATAGGTGTCAGAAATTTAAAGCTAAACCTGTAAAAAAACGCAAAGAATTTGTGTCTAAAAATGCGCTATTCTTCAAATGTCTAGGCGCTCACAGCATGAAAGATTGCAAGCACATGCAAGCAATGCTCCAAATCACACAACTATTTGCTTCACGAGGATGCAAATAAAAAAGAGACCGTCAGCAGCAATTGTCTAAAAGAAAATAAAGGACAAGATACGTTGCTGGCAACAGCGCTCATACGGATTAAAAATAAATCTGGAAAATACGAGCAGCTTAGAGCCCTTATTGATGGGGGTTCACAAAAAACTCTTATATCTGAAGAAGCCGCACAACAGCTGAAACTGCGCCGAATCAAACGAAACGTGGAGGTCCAAGGAATTTCGCAAAACGTTGAAGTCCTGAAAATAGTGTTTGCTGAACAATCAAGCCCAGAATAGAAAGCAAATTCGTAACCACAACGCAGGCGCTGGTTATGCCAAAGCTTCAGAGAACACTAGCAAGCAAGAAAATTGACATGCATATCAAAAAGGATTGGATGGGCTGCGAGCTAGCTGACCCACATTTCAACGAATCCAGTAGGATATATGTAATCAGTGGCGTTGATTTACTTCCTTTAATAATGTAATAATGAAAAGTTAAGAAAATCAACAAAACTCTGGGACCAAAAACTGAACCGCACCAAGCAGTGATCAGACCAAACAGTCTTACTACTAAATTGAGAGTATTGTTTGACGCTTCAGCAAAGACTTCCGATGGACCAAGTCTAAATGATTTGATGTTAGTCGGCCCCAAAATTCAAAAAGACATCTTTGATATTTTGATCAAGTGGCGAAACTGGAAATATGTCATGACAGCTGATAACGAGAAGATGTGTCGCAAGATTAAAGTCAACAAAGATTGTTCACACTACAGGACGATCAGGAGAAGCAAATGGCGGAGCCTTTTCGGTGTGGCAGAAGGCGATAACACTAGAATGTGTGACAGGCACTTCTGTGCAGATCGCCATTACGTTCGGGTTTCCTCGCTTTTATTTAAATATATTGTGAGGAACATTATATGCAGGCACGTCTCAACCTGTATAATTGCATGTATTTGCTGTGCATTTATATGGGTGGGCGTGCAGGCATACAAATGTTCCACACAGCGACGCGAGTACGGTAAGAGCGACTCTCGCGACTGGAAAGGGTCAAAGGCGAGCGATGAGACGTCTCGCTCGCTCTTACCGATTCAGCAATTTACTTGCGTCGCACTCTCTGCGTTGATCGTGCACCGCTAGCCGAAGTGCCGTTCGTAGCCGCGAGAAAGTAGCTATTACTTTCACTCGCAGGCGTGTAACGGTGCTTCGGCCAATGAGAGGCTGCCACGCGATCACGCGTATTTGGCGTCGCACAAAATCAGGCGATGTTGCCGTTTAGGCAGAACCGAAGAGGAGACAGGCCCCGCTACAGAGAGCCGAGGCAGGCCCCGCTCCAGAGCCGAAGCAGGGCCTGCGGCGCTGCTTTACAAAGGCGCCCACGGCTCGGCACTGAGTGAAAAGTGAAAGTGCCGAGTGTCAACGGAGTGAAAAGTGTAAAGTGAAACGAAGGACAACGAAGGACAACGAGCGACATAAAGGACATCGTGGGATACATACAAGGATATTCAGAGGAATATCCTGGACGCATACCAAACCGTATCCTTGAGGACAGAGGTACGGCCGGCAGCTGGTGCTAAAGCAGCGTAACCTGAACAGGAGAGTAAGGTTAGTGAGGGTAGCCGTGCGAAAGCAACGTAAGCCTTCTGAGACGCAGTCTAGAGTGCCAGCGAGTACATCCAGTTGTAGGAGTGCGTGTGGTGATCCAAGCGAACCGCTGGAGTATACAGCGCGTATCCTGGCGTAACCTGGAGTGCTCTGCAACCTCTAGACGGCTCAGAGGCTAATCGATCGCTAGTCCAGCCAGCTCTAAGGTGTGCTCGGAAAGCGTAACAAGGAGTGGCGTGCCCTACAACCAGGAGTAAAAGGTACGTGAGAGTAGTCGTGAGGAAGAGCGCACGTCTTTGAGGCGCGGTCTAGAAAGCCAGCGAGCGAATACAGCAGTAGGAGTGCCTGTGATACTCTCGGCGAACCGCTAGAGATCACAGCGCGTATCCTGGCGTACTCTGGAGTGTTCTGCAACCTTTGGACGGCTCAGAGGCTAACCGCTCGTTAGCCGAAGTGCTCCTCACGGCACCTACGAATCCTGCGGGAAACCACTTTGCTGTACTAAATTGTTATATATCAACGTGAATAAACCAGTTTATATTATTAAATCTAAAAGCAGGACTTATTATTTATCGGCAGGCGCCCAACATATAAATTTATTGGCACGAACACACAGTCGGCTGAGTGCGGCCCGGCTTAAACTCGGGGCAAACCGAAGGTTCGTTACAACTGGTGCCCAACGTGGGGCCCTGCGATAAATAGAGTCGATTTAATTGCTTTTAGACAAATATAAATATGTTGCGAGCGTGGGTATATAACCTTAAGAAGGAGGAGGTGATACGCTACGGCCTGGAGTTCGGAGTGAGCCTGTCAGGCACTCTGGACACAATGCGGAGGCAATTCGGCGAGTGGGTCGACGAGCATGAGGGAAGGATTCCATTTTCCCTGAGGCTCGCCGACATTGCAGTCCTCCATAGGCGACGGTCGCCACGAGGAGAGGAAATGTTGACCGCCGTCGAGGAAGAGGATCTGGAGGATCGAGAGAAGAGGACACAAGGCCCGCGAGTGTCACTTCCATCCACTAGTGCCGCCGCTGCCCGCCTTAATGAGACCCAGCAAGAACCCTGGAGGGCCACATCCACTCCACAGCCCGAAATAAGGACGCGAGAGCCGAGTTTGGCAGGGCTCGAGTATTCCAAGGTGGCCAAACAGGTGCGCGAATGGGGCTTCCGATTCGACGGCACATCGAAGCCTCTGGAATTTCTGGAGCAGGTGGAGTGGTCGGCCGACACATATGGCCTAAATCTGGACCTGATCCCGAGGGCGATGCCGGAGCTGCTCAAAGGCATGGCCCTGAAATGGTACGTGGCCAATAATCGACACTGGACGTCGTGGGAAGCATTCATGAGCAGCTTCCAGAGATTCTTCTTGCCGAGAGACTACCTGGAGAGCATTAAGGAGGAAGTCTCGAGGCGGAAGCAGATGCTGGGTGAGGCGTTCAAGCTGTATATGGTGGAAATGCAGACCCTGATGAGGCCACTACGCTATGCAGCTTGCCGGATCTGCGCGCCTATGCTCAGCCTCACCAGTTCCGGAGCCTGACGGAGCTGATGATGCTGGCGGACGAGTTCGAACACTTGGAGAGGGATCGGGAGAAGCTGAGGCAGCAACACAGGCAGAGCAAGCCCAGATTGATGGCTATGGGCGACGCTGAATGCGAAGGTGAGTCGGAGGCGCATCCGGTTGGCGGACGGCAGTTGTTGTCAAGTGGAGGCAACGTTGGAGTTTGAAATCAGGCTGGGGGCACAGCAGGTCGTCATGCCACTACTCATATTACCAGGTGTGATCGATGATCTGGTACTGGGCTGGGATTTCTTGGCCAGGATGGGCTGCACGCTGGAATGCGGCGGCTTGAGTCTGAGGATCGGGCCCAGAGGTTCGCAACCCAATGAGCCAGTGGAGGCGAAGTTGTCGGTGGCAGTCGCCAGTGCGGAGGTGGAGCCCAGAAGCCAAGTGGAGGCGAATCCAGGATCGGCACACCCACTTCATGAGGATGTGGACTTGGATGCGTTCCTGAGGCAGGAATTGGCCAAATTCCAGCAGATTAAGGGCACCACTGACATCACCGAGCACCGGATAACGATGCACGACAAGCGGCCAATAAAGCAGCGATACTTCCCTAAGAACCCGAAGATGCAGGCGGAGATCAACAGCCAGGTAGATGAGCTCCTGGCTAAGGGATGCATAGAGCCCTCGAAGAGCCCACACAGCGCTCCCATAGTGATGGTGCGGAAGAAGAACGGCAAGTGGCGGCTGTGCGTGGATTTCCGACAGCTCAACAGCCGATCTATAAAAGATGCTGTTCACACATCTATAAAAGATGCTGTTCACACCACAGGGTGATCAGGGGGAACCAACAGCTGAGGTTTTTATGGTGGCAGAAGGCGGGCACACTGGAATGGGTGACCGGCACTTCTATGCAGATCGCCATTACTATTTCATATACTTTTTGTGCTTCAACTTGCTTGTAACGCGCCAAAAGGCTGCGCCTCCATTTTCAATAAAGTTTTATTACCGCTCACCCACCAAAAATCGCGCTTTGTCTTCGTTAGCGCGATCCACCGCCCAGAGTGTGAGAAGATACTGGCAGCCGCCAACACTTATTCAGGCTAGTCCGCCCTACTACAAACATTGGTCCTTCGAGCCGGATCTCCTTCCGCTCCTCCACCTTGCATCGGTGGAAAGAACCCGATAAGTATAGATATTCTCACTCTCTTATAAGTTACACACACACGTAAAGGTGCGAGGTTTCCCGCTCTTCCATAGCGACCTGCGCATCTTTAGCACAAGTGTACATACATACATACCTGACCTGCCTCAAGGTTCCTCGGTATAAGTTCTTTATGTTCGTCCAGTGTGCCTTCCATTTCCATAAGTCTTCCTCCGTGAACATTGTTGTCTTTTGCCACTCACCAACAAATAAACAAATAAATTAATTAAATTTTGGCAGCCACGGCGGCTTTTACGTACGCGCGTGTATACATATGTACATATGTTTATCGATGCATGCATACGTATGTGTGTATGTATTTGGCATAAGCGCAACGACACTTTCACTACGATAATAATTGTAGCCAATCCGATTGGCTTTCCGCAATTTAAACCTTATCATTTAAAACCAAAAAAGATTATTTTATAATTAAATATAACCCACATTTTCACACTTTGTAAAACCCACCACCGGCAAAACAGCTGTTGCGCGATCAGTGTTGGCACTCGAGTTCCAAGCCGTGACTTAGTCACGGTTTCAGTCATTTTTATCAATCCGTGCAAAATACTGCAAAACCCACCACCGGCACAACAGCTGAGCTGTAATCAGTGTTGGCACTCAAATTCAAACCGTGACTGAGTCACTGTTTCGCAAATATATATATATATATATATATATATATATATATATATATATATATATATTTTTTTTTTTTTTTTTGGCAATATACATTTCTGAAAATTTAAACTTATAAATTGTTATTATAAAAAAATAAAATAAAATAAATAAAAAAAAAATAAATAAATAAAAAAAAAATAAAATAAAATAAAAAAAAAAATTAATTATATATAGTTCCATATACCTACAATCGGGACACATTTATCATATAACTAATCCGTATACAGTCCACTACCTAACGTTGCGTTTTTTTATTTCCACCGGTTTGGTCCGATAATAGCCTTTCTCCCCCATCGCTCACTCTATAATGTCCACTGAACCATCCAAGGTTGATAAGAAGTCCGCTAGCCTTACGGTTCCAAGTCCCACAGACACTTCGTCCGAACCTCCGTCGAAGCCTCGTCCAGTGCTAACCAAGCGCACTCCCATTCGTGCCTCTACAGCGACCTCTCGTAGCCACAGCGGGTCTCCAACCTCTCACTTCCTCCGTATCTAATCCTCGCAAGAGCATCTCTCCCACTCCGACGGTAGTCGTGACTGAGCCGGGTTTTCCCATACTCACTCGGTCCACTTCTCAACAGCTCAGAGAACGTTCCAATATGTCACTTTCCGATTTTATTGCGACATGCGACGCCTTGACGATGTTCGAGACTCGCGAAAGTGAGGCTCTAAATGACGAGAGTCCCCTATATTCTATAAAAATGCACTTAGAGCAGCTGAAGTCGCTTTGAGCGAATGTGGAATCGGAATATACTCGCTGCCACAGGGCCTTCAGTGCCCAAAACCTTGAAGAGAGTCAGATGATGTTAAGCACTATCAAGGCCAAGCACGAATACTGCTATATGATATACGTGCGATGCGGAACTCTTTTCGGGGAACGCATCGAGCAGATATCGGCTCAGACGGTTCCCACTCCAGCTAGGCCTCCGACTTCCCAAGGCCATCGACTGCCTCCATGTGAGGTCGAGATTTTCGAAGGCGACAGCCTTGCGTGGCCAACATTCCGCGATTTGTTCTCTGCGATATACATTCACAATCCGTGTCTGGCAGAAGTTGAGAAACTCTACCACCTTAACTCCAAAACCCGCGGGGAAGCCAGAACTATCGTCTCAAAGTCCCCATTAACGAATGAGGGCTTTCAGTCCTCGTGGGACAATCTCACTGCGCGGTACGAAAATGATCGACTGTTGATCATGACGCAAGCCAAACAACTGCTCCAAATTCCCATAGTTGCGCAGGAATCAGGCAAGTCCTTGCGCGAGTTGCAGACGGCTTTTCAAGGAAGCTTGACTGCCTTAGAGCGCTCGGGGGCTAGTACAGAGAATTGGGATATTCTTCTTATAGCAATCTGTACGAGCAAGCTACCCAAATCAACTATCCTGTTGTGGGAGCAATCCGTCCCGAATAAGACTGCAGTTTCATCCTGGGATGACCTGAATCGTTTTCTGACGGATCGCTATCGCGTGCTGGAGGCAACTGAGGATCATAAGTCGATTCCAGGTGCTCAAGTCGTACCGTCTGTGTCCCGAAAGCCCGCCGCCACCGTGAGAGTCCAGGCATACCCAACGAAGACTTATGTTAAAACGGCATCCTGTAGGCTTTGTAACAAAGAGAATCATCCGATCCGTGTCTGCCCCAATTTTCTGGACATGTCCGTCACAAAGAGAGCCGAGATAATAAGGCTTCAGAGTTTATGCTTGAACTGCTTCGCTCGGGGTCATCAAGCTCGGGACTGCTCCAGTGCGCATAATTGCCATATCTGCAAGGAGCGCCATCACACCCTGTTGCAATCCGGCAACGAGTCCGCCACCTTAAATTCAATGTCGCAGCCATCCAACTCGCACGAACGTCCATCGACGTCTATCCCACCCTCGAATGCGCAAAGCTACCTTGCGGCCACTCCAGGTCGGGGTCTCCTAGGCACCGCGATCGTGACGCTCAACCATCGGGGTGAAGAATTTCATGTCCGAGCATTGATCGATTCCGGAGCCGACTCCACCTTCCTGTCCGAGAGGGTTTTCAATTTGGTCCAACCTCCGTTCCGTCATACCAACGCAGCAGTTTCTGGCATGGGACAAAGCGACGGGGGTAGTGTAAAAAAGGAGTGTCTTCTGAAACTGTCCCCCCCTGGTAACAGGAAAATTCAGGTGGAGGCTCTGGCCTTAGTGGTCCCCAAGCTGACAGGGGCGATCCCAGCGTGTCCTTTCCCAGACAAGGTGCAATACCAGCGCTTAGATCGTCCACTGGCTGACCCGCACTACAATAGGCCAGCTCCAATTGAGATGATGATTGGGGTGGATCTCTTCCCGCATATTCTTGGGGAACGGATCAAAAAGGACATGGGTGGCGAGTTCGTCGGTCTGGAGACCATTTTTGGTTGGGTGTTGTGCGGGCCAATACTAGCCGATTCACCAAGGGCTCGCCAAGCACTCATTGCTCGATCGGGAGGGCCTGAGGTGAAACTTGATGCGCTGCTCACCAAGTTTTGGGAGGTGGAAGATCTTCCGGCAAAGCCGAAAAAAGGAGCAGACGTCCTTTGTGAAGAAGTTTTCCAGGAGACGACCAGAAGGAGGAAGGATGGTCGATATGTAGCTTCTCTACCATTCAAAGATCCGAATAGTGTAGACTTGACTCACTCCAGACCGATCGCTTTAGCTCAATTCCTTAGGAATGAGGCGCGGCTGCAGAGGAACCCGCCTTTGAAAGCCCGTTATGACGCTGTGTTGCAGGAGTATGTCGATTTGGGCCACATGATTGGGGTGGCCCCACCCACGGGCGGGAATCATTTCTACCTCCCTCGTCTCCCTGCGTCTTTAACGCTGACATTATTCAGATGTATCGACAGATTCTTGTTAACCCCAAGCACACCCCGTTCCAGCGTATTCTCTACCGAGATCGCAGCGGAAATCTGTAGGACTACGAGCTTCAAACGGTCACTTTCGGCGTCAACTGCGCACCCTTTCTAGCCATAAGAGTCCTGCTACAGCTAGCACACGACGTGCAACACCTGCATCCAAAGGCAAGTGAGATCCTTCGTCACTACATGTACGTAGACGATGTCCTCGCCGGCGCCCATAACAAAGAGGACGCCCACGACGCTATCCAGGAGCTCAACGCTGCGCTACTCTCGGCTGGATTCCCGCTGAGGAAATGGACTTCTAATAAAAAGGAGATACTCCATGCTCTTCCAAGAGAGCATTTGCTGCATGAGGACTTTCTCGAGCTAGAAGATGCTAGTACGGCCAAGACATTGGGCATCCGCTGGCAAGCCACGAGAGACTGCTTCTTCTTCTCCATTGCCGACCCACAACCAAAGTATCCGGTCTCCAAGAGAGAGGTCCTGTCCCATATAGCGAAGCTCTTCGATCCAGCAGGGTGGCTGGCTCCCTTCGTGATTCGGGCTAAGGTGTTCATGCAGCAAATCTGGCTAACGGAACTTGGATGGGACGACGCCCTTACCCCGTCCCTATTACTTCAGTGGCATGATTTTCTACAGGATTATCCAGGTCTTAGCCGGCTACGCATCCCCAGATGGTTAGAGATCCGACCTGACCTAAGATGGGATCTACATGGCTTTTGCGATGCTTCTCAGAAAGCCTACGGAGCAGCTCTCTACGCGCGAGTCCAGCATAAGGACCATGTAAGTGTCCATCTCTTGACCGCTAAAACGAGAGTGGCTCCAGTCAAAACTGTTTCGTTGCCACGACTGGAGCTCTGCGGCGCGGTGTTGTTAACCGACTTGTATGCGGCAGTGATTCCGGAGCTCCCAATACAGCCGACATCTTCCCAATTCTGGACTGATTCCACCATCGTGTTGGCCTGGCTTAATAAACCTCCATGTAGCTGGGCTACGTTCGTGGCAAACCGCGTGTCCAGCATCTCCCAGAGTACCAGCGGCCACAGTTGGTCTCATGTTAGGTCCGAGGATAATCCATCGGATCTTGCGAGCCGAGGCGTCTCCGCTGATGACTTGGCGGTCAGTACGTTATGGTGGCATGGACCGGATTGGCTCCGGCAAACTCCCGAATGTTGGCCAGCTTCTCTCTGCGATGTCCCGGACACGCAACTGGAGCAGCGGGTCCACTGTCACACCGTCACATCCACGCCTAAAGACGACTACAGCGGTCGGTTTTCAGACTACGGGCGAGCATTAAGGGTCACCGCATATGTCCGGCGGCTCGTCGCCCCAAAGGCTGCGAGGCCTTCCACGGTGCAACTCAGCAAGGACGAGTTGCTTTCCTCAGAACAGATTCTTGTACGGCTAGCTCTGAAGCAGAAGTACGCTGCTGAAATCCGAGCACTCTCCGAAAAACGGACTATTCCGCCTTCAAGCTCCTTGTTAAACTTAAACCCCTATCTCGATCAATACGGCATCCTTCGCTCATGCGGGCGGCTGCGAGCGGCAGAGTCCCTGAGCTACGACGAACGTCACCCCATCCTACTCCCATACGACGCCCATTTCACGCGTTTGCTGGTCCAATTCGCCCATCGCATCACACTGCACGGTGGCAGCCAGCTGATGGTGCGCTATTTGCGTACGAAGTTCTGGATTCCGAGGATCAAGAACTTGATCAAAGCCCATTTGCAGGGATGCAAGACTTGCGTCATTTTCCGGCGCCGTCAACAGACTCAAATAATGGGAGACCTTCCTCGAGAGCCAATCACATTTTCCAGGCCCTTTACGCACACCGGGATCGATTTCGCAGGACCTTTCGAAATCAAAAACTATACCGGGCGAGCTTGTCTCATCACCAAGGGGTACGTTTGCGTCTTCGTGTGTTTCAGCACCAGAGCGATTCACTTGGAGGCGACATCCGATCTCACTACGGAGAAGTTTCTGGCGGCTTTCTCACGGTTTGTGGCCAGAAGACGATGCCCTCAGCGCATCTATTCCGATAACGGAAAAACATTCGTTGGAGCATCCAAGGCGCTAGAAAGAGACTTTCTAGCTGCTACCAAGCAATGCGTCGTGCAGACCTTTCCACAGCATATCCTGTCTTGGCATTTCATTCCCCCCAGCGCTCCCCACATGGGCGGGTTATGGGAGGCGGGAGTCAAGAGCTTTAAGGCCTCATTCTACAAGGCCACGTCTACCATCAAGTACACGTTCGAGGAATTGTCCACTCTGCTCTGTCGAATAGAAGCATGCCTCAACTCTCGTCCCATCTCCCCTATGAGTGAGGATCCAACGGACCTCTTAGCATTGAGCCCCGGGCACTTCCTGGTCGGAGGCCCCTTCGTATCTATTGCAGAGCCTGAGATCCATGCTGAGCCCACGTCCTTGATCAATCGGTGGCAGCGTTTGTAGGCAATCCATCACGGCTTTTGCCGCCGCTGGAAGGACGAATACGTGAAGGAGCTCCACAAGCGGAATAAATGGAAAGCGCCAACTCGCTGCCTTCAGATGGGTGACTTGGTCATCATTTCAGAGGACAACCTGCCACCTACCGAATGGCGCTTAGGACGAGTGGAGCGCGCGCACTCGGGCGTCGACGGCTTGGTGCGCGTCGTCGATGTTCGAACCTCGCGGGGGACCATCCGACGACCTGTGACGAAGCTCATTGTGCTGCAGAGTGAGCCTGAGGTAGCCCCAACGAAGCACTAACCCCCTCCGGATCCTTTTATGTGCTGTCTCCATGTCCTCGTTCCAGTGTCCGCTCTTTCGAGCTCCCCACTCCAACTAATCCATTTCTGTTTACTGTCTGATTCCAGCCAAGCACTCCATCCCGCAGCAATATGGCTCCGACTCGGTCCTCGATCGCTCGACCTAACAAACTCCGCCCCCGCGGGGTAGATTCCTACCGGTGTCGAGTGTGCCGCAGAGTTCACGCACTCCGTCAGTGTCGGCGGTTCCTCAACCTGAGCGCTGAGAAACGCCTGAAAGCAGTGCTCGTCAACCGCTTCTGCCCGAACTGCTTAGCCCACGAGCATTCGGGGGGGCTTGCCGAAGCTCAGAGGGATGTCGTCGGTGTGGTCAATCCCACCACACACTTCTCCACATGGCGGATCGAGCTTCTCGGCGCGGATCGCCAGTTCCCCACTGTGATCACCGCCGTCCCAGATCTCCTAGGCGGCGATCGGTCGAATCCTCCGATCGCCTGGCGTCAGTCACAGCATCGCAGGCGCCCACAAGCATCGCAGGCGCCCAGACTAGCGTCACTCCTCTAATCCAGGACGACGACGTTGATGCCGCGATGATTCGGATCGGCGACGGGACGAAGCAATTCGAGACCCAAACGCTTGCGCCCCCGTGAGCCTAATCAATGGCTCGTTTGCCAAGGCCCTCGGATGGGCTGTGACTCGGGTCGGGGATGACAAAGCTTGCTCGGCTGTAATTGAGTCCAAGAGCAACTCGGCTCTTCGGAAGGCGCTCATGCTCAAGGTGGAGCCCGATCTGTGCATCCGTACACCTAACCGCGAGGTTCCCGAGTCGGTGCGAGGGAAGTTCTCCACACTCGTCCTGGCGGATCCGACTTTCTATCGGCATGGGCCTATCTCCGTGGTTCTGGGTGCAGACCTCTATCCTGAGGTCATCCAACCGGGTTGTGTGCCTGCCCACCACGGAACACCCGCCGGCCAAAGCACGCTGTTCGGTTGGGTAATTTCCGGCTCCTGCGGCGTCTAAGTGCTCCAGAACGCTGCCGTTCCCTATCCTACCATATGGCCAGTGTGGCAATTGCAACTTGTTGCAAGGGGGGCGGCATGTTCACACCGCAGGGTGATCAGGGGGAACCAACAGCTGAGGTTTTTATGGTGGCAGAAGGCGGGCACACTGGAATGGGTGACCGGCACTTCTATGCAGATCGCCATTACTATTTCATATACTTTTTGTGCTTCAACTTGCTTGTAACGCGCCAAAAGGCTGCGCCTCCATTTTCAATAAAGTTTTATTACCGCTCACCCACCAAAAATCGCGGTTTGTCTTCGTTACCGCGATCCACCGCCCAGAGTGTGAGAAGATACTGGCAGCCGCCAACACTTATTCAGGCCAGTCCGCCCTACTACAAACAGATGCATATCCGCTGCCTCGAGTGCATCACATTCTGGACCAGCTTCGAGATGCTCGCTACATAACGAGCCTGGACTTGAAGGATGGGTATTGGCAGATACCCATGGAGGAGGCTAGCCGACCACTCACGGCATTTTCAGTTCCAGGAAAGGGGCTGTTCCAGTGGAAGGTGATGCCGTTCGGCCTTCACTCAGCACCAGCGACGTTCCAGAGGGCTCTGGATCAAGTCATTGGCCCAGAGATGATGCCGCATGCTTTTGCGTACCTCGATGATATCATCGTCAGGAGCATATGAACAACCTGCGAGAGGTGTTCCGGCGGCTGAGAGCTGCCAATTTGAAGATCAACATCGACAAGTGCGATTTCTTCAAAAAGGAGCTGAAATATCTGGGCCACAAGGTGACGGAACATGGCATCCGAACTTACCCAGAAAAGGTTGCCGCGATTGCAGAACTTAAGCCTCCCGCAAACGTGAAGGAGTTCCGACAATATGTGGGCGTGGCATCCTGGTATCGCCGCTTTGTGCCTGATTTTGCGACCACAGTACCCTCACTCAATGCGCTGTTGAAGAAAGGAGTCAAGTGGGAGTGGACCGTGGAGCGTCAGAGGGCTTTTGACACGGTAAAGGCTAAGCTGACGGAATCACCAGTCTTGGCATGCCCGGATTTTTCGAAGCCGTTCTGCTTACAGACGGATGCGAGCAACTATGGGCTCGGCGCAATTCTGACGCAAACTTCAGAGAATGGAGAGAGGGTCATCTCCTATGCCAGTCGGACACTGAATAGCGCGGAGCGGAACTATTCAGCAACGGAGAAGGAATGCCTAGCGATCGTCTGGGGCATCCGGAAGTTGAGGCTCCCTGAGGAGCCATGGGTGACGGTCTGCGCCGACTTTGTCGGACCGCTACCCAGGTCGAAGCACGGTAACACCATGCTGCTGGTGTTCATCGACAGATTCTCCAAGTGGACGGAGATGGTGCCGTTGAGAAGCGCAAATACAGCGGCGCTTCAATAGGCATTCAGGGAGCGGATCGTGGCCAGATTTGGAGTACCGAAAGTGCTCATCACGGATAATGGCACGCAATTCACGAGCAGTGCCTTCAAGGGATTCTTGGATGAGCTAGGAGTGCATCATCAGTTGACGGCGCCATACACACCTCAAGGGAATCCCACTGAGAGGGCCAATCGCACGGTCAAGACGATGATCGCTCAATTTGCGGGCAGCGATCAATGTTGTTGGGAAGAGGCTCTACCAGAGTTGACACTGGCCGTCAACAGCAGCGTCTCGGCCTCTACAGGGTATTCCGCAGCCTTCCTCACTCAAGGGCGTGAGCCAAGGTTGCCTAAGGCCTTGTTTGACGCACAGACTGTGAGAACAGGCCAAGCAACACAAGCACCCACGGAGAGAGCCACCAAATTGGCCGAAGTGTACCAGATTGTAAGGCGAAATCTGGAAAAGGCGGCTCAGGATCAGGCGCGGCATTACATCCTGAGGCGGCGACAGTGGAAACTAGCCATAGGGGACAGGGTGTGGGCGAAAGAGCGCTACCTGTCTAATGCCGCTGAAGGGTTTGCGGCAAAACTGGCTCCACGATACAGAGGACCGTGTACAGTGGTCAGTTTCATCTCGCCGGTCATATGCCGGATCAAGGCGAAGACTGATAAGCACAGCCGGACAGCTCATGTGTCCGATCTGAAGCCATATCAGGCGGAGGCGGGTGAGTGTGAGCCCACTAATTAATTAATTAAAAAAAAAAAAAAAAAAGGGGTGAATACACATAGCTATGTGTATTGTTGTTGTTGTTACCACCCCAGTTTGTTATAAAATTTTTGTTAAAAATTGTGGAATATTTATATATTTATTTCAAAACAAAAACTCATAAAATCGGCAACAGCGCAAGAGCATTGAGAATATCGGCGCGCGCACGAAATGACGCCGAAAACAACAACAATCGCAGCTGGAATAGTATTCCCGCAAACAACAACAGTATCAGCTGTAACTGTGGCGAGCCCTCTTTAGGCCAAACAATAACAGTATCAGCTGTAACTGAAGGGAGCCCGCGCCAAACAAACAACAACAGTGTCAGCTGTAACTGTGATGCGAGAGAGGGCCGTCACAAACAACAACAATCTCGGCTGCACAGCGCGGCTCATGAAGACGAGCGAAAAAAGCAAATGCGAAACGGACACCACCACACACTTAGATTTGCGTACGCCCACGCACTTGCAAATGCACATGCACGCTCAAGCCACGGCGAGAGCATTGGAACAGTAGGGAGAGAGAGAGAGAGTAAAAACAACAATGCGGCCGGGCACAGAAGCCAATGAACTCGGGCAGCTGAGCGGCGACCGCTACGGCCGAGGCGAGCCGAAGCTGGGATCGCGAGAGCAAGCGAACGCCTGCAGCTGTGCTGAGAGAAAGAGCGGCTACAACAATAACAACAAGCGCGCATCGCCCGAGCATAGCCCAAATATGCAAAACGGGCAACAACAAAGCAGCTGGAATCGGCAAACATAGCCCAAACATGTAAAACGGGCAACAACAACCATATGCGACCGTCAAGGGCAAAAAGGGCAAAGGCGCGAATTAGGCGACGAAGATAGGGACCTGGAAGTCAGCGCTAAGGTTGGGTGGTGGGAAGTGTGCATCTCGGGCTAGAAAGAGAGCAGTAGAGGGCACAGGATACGTTAAGTGCTGTCGCCCGCACGGCCAGCAGAGCGGCGGCAGAGGCTATAAAAGGGCGTGTTGGCGGCAGTCCATAGCGACAGCGACGTGGAAGGTGATAGCGACGTGGGAGTGACATCGACGTTGGAGATAGAAGCACGTCTGGACTGTTGGCAGACTCAAGGGAATGGGCTCGCAGGAGATTTCAGCGCCAGACTTCTGTTACGTAGCTAGAGGGTCTGGGTAGTGAAGCAGAAGAGATGAGGCCGATCCTCGCGCACTGGCCAGCGAATCTGCTGGAGCTGTGCGCGAATGAGGAGTATGCCAAACCGTCTGCCCGGTGCCAGCGTGGCGACACCCCAGAGCCAGCTCACGAACGTCGTCTGGTGCACCGAAATTTCCCGCGGAGCATGGAATACCCATTAGTGGGTTCCCGAGGGTGAGAGGAGCCGGTCGCCAGGGTCCGAAGACGTTGCCGCGCAAATTGGAGGCGCCGCCACTGCAGCCAATACACGGCCACAACACAGCCGAGTGGCTGGCGGCGCGTGTAACAGGAAACAGGGTCATCTACTGCAGCGGCGGACGGAGCATGGCCAAAGGGGCATCAAGGAGTGAAGCTGCCTAAACACCGAGGAAGTTTTATTAGAATTTGGTAAATATTTTAATAAAACACTTTTTTTTGCTTACCTGTTTGTTGTGATAGTGTTGCCAGCAGGGTGTCGATCAGCAGTGAGTACGGCGTTGCCACTGGGTGGATCGACATCGCGTGCCAGGTGGCAACACTGAGCAATGCGGTGGAGCAGAACAAAGAGGAGCAGAACGGTTGGAGTGGCGCCAAATTTAAAAACTTCGGACCAATTTAAAACACGAAAGTTTCGTGTTTACCGAAGAAAGAGAGGAGTGTGAGGAACATTATATGCAGGCACGTCTCAACCTTTATAATTGCATGTATTTGCTGTGCATTTATATGGGTGGGCGTGCAGGCATATAAATGTTCCACACAGCGACGCGAGTACGGTAAGAGCGACCCTCGCGATTGGAAGGGGTCAAAGGCGAGCGATGAGACGTCTCGCTCGCTCTTACCGATTCAGCAATTTACTCGCGTCGCACTCTCTGCGTTGATCGTGCACCGCTAGCCGAAGTGCCGTTCGTAGCCGCGAGAAAGTAGCTATTACTTTCACTCGCAGGCGTGTAACGGTGCTTCGGCCAATGAGAGGCTGCCACGCGATCACGCGTATTTGGCGTCGCACAAAATCAGGCGATGTTGCCGTTAAGGCAGAAACGAAGAGGAGACAGGCCCCGCTACAGAGAGCCGAGGCAGGGCCTGCGGCGCTGCTATAAAAAGCGCCCACGGCTCGGCACTGGGTCAGTCGATTCCAGTGAAAAGTGAAAGTCCCGAGTGTCAACGGAGTGAAAAGTGTAAAGTGTAAAGTGAAACGAAGGACAACGAAGGACAACGAGGGACATAAAGGACATCGTGGGATACATACAAGGATATTCAGAGGAATATCCTGGACGCATACCAAACCGTATCCTTGAGGACAGAGGTACGGCCGGCAGCTAGTGCTAAAGCAGCGTAACCTGAACAGGAGAGTAAGGTTAGTGAGGGTAGCCGTGCGAAAGCAACGTAATCCTTCTGAGACGCAGTCTAGAGTGCCAGCGAGTACATCCAGTTGTAGGAGTGCGTGTGGTGATCCAAGCGAACCGCTGGAGTATACAGCGCGTATCCTGGCGTAACCTGGAGTGCTCTGCAACCTCTAGACGGCTCAGAGGCTAATCGATCGCTAGCCCAACCAGCTCTAAGGTGTGCTCGGAAAGCGTTACAAGGAGTGGCGTGCCCTACAACCAGGAGTAAAAGGTACGTGAGAGTAGTCGTGAGGAAGGGCGCACGTCTTTGAGGCGCGGTCTAGAGTGCCAGCGAGCGAATCCAGCAGTAGGAGTGCCTGAGATACTCTCGGCGAACCGCTAGAGATCACAGCGTGTATCCTGGCGTACTCTGGAGTGTTCTGCAACTTTAGACGGCTCAGAGGCTAACCGCTCTTTAGCCGAAGTGCTCCTCACGGCACCTACGAATCCTGCGGGCTTAGCCGTGTGCAGCTATAGCCTAAGAAACCACTTTGCTGTACTAAAATAGTTACATATCAACGTGAATAAACCAGTTTATATTATTAAATCTAAAAGCAGGACTTATTATTTATCGGCAGGCGCCCAACATATAAATTTGTTGGCACGAACACACAGTCGGCTGAGTGCGACCCGGCTTAAACTCGGGGCAAACCGAAGGTTCGTTACAATATATACATACCCAAACCTTGCTTGTAACGCGATATAAATTGCGCCTCTTACTGAAATAAAAGTGAATTTTCTTCCAATAAAACAGCGTGCTATTTTTGTTACCGCAATCCACCCCTAGAGTGTGTGAAGACATTGGCAGCCGCCAATCGTGTACTCAGGCCAGTCCGCCCTCCTACAAACATTTGGTCCTTCGAGCCGGCTCTCCTTCCGCTCCTCCAGCTTGCATCGGTGGAAAGAACCTGATAAGTACAGATCTTCTTACTTATAAAAGTACACACACGTAAAGCTGCGTGGTTTCCCGCTCTTCCATAGAGACCTGAGCATCTTTAATACATGTGTACATACGTACATACCTGACCTGCCTCAAAGTTTCACGGTATAAGTTATTTATGTTCGTCCAGTGTGCCTTCCATTTCCTTAGTTCCTTCTCCGTGAACATTGTTGTGTTTTGACACTCATATACGTATATACATATATACACAAATTAATTTACATATGTATGTATTTTGCATGAGCACAACAATAAGTGCAGCCACTCCGATTGGCTTTCCACAATTTAAAATTTAAACAAGTAAGAGTGCTCTAGTCGAGACTGCTCGACAAATAGATCCCCTGAACCCTGCGAAGAACTGCGATTCCTAAGAGCCGCTAACATTCTCCGTTACTTTTATATGTATCTAGCAAGCAAACCATACACACACACAGATGCACGCACAAGCACACAATCTGCTAACTGTGCATAATGACTCATCAGCTTCGCTGCTGCTGCAAGACGCCGATAATATGAGATATTAAATGTTTAATAACTTTTTTTCTAGTCGAACGATTTTGATTAAATTTGTTGGGCGTGATCATGATGTATGTGTATGTGTGTGTATGTGCCAAAGCACAAGTCTCTAGTACTTGAAATACATGATTTAGCAATTTGAGGCGAAGGGGCAATTTGAGGGCGTAGGATACAAAATTTAACAAAAACCGAAATTACAGAAGGCTCAAATAACACTTAATGCTAAACTTAAAGATGAATTAAATAGAATTTTATAACTAAATGAAGATATCGGTTTTTAATCGATAACATTAAAACGATGATAGTTATCGAATATTTGAAACAAACTCGATCGAATCGTGATATGCACGAAATTCCAAATCCAAAATTTGAAATCTCTAGCTCTTATATCTTCTGAGATCGACGCGTTCAAACATACGGACAGACGGACAGACAGACAGACGGACAGAGCTCAATCGACTCGGCGTGTCTCCCTGATCAAGAATATATATACTTCATGGGGTATATATCATACGTGCATTCTGTCTCCTTTAATTAATCCGTATACATTCCAATACCTGTCATTTCGTTTTTTCTTTTTTTACACCGGTTTGGTCCGAGAATAGCCTTTCTCCCACAACGTTCACTCGATAATGCCCACAGAACCATCCAAGGCTGCTAAGAAGTCCGCAAGCCTTACGGTTCCAAGTCGCACAGAAGTGTCCGAAACTCCATCGAATCCGTGTCCACTGATAACCAAGCGCACCTCCATTCGTACCTCTACAGCGACCTCTCATAGCCACAGCGGGTCTCCAACGTCTCGTCCTCTAACTTCCTCCGTATCTAATCCTCGCAAGAGCATCTCTCCGACTCCGACGGTCGTCGTGACTGAGCCGGGGTTTCTCATACTCACTCGGTCCACTTCTCAACAGCTCAGAGAATGTTCCAATATGTCGCTTTCCGACTTTATTGCGACATGCGATGCATTGACGATGTTCGAGGCAAGCGAAAGTGAGGCTCTAAGTGAAGAGAGTCCCCTGTATTCTATAAAAATGCACTTAGAGCAGCTGAAGTCGCTTTGGGCGAACGTTGAATCGGAATTACCCGCTGCCACAGGGCCTTCAGTGCCCAAAACCTTGAAGAGAGTCAGATGATGTTGAGCACTATCAAGGCCAAGCACGAATACAGCTATATAATATACGTGCGATGCGGAACTCTTTTCGGGGAACGCATCGAGCAGATATCGACTCAGACTGTCCCCGCTCCAGCTAGGCCTCCGGCTTCCCAAGGCACCCGAATGCCCCCATGTGAGGTCGAGATTTTCGAAGGCGACAGCCTTGCATGGCCAACATTCTGCGATTTGTTCTCTGCGATACACATTCGCAATCCATATCTGGAAGAAGTAGAGAAACTCTACCACCTTAGCTCTTAAACCCGCGGTGAAGCCAGAACTATCGTCTCAAAGTCCCCATTAACGAATAAGGGCTTCCAGTCCGCGTGGGACAATCTCACTGCGCGGTACGAGAATGATCGACTGGTGATCATGACGCAAGCCATGCAACTGCTCCAAATTCCCATGGTTGTGCAGGAATCAGGCAAGTCCTTGCGCGAGCTGCAGACGGCTTTTCAAGGATGCTTAACTGCCTTAGAGCGCTCGGGAGGTAGAATAGAGAATAATGATATTCTTCTTATAGCAATCTGTACAAGCAAGCTACCCAAATCAACTATCCTGTTGTGGGAGCAATCCGTCCCAAATAAGACTGCCGTTTCATCCTGGGATGACCTTAACCGTTTCCTGACGGATCGCTATCGCGTGCTTGAGGCAACCGAGGATCATAAGTCGACTCCAAGTGCTCTGGTCGTCCCATCAGTGTCCCGAAAGCCCGCCGCCACCGTGAGAGTCCAGGCATATCCAGCGAAGACTGACGTTGAAACGGCATTCTGTAGACTTTGCAACCGAGAGATTCATCCGATCCGTGTCTGCGCGTTACAAGAAGAGCCGAAATAATAAGGCTGCAGACTTTGTGTTTGAACTGCTTCGCTCGGGGCCATCAAGCTTGGGACTGCTCCAGTGCGCAAAATTGCCATATCTGCAAGGCACGCCATCATACTCAGTTGCATTCCAGCAACGAGTCCGCCACCTTAAATTCGATGTCTCAGCCATCCTACTCGCACAAACGTCCATCGACGTCTAACGCATCCCCGAATGCGCAAAGTTACTTTGCGGCCACTCCAGGTCGGGGTCTCGTAAGCACCACGATCGTAACGCTCGACCATCGCGGTGAAGAATTTCATGTCCCAGCATTGATAAATTCCGGAGCCGACTCAACCTTCTTCTTCGAGAGGGTATTCAATATGGTAAAACCTCCGTTCTGTCATACCAATGCAGCTTCTTCTGAAGCTGTCCGCTGTCCGCCCCTGGCCTTAGTCGTCTCAAACTGAGAGGGGTGATCCCAGCATGTCCTTTCCCAGACAAGGTGCAATACCAGTACTTAGACCGTCCACTGGCTGACCCAATAGGCCAGCTCCAATTGAGAAGATGATTGGAGAGGATCTCTTCCCGCATATTCTTGGGGAACGGATCAAAAAGGACATTGGTGGCGATTTCGTAGGTCTGGACACCATTTTTGGTTGGGTGTTGTGCGGGCCAATACTAGCCGATTCTTCAAGGCCACGCCAAGCACTCACTGCTCGATCGGGAGCGCCTGAGGTGAAACTTGCTGCGCTTCTCACCAAGCTTTGAGAGGTGGAAGATCTTCTGGCAAAGCTGAAAAAAAGAGCAGACGTCCTATGTGTAGAAGTTTTCCAGGAGACTAACAGAAGGAGGAAAGATGGTCGATACGTAGTTTCTCTACCGAATAGTGTAGACTTGGCTCATTCCTGACCTACCGTTTTTGCCCAATTTCTGAGGAATGAGACGCGTCTGCAAAGGAGCCCGCCTTTAAAAGACCGTTATGACGATGTGTTGCAGGAATACGTCGATTTGGGCCACAGAATTCGGGTCCGCAGGATTTGGTCCACCAAAGTCCGTGTCGTCTCTAACGCTTTTAGTCCTTCCACTAAAAAAGTCAGCTTAAATGATGTCTTGCATATCGGCCCTACTTTTCAAGTCTACCTCACACTGCAGATACTCAAATGGCGCTTCTTCCACTTCGTCTTTAACGCTGACATAACGCAGATGTATCGACAGGTTCTTGTTAACCCCAAGCACACCCTGTTGCAGCGTTTTCTCTACCGAGATCGCAGCAGAAATCTGCAGGACTACGAGCTTCAAACGGTCACTTTCGGCGTCAACTGCGCCTTTCAAGCCATAAGAGTCCTGCTACAGATAGCACACGATGTGCAACACTTGCATCCAACGGCAAGTGAAATCTTTCGTTACTACATGTACGTAGACGAGGATCACAATAAAGAGGACGCCCACGACGCCATCCAAGAGCTCAACGCTGCCTTACTTTCGGCTGGATTCCCGCTGAGGAAATGGCCTATAATAAAAAGGAGATACTCCATGCTCCTCCAGTAGAGTATTTGCTGCTCTAGGACTTCCTCGAGCTAGAAGACGCTAGTACTGCCAAAACATTGGGTATCCGCTGGCAAGCCACGAGAGACTGCTTCTTCTTCTCCATTGTCGACAACACCAAAGAATCCGGTCTCCAAGAAAGAAGTCCTGTCCCACATAGCGGAGCTTTTCGATCCCGCAGGGTGGCCCCCTTCGAGATTCGGGCTAAGGTGTTCATGCAGCAAATCTGGCTAACGGAACTTGGGACGACGTACTTACCCCGTTTTTATTACTTCAGTGGCATGAGTTCCTACAGGGCTATCCAGGTCTCTCTACGCATCTCTCTACGCGCGGGTCCGGCATCAGGAGCATGTGAATGTCCATCTCTTGACCGTTAAGACGGGAGTGGCCCCAGTCAAAACTGTTTCGTTGCCATGACTGGAGCTCTGTGGCGCGGTGTTGTTAGTCGACTTGTATGCGACAGTGATTCCGGAGCTCCCAATACGGCCGAAATCTTCCCAATTCAGGACTGGTTCCACCATCGTGTAAGCCTCCATGCAGTTGGGCTACGTTCGTGGCAAACCGCGTTTCCTGCATCCCCCATAGTACCAGCGGCCACAGTTGGTCTCATGTTCGGTCTGAGGACAATCAAGCGGGTCTAATATCTATTTGCATATGCAACGAGTAATCCGATGTGAATAGTGGTAAATGCAACGGACGAAGGTATCAAGTTGTTCTTGAAGGAACCGAGAAATTAAGTTTCATTAACAAGAAGGACGAATCAATATTACCTACAGTCAAATTATAAAAAAAAGCAATGATGCAAGATCAATAAGAAGAAGCCGACTATGATAAGACGGTAGACGGAGATTAGGGTCCCAGTATATAGACCGATTCAATACGATCCTGATACAATTTATACTGTGGAGACCATATAATCGAACAATATTCTAAAATAAGTCGAACCAACGAAATATAAAGAAGCTTGATTAGAAAGGGATCATTGAACTCTTTGCTCAACGTTTAATGAAGCCAAGAACACTGTTGGCTTCATTTATGATGAGATTTGAATATTGAAAGGGAGTTTTGAGTCAAAGAGTACACCAAGATCTCTGACTGAAAAAAGTCATTGTCATACATATAGAATAGTTTAAATGCAACTGATTGGAAAAGCACAAAAATTGAAAAGAATTAAGATCATCTTGTAACATATTGATTTATAGACTGCGAATACGAAAGGCAAAGCTTTACGCCATCTGCATATATTAAGATCCTAGAAAAGAAATAAAACTGGGAAGGTCGTTTCAACTTTGGTGCTTGGCCGAATACATCATTTAAATATTAAAAACATGTAGGAACGTTGCACTCGGACGCAACCGACAGCGAAATACTATTTCACGTCCCAGCAGCCCACAGGGGCATCTATCACATTATATTATTTAAAATTTAACCTTAAATCCCCACTGTCGCCGCTTAAATTAGCTGCAGATTAAAACTTTTCATTGGAGGTGGCCAGACAGTTTCAATTAGGATCGAAGCTTAGAACCCTTACCTTAGCAAATACACGCACCTTAAGCGAGAGAGGTGGCATCTCTCAAAATGAGAGAGGTGGCAACTCTCAAAATGAGAGAGGTGGCAACTCAGAAAATGTGATATACATAAGTTCGTTGGCGAGCGTAGAGGTGTGGGCTCGAACCCCGGTGCGGTCATGTTGATATTTTTGTTATATTTTTTTTATTTAGTTATTTTGTAGTAATAAAATATTCTTTTTAACATATATATATATATAATTGAACAAATCAAAAGACAAGGTCAAAGGTCACAAAGTCATTATGTGGCGCATTATTGTCTCAGAAGCTGCAGATTTTTCAGTTTTGAATTGCCACGCCCCTAGTGACTGTAGACATATAATTTTTGGCATGTTCATAGAGTGTGCGTTCAGAAATATAACTGTAAAGTTTGGATGCTTACACTCAAAAATGCAAAATTACAGGGTATTTTTTGTACAGCATGCCCCTTTTGGGGCATAACAATAATATTTGGGGAATCGATAGAAGACGCCCCCAGTAACTTAGCATTCAATTTTGAAGCTTCTAGCACTAAAACTGTGGAAGATATAATCTGATAAAAGTGTCCATGGGCGATAAAGTTTGGCCCGATTGCCACGCCCCCAATGGGCGTACACACAAAATTTTTGGCGTGCTCATTGAGTGGGCGTTCAGGAATATAACTGTAAAGTTTGGATGCTTACACTCAAAAATGCGAAAATTACAGGGTATTTTTTGTACGGCATGGCCTTTTTGGGGCATAACAATCATCTGCGGGGAGTCGATAGAGGAGGCCCCCAGTTAGTATCCAATTTTGAAGCTTCTAGAACTAAAACTGTGGGAGATATAAGCTGATATTAGTTGCAACGCCCCCTGAAGGCGTAGATATATCCGCCACAGCTTTTCAATTGTGGGATGTTAATCCGAGTATTAGTATTTTTTTAGGCGATCTTAATAGGATCACAACAGTAATCCACGTGCCAAATTTTAGCGTTATAGCTTTAAGACTTTAGGAGATACAGTTTGACCCGATTTGCCACGCCCCCAAAGGGCGTAGATATATCCGCCATAGCTTTTTGATTTTGGGGTGTCGACATGAGTGTTCAGTTAAAATCTCAACTCTCGAGCCCTTCTAGAAGTAGTGTTTATGGGATACAGGAAAATGCATTTTCCGATTTGCCACGCCCCTAGCGGGCGTATCGGGAAAATCTTGACACTTTATCTGACGAGGGTATACACGAGTATATATTTCAAATTTCAAGTCTCTAGCTTGAATAGCGTGGAAATGGTTTGCGTTCATACGGACAGACGGACAAACGGATTTTGCACAAAACCAATATACTATATCACTACGTGAAATAGTATAACAAGTCTTTTTTATCGCCAGTGTCCTGACATATAACGTGAGGCCCAGTTGTTACGAACCTTGGCTTGACCCTAGTTTAAGCCGGGCCGAGCTCAGCCGACTGTGTTTTCGTTAAAACAAATTTATATGTCACGCACCTGGAGATAAATAATAAGTCTTTCTTATAATATTTAACTAATGTATTTAGTATATTTCTGTGTTACACTTATTTTATCTTAAACTATGGCTGGTCTGGCTAGCGCACACACACTCCGGCCATACAAGCAGTCACTCTCTGATCCGTCTGGGATTTGCTGAACACTTCAGAAAGCGCCAGGATACGCACTGTATTCTCCAGCGGTTCGCTCTTATCAACTGCAGGCTATCCTACAGACTCACAATCTTCCGCTGAGGATCCTGTATCTTCGTGATGTGAATGGGTATGCATTCAAGATATCCCTCTTGAATATCCTTATTGATTACCACGATATACTTTTGATGCCTTTGAATTCCTTCGTTGTCCGTCGAAGTCCTTTTCCTGAGTCTGAGGACGTCAGTCATCATCATAAGCCATGCCAGCGATGAGGGAGAATCCAGCGACAAGGAAGACGTCAGCGGGGTGAGTCGCAGCAGGATATGCTGCTTCACATTCGGAGGCAGAGGTGGAACCCAGCTGGAGGAACCGACATCACCCAGCTGGAGGAACCGACAGAGGTGCTTGTGATATCCGACTGTGGGTCTCCATTTGCGCCTGCGGATGTTTTATTACCGCCCTTGATCCTCTGACGCCTTTTTCTGGTTATTGCGAGCAATCGAGAAGATTTCTCACAGTCGGTCTTGTCTGTCCTTTACGTTAAGCTGCACAGCCGCCAATTATGATGAGATTTATGATGAGATTTGAATATTGAAAGGGAGTTTTGAGTCAAAGTACACCAAGATCTCTGACTGAAAAAGGTCATTGTCATACATTTAGAATTGTTTAAATGCAACTGATTGGAAAAGCACAAAAATTGAAAGGAATTAAGATCAAAGAAAGTTAAAGTCAATAGAGAGAATTCTCTGTTGAAAAGCGTTAGACGCGTTTTTTTTTTTGTCTCCGTAATTTTTTATGTTTTTAGGTACAACGAATGGTACTTTTTACAATTATTCACTGTATTGATCCAGACTGCCCTACTCGCCCTTCGGCCGATCGCGCGCCGACCTCGGCAATGCAATTTGTCGCGGCCGCTGCTTCTCACTACGAAGCTCTCAATTTGCCGCGGCGCGCCTAACTATATTGCCATCATCGGCGCGCATACAAGGGGGGTTCGCCTTCTAACTTAAACCTAATAAGGGCGAGCCCTATATGGGCCGCCTCATTATACTTAAGATTACTTATAATTATGCAAATTAAGCTTATGACTAACTTACTACTAAATGTGAGGCGGCAGATTTATCGTCGCCTTAAGAATTTGTTAGTGTGGGTGTTTGATTTTACTTTTACTTATCCTCTCTTTGCCGTTCTTTTTTTTCTTTATTTTGATCTGTTCTTTCATTTTTGTTCGCTTGATCCCAATTGCCAATATGACATGCATTAAAAAATCATGATCTATGCAACAAGCTTGCGATTCTGCACAAGTTCAATTTGTTAGTTGCTGGTTATGTGGGAATCATGTGCACACTTAATGTGCTGGCCTTACAGGGCGCGACTATGATAAGGTCATGTCCACTTCTGAAATTGGTTGTGGCGGTTTACGGTGGTCTTGTACAATTTGTTTGGAAAAACAAGTAAATTTTTCAAATATGTATAACTCGGTGCGGGCTCAATTTTTATACCCTGAACCCATTGAGTCAGCAACAGCTGACTCGGCGACTGGCGTTTGTGTGCGTATGCTTGGCTTGTAATGAACATACATATACATATAAATATAACAGAAACGAAGAATGCTTGGAATCGCAGTTCTTCGCAGGGTTCAGGGTATACCCTAGTCGAGCGGTCTCGACTAGAGTTTTCTTACTTGTTTCCAATCAACTTATTCATCTGTCGAGCCACTATAAAGCTTCATACCCCTTTTTCATTTCATCAACAAATATTATTAATACTTCCGAAATTTCTCTTGATTCTCTGATTTTAGCCATAATATTCCCTGTTGCGTTGTTAAAGAATGCGGTGATTCCCTTCAGTTAAAATTACTAAAGTTGTTTAACTTGTCCCTCGAATCCTCTGTGTTCCTTTTTTTGGAAATAATCTTGTATTATCCCTTTATATAAAACGGTGGGAGTAAGTAAGAAATCTCTAGTCGACACAGCTCGACTAGGGGATACCCTGAACCCTGCGAAGAACCGCTATTCCTAAGAATCGCTTACATTCTTCGTTACTTTTGTATGTATGTAGTAAGCAACACATACACACACATATATGCACGCACAAGCACACAATTTGCTAACTGTGCATTTTGACTCAGCAACTACGCTCAGGCTCCAAGGCTCCTATAATATGAAAAATTATATGTTTAATAACTTTTTTTGTAAACGAACGATTTTAGCCAAACTTACAGAGCGTAATCATGTCATTCATGTGTATATGTGTACCAATACAAGTGTATGTATGTGAAGTACATGTTTTGCTAATTTGAGGCACAGGGGGCGTGGCATCCAAAATTTAACAAAAATCGAAATTGAATAAGGCTTACATAACACTAAAGTCAAAGAACACTCTAGTTATAAAGTTATATTACATAGAATTATATAACTGAGTATCGATTTCACTTTGTCTGTAGTAGGGCGGACTGGCCTAAATAAGCAATTGGCGGCTGCCAATGTCTTCGCACTCTGGGCGGTGGATCGCGGTAACAAAAAGATAACGCGCGGTTTTAATGTAACACAATGCACTTTTTATTTTGTATAGTGATATATGTATGAAAGAGATAAGTATGGAAGCAAGGAAAATACCGAGCGTAATGGCGATTTACAGAGAAGTGCCAGTCACACATTCCAGTGTGCCCGCCTGCCTGCCACAATAAAAAAGCTCAGTCGTGGGCTTCACCTGATCATTGCAACAAGTTGCAATTGCCACACTAGGCATATGATAGGATAGGGGACGGCAGCGTTCTGGAGCGCCTTCCGGAGAGCCGAGTCGCTCTTGGACTCAATTACAGCCGAGCAGGCTTTGTCGTCCCCGACCCGAGTCACAGCTAGTGTGTGACGCTAGTGTGGGCGCCTGCAATGCTGTGACTGCCGCCGGACTGGCGATCCGCGCCGAGCAGGTCGATCCGCCATGTGGAGAAGTGTGTAGTGGGGTTGACCTCACCGACGACATCCCTCCGAGCTCCGGCACGCCCCCCCGAATACTTGTGGGCCAAGCAGTTCGAGCAGTAGCGGTTGACGAGCACCGCTCTTAGGCGTTTCTCAGCGCTCAGGTTGAGGAACCGCCGGCACTGACGGAGTGCGTGAACTCCGCGGCACACTCGACCCCGGTAAGAATCTACCCCGCGGGGGCGGAGCTTATTCGAATGATCGAGGACCGAGTCGGAGCCATATTGCTGCGGAAAAAGGTGGTTGGCTGGAAACAGACAGTAAGCAGAAATGTATTAGTTGGTGTGGGGAGCTCGAAAGAGCGGACACTGGAACAAGGACATGGAGACAGCACATAAAGGGATCCGGAGGGGGTAAGTGCTTCGTCGGGGTCGGCTCAGGCTCACTCTGCAGCACAATGAGCTTCGTCACAGGTCGTCAGATGGTTCGAACATCGACGACACGAACCAAGCCGTCGACGGCTGAGTGCGCACACTCCACTCGTCCTAAGCGCCATTCGGTAGGCGGCAGGTTGTCCTCTAAATTGATGACCAGGTCACCCATTTGAAGGCAGCGAGTTGGCGTTTTCCTTTTATTCCGCTTGTGGAGCTCCTTCAAGTATTCGCCCTTCCAGCGGCGGCAAAACCTGTGATGGATTGCCTTCAAACGCTGCCACCGGTTGATCAAGGACATGGGCTCGGCATGGATTTCAGGCTCTGCAATAGATACGAGGGGGCTTCCGACCAGGAAGTGCCTGGGGCTTAATGCTAAGAGGTCCGATGGATCCTCACTCATAGGGGAGATGGGACGAGAGTTGAGGCACGCTTGTATTCGACAGAGCTGAGTGGACAATTCCTCGAACGTGTACTTGATGGTAGACGTGGCCTTGTAGAATGAGGCCTTAAAGCTCTTGACTCCCGCTTACCATAACCCGCCCATGTGGGGAGCGCTGAGGAAAAGTCTGCACGACGCATTGCTTGGTGGCAGCTAGAAAGTCTCTTTCTAGTGCCTTGGATGCTCCAACTAAGGTTTTTCCGTTATCGGAATAGATGCGTTGTGGGCATCATCTTCTGGCCACAAACCGTGAGAAAGCCGCCAGAAACTTCTCCGTAGTGAGATCGGATGTCGCCTCCAAGTGAATCGCCCTGGTGTTGAAACACACGAAGACGCAAACGTACCCCTTAGTGATAAGACAAGCTCGCCCGGTATAGTTTTTCATTTGGAAAGGTCCTGCGAAATCGATTCCGGTGTGCCTAAAGGGCCTGGAAAATGTGATTCGCTCTCGAGGAAGGTCTCCCATTATTTGAGTCTGTTGACGGCGCCGGAAAATGACGCAAGTCTTGCATCCCTGCAAATGGGCTTTGATCAAGTTCTTGATCCTCGGAATCCAGAACTTCGTACGCAAATAGCGCACCATCAGCTGGCTGCCACCGTGCAGTGTGATGCGATGGGCGAATTGGACCAGCAAACGCGTGAAATGGGCGTCGTATGGGAGTAGGATGGGGTGACGTTCGTCGTAGCTCAGGGACTCTGCCGCTCGCAGCCGCCCGCATGAGCGAAGGATGCCGTATTGATCGAGATAGGGGTTTAAGTTTAACAAGGAGCTTGAAGGCGGAATAGTCCGTTTTTCGAAGAGTGCTCGGATTTCGGCAGCATACTTCTGCTTCTGAGCGAGCCGTACAAGAACCTGTTCTGAGGAAAGCAACTCGTCCTTGCTGAGTTGCACCGTGGAAGGCCTCGCAGCCTTTGGGGCGGCGAGACGTCGGACATATGCTGTGACCCTTAAGGCTCGCCCGTAGGCTGAAAACCGTCCGTTGAAGTCGTCTTTAGGCGCGGATGTGACGGCGTGACAGTGGACCCGCTTTTCCTGTTGCATGTCCGGGAAATCGAATAGAGAAGCTGGCCAACATTCGGGGGTTTGCCTAAGCCATTCCGGTCCATGCCACCATAGCGTACTGACTGCCAAGTCATCAGCAGAGACGCCTCGACTCGCGAGATCCGCTGGATTGTCCTCGGACCGAACATGAGGCCGACTGGCCGCTGGTACTCTAGAAGATGCTGGAGACGCGGTTTGCCACGAACGTAGCCCAGCTGCATGGAGGCTTACTAAGCCAAGAAAACACGATGGTGGAATCAGTCCAAAATTGGGAAGATATCGGCTGTATTGGGAGCTCCGGAGTCACTGTCGCATACAAGTCGACTAACAACACCGCTCTACAGAGCTCCAGTCATGGCAACGAAACAGTTTTGACTGGGGCCACTCTCGTTTTAGCGGTCAAGAGATGGACACACACATGGTTCTGATGCTGGACCCGCGCGCGTTGAGATGCTCCGTAGGCTTTCTGAGAAACATCGCAAAAGCCATGTAGGTCCCATTTTAGGTCAAGTCGGATCTCTAACCATCTGGGGATGCGTAGCCGGCTGAGATCGGGATAATCCTGTATGAACTCATGCCACTGAAGTAATAGGAACGGGGTAAGGGCGTCGGCCCATCCAAGTTCCGTTAGCCAGATTTCCTGCATGAACACCTTAGCCCGAATCACGAAGGGAGCCAGCCACCCTGCTGGATCGAAGAGCTTCGCTATATGGGACAGGACCTCTCTCTTGGAGACCGGATTCTTTGGTTGTGGGTCGGCAATGGAGAAGAAGAAGCAGTCTCTCGTGGCTTGCCAGCGGATGCCCAATGTCTTGGCAGTACTAAGCGTCTTCTAGCTCGAGGAAGTCCTAGAGCTGCAAATACTCTATTGGAGGAGCATGGTGTATCTCCTTTTTATTAGAGGCCATTTCCTCAGCGGGAATCCAGCCGAAAGTAAGGCAGCGTTGAGCTCTTGGCTGGCGTCGTGGGCGTCCTCTTTATTGTGATCCTCGTCTACGTACATGTAGTAACGAAAGATTTCACTTGCCGTTGCACATCGTCTGCTATCTGTAGCAGGACTCTTATGGCTTGAAAGGGTGCGCAGTTGACGCCGAAAGTGACCGTTTGAAGCTCGTAGTCCTGCAGATTTCTGCAGCGATCTCGGTAGAGAAAACGCTGCAACAGGGTGTGCTTGGGGTTAACAAGAACCTGTCGATACATCTGCGTTATGTCAGCGTTAAAGACGAAGTGGAAGAAGCGCCATTTGAGTATCTGCAGTGTGAGGTAGACTTGAAAAGTAGGGCCGATATGCAAGACATCATTTAAACTGACTCTTTTAGTGGAAGGACTAGAGGCGTTAGAGACGACACGGACTTTAGTGGACCAAATCCTGCGGACCCGAATCCTGTGGCCCAAATCGACGTATTCCTGCAACACATCGTCAACGGTCTTTTAAAGGCGGGCTCCTTTGCAGACGCGCCTCATCGCATCAAGTTTCACCTCAGGCGCTCCCGATCGAGCAGTGAGTGCTTGGCGTGGCCTTGAAGAATCGGCTAGTATTGGCCCGCACAACACCCAACCAAAAATGGTGTCCAGACCTACGAAATCGCCACCAATATCCTTTTTGATCCGTTCCCCAAGAATATGCGGGAAGAGATCCTTTCCAATCATCTTCTCAATTGGAGCTGGCCTATTGGGTCAGCCAGTGGACGGTCTAAGTACTGGTATTGCACCTTGTCTAGGAAAGGACATGCTGGGATCACCCCTCTCAGTTTGAGACGACTAAGGCCAGGGGCGGACAGCGGACAGCTTCAGAAGAAGCTGCATTGGTATGACAGAACGGAGGTTTTACCATATTGAATACCCTCTCGAAGAAGAAGGTTGAGTCGGCTCCGGAATTTATCAATGCTGGGACATGAAATTCTTCACCTCGATGGTCGAGCGTAACGATCGCGGTGCTTACGAGACCCCGACCTGGAGTGGCCGCAAAGTAACTTTGCGCATTCGGGGATGCGTTAGACGTCGATGGACGTTTGTGCGAGTTGGATGGCTGAGACATCGAATTTAAGGTGGCGGACTCGTTGCTGGAATGCAACTGAGTATGATGGCGTGCCTTGCAGATATGGCAATTATGCGCACTGGAGCAGTCCCAAGCTTGATGGCCCCGAGCGAAGCAGTTCAAACACAAAGTCTGCAGCCTTATTATTTCGGCTCTTCTTGTAACGCGCAGACACGGATCGGATGAATCTCTCGGTTGCAAAGTCTACAGAATGCCGTTTCAACGTCAGTCTTCGCTGGATATGCCTGGACTCTCACGGTGGCGGCGGGCTTTCGGGACACTGATGGGACGACCAGAGCACTTGGAGTCGACTTATGATCCTCGGTTGCCTCAAGCACGCGATAGCGATCCGTCAGGAAACGGTTAAGGTCATCCCAGGATGAAACGGCAGTCTTATTTGGGACGGATTGCTCCCACAACAGGATAGTTGATTTGGGTAGCTTGCTCGTACAGATTGCTATAAGAAGAATATCCTTATTCTCTGTTCTAGCTCCCGAGCGCTCTAAGGCAGTTAAGCATCCTTGAAAAGCCGTCTGCAGCTCGCGCAAGGACTTGCCTGATTCCTGCACAACCATGGGAATTTGGAGCAGTTGCATGGCTTGCGTCATGATCACCAGTCGATCATTCTCGTACCGCGCAGTGAGATTGTCCCACGCGGACTGGAAGCCCTTATTCGTTAATGGGGACTTTGAGACGATAGTTCTGGATTCACCGCGGGTTTAAGAGCTAAGGTGGTAGAGTTTCTCTACTTCTTCCAGATATGGATTGCGAATGTTTATCGCAGAGAACAAATCGCAGAATGTTGGCCATGCAAGGCTGTCGCCTTCGAAAATCTCGACCTCACATGGGGGCATTCGGGTGCCTTGGGAAGCCGGAGGCCTAGCTGGAGCGGGGACAGTCTGAGTCGATATCTGCTCGATGCGTTCCCCGAAAAGAGTTCCGCATCGCACGTATATTATATAGCTGTATTCGTGCTTGGCCTTGATAGTGCTCAACATCATCTGACTCTCTTCAAGGTTTTGGGCACTGAAGGCCCTGTGGCAGCGGGTAATTCCGATTCAACGTTCGCCCAAAGCGACTTCAGCTGCTCTAAGTGCATTTTTATAGAATACAGGGAACTCTCTTCACTTAGAGCCTCACTTTCGCTTGCCTCGAACATCGTCAATGCATCGCATGTCGCAATAAAGTCGGAAGAAAAAAAAGAAAACGCAACGACAAGTAGTGGACTGTATACGGATTAGTTATAGGACAAATTTTTTACTCTTTGTTGCGACGTGTGTAGTCCGAAAAGAAAACAAATGTGCGCAGATTGTAGGTATATGGAACTATATATAATTTTTATTTTATTTTTTTTTTCCTATTAATTTATTTATTTTTATACCCTGTACACATTGAATATTGGAAATCAGGGTATAATGTTTTTGTTGAAAATGTATGTATGTAACAGGCAGAAGGAGGCGTGGCAGACCCCATAAAGTATATATATTCTTGATCATGAAGACAAGCCGAGTTGATATAGCCATGTCCGTCTGTCCGTATGTATGAACGCGTCGTTCTCAGAACCTACAATAGCTAGAGACTTCAAATTTTTTATGTAGGTTCCTGTATATCACGAAAAGATCGAGTTTGTTTCAGATAACTGTTACCGTTTTATTGTTATCGATTAAAAACGAAAATCTAAATTAAGCTATAAAATTCTATCTAATTCATCTTTCTAGCTAGAGTCACCAAATTTTGCATTTAGTGTTATGTAAGCCTTACACAATATCGGTTTTTGTTAAATTTTGGATGCCACGCCCCCTTCGCCTCAAATTTGTAACTCCCATATATCAAATACTAGAGACTTGTGCTTTGGCACATACATACATATGGAGGACATGATCACGCCCAACAAGTTTGATCAAAATCGTTGCTCTAGAAAAAGTTATTAAACATTTAATTTCCCATAACATTGCCATGCAAAGCAGCCAAAGAACAGCTGACGCAACGACTTGCGCTTGTGTGTGCGTGTGTGTTTATGTTTTGCTTATAAGGAACGTACATATGCATGTGTATAGAAAAGAAACAAAGAATGCTTGGAATATTGGTTCTTCGCAGGGTTCAGGGTATACCCTAACCGGGCGGTCTCAACTAGAGTTTTCTTACTTGTTTTTATACAATAATAAAAATTTATAATGTTAATACATATTAATTATTCGGAAATATATATTGAATATAAAAAACAAGTAAGAAAACTCTAGTCGGCGGTCCCGACTAGGAGATACCCTAAACCCCGCGCTATCTGCGTTAAAATACTGCATAATTAGCATTTCGTATAAACGCACAGAAAACTAAATTCAATTCATTTCAATTGTTTAGCTAATAGCGAAATGGTTCGATTGAATAGCGCCATCCAAGTTTCGAACCAACTGAGCAGCTGATAATTCGCAAATCATAGCGCCATCTATTGGAAATATGTACACTAAAACTTGCGGGTTTTAGAACTTGCTAAATGCACGCAGCTCAATGTGTATGTGTGTATGTGTGCACATGTATAGGAAAACAGTTTGCTTTGTTTTGCTGGTCACGTGTTTGGCCGATTGGCCAAACGTTTTGTTTAATAACTTCTGCGCGAATTAATGGCTTTGAATGAAATTTTCAGCCTATGTTCAACATATTTTATTACATTTTTTCCAATTTTTAAAAATGTAAACCCATTCATTTACTGGCTTTGAGTGCAACTAACCTCAATTTAAATATTTGGGGAAATTTGGAGCCGGTATCCAAAATTTAACAAAAATCAAAATTAGAGAAAATAAATATAAAACTTACAAAAAAATTTGGGGTCTCTAGCTATAAAGACGTGGGAGATATAATTTTATAACTAACATTCGATAATGTTTTTAATCGATAACAATTAAATTAAAATAGTTATCGACTTTTTTTAACAAACTCGATCTTTTCGTGCTATTCACGGACCTACATATAATTTCAAGTCTCTAGCTCTTATAGGTTCTGAGAACGACGCGTTCATACATACGGACAGACAGACGGACAGACGGACAGACGGACAGACGGACAGACGGACATGGCTATATCAACTCGGCTTGTCATCCTGATCAAGAATATATATACTTTATGGGGTCTGCCACGCCTCCTTCTGCCTGTTACATACATACGCCCTCCAACAAAAACATTATACCCTGATTTTCCCATTTTCAATGGGTTCAGGGTATAAAAATATTTGGGAAACAGTGACTCAGTCACGGTTTGAATTTGAGTGCAAACACTGATTACAGCTCAGCTGTTATGCCGATAGTGGATTTAGCCCTGTCCGTCTGTCCGTCTGTCCGTCCGTCCGTCCGTCCGTCTGCCCGTCTGTCCGTCCGTCCGTCCGTCCGTCTGTCCGTCTGTCCGTCTGTTTGAACGCGTCGATCTCAGAAGATATAAGAGCTAGAGACTTCAAATTTTTTTTGGAAGTTCGTGTATAGTACGATTCGATCGAGTTTGTTTCAAATATTCGATAACTATAATCGTTTTAATGTTATCGATTAAAAACCGATATCTTCATTTAGTTATAAAATTCTATTTAATTCATCTTTCTAGCTAGAGTCTTCAAATTTTGCATTTAGTGTTATTTGAGCCTTATGCAATTTCGGTTTTTGTTAAATTTTGGATGCCACGCCCTCAAATTGCCCCTTCGCCTCAAATTGCTAAATCACGTATTTCAAGTACTAGAGACTTGTTCTTTGGCACATACACACATATGAACGTCATGATCACGCCCAACAAATTTGATCAAAATCGTTCGACTAGAAAAAACATTAAACATTTAATATCTCATATTATCGGCGTCTTGCAGCAGCAGCGAAGCTGATGAGTCATAATGCACAGTTAGCAGATTGTGTGCTTGTGCGTGCGTCTGTGTGTGTTCTTGTGCGTGCATCTGTGTGTGTATATATATTGCTTGCTACATATGTACATACATATAAAAGTAACGGAGAATGTTAGCGGCTCTTAGTAATCGCAGTTCTTCGCAGGGTTCAGGGGATCTCTTTGTCGAGCAGTCTCGACTAGAGCACTCTTACTTGTTATTATTAAATTATAAGTTTTAAAGTGCGGAAAGCCAATCGGAGTGGCTGCAATTATTATCATAGTGCAAATGCTGTTGCGCCTATGCCAAATACATGTGTGGCGCCTTGACACAGTATCGTGGTATTTGGTGTTTTAAGAATCACTTGCAGTTATTTCCTTTAGCCGTAGGTATAAGTGATACATATGTATGTATGTATATATGTATATCAAATTGTGCATGTACGTATATACATATGTGAGTGGCAAAACACAACAATGTTCACGGAGGAGGAACTATGGAAATAGAAGGCACACTGGACGAACATAAATAACTTATACCGTGAAACTTTGAGGCAGGTCTGGTATGTATGTATGTACACATGTGGTAAAGATGCGCAGGTCACTATAGAAGAGCGGGAAACCTCACACCTTTACGTGTGTGTGTAACTTATAAGAGAGTGAGAAGATCTATACTTATCGGGTTCTTTCCACCGATGCAAGGTGGAGGAGCGGAAGGAGATCCGGCTCGAAGGACCAATGTACATATGTGGTAGGGCGGACTGGCCTGAAAGCAATTGGCGGCTCCCAATGTCTTCACACTCAGGGGGGTGGATCGCGGTAACAAAAAAAAAAAAAAACGCGCGGTTTTAATGTAACACAATGCACTTTTTATTTTGTATAGTGATATATGTATGAAAGAGATAAGTATGGAAGTGAGGAAAATACCGAGCGTAATGGCGATTTACAGAGAAGTACCAGTCATACATTCCAGTGTGCCCGCCTTCTGCCACAATAAAAATGCCCAGCCGTTGGCTCCCCCTGATCACCCTGTGTGTGAACATTAAAATGGGACTTGAGCTCTTCTAGGTTCGGGAAGGCCAGACAGACGGACAGAGCTAAATCGAGTTAGCTTGTGTCCGTGATCAAGAATATACATATATGTATACTTTATGGGGTCTGTGACAACTCCTTCTGACTTTTACATACATTTCAACAAAAACCATTATACCCTGGTTTTCCATTTTCAATGGGTTCAGGGTATAATAACAACATCAAATTTGCAACATTTTTGAAAATAAATTATTTCGCCTTCCCAATACGGCTTTACTTTAAATCGATCAACCTCGACGAATTTGTTAGATTTTACTTTCCTTGTAAATGAAAGTTTTTAAATAAAATGCAAAATGATATACAGATTTTAGTAAAGCTTTTGATTCAGTTCATCTTTCGTTAGCACTTATATATACACTGCCATGCACTTGAATAGGGACAGCATTTTGAAATCGAATATACAAGTATTTGAGTCAAATAAACTTATTAAACCGATATACCATATTTTTTTCTATTCAGTATTTCATCCTCTATTAATGTAACTAAACAAAAACTTCTTTAAAATAACCATATTTTTATAAAAAAAAAATTCTGTGAGTTCTTCAAAAATTGCATACTTTTTTACGTGCACTTGAATAGGGACAAGAGATAAAAATTGATGTTTAACAAAATATATATACATTATATTAATTTTTAAGGCTTATTTAATTAATTCAATTAATTTAGTAGTGGTTAATAGTGTTTGCAGACAATTTTTTTCGAAATAACTTCATAAATCCCATTACGAAGAGAGTAATATAGAGCCTTTACGTAATTTAAGGATATTTCACTCCCGGCTGTGTCGATGGCGTCTTTTAATGCCTGTATGTCTTCGAATTGCCAACCAGAATCGTAAATCATTTTTGTCATCCATCTTCATACGTTCTGAACAATGTTGAGATCCGGAGAATATGGAGGACACTCCATAAAAACCACGTTTTGCGGCAGGATTCATATTTTAGCCACTCGGGAAGTATGAATTTGGGCATTATCCTTTTGGAAAGTCCATGTAAATAGTCTAAAGATATTATTTAGCTCAGAAAACGCTTCCTCTAGCAAGTCCGGCTATGGTGCCGAGACAGAAAGCGTTCTTCTTATCGAATACCGTGAAAATAATATGAAAAGTCATCAGTTCCATCTAAGTTAAACCGTTTTTCTTCTGAAAACACCACGGAATGCCATTCCTGCTGCCAAGTCACATGATCACGAGCAAAAATTTTCCAGGATCAGATTCCTTGCGTTGGGTATTAAGTGGTGGTTTTTTTTATAGTTTCAATATTTTTAGATGTTCAGCTTTACGAATAACTCTGTTTACAATATCGATACTAGCACTTAGTTGTTGTTTTGAATGGATTTTCGAAGCTGGACTATGTTAATTTGATGCTCCTCGAAGAATTCGTCAATCAGAAGTAGATGAAATTTCTTTTTTTATGCAGTCTTTTATATTTTTCCCATAATTTGATGAGCTTTTGAGAAAATTGTATACCAAACTTTTGTTTTTTCCAATTTTTTTTTTTAATTTCCCTGTACGTAAGGTTGCACTCCTTGTACGCAAATTTTGTTCCTTTTTCTCCACCAATACGTGTTTTACTGCGGCCCAAAGAATTTTTTTATATTTAAAATGTTTATAAGTTGAAAACAAATTAATTAGTTGTATGCATAATGTTGAAATCACTTCTGTCCCTATTCAAGTGCACGTAAAAAAGTATGCAATTTTTGAAGAACTCACAGAATTTTTTTTTTATAAAAATATGGTTATTTTAAAGAAGTTTTTGTTTAGTTACATTAATAGAGGATGAAATACTGAATAGAAAAAAAATATGGTATATCGGTTTAATCAGTTTATTTGACTCAAATACTTGTATATTTGATTTCAAAATGCTGTCCCTATTCAAGTGCATGGCAGTGTATATGATACGTGTATAAGTTTAGAATCGTATCGTGTATATGTTTATAATTTTAAAATGCCAGGATTTTCGGTTTCTTTTCAATTTATCGTTTCTTACTTATATTACTCATAGTTTTCCTTTTCCTTTCTGTGTCTCCTTTCTTGTCTTCTTCCGCTTCTCGGCTCACTTTCGCACTTGTTTCTGCACACAACACTGCAGCACTATGAACCTCGCTCTTTCACAGTCGAGATCTGACTCCCTACTCGCCCTTCGGCCGATCGCGCGCCGACCTCGGCAATGCAATTTGTCGCGGCCGCTGCTTCTCACCACGAAGCTCTCAATTTGCCGCGGCGCGCCTAGCTGCATTGCCGATCATCTGCGAGCATATAAGGGGGTACGCATTCTAATTTAAAACTAATAAGGGCGCTTAATTGCGCCTACACCTAATCTTCACTATTTATCTCTTAGTCTCTATACTTATTTACTATACGAAATAAACTTAAAACTAGCACAAAAAATAAACTTATAGCTAACTTATTATTAAATATAAGGCGGCAGATTTATCGCCGCCTGACACCTCCTCATCTTTTCTCAATCCCCTTTTTTGTTCTTTACTTTTTGCACAACGACGGTCGGCCTGTTGTTCTACTAGTCAGAATTATCCCGTCTAGTAATGTCTGTCAAGGTTCGGGGTTTCAAGCGAGCCTTTGGCCGGCTCGTCTTCCCTCCCCTCTTGGTTCGCACCGTCTGTCCGTCCTTCGTCGTCCGTCGGTCCTGCTTCGTCCTCACTTCCGACTCGGAAAAATGGCTTCAACTGTGCCACATTGACCACCCTCATCTTGCGCTTGCCCTCCCTTTCGAGCCGCACAATATTGGGGGAAATAAATTTAACGACCCGGTAGGGGCCGTCAAACTTCGGGGCCAGTTTCGCTGCGAAGCCCACGGCCGCGTAGAACAGCTGGTGCTGACGCAGTCGGACTAGGAGCCCGATCGTGGGCCTCGACTCGCGCCTGCGAAGATTATAATACCGCCCTTGGTCCCTTGACGCCTTTTGCAAGTTACTATGTGCGATCGAGAAGATCTCTCACAGTCGATCCTACCTTTCCCTGGCGCTGAGCTCCTTAGTCGCTGATCCCGGGGTCACCTCGTCATACAATGCGGCCGGCAAGCATGGTTTCCGCCCCAACATCAGGAACGACGGGCTAAAGCCAGTCGAGTCCGCCACACTGGAATTGACTGCCAGCGCTATCTCAGGCAGCAGCTCATCCCACGAGCTTTGGTGGCCCTCGATGAATAGCGCTATCATTGTCTTCACGGTGCGGTTTGTCCTCTCTGTTGGATTCTCCTGGGGGCAATACGGGGCCGTGTACTACATAGTTAACCCGAGTGACTCCGGGAACGTCCGGAAGCTCTTACTCGCGAACTGCACTACATTGTCACATACGAAAGTCTTCGGCACTCCGAATCTGCCGAGGATCCGTTCGCGAAATGCTGCCTGCAGAGTCGCGGCTGTCGCCCTCCTCAGGGGCACAAGTTCCACCCATTTGGCGAACGCGTCATGGAACCAGAGTAACATCGTGTTGTCATGCTTCGATCGAGCCAGAGTGTCTACGATGTTGGCGCATAGGACCGCCATCGGCACTTGTCTCGTTAACATTTGACCCGCTGGTCGGCGCTGTTTGCTTTTGAATTTTTGGCACGGTTCGCAGTACCTCACGTACTTGGCGGCGTCCCGAAACATGCCAAGCCAGTAGTAGCGCTGGGCGAGCCGGCACGCCGTCTCCCGCATGCCTTGATGGCCGGCCGTGGGAGCGTCGTAGAACTCTTGCATCACCCGTCCTCGCTGCTCCATGGGAACGCACAGCTTCCACGGGATGTAGTCATCTTCGTCCGTCCGATGTCCCAGGTTCCTGTAGAGCTGCCCGTTCTCCTCCACTTAGTCGGTGACCTTCTTCGGCTCTCAAGTGATCCTCTCCCGCATCTTCGTTATGCACGTCGTTTCGCCTGCCATTGCCTGTTGGCAGACCTCTATAGTCTGTCGCGAGAGGGCGTCGGCCATCCACGTTCAACGTCCCTCGTCGATACTGGACATCGAACTGGAATTGTTGCAATTCCAGCGTCCTCCGAGCAATCCTTCCCGTGGGACTTTCGATCGAGTTCAGCCACTTGAGGGCCAGGTGATCCGTCACTACCTCGAACCTGTATCCCTCCAGGTAGCAGCGCATCATCCTGATCGCCCACACGATGGCCAGACACTCCTTCTTGGTTGCCGAATAGTACACCTCTGCCCGTAATAACTTTCGACTCGCGTACGCTATCACCCGCTCTTCTCCCTCTACCGTTTGTGTTAGCACGGCACCCAGCCCATAATCGCTAGCGACGGTCTGTAACACAAAATTGAAGGAGAAGTCTGGGCACGTCAAGATGGGCGCGGTCGTCAACTTGTCCTTGAGTCTCTTCCTGTTCCTTGTGGCACTTCCACTTGACGCCTTTCTTCAGGAGTGATGCCATCCCCAAACATTGCCGCTGCTCTTTGATCCGTACTTATTCCTTCCCCCGTCACCAAACGCCCAGATAGACTAACCTTTCTCTAAAGACTCTGCATTTCTTACGATTAACTTTGAGATATGCGAACGCGTACGGCTCCATCTCCGGCTCTATAACCTTGTCGTGCGCCCTCTGAAACGTTGCCTCGAGGAATCGCTTCATTCCGCTTTCCAGATCCGCCGGCTACTCCGCATCCTCTGCGTTCCTCTCCACCTCGTCCTCGTCCTCGCATCCTATCCGGCTACAGCAGTCTCGCGTGTCGATCCCTGACTTACCGCATTGTTGGCAGAAGATCAACCGCTTGTTAGGGCATTCTCGCGCGAAATGACTCGGCTGCGAACGCCGGAAGCACACCCGCCTCGCGTCAGAACCAGTCCGGCCCTCTGGAGCCATCATGCGATACGTGGCCTCGGCCGGGCTCGCGTCGAAAGACATCCGGTTGTCGCCACTCGCCACTGATCCCTCTGATCCGCAGCTAACTGCGTCAGCTGGGACAGAGAGGAGAAATCTTGGCGCCGTAAAAACATCCGGTACTCAGAGGCTGTATTCTCGTATACCCGATACAACTCCTGAGCCGGACTGTAGTCGGCGTGACGCATCAGCAGCCTAAACTCGGCCCTGAATCTGGCCCAGGAGGCACTCCTTAGCCCGCTGGTCAGGAACTATTTCGCGGCCTTATCTACCAGTACCTCGCTTACCACCCGAGGTAGATGGTCGAGCTTAATGCCATATGTGATGGCTCTCTCCTTCAAGATCTCGAGTAAACCCAACGGGTTTGACTGGCCATCATGGGACATGCCCCACCTTCGGACTTGTTCGGCTGCCCCTGCGCCTCGTTAACTCGAATCTCCGGCACTTAGTTACTCCCCGGGGCCCTCGGACCAAATGTCGATGCCGGGATGTGCCCGTACAGCTGAGATCTCTTCAGGTCGGGTTCGGACTTCCAGCAAGAGTGGTGCCCACGTCCCGATGCGGCACTTCCCAGACTGGGCTAGCGCTCTGGCATCATGAGCCTCTAGCTCAGCCAGCCGGGCCCACACCTCTGCGGAATGCCCACCGCCCTGGTTGAAGCTAGCTAAGCGCCTGCGTAATTCCTCCACGCGGACGTTGCTCTCTAGCCCGAGCTCTTGGGCCACGGACATTAGCTTCGTCTTCCGACATAGGTACACCCGACGGACACCCACCCCGGATTCTGGGTACACCCGACGGACACCCACTCCGGATTCTGGCATTCACCCGGATCCATGAAAATTTATCGAAATTTTAATTGAGTATAATTTTATTTAAAAAAAAAATTCTCTTATTGTTTTAGTTTTATTTTTAGTTAAATTTATTTAATTTATTTTATTTTAATTAAATTTATTTTTACTTTTATTTAAAGCTATCTTTATTTTTTTTATTTTAATTAAATTTTGTTTAAATTTCATTTCTCTTTATTTATTTATTTTAATTTTATTTTATTTATTTTAGTTTTATTTTATTTTATTTTATTTATTATAATCAAATTTATTTAATTTATTTTATTTTAGTTATTTTCGCCCACTGTTCCTGTTTCGAGCAATCGCTCACCGAAATTGCACCACCTTTTCTGCGGCCCACGGATGCTGGGACGCACTGGGTAGGGGACGGGAAATACTGCGACTCGCAGCCTCAGGCGGCGCTTCTCTCGCCCGGGAGCGTCGATGCTGCGGTTGCTGCACCGCGTCGGTCGACTTTGGCTGCGGCAGAGTGCTCGAGCTTGCCCGCTGATCTTACACTCACACGGACAAAAGGCACAATAGTAGGAGTCTAACGTTCCTTAGCACTTATATACATATATGATATGTATATATATATATTGTAACGAACATTCGGTTTGCCCCGAGTTTAAGCCGGGCCGCACTCAGCCGACTGTGTGTTCGTGCCAACAAATTTATATGTTGGGCGCCTGCCGATAAATAATAAGTCCTGCTTTTAGATTTAATAATATAAATGGTTTATTCACGTTGATTTATAACTATTGTAGTACAGCAAAGTGGTTTCTTAGGCTATAGCTGCACACGGCTAAGCCCGCAGGGTTCGTAGGTGCCGTGAGGAGCACTTCGGCTAACGAGCGGTTAGCCTCTGAGCCGTCTAGAGGTTGCAGAACACTCCAGAGTACGCCAGTATACGCGCTGTGATCTCTAGCGGTTCGCCGAGAGTATCACAGGCACTCTTACTGCTGGATTCGCTCGCTGGCACTCTAGACCGCGCCTCAAAGACGTGCGCTCTTCCGCACGACTACTCTCACGTACCTTTTACTCCTGGTTGTAGGGCACGCCACTCCTTGTAACGCTTTCCGAGCACACCTTAGAGCTGGCTGGGCTAGCGCACGCTGATCTCCACAGGATCGTAGTTCTGCCGTGAGAAGCACTCCGGCTAGCGATCGATTAGCCTCTGAGCCGTCTAGAGGTTGCAGAGCACTCCAGGGTACGCCAGGATACGCGCTGAATACTCCAGCGGTTCGCTTGGATCACCACACGCACTCCTACAACTATGTGTACACGCTGGCACTCTAGACTGCGTCTCAGAAGGCTTACGTTGCTTACGCACGGCTACCCTCACTAACCTTACTCTCCTGTTCAGGTTACGCTGCTCTAGCACCAGCTGCCGGCCGTACCTCTGTCCTCAAGGATACGGTTTGGTATGCGTCCAGGATATTCCTCTTAATATCCTTGTATGTATCCCACGATGTCCTTTATGTCGCTCGTTGTCCTTCGTTGTCCTTCGTTTCACTTTACACCTTTCACTCCGTTGACGCTCGGCACTTTCACTTTTCACTGGAATCGACTGACCCAGTGCCGAGCCGTGTGCTCCTTTTTATAGCAGCGCCGCAGGCCCTGCTTCGGCTCTGGAGGGGGGCCTGCCTCGGCTCTCTGTAGCGGAGCCTGTCTCCTCTTCGTTTCTGCCTTAACGGCAACATCGCCTGATTTTGTGCGACGCCAAATACGCGTGATCGCGTGGCAGCCTCTCATTGGCCGAAGCACCGTTACACGCCTGCGAGTGAAAGTAATAGCTACTTTCTCGCGGCTACGAACGGCACTTCGGCTAGCGGTGCACGATCAACGCAGAGAGTACGACGCGAGTAAATCGCTGAATTGGTAAGAGCGAGCGAGACGTCTCATCGCTCGCCTTTGACCCTTTCCAGTCGCGAGGGTCGCTCTTACCGTACTCGCGTCGCTGTGTGGAACATTTATATGCCTGCACGCCCACCCATATAAATGCACAGCAAATACATGCAATTATACAGGTTGTGACGAGCCTGCATATAATGTTCCTCACACTCCCCTCTTTCTTCGGTAAACACGAAACTTTCGTGTTTTAAATTGGTCCGAAGTTTTTAAATTTGGCGCCACTCCAACCGTTCTGCTCCTCTTTGTTCTGCTCCACCGCATTGCTCAGTGTTGCCACCTGGCACGCGATGTCGATCCACCCAGTGGCAACGCCGTACTCACTGCTGATCGACACCCTGCTGGCAACACTGTCACAACAAACAGGTAAGCAAAAAAAAGTGTTTTATTAAAATATTTACCAAATTCTAATAAAAGTTCCTCGGTGTTTAGGCAGCTTCACTCCTTGATGCCCCTTTGGCCATGCTCCGTCCGCCGCTGCAGTAGATGACCCTGTTTCCTGTTACACGCGCCGCCAGCCACTCGGCTGTGTTGTGGCCGTGTATTGGCTGCAGTGGCGGCGCCTCCAATTTTGTGCGGCAACGTCTGGGCGAGATTTGCCAGCTTCGTACCCTGGCGACTGGCTCCTCTCACCCTCGGGAACCCACTAATGGGTATTCCATGCTCCGCGGGAAATTTCGGTGCACCAGACGACGTTCGTGAGCTGGCTCTGGGGTGTCGCCACGCTGGCACCGGGCAGACGGTTTGGCATACTCCTCATTCGCGCACAGCTCCAGCAGATTCGCTGGCCAGTGCGCGAGGATCGGCCTCATCCCTTCTGCCGATGCCTTAGCTTCACTACCCAGACCCTCCAGCTACGTAGCAGAAGTCTGGCGCTGAAATTTCCCCAGGCCCATTCCCGTGAGTCTGCCAACACTCCAGACGTGCTTCTATCTCCAACGTCGATGTCACTCCCACGTCGCTATCACCTTCCACGTCGCTGTCGCTATGGACTGCCGCCAACACGCCCTTTTATAGCCTCTGCCGCCGCTCTGCTGGCCGTGCGGGCGACAGCACTTAACGTATCCTGTGCCCTCTACTGCTCTCTTTCTAGCCCGAGATGCACTCTTCCCACCACCCAACCTTATCGCTGACTTCCAGGTCCCTATCTTGGTCGCCTAATTCGCGCCTTTGCCCTTTTTGCCCTTGACGGTCGCATATGGTTGTTGTTGCCCGTTTTAAATGTTTGGGCTATATTTGCCGATTCCAGCTGTTTTGTTGTTTCCCGTTTTGCATATTTGGGCTATGCTCGGGCGATGCGCGCTTGTTGTTATTGTTGTAGGCGCTTTTTTGTCTCAGCACAGCTGCAGGCGTTCGCTTGCTCTCGCGATCCCAGCTTCGGCTCGCCTCGGCCGTAGCGGTCGCCGCTCAGCTGCCCGAGTTCATTGGCCTCTGTGCCCGGCCGCATTGTTGTTTTTACTCTCTCTCTCTCTCCTTACTGTCCCAATGCTCTCGTCGTGGCTTGAGCGTGCATGAGCATTTGTAAGTGCATGGGCGTACGCAAATCTAAGTGTGTGGTGGTGTCCGTTTCGCATTTGCTTTTCGCTGTTGTTGTTGTTTGTGACGGCGCTCTCTCGCATCACAGTTACAGCTGACACTGTTGTTGTTTGTTTGGCGCGGGCTCCCTTCAGTTACAGCTGATACTGTTATTGTTTGGCCTAAAGAGGGCTCGCCACAGTTACAGCTGATACTGTTGTTGTTTGCGGCAATACTATTCCAGCTGCGATTGTTGTTGTTTTCGGCGTCATTTCGTGCGCGCGCTGATATTCTTAATGCTCTTGCGCTGTTGCCGATTTTATGAGTTTTTAATTTTTGTAATAAATATTCCACAATTTTAACAAAAATTTTATAATAAGCTCGGGTGGTAACAACAACAACAATACACATAGCTATGTGTATTCACCCCTTTTTTTTTAAATAGTGGGCTCAGACTCACCCGCCTCCGCCTGATATGGCTTCAGATCGGACACATGAGCTGTCCGGCTGTGCTTATCAGTCTCCGCCTTGATCCGGCATATGACCGGCGAGATGAAACTGACCACTGTATACGGTCCTCCGTATCGTGGAGCCAGTTTTGCCGCAAATCCTTCAGCGGCATTAGACAGATGGCGCTCTTTCGCCCACAGATTTCGCCTTTTCCAGATTTCACCTTACAATCTGGTACACTTCGGCCAATTTGGTGGCTCTCTCCGTGGGTGCTTGTGTTGCCTGGCCTGTTCTCACAGTCTGTGCGTCAAACAAGGCCTTAGGCAACCTTGGCTCACGCCCTTGAGTGAGGAAGGCTGCGGAATACCCTGTAGAGGCCGAGACGCTGCTGTTGACGGCCAGTGTCAACTCTGGTAGAGCCTCGTCCCAACAACGTTGATCGCTGCCCGCGAATTGAGCGATCATCGTCTTGACCGTGCGATTGGCCCTCTCCGGGGGGTTTCTCTTGAGGCGTGTATGGTGCCGTCAACTGATGATGCACTCCTAGCTCATCCAGGAATCCCTTGAAGGCACGGCTCGTGAATTGCGTGCCATTATCCGTGATGAGCACTTTCGGCACTCCAAATCTGGCCACGATCCGCTCCCTGAATGCCTATTGAAGCGCCGCTGTATTTGCGCTTCTCAACGGCACCATCTCCGTCCACTTGGAGAATCTGTCGATGAACACCAAGAGCATGGTGTTACCGTGCTTCGACCTGTCCGGCCGCCTGGAGTTGACTGGCCTTGTAGCGCTGACATAACTCGCAGCGCTGCACGTATCCTCGCACGTCTCGATACATACCGGGCCACTAGTATCTTGCTGCCACTCGAGCAATCGTTTTCCGGCTTCCCAGGTGACCGGCTTTTGCTTGCGACCAACCGGCAAACTTCTTCTTCCAGAGGCTGTCGCGACAGAGCATCGGCTACTACATTTTGCTTGCCCTTCCTGTACCGGATCTCGAAGTCAAATTGTTGTAGCTCCAATGCCCATCTGGCGATTCTGCCTGAAGGACTCTCAATGGAGTTGAGCCACTTCAGCGCCATGTGATCGGTCACCACCACGAAGTGATAGCCTTCCAAGTAAGGCCTCAACTTCCGGATGCCCCAGACGATCGCTAGGCATTCCTTCTCCGTTGCTGAATAGTTCCGCTCCGCGCTATTCAGTGTCCGACTGGCATAGGAGATGACCCTCTCTCCATCCTCTGAAGTTTGCGTCAGGATTGCGCCGAGTCCATAGTTGCTCGCGTCCGTCTGTAAGCAGAACGGCTTCGCAAAATCCGGGCATGCCAAGACTGATGATTCCGTCAGCTTGGCCTTTACCGTGTCAAAAGCCCTCTGACGCTCCTCGGTCCACTCCCACTTGACTCCTTTCTTCAACAGCGCATTGAGTGGGTGTACTGTGGTCGCAAAATCAGGCACAAAGCGGCGATACCAGGATGCCACGCCCACATATTGTCGGAACTCCTTCACGTTTGCGGGAGGCTTAAGTTCCGCAATCGCGTCGACCTTTTCTGGGTCCGTACGGATGCCATGTTCCGTCACCTTGTGTCCCAGATACTTCAGCTCCTTTTTGAAGAAATCGCACTTGTCGAAGTTGATCTTCAAATTGGCAGCTCTCAGCCGCCGGAACACCTCTCGCAGGTTGTTCATATGCTCCTGGCGGGTCCTCCCAATGACGATAATATCATCGAGATACGCAAAAGCATGCGGCTTCATCTCTGGGCCAATGACTTGATCCAGTGCTCTCTGGAACGTCGCTGGTGCTGAATGAAGGCCGAACGGCATCACCTTCCACTGGAACAGCCCCTTTCCTGGAACTAAAAATGCCGTGAGTGGTCGGCTAGCCTCCTCCGTGGGTATCTGCCAATACCCATCCTTCAAGTCCAGGCTCGTTATGTAGCGAGCCTCTCGAAGCTGGTCCAGAATGTGATGCACTCGAGGCAGCGGATATGCATCTTTTATAGATCGGCTGTTGAGCTGTCGGAAATCCACGCACAGCCGCCACTTGCCGTTCTTCTTCTGCACCATCACTATGGGAGCGCTGTGTGGGCTCTTCGAGGGCTCTATGCATCCCTTAGCCAGGAGCTCATCTACCTGGCTGTTGATCTCCGCCTGCATCTTCGGGTTCTTAGGGAAGTATCGCTGCTTTATTGGCCGCTTGTCGTGCATCGTGATCCGGTGCTCGGTGATGTCAGTGGTGCCCTTAATCTGCTGGAATTTGGCCAATTCCTGCCTCAGGAACGCATCCAAGTCCACATCCTCATGAAGTGGGTGTGCCGATCCTGGATTCGCCTCCACTTGGCTTCTGGGCTCCACCTCCGCACTGGCGACTGCCACCGACAACTTCGCCTCCACTGGCTCATTGGGTTGCGAACCTCTGGGCCCGATCCTCAGACTCAAGCCGCCGCATTCCAGCGTGCAGCCCATCCTGGACAAGAAATCCCAGCCCAGTACCAGATCATCGATCACACCTGGTAATATGAGTAGTGGCATGACGACCTGCTGTGCCCCCAGCCTGATTTCTAACTCCAACGTTGCCTCCACTTGACAACAACTGCCGTCCGCCAACCGGATGCGCCTCCGTGTGGGGCGCAGCACACCAAATCCTCGGAGCCTGCCTGCCAGTTTCTCGCTCATGAAACTGCTGGTGGCTCCCGTGTCGATCGTAGCCTTAAGCTCCTCTGCTCCGATGGCTATGATCGCCGAGATCTGTGTGCCTTCATCCACGAGCTGGCCTATCAGTGCCTGGGGCCGCCGCGACGCTGCTCCCGCTCGCCCCTGGATGGCGGGTGCCTCAGCCCGTTTCCCGACTGGCAACAGGCAATCGTTCTCACACCAATGCGCCCACATTGCCAGCAAAACTTCAGCGCTTCATTGCGGCATTCAACGGCGAAGTGGCCCTCTTGGCCACACGTACGGCACGCCCTGGCAGGATTCGGAATGTGCGTACTTGGTCCTGCACACCAATTCTTGGTGCCGGCCGTGGACACGCTTCTTCGGCGGCCATGCTGCGGTGGTAGGTGGACTCACCTTCGCATTCAGCGTCGCCCATAGCCATCAATCTGGGCTTGCTCTGCCTTTGTTGCTGCCTCAGATTCTCCCGATCCCTCTCCAAGTCCTCGAACTCGTCCGCCAGCATCATCAGCTCCGTCAGGCTCCGGAACTGGTAAGGCCGAGCATAGGCGCGCAGATCCGGCAAGCTGCCATTATATATCAGCTTCATCTCCCGATCCGCCGCATAGCGTAGTGGCCTCATCAGGGTCTGCATTTCCACCATATACAGCTTGAACGCCTCACCCAGCATCTGCTTCCGCCTCGAGACTTCCTCCTTAATGCTCTCCAGGTAGTCTCTCGGCAAGAAGAATCTCTGGAAGCTGCTCATGAATGCTTCCCACGACGTCCAGTGTCGATTATTGGCCACGTACCATTTCAGGGCCATGCCTTTGAGCAGCTCCGGCATCGCCCTCGGAATCAGGTCCAGATTTAGGCCATATGTGTCGGCCGACCACTCCACCTGCTCCAGAAATTCCAGAGGCTTCGATGTGCCGTCGAATCGGAAGCCCCATTCGCGCACCTGTTTGGCCACCTTGGAATACTCGAGCCCTGCCAAACTCGGCTCTCGCGTCCTTATTTCGGGCTGTGGAGTGGATGTGGCCCTCCAGGGTTCTTGCTGGGTCTCATTAAGGCGGGCAGCGGCGGCACTAGTGGATGGAAGTGACACTCGCGGGCCTTGTGTCCTCTTCTCTCGATCCTCCAGATCCTCTTCCTCGACGGCGGTCAACATTTCCTCTCCTCGTGGCGACCGTCGCCCATGGAGGACTGCAATGTCGGCGAGCCTCAGGGAAAATGGAATCCTTCCCTCATGTTCGTCGACCCACTCGCCGAATTGCCTCCGCATTGTGTCCAGAGTGCCTGACAGGCTCACTCCGAACTCCAGGCCGTAGCGTATCACCTGCTCTTTCTTAAGGCTATATACCCACGCTTGCACCATATTTATATTTGTCTAAAAGCAATTAAATCAACTCTATTTATCGCGGGGCCCCACGTTGGGCGCCAGTTGTAACGAACCTTCGGTTTGCCCCGAGTTTAAGCCGGGCCGCACTCAGCCGACTGTGTGTTCGTGCCAACAAATTTATATGTTGGGCGCCTGCAGATAAATAATAAGTCCTGCTTTTAGATTTAATAATATAAACTGGTTTATTCACGTTGATATATAACTATTTTAGTACAGCAAAGTGGTTTCTTGGGCTATAGCTGCACACGGCTAAGCCCGCAGGGTTCGTAGGTGCCGTGAGGAGCACTTCGGCTAACGAGCGGTTAGCCTCTGAGCCGTCTAGAGGTTGCAGAACACTCCAGAGTACGCCAGGATACGCGCTGTGATCTCTAGCGGTTCGCCGAGAGTATCACAGGCACTCCTACAACTAGATGTACTCGCTGGCACTCTAGACTGCGTCTCAGAAGGCTTACGTTGCTTTCGCACGGCTACCCTCACTAACCTTACTCTCCTGTTCAGGTTACGCTGCTCTAGCACCAGCTGCCGGCCGTACCTCTGTCCTCAAAGATACGGTTTGGTATGCGTCCAGGATATTCCTCTGAATATCCTTGCATGTATCCTACGATGTCCTTTATGTCCCTCGTTGTCCTTCGTTGTCCTTCGTTTCACTTTACACTTTTCACTCCGTTGACGCTCGGCACTTTCACTTTTCACTGGAATCGACTGACCCAGTGCCGAGCCGTGTGCTCCTTTTTATAGCAGCGCCGCAGGCCCTGCGTCGGCTCTGGAGCGGGGCCTGCCTCGGCTCTCTGTAGCGGGGCCTGTCTCCTCTTCGTTTCTGCCTTAACGGCAACATCGCCTTATTTCGTGCGACGCCAAATTACGCCAGGATACGCGCTGTGATCTCTAGCGGTTCGCCGAGAGTATCACAGGCACTCCTACAACTAGATGTACTCGCTGGCACTCTAGACTGCGTCTCAGAAGGCTTACGTTGCTTTCGCACGGCTACCCTCACTAACCTTACTCTCCTGTTCAGGTTACGCTGCTCTAGCACCAGCTGCCGGCCGTACCTCTGTCCTCAAAGATACGGTTTGGTATGCGTCCAGGATATTCCTCTGAATATCCTTGCATGTATCCTACGATGTCCTTTATGTCCCTCGTTGTCCTTCGTTGTCCTTCGTTTCACTTTACACTTTTCACTCCGTTGACGCTCGGCACTTTCACTTTTCACTGGAATCGACTGACCCAGTGCCGAGCCGTGTGCTCCTTTTTATAGCAGCGCCGCAGGCCCTGCGTCGGCTCTGGAGCGGGGCCTGCCTCGGCTCTCTGTAGCGGGGCCTGTCTCCTCTTCGTTTCTGCCTTAACGGCAACATCGCCTTATTTCGTGCGACGCCAAATTACGCCAGGATACGCGCTGTGATCTCTAGCGGTTCGCCGAGAGTATCACAGGCACTCCTACAACTAGATGTACTCGCTGGCACTCTAGACTGCGTCTCAGAAGGCTTACGTTGCTTTCGCACGGCTACCCTCACTAACCTTACTCTCCTGTTCAGGTTACGCTGCTCTAGCACCAGCTGCCGGCCGTACCTCTGTCCTCAAAGATACGGTTTGGTATGCGTCCAGGATATTCCTCTGAATATCCTTGCATGTATCCTACGATGTCCTTTATGTCCCTCGTTGTCCTTCGTTGTCCTTCGTTTCACTTTACACTTTTCACTCCGTTGACGCTCGGCACTTTCACTTTTCACTGGAATCGACTGACCCAGTGCCGAGCCGTGTGCTCCTTTTTATAGCAGCGCCGCAGGCCCTGCGTCGGCTCTGGAGCGGGGGCCTGCCTCGGCTCTCTGTAGCGGGGCCTGTCTCCTCTTCGTTTCTGCCTTAACGGCAACATCGCCTTATTTCGTGCGACGCCAAATACGCGTGATCGCGTGGCAGCCTCTCATTGGCCGAAGCACCGTTACACGCCTGCGAGTGAATGTAATAGCTACTTTCTCGCGGCTACGAACGGCACTTCGGCTAGCGGTGCACGATTAACGCAGAGAGTACGACGCGAGTAAATCGCTGAATTGGTAAGAGCGAGCGAGACGTCTCATCGCTCGCCTTTGACCCTTTCCAGTCGCGAGGGTCGCTCTTACCGTACTCGTGTCGCTGTGTGGAACATTTATATGCCTGCTCGCCCACCCATATAAATGCACAGCAAATACATGCAATTATACAGGTTGTGACGTGCCTGCATATAATGTTCCTCACAATATATGTTCTCAAATTTTTTTATGTTTCTTATGTAGCTCACAGTTCTTTGACCTTTCTTCCGTGTCTTCTTTCCCAGTGTGCTCTCCCTTGTCTTCTTCCGCTTCCTGGCTCACTTTTTCACTCACTTGTCAACAAAACTCTTTTCTTAGGCGGTACGTCCTTACCTTTTTACTACTCGCAATGCAATTTGTGGCGGCCACTGCTTCTCACCACGAAGCTCTCAATTGTCCGTGGCGCGCCTAGCTGCATTGCCGATCTTCGTCGCGTATATCAAGGGCTCGCATTCTAATTTAAAACTAATAAGGGCGCTTAATTGCGCCTACACCTAATCTTCACTATTTATCTCTTACTCTCTATACTTATTTACTATCCGAAATAAACTTAGAACTAGCACAAATTAAACTTATAACTAACTTATTATTAAATGTGAGGCAGCAGATTTATCGCCGCCTTACAAGCTACTTAAAATTTAAAGTTCTAGCAAGTTTTGAGATCAACGCGTTCATACACACGGGCATATGGACAGACGGACGGATGGACGGAGTCAGGTGAGGCCCGAAATCCAGGTGTACAGAAGCGTTTAAGAGAGGAACTGGTGTCCGTGGGCTATTTAATATGGTATCCATCTCGACCATATTGCCAGAGTGATGACTTCACAAATGGGCATCCTGGCCTGAATTCAGGAGTGAATTTCTGTTTTTTTTCCTCCCATCTCGATAATTTTTGGGTACGCCGGTAGCTTGAGGCGAAAAGCTTTAAAAAGTATTTGATATTATACAGTTGATGCGTCGCGCTGCCTACAGTGCAGTACAGGAGTTCTACCACACGTATTAGAATGCAGCCTCTGAGTGCAAATTTTATGCGCGTTGAAATGATTTCACGTCCTTGGCACAGTTAACTCAAAGGGCAAAAGAGTACGAAAATATGAGAGAGCAGACTATGAATTGGGCGAAACCTGCAGGAAGGTGGCCCAGCAATCCGCTCCGCTCAAAATGAAACCAGCTTCGTTCAGGCGAGTCGGGACCGAGCGTTTCGGTAACACCATCTCTATCAGCGGGGACTCATGTTATGATAACCCATGACACCAAATACAAAGTTAATTTGCGCAGAACCTGCCTTAGATGTGGGTACTCTGGAGATTTAGCCCGAGAGTGTCCCAACGCACGGTTGTTGTTTTGTTGTCAACGCGGGATGACGGGGAGGAGTATACAGGAGTGTTCTTCTCGAGAGGATTCGAGAAACGAGTAAGGGCGTTCGCCACGAGGACAGGGCGACGCCCGCTAATAAAATAAGAGATAGCGAGACTGGTGGTGGAGAAAAGGAGAATCGTAGTGAAAGTGGAGGTTGGGCAATCGACACGGGAGTCATACGCACCCTCATAAGGGAAGACTACGTGTGCAAAGAGGCGATTCGAGGGGAGACACGGGACTCGGAAAGGGACTTCAAGAGAAAAGTTGCCGGGAGGGAACCGAGGCCATCGCAGACAGCGTCGAGTGGCTAACGGTATCAGGCGACGAATTCAAAGAATTCTTGAAGGCGGAGTTGAGCACAGCAACAGGCTGAAGGATGACATGCCCCATCCGGCGAAGCAGAAACTGAAACGACGCAAGCAGGCGTAGAACTCTCGAGATCAGTGAGCAAGCACTTGGGCATTATCAGAAGCTTTCCGCATAGAGAATGATATTTTACAGCTTGCTATATTAGCAATCGGGTTCAAACAATCATAAACCGAAGAACAAATCAAAATAAAACAAGTAAGAAAACTCTAGTCGAGACCTCTCGACTAGGGTATACCGTGAACGCTGAGACGAACTCCTTTTATATACTTTTATATACACATGCATATGTACGTTCATCACATGCAAAACATACACACACAGGCGCACGCAGACACAAGCGCAAGTCGTTGCGTCAGCTGTTCTTGGGCATCTTTTTGTATGGCAATACTATGGGAAATTAAATGTTTAATAACTTTTTTTCTAGAGCAACGATTTTAATTAAACTTGTTGGGCGTGACCATGTCATCCATATGTATGTGCCAAAGCACAAGTCTCTAGTATTTGATATACGGAACTTACAAATTTGAGGCGAAGGAGCGAAAATTTAGCAAAAACCGAAATTGCGTAAGGCCCAAACAACACTAAATACAATTTGAAGACTCTAGCTAAAAAGATTAATTAAATAGAATTTTATAACTAAACGAATATATCGGTTTTTAATCGATAATATTAAAACTATGATAGTTATCGATTATTTGGAACAAACCCTACATAACAGATTTCAAGTCTCTAGCTCTTATAGGTTCTGAGAACGACGCGTTCTCGCATACGGACAGACGGACGGACAGACGGACAGACGGACATGGCTATATCAACTCGGCTTGTCATCCTGATGAAGAATATATATACTTTATGGGGTCTGCCACGCCTCCTTCTGCTTGTTACATACATACGCCTTTCAACAAAAACATTATACACTTCAGGTTCAGGGTATAAAAACGAGTAAGAAAATCCAAGTTGACACCTGCCGACTAGGGGATACCCTGAGCCCTGCGAAGAGCCGCTATTCATATCACTCTCCGTTTCTTTTATATACACATGTATATGAATGTTCATTACAAGCAAAACATACACACAAACGCACAGGCGCACCTACTCACACACGCCGGTCGGTGCGTCAGCTGTTCTTTGGCTGCTTTGCATGGCAATGCTATGGGAAATTAAAAGTTTAATACCTTTTTTTTCTAGACCGACGATATTGATCAAACTAGTTCATGTCATTCATATGTGTATTTCCAAAGCACAAGTCTCTAGTATTTTAAATACGTGTTTTACAAATTTGAGGTGAAGGGGGCGTGGTATCCAAAGTTTAACAAAAACCGAAATTTCGTGAGGCTCAAATAACACTAAAGCCAAATTGGAAAACTGTAGCTATAAAGATGAATTATTGGAATTATATAACTTATTATCGATTTCACTCTTTAATCGATAACATTAAATCAGGAGCAGTAAGCGATTTTTAGAAACAAACTTGATCTGCGTACAGGGATCTACATATAAAATGTCAAGTCTCTAGCTCTCATAGGTTCTGAGATCGACGCGTTCATACTTACGGACGGACGGACGGACGGAAGGGCGGTCAGACGGACGTACAAACGGGCAGTGCTAAATCAACTCGACTTGACTCCCTGATCAAGAATATATATACTTTCCTTCTGCCTGTTACATACATTTCAACAAAGCCATTATACTCTGATTTACCATTTTCAATGGGTTCAGGCAGAGCTCGCAAATAACAGTTGAGCATTTTGCGTGGTCTTCTATGAAGAATTTTCACTGAGTATTTGACGAAAAGGCGAAAAAACGGGTGTTCGCTAAGTTTGCTCGCGCTCGGACGACAACCGTTTTTATACTATTTCACGTAGTGATATAGTATATTGGTTTTGTGCAATGTCCGTCATGCTGTCCGTCCGTCTGTCCGTCTGTCCGTATGAACGCAAACCATTTCGACGCTATTGAAGCTAGAGACTTGAAATTTGAAATATATACTCGTGTATACCCTCGTCTGATAAAGTGTCAAGATTTTCCCGATACGCCCACTAGGGGCGTGGCAAATCGGAAAATGCATTTTCCTGTATCTCAGAAACACTACTTCTAGAAGGGATAAAGAGTTGAAAAATCAAAAGCTATGGCGGATATATCTACGCCCATTGGGGCGTGGCAAATCGGGTCAAACTGCATCTTCTACAGTTTTAAAGCTAGAACGCCCAAATTTGGCACGTGAGTTACTGTTACGATCTTATAAAGATCGCTCAACAATTTTTATGGCCACGCCTACTAGGGGCGTGGCAAATCGGATCTGAATATATAGTGATTTTACTAGTTTCGTTATATTTTGAGCACTATTGATGCTAGAGATTTGAGACTTGGTATATAAACTTGGGTTAACATCCCACAACCGATAAGCTATGGCGGATATATCTACGCCTTCAGGGGGCGTGGCAACAAATATCAGCTTATATCTCCCACAGTTTTAGTGCTAGAAGCTTCAAAATTGGATGCTAGGTTACTGGGGGCCTCCTCTATCGATTCCCCAAAAATTATTGTTACGCCCCAAAAGGGGCGTGACATACAGAAAAATACCCTGTAATTTTCGCATTTTTCGAATGTAAGCATCCAAACTTTACAGTTATATTCTTAAACGCCCACTCTATGCACATGCCCAAAATTATTTGTCTACGGCCACTGGGGGCGTGGCAATTCAAAACTGAAAAATCTGTAGCTTCTGAGCCAATAACGCGCCACATAATGACTTTGTGACCTTTGACCTTGTCTTTTGATTTGCCAAATTATATATATGTGTTAGAAAAGAATATTTTATTAATACAAAATAACTAAATAAAGAAAATGTAACAAAAATATCAACATGACTGCACCGGGGTTCGATGCCACACCTCGCCAACGAACTTATGTATATCACATTTTCTGAGTTGCCACCTCTCTCATTTTGGGAGTTGCCACCTCTCTTATTTGGAGAGATGCCACATCTCTCGATTTAGGTGCGTGTTCTTGCTGAGGTAAGGCAATCGAGATAAATCGAGGGAGGTGGCATCTCTAAGCTTCGATTCTAATTGCAACTGTCTGGCTACCTCCAATGAAAAGTTTTAATCTGCAGCTAATTTAAGCGGCGACAGTGGGGATTTAAGGTTAAATTTTTAAAAATGTAATGTGATAGATACCCCTGTGTGCTGTTGGGACGTGAAATAGTATTTCGCAGTCGGTTGCGTCCGACAGCAACGTTCTTACTTGTTTTTCTTGGTTCAGGGTATAACTAATAAGAGTGCTCTAGTCGAAACTACTCGACTAGGAGATCCCCTGAACACTCCGAAGAACCGCTTTTCAAAAGAACCGCTAATATTCTCCATTACTGCCACGCCTCCTTCTGCCTGTTACATACATTTCATCAAAAACATTATAAAACAAGTAAGAGTGCTCTAGTCGAGACTGCTCGACAAAGAGATCCCCTGAACCCTGCGAAGAACTGCGATTCCTAAGAGCCGCTAACATTCTCCGTTACTTTTATATGTATGTACATATGTAGTAAGCAATACATACACACATACAGACGCACGCACAAGAACACACACACAGACGCACGCACCAACACACAATCTGCTAACTGTGCATTATGACTCATCAGCTTCGCTGCTGCTGCAAGACGCCGATAATATGAGATATTAAATGTTTAATAACTTTTTTTCTAGTCGAACGATTTTGATCAAATTATGTGTGTATGTGCTAAAGCACAAGTCTCTAGTACTTGAAATACGTGATTTAGCAATTTGAGGCGAAGGGGCAATTTGAGGGCGTGGCATCCAAAATTTAACAAAAACCGAAATTGCAGAAGGCTCAAATAACACTAAATGCAAAATTTGAAGACTCTAGCTAGAAAGATGAATTAAATAGAATTTTATAACTAAATGAAGATATCGGTTTTTAATCGATAACATTAAAACGATTATAGTTATCGAATATTTGAAACAAACTCGATCGAATCGTACTATACACGAACCTCCAAAAAAAATTTGAAGTCTCTAGCTCTTATATCTTCTGAGATCGACGCGTTCAAACATACGGACAGACGGACAGACAGACAGACGGACAGGGCTAAATCGACTCGGCTTATCTCCCTGATCAAGAATATATATACTTTGTGGGGTCTGCCACTCCTCCTTCTGCCTGTTACATATATACGCCTTCCAACAAAAACATTATACCCTGATTTCCCATTTTCAATGGGTTCAGGGTATAACAAGTAAGAAAACTCTAGTCGAGACCGCTCGACTAGGGGTTACCCTGAACCCTGCGAAGAACCGCAATTCCAAGCAATCTCCGTTTCTTTAATATACATAAGAATATACAAATATGTTCATTACAAGCCAAACATACACACACACGCACAGGCGCACGCACACACACACGCCAGTCGGTGCGTCAGCTGTTCTTTGGCTGCTTTGCATGGCAATGCTATGGGAAATTAAATGTTTAATAACTTTTTTTCTAGAGTAACGATTTTGATCAAACTTGTTTGGCGTGATCATGTCATCCATATGTATGTATGTGCCAAAGCACAAGTCTCTAGTATTTGATACACGGGCGTTACAAATTAGAGGCGAAGGGGGCGTGGCACCCAAAATTTAACAAAACCCGAAATTGCGTAAGACCCAAATAACACTAAATGCAAAATTTGAAGACTCTAGCTAGAAAGATGAATTAGATAGAATTTTATAGCTTAATTTAGATTTTCGTTTTTAATCGATAACAATAAAACGATAACAGTTATCGAATTTCTGAAACAAACTCGATATGCGCGCCCTATACAGGGACCTACAAAAAAAATTGAAATTTGAAGTCTCTAGCTATTGTAAGTTCTGAGATCGACGCGTTCATACATACGGACAGACGGACAGACGGATGGACGGACAGACGGACAGACGGACAGACAGACGGACAGACGGACAGGGCTAAATCGACTCGGCTTGTCTCCCTGATCAAGAATATATATACTTTATGTGGTCTGCCACGCCTCCTTCTGCCTGTTACATACATACGCCTTTCAACAAAAACATTATACCCTGATTTTCCATTTTCAATGGGTTCAGGGTATAATAGTCAAAGAAGTGCATATTCAATATTAAACTTAATATTTTGCATTAATCTCTAAGATTTAGCAGTAAACTACCCCTCCCTCGCGTTATCTATTGAAAACGTTATCGAATGTTAGTTATTAAATTTTATCTCTCTCGTCTTTAAAGTTAGAGTCTCCAAATTTTTTTGTTAGTTTGATATTTTCAGAAGTTATTAAACAAATTATTGTTACGCCCCAAAAGGGGCGTGACATACAGAAAAATACCCTGTAATTTTCGCATTTTTCGAATGTAAGCATCCAAACTTTACAGTTATATTCTTAAACGCCCACTCTATGCACATGCCAAAAATGATTTGTCTACGGCCACTGGGGGCGTGGCAATTCAAAACTGAAAAATCTGTAGCTTCTGAGCCAATAACGCGCCACATAATGACTTTGTGACCTTTGACCTTGTCTTTTGATTTGCCAAATTTTATATATGTGTTAGAAAAGAATATTTTATTAATACAAAATAACTAAATAAAGAAAATGTAACAAAAATATCAACATGACTGCACCGGGGTTCGATGCCACACCTCGCCAACGAACTTATGTATATCACATTTTCTGAGTTGCCACCTCTCTCATTTTGGGAGTTGCCACCTCTCTTATTTGGAGAGATGCCACATCTCTCGATTTAGGTGCGTGTTCTTGCTGAGGTAAGGCAATCGAGATAAATCGAGGAGGTGGCATCTCTAAGCTTCGATTCTAATTGAAACTGTCTGGCTACCTCCAATGAAAAGTTTTAATCTGCAGCTGATTTGAGCGGCGACAGTGGGGATTTAAGGTTAAATTTTTAAAAATGTAATGTGATAGATGCCCCTGGGTGCTGTTGGGGCGTGAAATAGTATTTCGCTGTCGGCTGCGTCCGACAGCAACGTTCTTACTTGTTTTTCTTGGCTCAGGGTATAACTAATAAGAGTGCTCTAGTCGAAACTACTCGACTAGGAGATCCCCTGAACACTCCGAAGAACCGCTTTTCAAAAGAACCGCTTATATTCTCCATTACTGCCACGCCTCCTTCTGCCTGTTACATACATTTCATCAAAAACATTATAAAACAAGTAAGAAAACTCTAGTCGAGACCGCTCGACTAGGACAACATATACAAAATTATTTAATATATACGGTTACCCTGAACCCTGCGAAGAACCGCAATTCCAAGCAATCTCCGTTTCTTTAATATACATAAGAATATACAAATATGTTCATTACAAGCCAAACATACACACACACGCACAGGCGCACGCACACACACACGCCAGTCGGTGCGTCAGCTGTTCTTTGGCTGCTTTGCATGGCAATGCTATGGGAAATTAAATGTTTAATAACTTTTTTTTCTAGAGTAACGATTTTGATCAAACTTGTTGGGCGTGATCATGTCATCCATATGTATGTATGTGCCAAAGCACAAGTCTCTAGTATTTGATATACGGGAGTTACAAATTGGAGGCGAAGGGGGCGTGGCACCCAAAATTGAACAAAACCCGAAATTGCGTAAGACCCAAATAACACTAAATGCAAAATTTGAAGACTCTAGCTAGAAAGATGAATTAAATAGAATTTTATAACTAAATGAAGATGTCGGTTTTTAATCGATAACATTAAAACGATTATAGTTATCGAATATTTGAAACAAACTCGATCGAATCGTACTATACACGAACCTCCAAAAAAAATTTGAAGTCTCTAGCTCTTATATCTTCTGAGATCGACGCGTTCAAACATACGGACAGACGGACAGACGGACAGACAGACAGACGGACAGGGCTAAATCGACTCGGCTTCTCTCCCTAATCAAGAATATATATACTTTGTGGGGTCTGCCACGCCTCCTTCTGCCTGTTACATACATTTTCACAAAACCATTATACCCTTTTTTCCCATTTTCAATGGGTTCAGGGTATAACAAGTAAGAAAACTCTAGTCGAGACCGCTCGACTAGGGGTTACCCTGAACCCTGCGAAGAACCGCAATTCCAAGCAATCTCCGTTTCTTTAATATACATAAGAATATACAAATATGTTCATTACAAGCCAAACATACACACACACGCACAGGCGCACGCACACACACACGCCAGTCGGTGCGTCAGCTGTTCTTTGGCTGCTTTGCATGGCAATGCTATGGGAAATTAAATGTTTAATAACTTTTTTTCTAGAGTAACGATTTTGATCAAACTTGTTGGGCGTGATCATGTCATCCATATGTATGTATGTGCCAAAGCACAAGTCTCTGGTATTTGATATACGGGAGTTACAAATTGGAGGCGAAGGGGGCGTGGCACCCAAAATTGAACAAAAACCGAAATTGCGTAAGACCCAAATAACACTAAATGCAAAATTTGAAATTTGACTCTAGCTAGAAAGATGAATTAGATAGAATTTTTTAGCTTAATTTAGATTTTCGTTTTTAATCGATAACAATAAAACGATAACAGTTATCGAATTTCTGAAACAAACTCGATATGCGCGCCCTATACAGGGACCTACAAAAAAATTTGAAATTTGAAGTCTCTAGCTATTGTAAGTTCTGAGATCGACGCGTTCATACATACGGACAGACGGACAGACGGACAGACAGACAGACAGACGGACAGGGCTAAATCGACTCGGCTTGTCTCCCTGATCAAGAATATATATACTTTATGGGGTCTGCCTGTTACATATATACGCCTTCCAACAAAAACATTATACCCTGATTTCCCATTTTCAATGGGTTCAGGGTATAACAAGTAAGAGTGCTCTAGTCGAGACTGCTCGACAAAGAGATCCCCTGAACCCTGCGAAGAACTGCGATTCCTAAGATCCGCTAACATTCTCCGTTACTTTTATATGTATGTACATATGTAGCAAGCAATACATACACACACAGACGTACGCACAAGATCACACACAGACGCACGCACCAACACACAATCTGCTAACTGTGCATTATGACTCATCAGCTTCGCTGCTGCTGCAAGACGCCGATAATATGAGATATTAAATGTTTAATAACTTTTTTTCTAGTCGAACGATTTCGATCAAATTTGTGGGGCGTGATCATGACATTCATAAGTGTGTATGTGCCAAAGCACAAGTCACAAGTACTTGAAATACGTGATTTAGCAATTTGAGGCGAAGGTGCAATTTGAGGGCGTGGCATCCAAAATTTAACAAAAACCGAAATTGCAGAAGGCTCAAATAACACTAAATGCAAAATTTAAAGTCTCTAGCTCTTATATCTTCTGAGATCGACGCTTTCAAACATACGGACAGACGGACAGACGGACAGACAGACAGACGGACAGGGCTAAATCGACTCGGCTTATCTCCCTGATCAAGAATATATACACTTTGTGGGGTCTGCCATGCCTCCTTCTGCCTGTTACATACATTTTCACAAAACCATTATACCCTTTTTTCCCATTTTCAATGGGTTCAGGGTATAACAAGTAAGAAAACTCTAGTCGAGACCGCTCGACTAGGGGTTACCCTTAACCCTGCGAAGAACCGCAATTCCAAGCAATCTCCGTTTCTTTAATATACATAAGAATATCCAAATATGTTAATTACAAGCCAAACATACACACACACGCACAGGCGCAAGCACACACAAGTGCCAGTCGCTGAGTCAGCTGTTCTTTGGCTGCTATTTGCATGGCAATGCTATGGGAAATTAAATGTTTTTTTCTAGAGTAACGATTTTGATCAAACTTGTTTGGCGTGATCATGTCATCCATATGTATGTATGTGCCAAAGCACAAGTCTCTAGTACTTGAAATACGTGATTTAGCAATTCGAGGCGAATGGGCAATTTGAGGGCGTGGCGTCCAAAATTTAACAAAAACCGAAATTGCAGAAGGCTCAAATAACACTAAATGCAAAATTTGAAGACTCTAGCTAGAAAGATGAATTAAATAGAATTTTATAACTAAATGAAGATATCGGTTTTTAATCGATAACATTAAAACGATTATAGTTATCGAATATTTGAAACAAACTCGATCGAATCGTACTATACACGAACTTCCAAAAAAAATTTGAAGTCTCTAGCTCTTATATCTTCTGAGATCGACGCGTTCAAACATACGGACAGACGGACAGACGGACAGACAGACAGACGGACAGGGCTAAATCGACTCGGCTTATCTCCCTGATCAAGAATATATATACTTTGTGGGGTCTGCCACGCCTCCTTCTGCCTGTTACATACATTTTCACAAAACCATTATACCCTTTTTTCCCATTTTCAATGGGTTCAGGGTATAACAAGTAAGAAAACTCTAGTCGAGACCGCTCGACTAGGGGTTACCCTGAACCCTGCGAAGAACCGCAATTCCAAGCAATCTCCGTTTCTTTAATATACATAAGAATATACAAATATCTTAATTACAAGCCAAACATACACACACACGCACAGGCGCACACACACAAACGCCAGTCGCTGAGTCAGCTGTTCTTTGGCTGCTATTTGCATGGCAATGCTATGGGAAATTAAATGTTTTTTTCTAGAGTAACGATTTTGATCAAACTTGTTTGGCGTGATCATGTCATCCATATGTATGTATGTGCCAAAGCACAAATCTCTAGTATTTGATACATGGGAGTTACAAATTAGAGGCGAAGGGGGCGTGGCACCCAAAATTTAACAAAACCCGAAATTGCGTAAGACCCAAATAACACTAAATGCAAAATTTGAAGACTCTAGCTAGAAAGATGAATTAGATAGAATTTTATAGCTTAATTTAGATTTTCGTTTTTAATCGATAACAATAAAACGATAACAGTTATCGAATTTCTGAAACAAGCTCGATATGCGCGCCCTATACAGGGACCTACAAAAAAAATTGAAATTTGAAGTCTCTAGCTATTGTAAGTTCTGAGATCGACGCGTTCATACATACGGACAGACGGACAGACGGACGGACGGACAGACGGACAGACGGACAGACGGACAGACAGACAGACAGACGGACAGACGGACAGGGCTAAATCGAATCGGCTTGTCTCCCTGATCAAGAATATATATACTTTATGGGGTCTGCCACGTCTCCTTCTGCCTGTTACATACATACGCCTTCCAACAAAAACATTATACCCTGATTTCCCATTTTCAATGGGTTCAGGGTATAACAAGTAAGAGTGCTCTAGTCGAGACTGCTCGACAAAGAGATCCCCTGAACCCTGCGAAGAACTGCGATTCCTAAGAGCCGCTAACATTCTCCGTTACTTTTATATGTATGTACATATGTAGCAAGCAATACATACACACACACAGACGCACGCACAAGATCACACACACAGACGCACGCACCAACACACAATCTGCTAACTGTGCGTTATGACTCATCAGCTTCGCTGCTGCTGCAAAACGCCGATAATATGAGATATTAAATGTTTAATAACTTTTTTTCTAGTAGAACGATTTTGATCAAATTTGTGATTTAGCAATTTGAGGCGAAGGTGCAATTTGAGGGCGTGGCATCCAAAATTTAACAAAAACCGAAATTGCAGAAGGCTCAAATAACACTAAATGCAAAATTTGAAGACTCTAGCTAGAAAGATGAATTAGATAAAATTTTTTAGCTCAATTTAGATTTTCGTTTTTAATCGATAACAATAAAACGATAACAGTTATCGAATTTCTGAAACAAACTCGATATGCGCGCCCCATACAGGGCCTACCTACAAAAAAAATTTGAAGTCTCTAGCTATTGTAAGTTCTGAGATCGACGCGTTCATACATACGGACAGACGGACAGACGGACAGACGGACAGACAGACGGACAGGGTTAAATCGAATCGGCTTGTCTCCCTGATCAAGAATATATATACTTTATGGGGTCTGCCACGCCTCCTTCTGCCTGTTACATACATACGCCTTCCAACAAAAACATTATACCCGATTTCCCATTTTCAATGGGTTCAGGGTATAACAAGTAAGAGTGCTCTAGTCGAGACTGCTCGACAAAGAGATCCCCTGAACCCTGCGAAGAACTGCGATTCCTAAGAGCCGCTAACATTCTCCGTTACTTTTATATGTATGTACATATGTAGCAAGCAATACATACACACACACAGACGCACGCACAAGATCACACACACAGACGCACGCACCAACACACAATCTGCTAACTGTGCATTATGACTCATCAGCTTCGCTGCTGCTGCAAAACGCCGATAATATGAGATATTAAATGTTTAATAACTTTTTTTCTAGTCGAACGATTTTGATCAAATTTGTGATTTAGCAATTTGAGGCGAAGGTGCAATTTGAGGGCGTGGCATCCAAAATTTAACAAAAACCGAAATTGCAGAAGGCTCAAATAACACTAAATGCAAAATTTGAAGACTCTAGCTAGAAAGATGAATTAAATAGAATTTTATAACTAAATGAAGATATCGGTTTTTAATCGATAACATTAAAACGATTATAGTTATCGAATATTTGAAACAAACTCGATCGAATCGTACTATACACGAACTTCCAAAAAAATTTGAAGTCTCTAGCTCTTATATCTTCTGAGATCGACGCGTTCAAACATACGGACAGACGGACAGAAGGACAGACAGACAGACGGACAGGGCTAAATCGACTCGGCTTCTCTCCCTGATCAAGAATATATATACTTTGTGGGGTCTGCCACGCCTCCTTCTGCCTGTTACATACATTTTCACAAAACCATTATACCCTTTTTTCCCATTTTCAATGGGTTCAGGGTATAAAAATATTTCAAAATATCACCCGGTCCGGTCTCTTTTGCGCAACTTTTAATGAAGCTTCTTTTATAATAATTGAGATATGAGTATTGAAGCGAAGCTTTGGATCGAAAAGTACTCCAAGATCTTTGACTAAAAAAATGCGTTGCAAATAATCACTATTAATTGAATAATTAGCAATGTAAGAAGTAGTACGACAGAAGGTCATTGTTATACATTTAGAACAGATTAAACGCACCCTATTGGCCAAGCACCAAAGTTGGAAGGAGTTAAGATCATCTTGTAAGCATTGATGATGGATTGTGTTAGAATGAGAAAGGCAAAGTTTTACGTCATCAGCATACATGAAAATCTTTGAATAAGAAATACAGCTGGGAAGGTCATTGATAAATAATGTAAAAAGTAAAGGCCCAAGATGACTACCCTGAGGTACACCTGACAGAACAAAGATTTGTTTCGAAAGAGATGTTCTCAATATAACTCTTTGGGTTCTACCCTTTAAATAGGATGACATCCAAGATAAGAGTTTAGGAGGAAGCCCTATGAGATCAAGGTGAACTGAATCAAATGGTTTGCTGAAATCTGTATATATAACATCAGTTTGCATTTTATTTAAAAAACTTTCGTTTACTAAGGAAGTAAAATCTAGCAGATTAGTTGAGATTGATCGATTAAGAACAAAGCCATGTTGGAATGGCGAAATAATTTATTTACAAAAATGTTGTAAGGCTGAAGTTATTATTATTTCAAATAACTTCGGAATAGCCGATAGTTTGGCAATACCCCTGTAATTAGAAATGTCAGACCTCCCACCCTTTTATACCCTGAACCCATTGAAAATGGGAAATCAGGGTATAATGTTTTCGTTGAAAGGCGTATGTATGTAACAGGCAGAAGGAGGCGTGGCAGACCCCATAAAGTATATATATTCTTGATCAGGGAGACAAGCCGAGTTGATATAGCCATGTCCGTCTGTCCATCCGTCTGCCCGTATGTATGAACGCGTCGTTCTCAGAACTTACAAGAGCTAGAGACTTGAAATTTTTATGTAGGTTCCTGTATAGCACGAGAAGATCGAATTTGTTAAAAAAATCGATAACTGTCTTAATTTTAATGTTATCGATTAAAAACGAAATCGATGCTCAGTTATATAATTCTATATAATTCATTTTTATAGCTACAGTTTCCAAATTTTGCATTTAATGTTATTTGAGCCTAATACAATTTCGGTTTTTGTTAAATTTTGGGTGCCATGCCCACTTCGCTTCAAATTTGTAACTCCCGTATATCAAATACTAGAGACTTGTGCTTTGACACATACATACATATGAATGACATGATCACGCCCAATAAGTTTAGTCAAAATCGTTAGTCTATGAAAAAAGTTATTGAACATTTTATTTCCCATATCATTGGCATGCAAACAGCAGCCAAAGAACAGCTGACACAACGACTTGTGCTTGTGTGTGCCTGTGTGTCTGTGCGTGTGTGTGAGTGTGTTGGTTTAACTGTACGTACATATGCATGAATGTATATAAAAGAAACGAAGAAAGTTTGGAATAGCGGTTCTTCGCAGGGTTCAGGGTATACCCTACCATAAGATGAATTAAATACCATAAGTTAAAAAGCATTACTAAAGGTAACTGAAGGGATTCACCGCATTCTTTTATAACAAACCTAGGAATATTATCAGCTCCAGGCGAGTTAGATAATTTCATTGACCAAATGGCTGAAATCAGAGAATCAGGAATCAATAATATTTGTAGAAGAGATATAATAAGGGTAAGAACTTTAATAGGGGTCTACTGATGAGAAAGTTGATTGGAAGAAATCAGCAAAAAGATCAGAGGAATCATGATCATTGCAAGAATAGACAGACTCAAGAAAAAATGTGGAAGGTAAACTAGAAGACTTACGTTTACGAGAATTTAAAATGTTAAAAGTCTACTTGGCTATAAAATATTTCGACCATTTAATAGTGGAGCCACACTTTTTAAAATTTTTAAAACATTTAAACTTAATGTTTCTTATATTAGAAAGCGTCGTGGAGATTTATTAGAAAAAGGCACAGGGAGACACATAGGAACTCACCCATCAAAATGAGAGTTTAAAATGTTATAGAAAATAGTTGATGCACAATTAACATCAACGGAATCATATAACGTAGACCAACCTGTTGTATTAATAAGTTGGTTAAGCAAAGCAAAATTGCACTGATTGTAACAATGACGTTTTGTTGAAGTAGGTTCACAAATTGGAGGAGTACTTAGGGACAGAGACACCTCCAATGTAGGATGATGAAAATCCACAGGTAAAAAAAAGGAGATGATCTAGAAACATTAATACATGAGTCATCATTAAAAAAACAAGATTAATCAATCGATTCTGATGATTTGAGACATAGAAATAGAAAGTAATTCATCAAAGAAAAAGTGATAAATTGTAGGAATAAGGGAACTTGAACTAGGATTAGAGATCCAAGAAGTGTTCGGTATATTAAAGTCACCCAACACCAGAAAGAAATCATTATCCTTCACATTTCCATATAATTCTTTAATGCAAGTCATATGTTGCGCATAAACTTGAACATCAGAAGAAGGGGGAATATATGAACATGTAATAAAAAGGGAGCTAGATTTAAGACATAGCTTAACAGCAACTATCTGAAAAAGTAAATGGTTCGGAGAGGATATTAGATTTAAACCCTAATAAGACATCTATACCTCTACGAGTCAATCGATCACGTTTCATAAAATATCAAAACGAACACTGAAACTACTCAAAAAAAAGCCTATTGAGTTTAGAATTCAGACCACGAACGTTTTGATATATTAAGAAGATCTGTGAAGAAGGTTGAACTGTTATTATTTGTTTTGCACAATATTGGATGAAAATTGTACCGAGGAATAGTTTAGCAAAACCAGAGACAGCCTATTTTGACTCTAATGCTTAAATTCACAACTACATGAGGAGACCAAAATTTGGTACGTTGGTACGTTGATTTTAAAACAGCTTCACATGTGTGAGATGAAACCCTGGATAAGAAAACTTGCTTTTGGGGAGAAACGACGGAGAAAGTAGGTATGGTAAGTGAAGGAGAAATGGCTAGAGTATTGTTCGTAGTTTGAGCAACAGATGGGGATAAAGTAGTTGGAATCTGTATAGACTCTGGGATATCTAATACTGGTGTCCCTGACGCACTGCAAGAAGGTGGAATCGCAAGAGAGTCAAAACAAGGTGTAGTAGGCGCTAATAAATTGAGACACACAGGTATAGACGGTGGTACTGAGAAGCAGTTGACGTCTCAGCCTGAGAAGAATCAAAATCATATTTCGATTCTTCTCATAATTTATCAGCAGCATCTAGTTCATCAGACAACTGTTTTGATATATTATTAATTTTTAAAAATTGAACTCGCCGAGTTATACATTTTGGAAAAATGTATTTGTTTTTCCAAAGAAAGTGGACGAGACCAACGTCAGCCACCACAACCAACTTTAGCAGTTGACATGACCTTATCATTGTCGCGCCCTGTAAAGACAACATACATTTACACAAAAACATTACACCCTGATTTCCCATTTTCAATGGGTTCAGGATATACAAATAATAAAGCATTTATCATACGTGCATTCTGACTCCTTTAATTAATCCGTATACAGTCGTTTTTTTTTACACCGGTTTGGTCCGAGAATAGCCTTTCTCCCACAACGTTCACTCGATAATGCCCACTGAACCATCCAAGGCTGCTAAGAAGTCCGCAAGCCTTACGGTTCCAAGTCGCACAGAAGTGTCCGAGACTCCATCAAAGCCTCGTCCAGTGCTAACCAAGCGCACCCCCATTCGTACCTCTACGGCGATCTCTCGTAGCCACAGCGGGTCTCCAACTTCTCGTCCTCTTGTGAGAGCATCTCGCTGACTCCGACGGTCGTCGTGACTAAGCCAGAGTTTCCCATACCCACTCGATCCACTTCTCAACAGCTCGCTCCAATATGTCGCTTTCCGACTTTATTACGATATGCGATGCCTTAACGATGCCTTGGTGAAGCCGGAACTATCGTCTCAAAGTCCCCATTAACGAATAAGGGCTTCCAGTCCGCGTGGGACAATCTCACTGCGCGGAACGAGAATGATCGACTGTTGATCATGATGCAAGCCAAACAACTGCTCCAAATTCCCATGGTTGTGCAGGAATCAGGTAAGTCCTTGCGCGAGCTGCCGACGGCATTTCAAGGATGCTTAACTGCCTTAGAGCGCTCGGGAGGTAGAATTGAGAATAATGATATTCTTCTTATAGGAATCTGTACGAGCAAGCTCCTCAAATCAACTATCCTGTTGAATCAATCCGTCCCAAATAAGACTGCAGTTTCATCCTGGGATGGCCTTAACCGTTTCCTGACGGATCGCTATCGCGTGCTTGAGGCAACCGAGGATCATAAGTCGACTCCAAGTGCCGAAGAGCCGAAATAATATGGCTGCAGACTTTGTGTTTGAACTGCTTCGCTCGGGGCCATCAAGCTCGGGACTGCTTTAGTGCGCATAATTGCCATATCTGCAAGGCGCGCCATCATACTCAGTTGCATTCCAGCAACGAGTCCGCCACCTTAAATTCGATGTCTCAGCCATCCAACTCGCACAAACGTCCATCGACGTTTAACCCATCCCCGAATGCGCAAAGTTCCTTTGCGGCCACTCCAGGTCGACCATCGCGGTGAAGAATTTCATGTCCCAGCATTGATCGATTCCGGAGCCGACTCAACCTTCTTCCACGAGAGGGTATTCAATTTGGTAAAACCTCCGTTCTGTCATACCAACACAGAAGCTTCCGGCATGGGACCAAGCGACGGACCTTGTGTGTGCGTGAGCCTGAGTGTGTGTGTTTCTCGTAATGGACCTACATATACATATGAACATAAAAGAAACGGAGAATGGGCTTATTGCAAAAAACACATTCCTGTGCTGACCTGCTAGTGATGAATTTTAAGCTCAAGGAATGTTGATATGTACGTCTTTGCATGTAGGTATACTAGATGCGTCGGTTATCATATCTTTGTGTCCATGGGTTTATTGCTTTCGTATAGTTTTCGTTTGAAATCTCCAGGGAACGCTTCGTCTGCTTCTAAACAGGATCGTAAGTGCAGAAGCTTTTCCATTCTACTGACTTCGGGTCGACTATTGATTATTATGGAAAACATGGAGTAAAAATCCGCCCACTTTTCATATCCACCGCTGAACGTAATTTTAATGGAGGCACCGTAAGTGCGGAATGCAACTTCAGAGCGGGAGCCTGTATAGGAACTATAGGTCTACTAAATGTGGAACTTTGGGAGCTATGACTCTAAACTTCAGACATTATTGTGGACTTTTTTTTATCAATATTAAGTTCACATCCCTCCGTCTCACTAAAATCAAGCTCTTGCCCACATGCTCTAATAGGACGCCTCCGAATCAACCTTCCTCTGTATCCTTTTTAAACGACTATATATCGATATATATCGACTATATATCGATATATATATATATATATATATATATATATATATATATATATATATTATATATTACTTTGAAATTATAAAAACTCACTTGCTCTTCAGGTGCAACTATATATATTTTTTTAATTTTTATACCCTGAACTCATTGAAAATGGGAATTCAGGGTATAATGTTTTTGTTGAAAGGTGTATGTATGTAACAGGGTGAAGGAGGCCTGGCAGACCCCATAAAGTATTTATATTCTTGATCAGGGAGAGAAGCTGAGCCGATTTAGCCCTGCCTAGTCAGCAGATTGTGTGCTTGTGCGTGCGTACATGTAAAAGTAACGGAGAATGTTAGCGGTTCTTAGGAATCGCAGTTCTTCGCAGGGCTCAGGGGATCTCCTAGTCGAACGGTCTCGACTAGAGCACTCTTACTTGTTCAGTTTTTATTTGCCATGTCCCCAGTGGTCGTGGACATATAATTTTGAGCATGTTCATAAAGTGGGTGTTCAGAAATATAACTGTTTGGTTTGGATGCTTAAATTCAAAAAATGTGAAAATTACAGAGTACGCCCCTGTGGGCGTAGATATAATCTGAAGTCTCCAGCATCAATAGTGCTCAAAATATAACAGAATGAGTAAAATCACCATATATTCAGATCCGATTTGCTACGCCCCTAGTAGGTGTTTTTGAGATACAGGAAAATGCATTTTCCGAAAATCTTGACACTTTATCAGACGAAACTACAGACGAGTATATATTCCAAATCTCTAGCTTCAACCATTCAAGAAATGTTTTGGGTTCATACGGACAGACGCACAGACTGACAGACGGACGGACAGCATGACGGACACTGCACAAAACCAATAAACTTATTTCACTTCGAGAAAAAGTATAAAAAAATTAAAATTGTATGAAATGAAATGAAACTAAATTAAATAAAATTAAATTAAAATAAATTAAATTAATAAATCAAATAAATAAAATTAAAAAACTAAAATAAAATTAAATTAAGTAAAATTAAATTAAATTTAATGAAATAAAATCAAATTAAATCAAATCAAATTTAATTTAATCAAATTAAAGTCATGGAACCAAGTGAATGTCAGAGTCCGGGGGTGCGCGTGCTGTGGGTGTACCAGCGTCGGAAAGAAGAGCTTCTGTTCGTGGCCCAAGAGTTCGGGTTGGAGCGGGTAGGCCACTTGGAGGAGTTGCGCAGGCGTTTAGCTAGTTTCATCGAGGGCGGTGGGCACTTTGCGGATGTGGGGGCCCGACTGGCGGAGCTGGACGCTCAGAACGCCAATGCGCTGGAGCCCAGCCTCGGGAGTGTTGCATCGGGCTTTGGACTTCATTCCTTCCGGAAGTCCGAACCCGACCTGAGGAAACCCCAACTGTACAAACCCATCCCGGCACCATTTTCCCACTTAAGGACCCCGATTGTTGGCGAAACGCCCGAGATCCAGATGAGCGATGCGCGAGTCCAATGTCACAACCAACGACCGGGGACAACGCGCAGACCCCGGTTTGGGGCTACAGATGCCGATGACCTCCGTGGTGCAGGTCGCAGAGGTGCGTAGCTGAACAAGTGGGGCACGTTTTATGACGGTCAGTCAGACAGGAGAAACGAGTCCTTACGTATGGAATTGAGCTCAATCATCTTTCTCGAGTAGTGAGTGAGGTATTAGCACACAAGGCTGAGAGATGGCTCCTGACCTGCGGGCTAAGGAACGTCTCCTGGGCCAGATTCCGATCCGAATTTTTCGAGTTTTTTTTTGTCACCGCAGTATTTCGAGCGTCTCGAGGATCAGATCACACCAACTACAGGAAGTATGTGCGACGCCATGATTTCACATCTCTCTGTCTCTCAGCTGACGCAGTTGTCAGCGGAGTATGAGAACGTGAGATATCAGAGGAGAGGATTCGGAGAAGAGTACCGGGTCGGGGGAAGCCAAGTTCGACTCGAGCGAGGGGCGAGTGGACCAAGCCGGCAGAGGCGCGACCGAACAACCCATTCCGGTCCCATCCGACGGCGCATCGGGCAAGTGAGCCAAAGGTTAACAAACCGATGTCGTTCGGCGTGAACCCAGCCGAAATTACCTATCGTATGATGGCTCCGGAAAATCGATTTGGACCCGATTCGCGGTGATTATGTTTCCAGGTCACTTCGCCCGAGAATTCCCCAATGAGCGTGTGGTTTTTGTCGTCAATGTGGGAAGGCTTGGAGCGACTTGCGAGACTGCTGCAACCGGACGGACTCGGGAAACGGGCAAGGGCGTCCCCGCAGGGGAGAGGCGACGCCAAGTAATCGAGGAGGAGTTACGAGAGTACCCGTTAATAGTGAGAGAAGACCGGATCGTCGCACGAATAAAGATCGCTGGACAGGAGATGGACGCTACGATTGACACAGGAGCCACATGATCGACGATTGCGTGGGGGGAAGGCGATCACAAGGAAGGTCGAGGATGTTCAGTCTCGGATCAGGCTGGCGGATGGGTCGTCATTGGAGGTGAGGAGACTGATGATGCCACTGCTCATCATACCAACCATGCTGGACCAGGTTACCTTAGGGGTGGATTTCTTGTGTGCCATAGGAACGACGGCGTTCTGTGGATGCTCTGAACTGCACATGAGGACCGAAGCCGAGCATCGAAGCTAAGCCCCAGGTCGATGAGACAGGAACCTGGGACATCGGGCGAACGGGGAGGACTACATCCCGTAGAAACTTTGCGTCCCCATGGATCAGCGAGAAAGAGTGATGCGAGAGCTCCACGTAGTGGACACAGTGCTGTCACTTCAGCTTTTTACCCGCCAAATTTGGCTGTAATATTTAAAAATAAATTTAATTTTTCTCAATTTTGTGAGTTGTTTCTATCACGTTTGATGATTGAAATGCTAAAAGTAATAAAGAGCGACATACAAAGAGCTCAACGAAAAGAGCTCAACAGAAAACATAAATGAAGACAGCAAGGGTCTCTTGCTCAGAGCGAGATCGAGAGAGTATGAACTTTTTCGGTTGTGCTCGCAACGAGAGCGCAAGAATAAAAAACGGTCGACAGTTATTTGCGAGCTATGATTTTTATTGGTAAATGATCGATATTTATTTCTATCGAATAGTTTCCCTCAAAAATGTATGTAAATTGGCGCGTTCTATCGCTAACATTGTGAAATTCGTTTGCCTGGTGTCAAAGACGACGAGCGACAAGCGGAAGGCGCCGCGAAGGTGGGCTGTAATGCCGAGGCCTTCATAATTGGATGGAATAATGAGGGGGGTGTAAGGCAGCGTTAAACTGTCGCCACACAATGAAGGTTTAGTAAACATAAGTTATATTTGTATTAGTTATAAGTTGTCTTAAGTATAGTTACAAGAAGGTTTATTAAGGACAAGGAGCGCAGAGACGGTCCATGGAGGGACTGTCTCAAAAAAGTCAAAAAGTTTGAAGTAATTAGAATATTAAGATAATAGCAGCTAATAATAGGCAATGCAATTGTGCGCGTAGCGGCGAATATAGAACTTCGTAGGGAGGAGCGGCGGCAGCGGTGAATTGCATTGCTGACGTCGGCGCGCGGATTTTAAAAGGCAAGGGCTCGTCGCTGCCCTAGCAAGTTTCTAGCTCTTATATGTTCTGAGATCGACGCGTTCACACATACGGACAGACGGAGAGACAGACAGACGGACAGTCGAGCATGGTTATGTCAACCTGGCTTATCACCCTGATCAAGAATAAATATACTTTATGGGGTCTGCCACGCCTCCTTTCAACAAAAACATTATACCCTGAATTCCCATTTTCAATGGGTTCAGGGTATACAAATTGAACCCGCACCGAGCTATACATCAAAATTTATTTGTTTTTCCAAACAAAACGTATAAGACCACCGAAAACTGCCACAACCAATTTTGGCAATAGACATGATTTTACCATATTCATGCCCAGTAATACCAGCACATTTAGTGTGCAAATGATTCTCACACAACCAGCAACTAACAAATTGCACTTGTGCAGAATTGGAAGCTTGCCACATTGAGCGTGATTTTTTACAGCTTGGCAATTGGGATCAAACGAACAAAAACGAACGAACAGATCAAAATAAAGAAAAACAAGTAAGAAAACTCTAGTTGACACCGGCCGACTAGGGGATACCCTGAACCCTACGAAGAACTGCGATTCCGTGCATTCTCCGTTTCTTTTATATACATACATGTACATAAGTATACGTATGTACATTAAAAGCAACACACACACAGGCGCATGACACACAAGCGGAAGTCGGTGCGTTAGCTGTGCTAGGGCTGCATACGTATGCAGACGAGCGGACGGACAGCCATCCTTTTACCTATTAAATGCATTTCACCAAAACCAATCTACCCTGGTTTCCCATTTTCAATGGATTCAGGATATAACAAGTAAGAACGTTGCAGTCGGACGCAACCAAGTCACAAGTTTCCAACATCAATAGTGCTCAAAGTATAACGATACTAGTAAAATCACTATATATTCAGATCCGATTTACCACGCCCCTAGTAGGCGTGGCCATAACATTTTTTGGGCGATCTTTATAAGATCGTAACAGTAACCCACGTGCCAAATTTGGGTGTTCTAGCTTTAAAACTGTAGAAGATGCAGTTTGACCCGATTTGCCACGCCCCCAATAGCCGTAGATATACCCGCCATAGCTTTTTGATTTTGGGATGTCGACATGAGTGTTCTGTTAAAATCTCAACTCTCTATCCCTTCTAGAAGTAGTGTTTCTGAGATACAGGAAATGAATTTTCCGATTTGCCACGCCCCTAGTGGGCGTATCGGGAAAATCTTGACACTTGATCAGACGAGGGTACACACGAGTATATATTTGAAATTTCAAGTCTCTAGCTTTAATAGCGTGGAAATGGTTTGCGTTCATACGAACAGACGGAGACACAGCATGACGGACATTGCACAAAACCAATATACTATATCACTACGTGAAATAGTATAAAAATTATAGTTAAAGTTATTGATAAGTGGCAAATATGCCTTAACAACAAATTTATCCATACTCATGATTGGGCACTTTGAGTGACATCTCTACGAAAAGCTAAAAGCAAGGATATTATTAGTGGAAGAAACAGTTCTGACGAAAAATGTCACAAAATTTATTATAATTTGCGCATAATACGTGAAAAGCATTGTGCAACGAGTAATCCGATGTGATAGTGGTAAATGCAACTAACGAAAGTGTCTAGTTGTTCTTGAACGAACCGAGAAGTTAAGTTGCAGTAACAAGAAAGACGAATCAATATTACCTACAATCAAATTATGTCGAAAAGCAATCCCAAGGATTGTTCTACGATTTATTAATGAAGGAAGATCAATAAGAAGGAGACGACTATGGTAAGGCGGTAGACGGAGATTAGGGTCCCAGTTCAGAGTTCTTAGGGCAAATAGAAGAAACTCTTTTTGGACCAATTCAATACGATCGTAATACAATTTATGTTGTGGAGACCATATAATTGAACAATATTCCAAAATAGGTCGAACCAACGAAATATAAAGGAGCTTGGTTACAAAGGGATCATTGAAATCTATCAGAGCTCGCAAATAACAGTTGAGCATTTTGCGCGGTCTTCGAATAACAGTTTTCACTGAGTATTTGACGAAAATGTTCGCGAGCGACCGAAAAACCCCGGTCTTCGCTCAGTTCGCTCGCGCTCGGACTACAACCGTTTTTTTTCGTTTCTCATTTATTGCGGTCAGACCGCGAGCGAACGCTTGAGTGAAATTAAGAAAAAGGTCTTTGTGTGACTGATACAAATTCATGTGCGACGCAAAAAGTTTTTGTGTGTATAGTGACACTCAAAGTGCACAAAATAGTCTTGTGTCGCATTTGCATCTATGCGTGTCTCTTGTGAAGTAGTTAAATAGCACGTTTGAATTTGTGAAAAATGGGAAGAAATCTTAATAAAAGAGTGCATAAATTCTTCGAATTTAATGCTGATTCTAATAAGTCAACATGTAATGTGTGTGGGTCGAAATTAGCAGGCACTCATGTCACAAATTTAAAAAGACATTTGACAGCAGAACATATGGAAGTATTTAATGAGTGGAGCGATACAGAGGACTCCGATGGAAATGATATTGGAAAAAACAGGAAAATATCGTTTCACACAAGTGAAAAATCCATAATTGGTTCATTAGTTAAAATTGTCACTACGGGAGGGAAACCTTTTCTGTTTCTGAATAGTGATGGTTTTACCGAAATAATGAATCCAATTTATAGCTCACTTGGAATGAGCCCCGTAACGTCGCGGAACATAATGAATTTTGTGTGTGCTAAAGAGCTATCAATTAAAGACAGCATAAGGGCGATAGTGAAAGGCAAGCTAGTGTCGCTCAAAATTGATGTTACCACTAGAATGGATAAAGCCATTCTAGGTGTAAACTTGCAACTGATCAATGCAAGCCTATCAAAAACTGAAATCTTTGTAAAAACTTTAGGCATGATTCAGCTAGCGGATGCACACACTGGGATGTACATTAAGGACAAAATTCTAGAGATCCTACATGACTACGGAATCACACTAGATCAAGTCTTCAGGTAATAATTGAACAAACGAAAAGTTTGAATATGCATATTTTAAAAGAATATCACATTTATACACTCAGCATAACATCTGATAATGGAAAGAACATGGTCAAAGCTGTCCAGATTTTAAACGAATCCACGGAGGAATCCCTTTTTGACGATGATGCGGGTGTTGAAAGTGTTATGGAAAAACTGGATTCCATTGAACTTAATAATATTCACCTTGTAAGATGCGCAGCACGCAATCTGCAATTGTGCGTTTTTAACGTAAACAAAATAAAGGAGATTAGCGATAAAATTAATTCCTGTCGCACGTTATGTAAATTGCTTCGCACAGAAACTAATAGCTAAAAAACGATCCGTTTTTTTCTTAAATATATAAGTTAACATATCCATTAACATATAGGCGTTTCTTAAGTGAACAAAAAAAAATTCCATCGCTGGATGTTGTTACACGGTGGAATTCAACCTACTTAATGGTGACCAAATTGTTTGACCTGAAGGAGTTCCTAACTACACAGACACAAATTTTTATAGACGCTGATTGGGATTGGATGGAAACATATATTGAGGCATTCACAGAAACGTATCAGGCCACTTTACAGCTTCAAGATACGAATTTGGTGTATAGTGAATTTTACATACATGTGGATGGAACTCAAGTTGAAATGTGAGAATAGTCACAATTTCATAAAAAAAAACTGTTAGCTCAGATTAAAATAAGGGAAAAGAAATTGTTAGAGAATGAAGTACTGTTGGCTGCAATTTATATGGATCCACGGGTAAACTGTATGCTGTCGCATAATCAAAAAGTGTTGGCTAAACAAAATTTAAAGAAAATAGCATATCGTTTAATCGAATTGAAGCAAGTAAGATATATACTGCAGTTTGACCAAAATTGTTGTCCTGTTCTATTTGTGGTTGGTACTTTTAGCTCTGAAAATTTTTAATTACCTTTTAAAATTCTGGTCGTCAGAAACTAATACTTGTCTACACTAAAGTCAAGGATAAATATTAAATTTATTATCGCTTTATTATTTAAGGTTCATTGAAAACAAAATGTTCCAGCGCTTGTAAGTCATGAAAAAGAAGAACTCTTTGACTCATCATCTTCAAATGCTTGTAACGCATCCTCATCTGGAGAGGGTTCGCTGTTTTCGGCCTATTTGGATGAAGTTCAAACAGTGACAGAAATCAAGGAAGACCCTGTTTCTCCACTTAATAAAATTTATAATGACATTGAGAATTTTGACAGGATGTATGGTCGCTTGCCCTTAAATTCCAGCATTTTAAGTTTTTTCCACGAGATTAAACTTAAACAACCTTATTTAACAGCACTTGCACAGGTAGTTCTGGCAACACCGGCAACCCAAGTGTCTGTGGAACGCGCATTTTCAGCGCTCCACTTCATATTGAGTGAACGAAGAAGTTCAATAAGTGGGGAAAATTTAAATTCACTATTAGTTATTAAGCTTAACGATAAGTTTTGTATTAAATTAATAAAATAAAATAAGCATTCTACATAAAAACCCGCATTTATTTATTTAAACTAGGCAAATTATTGCGAAAGAGCGTGAAAAGACCTTTTGCATTGACTTTTTCGGTCATTTGCTCACTTGCTGAGGCTCAGCTCGCGAACAAAAAATTTTCCGCTCGCGAACAGATGCTCAGCAATAACGATCGACGCAAAAAAACCCAAAAAACAACCCTCATGAGCAGACCGATTCAGACAAGAAAAAATCGCTCTTGCTCAGAGCGAGAGCGGAATATTTTCTCTTTTCCGCTCCTGCTCTGACTTTGAGCGTGTCGAAAAACGCTCAACTGTTATTTGCAAGCTCTAAAATCTATTGCCCAACGTTTAATGAAGCCAAGAACACTTTTGAATATTGACTGAAAAAAGCGTTGCAAGGAATTATTATTGATTCAATAATTAGCAAAATAAGCAGCAGTACGACAGAAGGTCATTGTCATACATTTTGGTCAAGCACCAAAATTGAAAGGAATTAAGATCCTATTTTAAACGTATATGATCGATAGAATTCGAATACGAAATACAAATCTTTACGTCATCTGCATACATAAAATCCTAGAAAAAGAAATACAAATGGGAAGGTCTTTTATAAATAGAGCAATAAGTAACGGACCAAGATGACTACCCTGAGGTAAACCTGACAACCCAAAAACTTGTTTAGAAAAAACTGTTTTCAATACAACTCGATGGGTTCTACCCTTTAAATGCGATGAAATCCATTATAAAATTTTAGGAGAAAAACCTATTAGATCAAGTTTTTTTAAATCCGTTATAAAATTTTAGGAGAAAAACCTATTAGATCAAGTTTTTTGAGTAGTACCTCATGATGAACGGAATCAAAAGCTTTACTAAAATCTGTATATGTCACATCAGTTTTATTTTGAAAACTTCCTTTTACAAGGGAAGTAAAATCTTACAAATTTGTCCAGGTTGATCGATTTTAAGTAAAATCGTGTTGGGAAGGCGAAATAATTGATTTACAAAAATGTTGCAAGTTATATCTACGAAAGCTTATGGATCAGGTAGACAATACGAATCAAATGAGTCGCTAATAGACGCCAGTAAACTGCGTGGTCGCAAATTTCGACGAATTACTCAAAGAGCCAATACGACTCTATGCCCAATCGAATGTACGAGTTATTATTAAATTAAGGGCGGCCCACCCAGTATTAAAACGTTGTAAATATTATAAATTTACTCTAAAAAAATTAAAACTCAATTTTGCTTATCGTTTTTTCTAATAATTGAACAGTATTACCAAGTGTTCTTATTCAAGTGACCGAAAAAAACATAAATTTTTTTTTTTTTTGACTTTCTTTGTAATTATTTTTTTCCTAACTAAACACTTTATGTATGTTTTCTCAGGAGAATCCAGTAAACTTTCATTATAAATTAAAACCAAGTTAATAGTATAAAGAATTTGACATGCTAGAACGAATAAAAAACAATTTTAGTGTATTCTTATTCAAGTGGCTGGTAGTGTATGTTATTGATATACTTTTTCAAGTAGTGAAATAAGTATTTTGGTTTTGTGCAATGTCCGTCATGCTGTCCGTCTGTCCGTATCAACGCAAACTATTTCCACGCTATTGAAGCCAGACACTTGAAATTTGGAATATATACTCGTGTATACAGGGTGATATTAATCGGCACGTTCCCTATAGGCATAGATACATCCGCCATAACTTTTCGGCTGGGGAATATTAACCCGAGTATACATATACCAACTCTCAAGTCTCTAGCATCAATGGTGCTCAAAATATAACAGATTTAGTTAAATCACTATATAGTCATCCGATTTGCCACACCCCTAGGAAGCATGATCATAAAATTTTTTGGGCGATCTTTATAGGATCGTGACAGTAACCCACGTGCCAAATTTGATGTCATAACTGTAAAAGATAGAGTTTGACCCTGTTTGTCATGCCCCCAATGGGCGTAGATATACCAGTTATAGCTTTTTGAACTTGGAATATCGACGTGAGTGTTCAGTCCAAATCTCAAATCTCTTTGATATATTACTTAGTTTTAACAAGTAAGAAAGCTCTAGTCGAGACCGATCGACTAGGGTATACCCTGAACCCAGCGGTGAACCGTTATTCCGTGCATTCTCCGGTTCTTTTATAAAACATATGTATATGTATGTTCATTACAAGCAACACATACACACACACATACACAGGCGAACGCACACACAAACGCCAGTCGGTGCGTCACCTGTTCTTTGGCTGCTATTTGCATGCCAATGTTTAGGGGAAATTAAATGTTTAATAACTTTTTTTCTAGAGCAACGATTTTGTTCAAACTTGTTGGGCGTGACCGTGTCATCCATATGCATGTATATGCCAAAGCACAATCTCTAGTCTTTGACATACGAGACTTACAAATTTGAGGCGAAGGGGGCGTGGCACCCAAAATTGAACAAAAACCGAAATTGCGTAAGCCCCAAATAACACTAAATGCAAAATTTGACTCTAGCTAGAAAGATGAATTAGATAGAATTTTATAGCTGAATTTAGATTTTCGTTTTTAATCGATAACAATAAAACGATAACATTTATCGAATTTCTGAAACAAACTCGCTATGTGCACCCTATACAGAGACTTACAAAACAAATTTGAAGTCTTTAGCTATTGTAAGTTCTGAGATCGACGTGTTCAAATTTTTTATGTAGGTTCCTGTATATCACGAAAGTATCGAGTTTGTTTCAGAAATTCAATAACTGTTATCGTTTTGTTGTTATCGATTACAAACGAAAATCTAAATTAAGCTATAAAATTCTATCTAATTCATCTTTCTAGCTAGAGTCTTCAAATTTTGCATTTAGTGTTATGTAAGCCTTACACAATTTCGGTTTTTGTTAAATTTTGGATACCACGCCCGCTTCGAATCAAATTTGTAAGTCCCGTGTATCAAATACTAGAGACTTGTGCTTTGGCACATACATACATATGGATGACATGATCACGCCCAACAAGCAAAAACACGCACCTAAATCGAGAGAGATGGCATCTCTCCAAATAAGAGAGGTGGCAACTCTGAAAATGTGATACAAATTCGTTGGCGAGCGCAGAGGTGTGGGCTCGAACCCCGGTGCGATCATGTTGATATTTTTGTTATATTTTTTTATTTAGTTATTTTGTATTAATAAAATAGTTTTTTTTAAATATATATGTATAATTTGGCAAATCAAAAGGCAAGGTCAAAGGTCACTAAGTCATTATGTGGCGCGTTATTGGTTCAGAAGCTGCAGATGTTTCAGTTTTGATTTGCCATGCACCCAGTGGCCGTAGACAAATAATTTTTGGCCTGTGCATAGAGTGGGCGTTCAGGAATATAACTGTAAAGTTTGGATGCTTACATTCAACAAATGCGAAAATTACAGGGTATTTTTCTGTAAGTCACGCCCTTTTTGGGACGTAACTATAATTTTTGTGGAATCGATAGAGGCCCCCAGTAACTCAGCATCCAATTTTGAAGCTTCTAGCACTAAAACTGTGCGTAGATATGTCCGCCATAGCTTTTCGATTGTGGGATTTTAACCCGAGTATATATACCAAGTCTCAAGTTTCTAACATCAATAGTGCTCAAAATACATATAACGAATATAGTAAAATCACCATATATTGAGATCCGATTTGCCACGCCCCTAGTAGGCGTGGCCATAAAATTTTTTGGGCGATCTTTATAAGATCGTAACAGTAACCCACGTGCCAAATTTGGGTGTTCTAGCTTTAAAACTGTAGAAGATGCAGTTTGACCCGATTTGCCACGCCCCCAATAGCCGTAGATATACCCGCCATAGCTTTTTGATTTTGGGATGTCGACATGAGTGTTCTGTTAAAATCTCAACTCTCTATCCCTTCTAGAAGTAGTGCTTCTGAGATACAGGAAATGAATTTTCCGATTTGCCACGCCCCTAGTGGGCGTATCGGGAAAATCTTGACACTTTATCAGACGAGGGTATACACGAGTAAATATTTCAAATTTCAAGTCTCTAGCTTCAATAGCGTGGAAATGGTTTGCGTTCATACGGACAGTCGGACGGACAGCATGACGGACATTGCACAAAACCAATATACTTTTTACACTTCGTGAAAAAGTCTAATAAACTAAATACACACTCACATAAAACTAAAAAAAAAAAACAAAATTAAAAGACGCTAGCTATAAAGATGAATTAGATGGAATTTTATAGCTGAGTTTTGGCTTTCCTTTTTATGTGAATGTGTGCACACGTATAGGAAAACTGTATGCTTAGCGTTGATAGTCACATGTGTTTGCCGATTTGCCAAACGTTTCGTTTAATAGCTTCTGTGCGACTTAATGGATCTTAATAAAAAATTCAGCACATGATTTACATATTAAATATATTTTTTTTCAATTTAATACGCAAACTCATTCATATATTGGATTTATTTGCTACTATCTTCAATTTAAATATTTGGGGAAATTTGGAGTCGGTATCCAAAATATAAAAGAACTAAAAATTGCATAAAATAGATTTAAAACTAACAAAAAATTTGGAGACTCTAGCTCTAAAGAAATGGGGCATATAATTTAATAACTGAATTTCGATAACGTTGTTAATAGGTAACATTAAAACGGAAGTAATTTTTCGAAACAAACTCGATCTGCGCGTGTTATACACTGACCTACATAAAATTTCAAGTTTCCAGCTCTTATATGTAGGTTCTGAGATCGACGCGTTCAAATATACTGACAGACGGACGGACAGGGCTACTTCAACTCGGCTTGTCTCCCTGATCAAGAATGTATATACTTTATATGCCACGTCTCCTTCTGCCTGTTACATACATTTCAACAAAACCATTATACCCCGATTTCCCATTTTCAATGGGTTCCAAGTGTGGGATGTGGTTAAAAAAGTCATGGTGAATGCAATGAAGTGCGACTTTCCAATACTAGCATTTGCGCAAAAAAAACTACATAGTTGAGTCTTTTCCTTCAGCAAAATTTGTACATTCCAACAAGTTGGTCATCGACGTTCATTATAAAAGCGTGAAAAAGCAAAAGCAGAGCTCATAGAGTAGGACAAGAAAATGTAAAGCAAATTCTCCAAGACTATTTTGTCCCAAAATCAAATAAAAATACGACCGATACCCACAAAAACATTACATCGACAAAACGCCAGTCCCAAACCAAGTGCGAAAAATTCCATACATTCACATTTTTCGACAGATTAATAACATGTATTGAAAAATTGTCAACAGCGAAGTCTTTTTAGTACTGATTTATTACAAAACTTTGTAAAGGTACGTTTTCCAGCTGGGGCAGACTCAGCCTTGCCCAGGGTTACCTAAAAGATAATTTATAGGGTGCTGGGACGCACTGGGGTAGGGGACGGGAAACACGGCCGGTGGCGGAGCTGCCCTCGCCTGGGAGTAGAGCGACAGCGATTGCTGCACCGCACCGATCAATTCACGGATAAAGATGGCAAAAGGGGGGTCTTGCTATTTCCAGCATCCACCCGTCAGACAATCTCAAAACGCAAGAGGTCACTTCAGCTTTTGTTCTTTATTTGAGTCTTAGCCTAATTCCCCTCACTTACATTATATTCCTTCGCCTGTTTCGTGCTGTATGCTTCTCTCAATTTCACTGCACTCTTCACTTTTCGCCTGTCACTCTGTCGCACAACCGTTCACTCCCAATTCTTGGCCTCGACTGCCCTTATGCCCTTCGGCCGATCGCGCGCTTAAACTAAGAATCCAATCGTTGACACTTAAGCTAAAAATTCTAATAATTAACAATTCAATAACTCAATTACCTAAATTATAATAACTAACAATTCAATAACTCAATCAACTAACTAAAAATTATAACCAGGAATGTGAGGTGACGCCGCCTTACAACTTCAAACTTAAGGTAGTGGCCAGAGAGCCAGCACAGGAGCGCAAACAGCTAGCGAGAGCACTCGCTCCCGCTCTCGTCGCTCTTGTGCGGCTTTTTATACCCTGAACCCATTGAAAATGGGAATTCAGGGTATAATGTTTTTGTTGGAAAGTGTATGTATGTAACAAACAGAAGGAAGCGTGGCAGACCCCATATTATATATTCTTGATCAGGATGACAAGCCGAGTTGATATAGCCATGTCCGTCTATCCGTCTGTCCGTCCGTCTGTTCGTATGTGTGAACGCGTCGATCTCAAAACTTACAAAAGTTAAAGACTTCAAATTTTTTTTGTAGGTTCCTGTATAGCACGAAAAGATCGTATTATAAAAGAAACGCAGAATGCACGGAATAGCGGTTCTTCGCAGGGTTCGGGGTATACCCTAGTCGAGCGGTTTCCACTAGAGTTTTCTTACTTGTTACAGTACCAGGCGTTACTTCATGCACGCTTACAACTCTTACAACTTTCTTAATACTATGCCCAGTCAAACACTAATGATTTGGACAAAGTATAGAATTTTTATACTATTTCACGTAGTGATATAGTATATTGGTTTTGTGCAAAATTCGTTTGTCCGTCTGTCCGTATGAACGCAAACCATTTCCACGCTATTCAAGCTAGAGACTTGAAATTTAAAATATATACTCGTGTATACCCTCATCTGATAAAGTGTCAAGATTTTCCAGATACGCCCACTAGGGGCGTGGCAAATCGGAAAATGAATTTTCCTGTATCCCATAAACACTACTTCTAGAAGGGCTCGATAGTTGAGATTTTAACTGAACACTCATGTCGACACCCCAAAATCAAAAAGCTATGGCGCATATATCTACGCCCTTTGGGGGCGTGGCAAATCGGGTCAAACTGTATCTCCTAAAGTCTTAAAGCTATAACGCTTAAATTTGGCACGTGGATTACTGTTATGATCCTATTAAGATCGCCTATTAAAACTTATGGCCACGCCCACGCGTGGTAAATATACCTACGCCCTCAGGAGGCGTGGCAACTAATATCAGCTTATATCTCCCACAGTTTTAGTGCTAGAAGCTACAAAATTAGATACTAAGTTACTGGGCGCCTCCTCTATCGATTCCTTAAAGATGATTGTCACGCCCCTAATGGGGCATGCCGTACAAAAAATACCCTGTAATTGTCGCATTTTTCGAGTGTAAGCATCCAAACTTTACAGTTATATTCCTGAACGCGCACTCTATTAGCACATAAATTATGTGTATACGCCCATTGGGGGCGTGGCAATCGGGCCAAACTTTATCGCCCATGGTCACTTTTATCAGCTTATATCTTCCACAGTTTTAGTGCTAGAAGCTTCAAAATTGAATGCTAAGTTACTGGGGGCCTCTTCTATCGATTCCTTAAGGATGATTGTTACGCCCCAAATGGGGCATGCCGTACAAAAAATACCCTGTAATTTTCGCATTTTTCGAGTGTAAGCATCCAAACAGTTATATTCCTGAACGTACACTCTATAAACATGCCAAAAATTATATGACTACAGCCACTGAGGGCGTGGCAATTCAAAACTGAAAAATCTGCAGCTTCTGAGCCAATAATGCGCCACATAATGACTTAGTGACCTTTGACCTTGTCTTTTGATTTGCCAAATTATATATATATGTTTGAAAAGACTATTTTATTAATACAAAATAACTAAATAAAGAAAACATAACAAAAATATCAACATGACCGCACCGGGGCTCGAGCCCACACCTCTGCGCTCGCCAACGAATTTATATCACATTTTCAGAGTTGCCACCTCTCTTATTTTGAGAGATGCCATCTCTCTCGATTTAGTTGCGTGTTTTTGCTAAGGTAAGGGTTCTAAGCTTCGATCCTAATTGGAACTGTCTGGCCACCTCCAATGAAAAGTTTTAGTCTGCAGCTAATTGAGGCGACAGTGTGGATTTAAGGTTAAATTTAAAAAAATATAATGTGATAGAGGCCCCTGTGGGCTGCTGGGACGTGAAAAAGTATTTCCCTGTCGGTTGCGTCCGACTGCAACGTTCCCACTTGTTTTTTTGATTGTTTGAAAATGTAAGATTCAATAAAATGACCACAAAAAAAAAATTTTAATAAAGAATATATTTTTAGAAATGATTCTTTCTAATGAGCCAGTAAATATGTACTAGTTGGAAAACTTGTACATATCGACATATAATTTTGAGAGTTCACCTCTAATAGGGTGCTCAAATAAAGAAAGCCCTAGTTCTAAGTTCAATACCTAACGTAGAGATAAAATGTATCACAAGGTACGACAAGCTAGGTCCCATAACGATCAACGTTGTCAATAAATATTAATTTACTTATTTGTTATACAAGATCGGTTGAATGGAATGGAACGAAATTGTTTCCATTAGTAAACATGCTCGTATTGAGTTTAAAGTTCCTAAATAAGAGTGCACCGATTTCAAACTCAACTAAATTAAAACAAGTTCAATGTATGAGTATAAGTTTAACATTAAACATTTCAGCTAACTCCTTGCTGATATAATTAAAATATTAAAATCAAATTGTCATCGGTGCGTTTACCAGGCATTGCAAAAACTTCAAATTTTATGTAAAGTTGTTGTGATTCCAAGAAATTATCAAAACAAATGAATTCACGGAAGACTGGCGAAATAAAACGCGACATTTCGTTTTTGATTTTGATGTCCTGTTATCCTTTTTCCCGTCTTTTTATACCCTACATTTTGGATGACACTGCTCCCTCGATAAAGTTTTTAATCGATAACATTTAAACGATTATGGTTTTTTTTCAAACAAACTCGATCTTTTCCTGCAATACAGGAACCAATATAAAACATTTAAAGTCTCTATCTCTTATAGGTTCTGAGATCGACGCATTCAAACATACTGACAGACGGACATGGATATCTCAACACGGCTCGTCGAGCCGAAAATTATATTTAAATTATTCAAAGTAGATTTGCCAGATCATCAAATTTCTCCCCATCATGTTTGGGAACTTTGAGTGATTACACGAAGAATATCTGAAAGCAGGGATTTAATTAATGTAAGATTATATGCAGCAAGAATATTATAATCAATTAGCTTATTATCCCGAATACTATCCTCAATATTACCAGGAACAATGCTACCCACAAACCTCAGACGACACATACATACAAACAGCCACAACCGAACATGAAACAGAGCAATCAAATGAAATAGAAATCGAGAAAGCCGAAAATTTTCAGCTGCCAGCCTCGGAAACCAACAATACATAATTATCACTTATAAAAGCAAAAATTTTACATGTTTAATAGATACAGGATCTACTGTCAATATGATGACATCCAATGTTTATATCCTGAACCCATTGAAAATGGGAAATCAGGGTATGATGTTTTTGTTGGAAGGCGTATGTATGTAACAGGCAGAAGGAGGCGTCGAGACCGCTCGGCTAGGGTATACCCACGCCCCCAGTGGCCGTAGACAAATAATTTTTGGCATGTTCATAGAGTGGGCGTTTAAGAATATAACTGTAAAGTTTGGATGCTTACATTCGAAAAATGCGAAAATTACAGGGTATTTTTCTGTATGTCACGCCCCTTTTGGGGCGTAACAATAATTTTTGGGGAATCGATAGAGGAGGCCCCCAGTAACCTAGCATCCAATTTTGAAGCTTCTAGCACTAAAACTGTGGGAGATATACGCTGATATTTGTTGCCACGCCCCCTGAAGGCGTAGATATATCCGCCATAGCTTATCGGTCGTGGGATGTTAACCCGAGTATATATGCCAAGTCTCAAGTCTCTAGCATCAATAGTGCTCAAAATATAACGAAACTAGTAAAATCACTATATATTCAGATCCGATTTGCCACGCCCCCAGTAAGGCGATCTTTATAGGATCGTAACAGTAACCCACGTGCCAAATTTGGGCGTTCTAGCTTTAAAACTGTAGAAGATACAGTTTGACCCGATTTGCCACGCCCCCAATGGGCGTAGATATATCCGCCATAGCTTTTTGATTTTGGGATGTCGACATGAGTGTTCAGTTAAAATCCCAACTCTCTATCCCTTCTAGAAGTAGTGTTTCTGAGATACAGGAAAATGCATTTTCCGATTTGCCACGCCCCTAGTGGGCGTATCGGGAAAATCTTGACACTTTATCAGACGAGGGTATACACGAGTATATATTTCAAATTTCAAGTCTCTAGCTTCAATAGCGTCGAAATGGTTTGCGTTCATACGGACAGACGGACAGACGGACGGACAGCATGACGGACATTGCACAAAACCAATATACTATATCACTACGTGAAATAGTATAAAAATTCCTGAAATAACCTATACAAATTTAAATAGATTAAAGAAACTAATAGAAAATTTTATACAGATATATGCGGAGAGACATGGTTTACAACTATTTATCCCGAATATAATTAACACACCAGCCGGATTTAATGAGTCAGTATTAATGGATACTGACCAAATCGATGCATACCAATCTGAAAAGAAAGACAAACTCTCAGTAGAAATGGAAAACGAAGTCATCATGACGTCCACAGTCGAAAAAAAAACAACTATAGTACGTCATACATGTCTCAATGTCAATCTCAGAGTTTGACGGCAACAAGCTATCACTCGAACGTTTTTTGACAGCGTTAAGAATAACTGATAGGACTTAATGAGATCAAGAAGATCCTTTATAAAGTCAAAAATGAGACAATAGAGGGTATAATCAAAAAGCTCACTGATAACGTCAAAAACCGTACAAAAAGGGAAAACTTCCCAACAGTTCACTACCCCAATCGAGCGTTCTCCACTAGAGTTTTTTATACCCTGAAACAATTCAAAATGGGAAATCAGGGTATGTTTTTGTTGAAATGTGTATGTATGTAACAGGCAGAAGGAGGTGTGGCAGACCTCATAAAGTATATATATATATTCTTGACCAGGATGACAAGCCGAGTTGATATAGTCGTCTGTCCGTCCGTCTGCCCGTATGTATGAACGCGTCGTTCTCAGAACCTACAATAGCTAGAGACTTGAATTTTTGTATGTAGGTTCCTGTATATCACGAAAAGATCGAGTTTGTATCAGAAATGCGATAGCTGTTATCGTTTTATTGTTATCGATTAAAAACGAAAATCTAAATTAAGCTATAAAATTATATCTAATTCATCTTTCTAGCTAGAGTGTTCAAATTTTGCATTTCGTGTTATTTGGAGCTTACGAAATTTCGGTTTTTATTTAATTTTGGGTTATAAAATTCTATCTAATTCATCTTTCTAGCTAGAGTCTTCAAATTTTGCATTTCGTGTTATTTGAGGCTTATGCAATTTCGGTTTTTGTTTAATTTTGGGTGCCACGCCCCCTTCGCCTTAAATTTGTATGTCCCGTATATCAAATACTACAGACTTGTGCTTTGGCACATACATACATATGGATGACATGATCACGCCCAACAAGATTGAACAAAATAGTAGCTCTAAAAAAAAGTTATTAAACATTTAATTTCCCACAACATTGCCATGCAAATAGCAGCCGAAGAACAGCTGACGAAACGACTGGCGCTTATGTGTCCGTGCGCCTGTGTGTGTGTGTATGTGTTGCTTGTAATGAACATATATATACTTATGTATATTAAAGAAACGGAGATTGCTTGGAATTGCGGTTCTTCGCAGGGTTCAGGGTATACCCTAGTCGAGCGGTCTCGACCCTGCGAAGAACCGCAATTCCAAGCAATCTCCGTTTCTTTAATATACATAAGTATATATATGTTCATTACAAACAAAACATACACACACACATACACAGGCGCAAGCACTCACAAGCGCAGGTCGTTGCGTCAGCTGTTCTTTGGCTGCTGTTTGCGAGGCAATGTTATGGGAAATTAAATTTTTAATAACTTTTTTCTAGAGTAACGATTTTCATCAAACTTGTTGGGCGTGATCATGTCATCCATATGTATGTATGTGCCAAAGCACAAGTCTCTAGTATTTGATATACGGGAGTTACAAATTTGAGGCGAAGGGGGCGTGGCATCCAAAATTTAACAAAAACCGAAATTGCGTAAGGCCCAAATAACACGAAATGCAAAATTTGAAGACTCTAGCTAAAAAGATGAATCAGATAGAATTTTATAGTTTAATTTATATTTTCGTTTTTAATCTATAACAATAAAACGATAACAGTTATAGAATTTCTGAAACAAACTCGATCTTTTCGTGATATACAGGAACCTACATAAAAAATGTCAAGTCTCTAGCTATTGTAGGTACTGAGAACGACGCGTTCATACATACGGACAGACGGACAGACGGACATGGCTATATCAACTCGGCTTGTCATCCTGATCAAGAATATATATACTTTATGGGGTCTGCCACGCCTCCTTCTGCCTGTTACATACATACGCCCTCCAACAAAAACATTATACCCTGAATTAACATTTTCAATGGGTTCAGCGTATAAAAAGACTTCGCTGTTGGCAAGCTGCCAGTTGGAGACCGCAAGTTTCTTTTTTTTAAGAACGGTGTAAATCACCGAACCCGTTTGTAAGGACAATTAACTTGGCGTGAGGCCCTCTTCATTACACATCTATTGTGTAAGCGAGATGCTTTGTATAGAACAGAAGCACACAAAATTACAACTATTATCAACAATAATATATTTGTTAATTTTATATCAATACTTGATGATTCGATCTTATTGATTACATTAGCAGTGGATTTCAGTTTTGTTATCTATTAACCCCATTGTGGGTGTTCTATATATATCATCAAATTTATGTATCTTATTAGAAAACATACATATATGTTTTTCAATTAACAAATGTCAAACTTTCTTATATCTAACTTTTATTTTATGTTAATTCCTAGTTTGTGAACGCAGTGACTCCTGTCTAATTGTTTGTATGGCTTTACAGACCATACATCTATCGGGCAGAAAAGGTTCCGCTCAATTTTACATAAAATTCGGCTATTCCGAAGTTATTTGAAAAAATAATTAGCTTCCACTTTACAGCATTTGTGTAAATCAATTATTTCGCCACTACAACATGGCTTTGTTCTTAATCGATCAACCTCTACTAATCTGCTTGAATTTACTTCCCTAGTAAACGAAAGTTTTGTAAATAAAATGTAAACTGATGTTTATACAGATATTAGCAAAGCATTTGATTGAGTTCACCATGAAGTATTACTTCATAAGCTTGATCTCATAGGGTTTTCTCCTCAACTCTTATCTTGGATGTCATCCTATTTAAAGGGTAGAACCCAAAGAGTTATATTGAGAACATCTCTTTCGAAACAAATCTTTGTTCTGTCAGGTGTACCTCAGGGTAGTCATCTTGGGCCTTTACTTTTTACATTATTTATCAATGACCTTCCCAGCTGTATTTCTTATTCAAAGATTTTCATGTATGCTGATGACGTAAAACTTTGCCTTTCTTATTCAAACGCAATCAATCATCAATGCTTACAAGATGATCTTAATTCCTTCCAACTTTGGTGCTTGGCCAATAGGTTGCGTTTAAACTGTTCTAAATGTACGACAATGACCTTCTGTCGTATTACTCCATACATTGCTAATTATTCAATTAATAGCGATTCTTTGCAACGTATTTTTTCTGTCAAAGATCTAGGTGTACTCTTCGATTCAAAACTTCGCTTCAATACTCATATCTCAACCAATATAAATGAAGTTGGGCGAAAGAATTCAATGATCCTTTTGTAACTAAACTCCTTTGTGTTTCATTGGTACGACCTATTTTAGAATACTGTTCAATTATATGGTCTCCACAGCATAAAGTGTACCAGGATCGTATTGAATCGGTCCAAAAACAGTTTCTTCTCTTTGCTCTAAGAAATCTAAACTGGGATCCGAATCTCCGTCTACCGTCTTATCATAGTCGTCTCCTTCTTATTGATCTTCGTTCATTAAAAAAACGTAGAACAATCCTTGGGATTGCTTTACTACATAATTTAATTGTAGGTAATATTGATTCGTCCTTCTTGTTAATGAAACTTCATTTTTCGGTTCCTTCAAGAACAACTAGAAACTTTCGTGCATTGCATTTACCTCACATCGGATTACTCGTTGCACAGTGCTTTTCATGTATTATGCGCGAATTATAATAAATTTTATCACGTTTTTTCCTCTGAAATTTCTCTTCCTCTAATCAAATCTTTGCTTTCAGCTTTTCTGAGGGATATCACTCAATCGTGATGGTGGTAATTTTTTTATACCCTGAACCCATTGAAAATGGGAAAATCAGGGTATAATGTTTTTGTTGGAGGGCGTATGTATGTAACAGGCAGAAGGAGGCGTGGCAGACCCCATAAAGTATATATATTCTTGATCAGGATGACAAGCCGAGTTGATATAGCCATGTCCGTCTGTCCGTCTGTCCGTCTGTCCGTCTGTCTGTCCGTATGTATGAACGCGTCGTTCTCAGAACCTATTAGAGCTAGAGACTTGAAATTTTTTATGTAGGTCCGTGAATAGCACGAAAAGATCGAGTTTGTTAAAAAAAGTCGATAACTATTTTAATTTTATTGTTATCGATTAAAAACAATATCGAATGTTAGTTATAAAATTATATCTCCCACGTCTTTATAGCTAGAGACCCCAAATTTTTTTGTAAGTTTTATATTTATTTTCTCTAATTTTGATTTTTGTTAAATTTTGGATACCGGCTCCAAATTTCCCCAAATATTTAAATTGAGGTTAGTTGCACTCAAAGCCAGTAAATGAATGGGTTTACATTTTTAAAAATTGGAAAAAATGTAATAAAATATGTTGAACATGAAGCTGAAAATTTCATTCAAATCCATTAATTCGCGCAGAAGTTATTAAACAAAACGTTTGGCCAATCGGCCAAACACGTGACCAGCAAAACAAAGCAAACTATTTTCCTATACATGTGCACACATGCACACATACACATTGAGCTGCGTGCATCTAGCAAGTTCTAAAACCCGCAAGTTTTAGTGTACATATTTCCAATAGATGGCGCTATGATTTGCGAATTATCGCTGCTCAGTTGGTTCGAAACTTGGATGGCGCTATTCAATCGAACCGTAGATGACGCTATTAGCTAAACAATTGAAATGAATTGAATTTAGTTTTCTGTGCGTTTATACGAAATGCTAATTATGCAGTATTTTAACGCAGATAGCGCGGGGTTTAGGGTATCTCCTAGTCGGGACCGCCGACTAGAGTTTTCTTACTTGTTTTTTTATTACATATTTATAATATATATTTATATTTACAGTTAGATTCTCTAATTTTACTTTTAATTTTCCTGTATTGCCTCTTTTTTTCAATAATTTCAATAATATCACTAACCACATCGGGCTGTGAATTGGGGCATAGCTGGCCGGACTGGCAAATAAAATACCCCCAACGGGTTGGTGATATTTCGAAATTGTTTATCTGTTTGTTTTAGGCTTTAAACAAAGTTGGTTAGTTTATACTTAAGTTGACACTCGACTTGTCAATTATATTTTTTATAATAAATAAATAAATAAATAAAATGTCTTAAATTTTAGCATTATTTATTCCTAATTTGTCAACGCAATGACCCCTGTCTAAGGGTTGGTATGGCTTTACAGGCCATACATCTATCGGGCAGAAAAGGTTCCGCTCAATTTAACATAGAATGTCTTAAAATTAACAATTTCTTAATTTTTATATGTATAATTATTTACGTTGGACGCTCTTTGAAGCGCGGTCGGTCTCACGGGCACAGCTTGTCGCGCTGACGGGGCCGGTGATGGTCGCACAGGCTGTTGGGGAGCCGGCGCTTGTCCTCCTGCAGCACGTGTATTTGCAGTGCATAGTCTCCAATGGTGCAGGGCAGTCCGCCGGGCACTCCTTGCACCTATTCGGGATATCCTTGGGAGACGGAGGTTTTATTTTAGAATCAATCGTTTTTATTTCTGAGTGCGCGAAAGTTATTGGCTTTTTGTTTTTATATGTTACAAGAAAATCAAGCTCTTCTTGTAATTTTTGGGCGGCTGCCCAGGTGGTTGTTGGCTGATTTACGTATAACAGCTACTTTATGTGTAATATTCCTTCCTTTATTTTCTTTTGCGCACCCCCTCTATTCGCCATAACTCTCCATCTACTCACTCAGTAATGACTTACTTGTTGTGCTGGTTGCTGTTTGGGTGTTGTGCCTCGTAGCTGATGCTGATCATGTGGTGCAGTAGTTATTCTTTGGGAGTTGATTTTAAAACACTTGACGCACTGTTTCAAATTATGGTTCTCCGCCATTCGCTGTTATTCTTGATCGTATTATTCGTTGTTATTCTTTGTTATTGCAGAAGGGCAGAGTCAGGTTGTAATTCGTAGCTCAGATGAGAAGTTGCTGCTTGCGAGCAACGGCGGCGCACGAATCTCCAATCCTGACATCCTCGGATTTATAGCTCCTTATCACTTGTCACGGTCGGTATTACACCGTCACCAGCAACGCACGTCTTTTTCATTCGAGGTATCTTTATTCAATTCGTCTTTTATAATATTTCAATTTTAACTTATAGCTCTGGACCGCGTAACTGCGCTGACAGTTACGCCGGCAGAGGAGCGGTTGGCTTATGTTTTACTTTATGTATAAATGTTAACATATAATTCATAGGGGCGCCGAGAGTCGCCATGACAGAGGAGAAGTACTATGTTAACTAGTTTTCGGAGTCGTAGCGCACGTCGGGTATGCCGACTCAGCACTGTTTAGGTGAATGCACTCAAAAGTGATCGTATTACCGCAAGTCCTATATATATATATATATATATATATATATATATATATATATATATATATATATACATATATATATATATATATATATATATATATATATATATATATATATATATATATATATATATATATATATATATATATATATATATATATGTCGGAACGTTATTAATATTCTCCATAATTATTTTCTATTAAGGGAGCGAGTTTCGTAGCTTATGCTGCTTCCACGTGTCTTTTCACACTTCCCCTTTGCATAAAATTAATTCTTCTTAGCAAAGCCACGAGCCACACTCGGCGACAGCGACATACGCTGTCGCCCCGCAAATACGGTGCTTTTCGAAACTACAAAATACAGACTCACTGCTGATGCAACATTCCCATTCAACATTTCTTTCATGACAACTTTTAAAATTTTTTTTTAATGTTAACATTAGCATATTAACGTAACTAATCACATTTCAATATTTCACTTATTTAACTTTAAGTACTTTCATCAATAAATTTTTCATTTCTCGTGATCAAAATTTTAAAATTAATTCATTATTTCAATCATTGTCTCACTTGGACGGATAACACCATCGCCTCACTTGGACGGATAACACCATCGTCTCACTTGGGCGGATAAACCATCGTCTCACTTGGACGGCTCACTTTCAATCTCCACTTCTAATATCTTCATGACAATATTTATATATTCGCTTGCTTAATAACGACTTCAACCTGTATATGCCACCATCCAAAACCTCTATTATCACAAATGGTTCCTTAATTTTTGGGTCTTGGTTGGCTGTCTCTCCTCGTTTTTACGAAGTACATAATCACCGACACTGTGTCTTACAACGGCTGCCTTGAATTTGTCAGCTAAAGATGTCATGGTGCTACTAGCTCTAGCTCGCGAAGAATCTAAATCTACTTCCAGCTCTGTGTCCAATGGAGGAACCAATCTGAGAGGTCGAGCTTCTTTCCCTATCAACATCTCTAAGGGACTTGCATCAGTTGCCCGATTAGTTGTGCAGTTTAACGCTAACTGAACTTCGCCAAGAGCTTCTTGCCAGGATCTGTTACTTAATTCGACTGCGGTTAATAGATTTTTAAAAGTACTCATTACGCGCTCAACTTGTCCATTGGCACGACTTGCCCCAGTCGCGATTAAATGAAGTTTAATATTATTTGAACAACAAAATTATGAATTTTTAGGTGAATTATGAATTTTCCACAAATTTACGGATATATTATTCATTTTGTCAAACCAGTAGTATTGATGTGCCTTGTCAAGGGTATTTTTCCATCCTAGATGCATAATCGATTCATGTACTGACCATCTGAAAGCTCGGAGCACGACTGGTAAACATGGTGTTTTATCCATTTTCTGTATTTTACGAAACAACATCAATTTTCTTAAATTGATATTTTAGATATATCGTCTGGAATTTCGTTGGAATTCAACATATCAACAATGTTGACGATATATGGATTCAGTTTCTGTTCGGCCAACAGAAAATTACTTGATATTTCTGCTATGTTTACTCCCTTTTAGGTATGTTATCCAAAACTAACTGTGGTATTGAAGGAAGTGGGTTCCTTGATAGAAAGTCTACATGTGCCATACGTTTCCCTTCTCTATATTGTATTGTGAAATGAAAGGTTTGTAAATAGGACCTCAAACGGTGAACTCTAGGAGTTAGGTCTATTTTAGTGCGTGATGCCTTCAATGAGTATAAATCACAAATTCTCTTCCAAGCCAATAGTGACGGAAATGTTGGACGGACGCAAATACTGCCAACGTTTCCAGCTCATAGGAGTGGTATCTAGAACGTGAAGTTGGTTTGTTAATGCCATGTAAGATCATAGCACCAAATCCGATCGAGCTAGCATCGGTGTGCAATTCTATAGGGTGTTGTGGGTCAAATATTACTAGATTCGGTTCATTTGTAAGGATGCTTACAATTTTCTTTCGAATACTTTCGAAAGAATGCAGTATTTTTTTGTATGTTTGGTCGAATTTCTCCTGCGCTTATTTCGTATCCCAAATACTGAACGGTTGTTTTCAGAAATCTGCTCTTTTTATATTAAAAATGAATCCGGCTCCTGTGAGAATGTCTAGCACTTTTTATAGCCTTCCTAAACCTAACTCAATTGTGGGCGACACAATCATAATATCGTCTAAATAAACAATCACATACGAGTAGGCTAAGTCGCCCAAAGCTTGGAACACAGATGGCGCATTCTTCAGTCCGAACGGCATAGTTAAGAATTCATACATAACAAATGCAGTAAATTCTGTGGAATTAAGGTAACTTGGGATCTGGTGAAAGCCACTGGCCATGTCAAGACAGGTGAAGTAATTCGCACCCCGCAACCTAGCAATCTGGTCATTTATTAACGGCAAATGATACCTGGCTGCTATCGTATTAAAACTCAGCTTTCTGTAATCGGCACAAAGGCGATCTGTCCCATTTATCTTTTTGACGATCAACATGGAACTTGCAAAGGGAGAACAACTGGGTCAATAATATTACATTTTAGTAGTTTATTCAACTTTTCTCTAACGATATCTCTTTCTTCAGGGCTAAGTCTATAGGGCCGGCGTTGTTCAGTTTTACTAGGGTCAATCAATCGAATTTTCATTTCACCTGTACTAATACGTGTAGATGGTGTTCCCTTAATAAGTGCAGTGGAATAATTCTCAAGTAATTTTATTAACTTATTTTTATCAGATTCACGCAACTCAGTGTCAAGATGTGTAAGGTCATCTGGTTCCACATCTATCGAACAAATATTTACAGCTTTGGCTTTCACGATTTCGAATTTGTTTGGAGATATGATGACATTGAATCTTTGATTAATGATTTCATGACCAATAACAATGCTGCTTTTCAAATATTGATCTTGCACAACGTGAAACAATATTTGAAGTGTTTTCATTTATAGTAACCTGACTTAAAATCTGTAATGTGCTATATATACCAGTATCACCAATGCCTTTTAACATGATAATGTTATTGAAGCGCTTTCCGGACAACTTATTACTAAATTTCTCCTTTACAAGTGAACATTCTGCTCCGGAATCAAAGGAAATTGGGTGGATCTTACCTCGCTATATCATAGTTCCTATTGGCTCTGGTACGTAGCACTGGTTCACGGTCTTCTGTTGAAACAATCCCTTTTTGCTTGTTGATGCACCTTTTAAACATTGATTGGCAAAGGGTCCCGGCTGGCTGCACTTAAAGCAGGTAACTAACGGCTTGTTTAGCAGAGGTGTCGCATCGGCCTTTTGTTGCATTTTCTTTCTGCACTCAGCAATTTTATGTCCTGGTTTGTCACAAAAATGACGCACTATTAACATTCTCCTCCTTTTAACGTCAGGTCCAGAGTCGTAATCACGGTCAGCAATATTAAAGGCATTTCGTTGCAAACGGTTGTTCACATTTTCAAATGTTTTTGTTTTGCCAATTAGCAGTTAGAGTTGTCACCAAACAACTGGCGTAAACCGCGAGGCATTCACCGTTAGTTGGGCGGCTGTTCAGCATATTTAAAAACATTGCCGAGGGCGTCTCTTTATTTATAGAGGTGAAGAAATAATTCCTCGAATTCATTCCACTTAATGTCGGGATATGAAATTAGGGTTAACCACTATGAGGCACTTCCTACCTTAGCCTCACTTAACGCCATGATAAGTTTGCTTCATTCTATAGGCTGCTCCGTTAAGATTATGTCTGCGGTAGTACACCATTTCAAGACATCGGCGTCTGCGTGATCAGAAAAAATTTTTGGCAAAGTGACGCCACGTGTTTGCTGCTGTTCGCGCGTTGATGCTTGCATGGTTTTCACAAACTCCACCAGGTTTTGATTTTGCATCTGTAGAATAATACGCCATGGATTCTCTGAGATTGCAGGAGATGAAGTCAACCCCACTTCTGATGTCGGAACGTTATTAATATTCTCCATAATTATTTTCTATTAAGGGAACGAGTTTCGTAGCTTATGCTGCTTCCACGTGTCTTTTCACACTTCCCCTTTGCATAAAGTTAATTCTTCTTAGCAAAGCCACGAACCACACTCGGCGACAGCGACATACGCTGTCGCCCCGCGAATACGGTACTTTTCGAAACTACAAAATACAGACTCACTGCTGATGCAACATTACCATTCAACATTTCTTTCATGACAACTTTTAACATTTTTTTTAATGTTAACATTAGCATATTAACGTAACTAATCACATTTCAATATTTCACTTATTCAACTTTAAGTACTTTCATCAGTAAATTTTTCATTTCTCATGATCAAAATTTTAAAATTAATTCATTATTTCAATCATTGTCTCACTTGGACGGATAACACCATCGCCTCACTTGGACGGATAACACCATCGTCTCACTTGGGCGGATAAACCATCGTCTCACTTGGACGGCTCACTTTCAATCTCCACTTCTAATATCTTCATGACAATATTTATATATTCGCTTGCTTAATAACGACTTCAACCTGTATATGCCACCATCCAAAACCTCTATTATCACAAATGGTTCCTTAATTTTTGGGTCTTGGTTGGCTGTCTCTCCTCGTTTTTACGAAGTACATAATCACCGACACTGTGTCTTACAACGGCTGCCTTGAATTTGTCAGCTAAAGATGTCATGGTGCTACTAGCTCTAGCTCGCGAAGAATCTAAATCTACTTCCAGCTCTGTGTCCAATGGAGGAACCAATCTGAGAGGTCGAGCTTCTTTCCCTATCAACATCTCTAAGGGACTTGCATCAGTTGCCCGATTAGTTGTGCAGTTTAACGCTAACTGAACTTCGCCAAGAGCTTTTTGCCAGGATCTGTTACTTAATTCGATGCAATATCACCATTATTATGAAATACTTGGGATGAAATACCCGAAAACATATAGACACACACATGCACTACTCAATACCACGCGCATACAGTGCGTGCATACAGTATACTCCAATATATATATATATATATATATATATATATATATATATATATATATATATATATATATCAGTGCCGCTCAACTGAATAGGTTTGACTTCATTGTTAAACTTAGAACTTAATATCTTTATAACGATGACTCGGATTTAAACCAAATAACTTTTGTTAAGTGAAACAATTAATTATTTATAAAATACAAACGTTTTTTTTCTTTTGGGCTCGGTTTTTATATTTTTTTTATTATATTTTCAAAAACATAACTGAAAATCTACACTTTTTTGGCTCAAGTGAATAGGTTTGACCAACAAAACTATAAAAAAAAATTATTCACAGCAATATTTCATGGCACTTGGTAACTTAAATAATAAAAGACACTATTTCTGCATTATTTAATATTTGGTATGACCATCCTTATTCTTAATTATTTCAAATATTCGAGTTGATAAGGAATCGTAATATTTTTCAATTTCACTCAGTGAAATAGTTGACCAGGCTTTTTTAATCGCTTCAACCAGGGTCGCCGAGTCTTGAAATTGTCTTCCCCCTTCATACACTCTCCTGGATAAAAGTCCCCAAATGTTTTCTATAATATTTATGTCTGGGGAGTATGGCGGCCACTCGAGCATTCTGGTCCTTAATCCACTGTTTTGTCACCCGGGCTGTATGGATAGGGGCGTTGTCTTGTTGGTATCTCCATTGAATAGGTCCAAAAATTTCGGAAAACTGGGGAAAAGCCTTTTGGAGCACAGTTTTGTAGACATTCATCTTTGATGAAACAAACTGCAGCTCACAAGTTCCATAGAACGATATGGCTCCCCAAACCATTACGCCTCCTTTACAGGAGTGATGACGACTCAAAAAGCATTCCTCTTTTCTCATATCGTGAAAATAATAGTTATAGCCATCCGGTCCGTCGAGATTGAACTTTTTTTCGTCGGAGAAGACCATAGCCTTCCACTCCTTCTTCCAAGTCATGTGATCCCGAGCAAATCGAAGTAGTGCTTCCTTTCGTACATCATTAAGAGGAGGTTTTTTTTATTTTTAATCTCTTTAAGTGTTTAGCACTCCAAATAACTCGTTTTACCGTTGCCAATCCCTGATTTTACTGGCAGAGAGGTGGGAATTCGAAGCAGTTCGAAGGATTAGTCGCCTCTCTGATGCCGTTGTAGCATATTTTTTCCTCCTTTCATTTTTTTCCCGTAATTTGCTTCATTACGAAGAAAACTGTTTACCAAGTTTTGGCTTCGACCAATTTTCTTTCCTATTTCATTATGTTTTAGGCCAGATTCAAAATATCCTTTAATTTGACCTTTTTCAAAATCGGTTAAAGATTTTCCGCGACCCATATTTATAAAAAATGGTAGCAATTACTTTAAATTTAAGTACACCAAAGAAATTATGTGTTTTCAATCACGCAGTGAGTCAAAAAGTGAAGTCAAAGTTGTCAAACCTAATCAGATGAGCTAAAAATAGACCATACATTCAGCGAATTTCACGATGAAACCAAAATTCTGAATTTTCCGTTGCATAGAACCCTTTACATTTTTTTGTCATATTATGAGTAACCAAATGAGAGTTCAAAACAAAAAAGAAAGAAGAAAACAAGTAAGAGTGCTCTAGTCGAGACTGCTCGACAAAGAGATCCCCTGAACCCTGCGAAGAACTGCGACTCCTGAGAGCCGCTAACATTCTCCGTTACTTTTATATGTATCTAGCAAGCAAACCATACACACACACAGATGCACGCACAAGAACACACACAGGCGCACGCACAATCTGCTAACTGTGCATTATGACTCATCAGCTTCGCTGCTGCTGCAAGACGCCGATAATATGAGATATTAAATGTTTAAAACTTTTTTTCTAGTTAAACGGTTTTGATCAAATTTGTTGGGCGTGATCATGACGTTCATATGTGTGTATGTGCCAAAGCACAAGTCTCTAGTACTTGAAATACGTGATTAGGAATTTGAGGCGCAGGGGCAATTTGAGGGCGTGGCATCCAAAATTTAACAAAAACCGAAATTGCAGAAGGCTCAAATAACACTAAATGCTAAATTTGAAGACTCTAACTATAAAGATGAATTAAATAGAATTTTATAACTAAATGAAGATATCGGTTTTTAATCGATAACATTAAAACGATGATAGTTATCGAATATTTGAAACAAACTCGATCGAATCGTACTATACACGAACTTCCAAAAAAAATTTGAAGTCTCTAGCTCTTATATCTTCTGAGATCGACGCGTTCAAACATACGGACAGACGGACAGACGGACAGACGGACAGACGGACGGACGGACAGACGGACAGGGCTAAATCGACTCGGCTTCTCTCCCTGATCAAGAATATATATACATTATGGGGTCTGCCACGCCTCCTTCTGCCTGTTACATACATTTTCACAAAACCATTATACCCTTTTTCCCATTTTCAATGGGTTCAGGGTATAAAAATAGAAGAAATATTTTTCAAACCTATTCAGTTAAGCGGCACTGTATATATATATATAAACCGAAGTAATTATTATTTATTATTTTTTTATTTACAACTCGTTTGAGTTGTGTGAGAAACAAATAAAAACTAAACTTATCGTAGCATGAATGTACTCATATAGCTGCCGCTGCTCCTCCCCGGGTAGGCTGAAACCCGTCCTCGGGTTTCTCTTTGATTGTTTTACGGCGGTATAGTTTCCAAACGCTTAAGAGAAGGAGGAGAAGGGCAATGAGGATTAGGTAGCCAAACGACCTTGATGATATGGGTGATTTGAGATCTCCGATATGGCGGAGATTCCTCAGGCTGAGATCGTGTAAGAATGGGAGGCTTAGGTATTCCCTGAAAAGGGTGATGTTTACTCTGGCCGAAGTAGAAACGGCAGGTTTCTTTTTTATGATGCCTCGGTGATTATCATATCATTATTACGTTGAACAGGAAAAATGTCTATTTTCTTACAAGTTGATTTGGGTTGGGGATATTTTATAAGGAAATATAAAAGTTCAGAATTTTGGAATGCCTTTATACAAGTTACCTCTAAAAGGTCTACTACACTAATATTTATAAGATGCTCATTTAACAATTCCTTGATATCAATGCTGTCTAAGATAAGAGGGCTAATCAAATTTTTTTTGGCAAGTGTTACTGATAGAGTTAAATCCTCAAGATTTGTAATTATCATTCTGTTCATTGCTAGAATTGTTGAATAGAGATGGTCGACCTCCGCATCAGGTTTTAGGATTGCATTAAGTGCCTCAGAAACTTCATTAAGTCGTACCTGAAATTTATTGTTGATTTCGATTTGCCTGTTTTCTGAATCTATTAACTGACCCTGTTTGAACTTTATTTGCTCCCAGTCGTCGAAATCTGGGGTTCCTGCAATTGCCTTAAGGGCACTACCTATCAAATTTATACTGCGTGATTGCCTATGGTGAACGTTTAGAGTTATAATTAATGAATTATGTGTTGAATGTCGGTCTTCAGTGCCTGTCTCATGTGGTCTTTAGGTAAGTTGTCTATGAGTTGTCTTGTCTCGTCAACGTAAGTTTCGAATTCTGCATTCTGTAGTCTGCATGTGAGAGTCATTAAGTCTCAGTGTCGTTTCGGTCATAGTCAGCGTTGTCATTGTCAGAGCCAAAAAATATCGTAAGCTAAAGTGAGACATATTTAAAACTTATTTGCCTAGTAAGAAAATGGATTAATCTAAAAATTCGAATTCTGGGAGGGATTCTCTTTGGCCTACTTGAGACAGTCCTTATGGACCACCCTCCCTTTAATTAGAACCGTCGTACCCAGGTCCGCCTCCACTGTTGCTTCAGTGAATAGGGGCGAAAGCTTGTTTCCTAATCTTTTATTGGATTTTAACCATACTTTCTCCCCCACAATATAATTTTTCTGGACTATGTTCTTATTCTGGTGTTCTAACGACTTTTCTTGTGCTGCCGTGATTTTTTCCTTTATTTTCACAGCAACTTCAATAGGGATTGAATGGATAATTTCTATTGGCTTCTTTTTTGTAACCGAGTGAATCGACCTATTGTATTTTATTGTTGCGAGGAGGATATTATCGACAGTGTCTTCATTATGGTTTCCATTTTTAAGACAGCGACTTATGTCCCCTAAGGTGCCGTGAAAACGCTCTACCTGCCCGTTAGACGTGCTATGTAGGGGAGGCGCATTTGCGATCACTATGTCAAAGTTATTTGACAATATTGATCTAATGGTCTCTGAATTTAGGGACCTTTCGTTGTCACAGTAAATCGTTTTTGTTTTCGGGAAGACGTTCAGGACTTGTAGCAGTGGAGCTTTTATATCCACGATCGCACTTGAATGAATGGGTTGGACGATTGCAAATTTAGAAAATTTGTCAATGCAAGTCAAAAAGTATTTCTGGGCAGTGGAGAAAATGCCAACGTGTAGAATTTCTCTGGCATATGACGGCATTGGGGTCTTCCCTATCTCTTTTCGAATTGGGTGACGATTGTGTTTATTCATCGCGCACACCCGACAGTTTGCCGCTATTTCTGTTGTGAGACGACTAATTTTTGGAAAAAAATAGTCTCGAAGTATTTGTTGCGCGTTCTCTTGCGCCGCGCGGTGAGCACGATTATGCTCAGCTGTAGCAATTTCCCTTCGTTCTGTTGTGTCTGAGATGTCTATGACCATGCTTTTGGAATGTCGAAATGTAGTCGAGGGAAATTCTTCGACCAATTTATGAAGGCCAAAATGGGAAGCTCGCAAAATATTGCGTTGGTCACCTCTGCGTGAGTTTCGATCGGAAAACTGTATGACATGTCTGGTTTTTGTTCTGAAAAGGATGTATGTTTTGTGTTGTGAAATGGGGCTTTCTTCCAGTATTATTTGCTTTCGGAAACAGTTGACTGGATTGTCTGTTGTCTCAATTGTGTAAGTAAGAGACTCCTCGCTATGAACTGTAGCAATGTCAGAATCTGCCGAATCTTCTAAGGCGTTGATATTTTGACGAGACAGGACGTCTGCTACGAAATTCTCTTTGCCAGGCTTGTAAATGATGTTAGCGTTATGCTCATCAATGAAAGCCTTCCTGCGTTTTATTTTAGCGTTCGGAATTTTTTCAGAAACGGCAAAAGTTACAGGCTGATGATCTGTATAAATGTTTAAATTCTTTACTCCATACAGGTAATTTCTGAGGTTCTTTAATGACCACACTATGGCAAGGAGCTCTCGCTCATTTGTGGCGAAATTTATTTCATTATCTCGCAATGTGCGCGAGATCATTGTAAACAGGCGGCCGCCTTGGGACAGCGCCGCTCCGAGCCCGTGACCTGACGCATCTGTTGTGAGGTCAAACGGTTTTTTGAAGTCGGGATATGACAACATAACCAAGAAATGATCGAAGGCTAAACAATGTTTTAGTCGGCTGGAAATCCTTTATGGCCTGTACTTTGTCGGCCGACGTCTGGATTCCACCTCTGAATACAGTGAATCCCAAATATTCTACGCTCTTTTTAAAGAACTTATATTTTTCTTGGGAAGGCCGCATGCCTGCGTTCCTAAGGCTTTTTAAGACCCATTCAATATGGTTGACGTGGTCTTCTTTGTTTTGGAAGACAATTATTACGTCATCTACATAGACATAACAAGTTTTCCCTATTTGGTCCCTGAGGACGTCGTCTATTGCCCTCTGAAAAATGCTAGGGGCGCCTGCAAAATTCATACTTCCCATTATTTACAGAGAATGCAGTTTTTTCTCTGTCCCTTTCTGATAGTTCTATCTGATGAATTCCGGATTTTAGGTCCAGTGTGGTAAAATACTGAGCCTCCCCCATGTTTGCCAATATAGTGGATATCGATGGGATAGGGTATTTATCATCGATTGTTTGTTTATTTAGCTTTCTAAAATCAATTACAAGACGTTTTTTTCTATGTCCGGAGTCGTTAACTTCTTTTTTGTCCAAAACCCATATCGGGTTGTTATACGGAGATTTTGAGGGTCTAATTATGTCGTCCGCCAGAAGTTGTTTAACCTCTGCATTGACAAATTCAGACACGCCCATTGGGTATGGGTATAATTTAGAATATACCGATTCGCCATCCGTTCGGATTGTGGCGATAGTGCTTATGTTGTAAGGAAGGGATTCGTTAACGTCTATTTGGGCGTTGACTCTTTTTAACAAGTCGAGGCCGATTATGCCATCGAAGTCTTTTAATGAGTCTAGCATAAAGAAATATGATTTTGTACTGAAAAGGTGAATGAGACATTTCTGCTCGATTTTTGTGTGCCCGTGTATTGATTTTACCAGAAAGGGGGTATCGACTGGCCTCCAATGTGCCAGTTCGGGAAGGTGTTTTATATAGTTCTTAGATGCTCCTGTGTCTATCAGAAGCTTTATATCCCGCCCTGCAACCGTGCGTCTTATAAACGGTAACAGGGACTTTCCACTAAAAAATTGCAACTTTCGGCACCTGACAGGTCATCTTCGACCTCCTCTACCTCGTGATGCGAGTGTGACTCATAACTACCTTCGTTGCTTTCTTCTTGGGGCAAATGGTTAATGTTTTGCTGGGTCCTCATGGACCGATCCCCATAGTTTGCATTGCCTCGATAACCCTTAGTGGGTTGCCTGAAGCCTGAAGGACGAGGTATCTACCGCCATTGGCTTGGGGCCACGCCCCTGTGGTTTCTGAGGTTGAAAGCGTTGTTTTGAGCTGTTAGCTTTCGGCTGGCTTTGGTTGTCTTTGCTACCTTTCTGGAAATGAGGATTCTTCTTCTGAGAGTTACCCCCATATTTCTGTTGGCTATTTTGACTCCAATTCTGGGTCTTTTGACCATTATATTTCTGCGGTTTTTCTTCAGCATATTTTGTAAAACTTGCCGCAAAGATACCTCTTTCATTGCTTGACTCAGCCTCTTGGGCTAGAGCCAGAGCGGTTAGGAGGTCGTGAGGCTGTGCTGGGAAAACAGCCCATCTCAGGGACTTGTTAAGTCCGGAGACAAATGTATGGAGGGCATCGTTCCTGAATTTTTCGTTCAGAACGGCCGCTCCAGCAGGGTCATGTAAGGTTTTATTTGTAAGTAATTTCAACTTTTTCCCGACCTCATCATAGTATTTCGACAGTGATTGGTCACCCTGCCTAAGCGTGCTCAGCTGCTGTTGGATCCCGTGTACTGGTGTTTTATCGGCAAACGTGAAATCCAACCTGGCAATGATTGCCTTAAAATTTAGCACTGTGTTAAATGACGCAAGCTCTGCATCTGCTGAACCCCTTACTTTGTTTCGGATTATAGGCACAGCTTGATAGTGCCTTGAGCTGCCGTTATATGATTCAAACACCTTATAAGCGGAGCAAGCGGCCTGTCTCCATGAGACATAATTTTCCTGTTTTCCATCGAACTCTGGGATAGACTTTACTATATCTAAGGGTTCGTCGCATTTGACCCCTGGCATTATTTTAATTCCCTCGTAAACTTCTATCTGCGGAGCTGCCCTTTTAAGCTGAGCTACTTGTTCTGTAAGACTAGCTATTCTTTGCTCAAATATTGCTGCCTGTTGTTTGATGGCAGCCCCCATTTGAGCTTCGAGTCGCGCTATTTGTTCGTCCATTATTTTCTTTCGTTTCTGTTCTAGATATGAAGTGATTAGTTCGTCCCTGGCAGACCCCATAAAGTATATATATTCTTGATTAGGATGACAAGCCGAGTTGATATAGCCATGTCCGTCTGTCCGTATGTATGAACGCGTCGTTCTCAGAACCTACAATAGCTAGAGACTTGAATTTTTGATGTAGGTTCCTGTATATCACGAAAAGATCGAGTTTGTTTCAGAAATTCGATAACTGTTATCGGTTTATTGTTATCGATTAAAAACGAAAATCTAAATTAAGCTGTAAAATTCTATCTAAGTCATCTTTCTAGCTAGAGTCTTCAAATTTTGCATTTAGTGTTATTTGGGCCTTACGCAATTTTGATTTTTGTTAAATTTTGGATGCCACGCCCCCTTCGCCTCAAATTTGTAACTCCCGTATATCAAATACTAGAGACTTTGGCACATACATACATATAGCCGACATGATCACGCCCAACAAGTTTGATCAAAATCATTACTCTAGAAAAAAAGTTATTAAGCATTTAATTTCCCATAGCATTGCCATGCAAACAGCAGCCAAAGAACAGCTGACGCAACGACTTGCGCTTGTGAGTGCTTGCGCCTGTGTATGTGTGTGTGTATGTTTTGTTTGTAATGAACATATATATACTTATGTATATTAAAGAAACGGAGATTGCTTGGAATTGCGGTTGCAGGGTTCAGTGTATACCCTAGTCGAGCGGTCTCGACTAGAGTTTTCTTACTTGTTTTGCTATGACTCTTGGCGTTGGCTCAAAGAGTTACACAGATCACAAATAAATTATTTTGTTTTTATTTATTATTATTATTCTCTTTTTTGCACTGTTACTCTTGGCGTTGGCTCGAAGAGTTAAACAATTATTTTGTTTGGCAACACTAGTGAGTTCACTTGCCGTTGGGCGCCAATGAAAACCGAAGTAATTATTATTTATTGTTTTTTTTTATTTACAACTCGTTTGAGTTGTGTGAGAAACAAATAAAAACTAAACTAAACTTATCGTAACATGAATGTACTTATATAGCTGCCGGCAGACGGGCCGGCAGACGGACCGGCAGGCTGCTGAGTCGACGCTTCCCACCGACGATCAGGCCACTTAGGCGTGGTTGTGTCATGTTCTATTTGCGACTCTTTCGCAACGGCATCCGGCCCAATTGCTCTATCAGCAACTCCGGCCGTGCGCGTATATATATATATAGACCGAAAAACCAAAAGACTCAACACAAACGGTCTTCACATTTATATGTGTTGTTGTAAAAAGATCGCAATATACAGTGAAACATCGATATGGCGAATCTAAGGGAACCAGAAAATGTTTCGTTATAATAATGTTATATAATGTTGATTCGCTATTGGTACTTAGTAGTAAAACTTTTTACTTTGACTTATTTATTTTGCTATATAGAGGCTTTCAGACTCAGAAATTCTTTGTTATAGCTGTAGACCATTTTGGTATGAAAAACTTTGTAAAAGCGAGGTTTTTTCAAGAACTGAAGAAAAATTCGTTATGTTGAGTTTTTCGTTATAACGAAGTTCGTTATATCGAGGTTTCACTGTATTTCGACTGCAAAACGATTTGCTTGCCTACACGTGTGAATGTATACCAATGCATACGCAAAAGACCGGTCTTGGAACAACCGAAAAAAAAAAAACAAAATAGAAACAAATAAGAAAACTCTAGTCGAGACCGCTCGACTAGGGTATACCCTGAACCCTGCGGAGAACCGCAATTCCAAGCAATCTCCGTTTCATTAATATACAAAAGTATGTATATGTTCATTGCAAGCAAAACATACACACACATACACAGGCGAACGCACACACAAACGCCAGCCGCTTAGTCAGCTGTTCTTTGGCTGCTTTGCATGGCAATGTTATGGGAAATTTAATGTTTAATAACTTTTTTTTTAGAGTAACGATTTTGATCAAACTTGTTGGGTGATCATGTCATCCATATGTATGTATGTGCCAAAGCTCTCTAGTATTTGATATACGGGAGTTACAAATTTGAGGCGAAGGGGGCGTGGCATCCAAAATTTAACAAAAATCGAAATTGCGTAAGGCCCAAATAACACTAAATGCAAAATTTGAAGACTCTAGCTAGAAAGATGAATTAGATAGAATTTTACAGCTTAATTTAGATTTTCGTTTTTAATCGATAACAATAAACCGATAACAGTTATCGAATTTCTGAAACAAACTCGATCTTTTCGTGATATTTCAAGTCTCTAGCTCTTGTAGGTTCTGAGAACGACGCGTTCATACATACGGACAGACGGACATGGCTATATCAACTCGGCTTGTCATCCTGATCAAAAATATATATACTTTATGGTGTCTGCCACGCCTCCTTCTGCCTGTTACATACATTTTCACAAAAACTTTATACCTTTATAAGTATAATTAAGATTAAATTTTGTAATAAATTTATTTTTAATTTTCCTTTAAAACTCTTATATCCATAGTTCAATAATATCCATGAATAATATCATGGCTGCGTATTGGGCAACACCTCTTGTCAATATATTTTTAATCAAATAAAAACTCAAAATATAAATTTTATATCACTCAATCAGCCTAGTTTAAATGAGTAAACATTCAAAATTAAAAATCCATGTCCCTAGCTTGAATAGCGTGGTCTTCGTTTATGCGGAGTTAGAAGTACATTGCCCTTAACCCATATTCTTATTTCACTCAGTGAGTGTGAGTTTTCAAAACTTTATAAAACGTGGCCAGTGAAATCTTTAAAATTATCAGTTTTTTAGTGTTGTTATGCAGCCCTGGTTATGAAAAACTACTAGTTCGCAAAATTACCATAAGCTAAAAGAACTATGGAACTGAGCTATTTTCGGTGGGCTGAATGTGGATTGTAAAACAATGAAAACTCATAAGTAGTGATTAAATTTGTTTTCTAATTTGGTTAAAACTATAATTTTAAATATAACAAAACAGAGTAAAAGTTTACTTATTCACTCATCAGTGTAAACAAACACTAATTGCCTATAATAATGTATAATGTACCACACAAGTACCGCCAAGTTTGTCGATTGTGCCTCACTTTGGTTAATGAGCGCGATATTGCAGATCTACAAATTTATAAGAGTGAAAAAAGTCCCTATGAAAAGCGTAAAACCCAGCATAGTGTGAAACAGTGCAATATAAATGAAAATGTATCAAAATGTGTATGTAAAGGATTTGACCCAAAAACATGTTACTGTCAATATGATAAATCGTTATCAGCAGGGCAAACTAATAATGAAATTGATTCATTTGTTCAATTTCATGAAAGTAATTACACACCGAGTGTGCCTTCTGATTCCGCCAACCCGCCATACACTATTGATACCAACATATTTGACCCTTTGTCTTCAAATAAAAAAATGTTGCAAACTAATTCTACACCATTACATTTTCAATCTTCATTACCAAACAATGATGTAAAATTAAAAACAAAAATAATACAAAAATCGATCGGTCATGAAGAGCATCAAATTTTGCGTAGAATATCCAACATAGGCTCTGAGACTTCAAAATCAGCTACCGATAAAAATATTTTTTACAAAAGTGACGAAAATACTTCAACAAATGAGGAGAATAGCCAAGAACATAAAGATGATTCATCACCACACATTACAATTCAGATATTTAACTGTCTTTCTATTAAGGTAAGGCGAAGTAGTTTTTAATTCAACACAAACTCATTCTCGTACGTACACATGTGTATACAAATGTGTGCGTTCACGATGTTTGTCCGTCATACACATGTGTGTATATATGTACATATGTAATGTTTAATTATACACACGCTGTTATTTGAAAGAGAAATGCCTGAATTGTCTTTCTCTGTAACGTATGAACTCAGACGGGCATAATTAATGCTGCTTAAATATTTATAAGTAGAAATATATATAAGAATATATGAGTAAAATAGAATTTGGGTTATAGTTTCATTGATAAACAATATAGCAAGATAAACTCAAATTTATTTCAATACAAACATTTTGTAGATGTTTCTGTAACTTACATGAGACTATTTATCCTAGATATGTAAGTATTTCAGTGTTTGAAAAATAAATACATTGATAATTGGTACACCAAATTTTTACAACCCCTGTCCTTACTTTACATACAGTTTGACACGAAAGTGTTTTCACATGGGGCAAAAAATATATTTTTGTTCTTTGATATTAAAAAAAAACTACTAAATGTGATATTTCAAACTTTTAAAAAATTATATTGTGTTTTCCAATTCCAATTTCCAAAAAACTATTGACATAGGATTAAAAAACAATAACAACAAAAAATATATTCAAATTTAACTGACACGAAAGTGTTTGCACACATGCTATTCTTTATTTCTTCTTATTGCTAAATTAGCATTTACCGTTGTTTTCGGCGATTTCAATGTGCACAGCTGTGGCTAATGCTATGTTCTGAAGAATTTCGTCATATTTTGTAATTATCGATTCAATCTTGAACAAATTTAAACAAATTAAGAATGCCAGGGAAGGGATTGTCATTTGACATGATTCAATTGGTTTATTATAATTACTCCATAGGAAAATCGGTCGTGGAGATTGCAGAAATGTTTGCAACATCGAAGAGGACCGTTTACAATATTATACATAAGTCGCCCAGAGAACAATGAAACACTGGAGCCAAAACGGTGTTAACAGATAGGGCAGAGCGTATTCTGACCTTCCTGGTAATGATAATGCGATTTATAACAGTAAATTGTTTTCCTTAATAGAGAGGACCTATAAAATAATTCTGAAACGGATTTGGCCAACCTGTGATCAAAGCTTAATCTTTTGCCAGTAATTCAATTTAAGATGAGTGCTCTGCTAAATTTCATATCCAAATTAAAAGCTATGAAAAAGAAACATGTTTGAAGAGACGCACAAAGCAAAAATTACTGAAAAGTCCCGTTGTTTCTAAGAATTAGCGTAAATCAGAATTGGAAAACGCAATGTGTAAACAGTTTCTTGACAGCATAAAATATGAGTCATCTCAGTTTTTGTTGTTTATTTTGTTACATATTGTTATTTTTGCAATCTGTTTTTGACAATTCAACTTAGAATTGATCATTAAACAACTTAGCATTTGAATAATTTCAGAAATTTTGACTGAAAGCTTTCATTTTTGCATCTAAAGTCAAAAAATGTATGTTTTTTGCAGTGTGTAAAGTGTTTCTTGACAAACTGTAACTCATAGATAATCAATGTGTGCTTGCCCCCGAGGTCGGCGATTTCGCCGTTTCGCCGAATTCGCTTTACTTTTTGCTTGGAGTAGCGGGTACTATGTGACAAGCAAGTCAGTGCTCTGCGGCATGACATGATCATGTTCGGAAAGTTTGATCAAGAAAGTCCATCTACAAAACAAGTAAGAGTGCTTTAGTCGAGACTGCTCTACTAGGAGATCCCCTGAACCCTGCGAATAACCGCAATTTTGTGGAGAACTTTGCCAAGCGGGTTTTTGCTGGCGGAAGAAAATTTCAATCGGTGGAAGAGCTTAAAAGATCGGTATGGGCTAAAATACCACAAGCCGAGTATAAAGAGTGCTCTAGTCAAGACCGCTCGACTAGGATATGCCCGATTATAACTGTTTTTAAAACAGTGTGGGTCAAATAAGCTGTGACAGTGAAATTATTAGTTGTTTTAGTTTTAGTTATTTTCTAACTGTTTTTTTTTTAAATATGATAAAAAAAAGGTATGTTTTCCATTAACTAAATATTTAAATAACAATTCTACGTTTAAATTTTTCAAAAATGTATATTGGTTTAAAAGTAATGAGCAGATGAAATTTTTATTTGACGTTGGGTCAAATAAGCTGTGAGCCACTGTATGTATGTAGCAAGCAATACATTCACACACACACAGATCCAAAATTTAAGAAAAACCGAAGTTGTGTAAGGCTCAAAAACACTACTATATCATCTACATCAATTGAGATAGAGTCTCAAAATTTGTTTTCCATGAAGCTCTGTTTTGTGTCCATCATTAATTAACAATTATTAGTTTTTATGAAGTTTGCTTTCATTTTTTTTTTTTTTTTTTTTTTTTTTTTTGAATAAATTTCGTGGATTCTTTTTTTTTTTGGCATTCTTTTGTTCTTGCATAAAAAGTTTAATGTAAAAAAAAACTTGTTGTTTCTAACATAAAACGAATAGAAATATGTTATATGTAAAACTATACCAACATGTATAAGATTCAAAATAAGCTAAAAATGGGTGCCTTTAATGTAATTTCGATGAGCAGATGTTCTTCGAAACAATATTCAAACTCAGATAAATAAATATTGTGGGCAATTAATACATGCACTAATAGTAATTAAATTTATTCATGAAGGGGGATCAAAAAGAAGCCGAGTATGATATGCGGTAGACGAAGATTAGGATCTCAGTTTAGATCTCATAGGGCAAAGATTAGAGACCTTATAATGGAACAATATTCTAAAATACGTCGTACCAAAGAAATATAAAGGAGTTTGGTTACAAAGTAATCAAATATCTCTTTTGCCCAACGTTTAATGAATCCTAGAATACTTTTGGCTTCATTTATAATGGTTGAGATAGTATTGAAGCGAAGTTTTGTATCGAAAAGTACACCAAGATCTTTCAATAATTGAATAGTTAGCAATGTATGGAGTAGTACGACAGAAGGTCATTGTCATACATTTAGAATAATTTAAACGCAACCTATTGGCCAAGCACCAAAGTTGGAAGGAATTAAGATCATCTTGTAAGCATTGATGATTGATTGTTTTAGAATAAGAAAGGCAAAGTTTTACGTCATCAGCATACATGAAGATCTTTGAATAAGAAATACAACTAGGAAGGTCGTTGATAAATAATGTAAAAAGTAAAAGTAATGTAGATGACTACCCTGAGGTACACCTGAAAGAACAAAGATTTATTTCGAAAAAGATGTTCTCAACACTACTCTTTGAGTTCTACATTTGCATATATATATATATATATATATATATATATATATATATAATTATGTTCCTTTGTCAATCGAAGATTGATTTTTTAATAAAAATATTAAATGTGTTTTTATTCTTTTAGAATACTTCAGAGAAGTATTAGAGTGTGTTTTCAATCGAAGATTGATATTTAATATTTTAGACTCCTTAAAACGCTTCAAAGAAACCAGAGCTTGTGACTACTGACGAGAAGCCAGAGAGCCTTTATGATTACTGACAAAAAGCTAGAGCAATCAGTTGTAGCATCACAGCGAGCATACCATGCGTTCTCGGCTACAACTGTTTGAGAATTATAACGCACACTTCATGCATTAACGAAATATCGTAGCATGCTATGTGAGAGCGAAATGTTCTCTGTTAAAGTTTAATGAGGGTGTGTGAATGGATATGTTACTTCCCCATCCCCATCTCCAAGAAATTAGCCTGTCCTCAGGCGGATAAATTAGGGTATAATGTTGGGTTTGTTACAATTGTTTGATCTGGAATTATCATATTTACTTTCTTTAGTTATCTTTTTCTTTTTATATTTTGATTTATAATGTGTTATTTTTCTACCTCTATTAACTTCTATATATGTATATTCTTGATCAGGATGACAAGCCGAGTTGATATAGCCATGTCCGTCTGTCCGTATGTATGAACGCGTCGTTCTCAGAACCTGTAAGAGCTAGAGACTTGAAATTTTTTATGTAGGTTCCTGTATAGCACGAAAAGATCGATTTTGTTGCAGAAATTCGATAGCTGTTATCGTTTTATGGTTATCGATTAAAAACGAAAATCTAAATTAAGCTATAAAATTCTATCTAATTCATCTTTCCAGCTAGTCTTTTAATTTTGTATTTAGTGTTATTTGGGCCTTACGCAATTTCGGTTTTTGTTAAATTTTTGGTGCCACGCCCCCTTCGCCTCAAATTTGTAACTCCCGTATATCAAATACTAGAGACTTGTGCTTTGTCACGCACCGACTGGCGTTTGTGTGTGCGTTCGCCTGTGTATGTGTGTGAGTGTGTTGCTTGTAATGAACATACATATACATAAATAAAATACATAAAAGAAATTGAGAATTCACGGAATAGCGTTTATTCGCAGGGTTCAGGATATACCCTAGTCGAGCGGTCTCGACTAGAGTTTTCTTACTTGTTTTAAATTTCCTGTTTCTTTAAAAGGGTTAGTTGATTTGGTACTCACCAAGGGTGAGTGTCTACTTCAAACTTGGCTTTATTTAGTTGTGTATTATAATCTGGTGATCCTACATATATAAAGATGTCTGCTGGAGTTCTACCAGTTGTGCTGTGTTTTTTTTTTTTTTTTTTTGTGATTATATGTGTAAAGTATTATTTCAAATCTAGTTAATTTGTTTTCAGTATTTGTTTCACTGTTAATAATTCTTAGTTTTTCGTTTACTGTTTTATGAAATCTTTCTATATCAGAGAGTATGATCTCGAATTGTCTACCAAATAAATATGATCTGAAATATTTTGTAGCCCACACAATGGCTAATAATTCTTTCTCGATTGCGGAGTAATTAATTCCATGTTCGTTAAGAGTTCTGATTGCATATTAGAGTGTGTTTTCAATCGAAGATTGATATTTAATATTGTAGACTCCTTAGAATGCTTTAAAGAAACCAGAGCTTGTGACTACTGACGAGAAGCCAGAGAGCCTTTATGACTACTGATAAAAACCCAGAGCCTTTATGACTACTGACAAAAAGACAGAGCATACCATGCGTTCTCGGCTACAACTGTTTGATAATTATAACGCACACTTCATGCATTAACGAAATATCGTAGCATGCTATGTGAGAGGGTCAAAGGTCACTTAAGTAATTTTGTTGCGAGTTTATGGCTCAAAAGCTGCTCCGATTTGCTACGCCCCTAGTATGCGTGGCCATAAAATTGTTTGGGCGATCTGCCACGCCCACAATGGGTGTAGATATATCCGCCATAGCTTTTTATACCCTGAACCCTTTGAAAATGGGAAAAATGGTATAATGTTTTTGTGAAAGTGTATGTAACAGGCAGAAGGAGGCGTGGCAGACCCTGTCCGTCTGTCTACCTGTTACATACATTTTTACAAAAACATTATACCCTCCCTTTTTCCCCATTTTCAATGGGTTCAGGGTATAACAACGTACAGCTTATTGCTATTTTATTTATTATTTATTTATTGATAAATTATGTGCTATTTAAATACTTGACTTCTTTCAATCCCTTTTATTTCTACATTTATATTTCAGCCTTTTCCAAATGATGGCTTTCCCTCTGTTATATGCTACGACTGCCGTAATAAACTTGACTCATTTTGGAAGTTTCGTAATATGGCACACAATTCACACATTGCTTTAAAGGATTTCTTTGCATTATCAAAAACGTGCGATATTGTAAGTACTATGTGATGAAAATATATGTATAATAAACAACTTAACTAAAACTATTGTGTAAAATGATATATAATAAAAATTTTACATATGTATGTGTGTTTTACACTGACTTGTATGGCACACTAGCTACGAAAAAGAAATGAGAAGAATTATCTTATAAAATGATGTATACATTTAAAATTTTAAGCCTCAATCTGTCATTTATTCCCGAGTAAACTATACGGTGTTCTGGTTTATCTGTCTCTTCGTCCGTCTATCCGTATGAATGCAAACCATATCTACGCTATTAAAGCTAGAGATTTTAAACTGGGAATATATACTCGTATGCCCAGACGATTTACCTGATACGCCCATTAGAGGCGTGGCGAATCGGAAAATGAGTTTTCCGGTATTTCAGATTCACTATCCACGCAGGGTGGCGAATAGGATAAAACTGAACCATCGACAGTTATAGAACTAGACCCCTCCAATTTGGAACGATAGGTACTCTTACGATCTAATAAAAATCATCCAAATGGGCAAATGAATCATTCAATAGAAAAACCTGTACACCTTTTTTGTGCACAGTTTAAGTGGGTGTGAGTGAATGTTGTTAAAGTGTTTGTATCGACAGCAGGTCGTCTCCCTCACTCCCATGTTGTACAGCAGTTTATGAGAAGACTAAAACTAGTGTACAGTTTTATTTTATTGCACACTATTTTGGTGTGCAGTAAACTCACTGTACACGAGTGCAAAAAAAAATATTTTGTTTTTCGTAAGAAAGCTAAAACTCAAAATGTCTTATCTAAGAAAAATATAGATAATATAGTTTTGATATTTATAAATTTATTTTAGAAAATGATTCATAATATAAAATATTACCAAACACAAATTTCTAGTAAAATAACACATTTCTTAACAAATCAACAATAATAAATAAGGTAAAATTAAACAAAAACAAACACTTTCGTTTGCTCTAGCATCCATATCTACGTCTTGCAAAATATTAAAGTCATCTGCACAGCTGTAAGACACGACACACAAGCTGTTCTCATAATTGTATATGGTGTACAGCGTGTAGAAACGAGACAACTAGTGTACTCACTCACGAAGTGTACTTCGTTTTACTGTTCTCACTTTAGATGAGAACAGTAGAAATGTTGTACTCGATTCTTCCGCACACTGGAAAATACTGCACAGAAAAAAATGAGTGCAGTTTTTTAGGAATTAAGGAATTATCAGCTGTTCAATTAAATTGAAACATGGATAGCGCTATTCCATCGAAACATAGATGGATGGCTATTGGCGTTAACTTTGCAGTATTTTTAAAAACGCAGATAGCACGAGGTTCAAGGTATCTCCTAGTAGGGACACCCGACTAGAGTTTTCTTACTTGTTTTTATTAGTTTTATGTCTAATTTGTGCATTTGTTAAATTTTGTATACCGGCTTTAAATTTCCTCAAATATTTAGATTAAAGGCTTAAATTAAACCAATATATGAATGAGTTTGAATTTTTCTAAATTGCAAAAAAAAAAAAATATGTGGATAAGTCATACAGAAGTTATTACGCTGGCACGTATAAAGATCGACAGAAAAATTATATGGCCACGCGCACTAGGGGTGTGGAAAATCGGATGTGGCATTATGATTTTTACAAATTTTGTTATATTTTGAGCACTATTGATGCTAAAGACTTGAGACTTGCTATATATACACGGGTGAACATCCCACAATCGAAAAGTTCTGGCGGATATATCTACACCCACAGGGTCGTAACTAAAAGTATTATATCTCCTACATTTTTATACCCTGAACCCATTGAAAATGGGAAATTATGGTATAATGTTTATGTTGAAATGTATGTAACAGACAGAAGGAGGCGTGGCAGACCCTATAAAGTATATATATTCTTGATCAGGGAGACAAGCCGAGTTGATGTAGCCATGTCCGTCTGTCCATATGTTTGATGTTCGATCTCAGAACATATAAGAACTAGAGACTTCAAATTTTATTTTACTTTTTTGTCTATTTTATGCAATTTTGATTTTTGTTAAATTTTGGATGACGGTGAAAAAATTTCCCAAAATATTAACATTGAAGATAGTTGAAAATAAAGTCAATTAATGAATAAGTTAGCATTTTTTCAAATTCGAAAAAATTAAATAAAATATGTTGATCATATGCTGAACATTTCATTAAGATCCATTAAATCGCACGGAATTTATTAAGCTATCAATCGGCAAATACATGCATCCAGCATCGCTAAGCACAAACTGTTTTTCTAAACGTGTGCACATATACTCATACCCACACACGTATTGTATTGTGTGTATCTAGCAAGTTCTAAAAACCGACAGTTTTAGTGTGTATATGTTCATTAGATTGCGCTTTGGTTTGCGAATTATCAGCTGCTCTTTAAAAACATGGAGGTGCTATTGGCAAAAAATTTAAAATTGAATTAAATTAGTGTAGTGTAGTGTTTATACTAAATGCAAACTCTGCGGTATTTTGAAAAACGCAAATCGCACGTGGTTTAGGGGATCTCCTACGTGGGACGCCAGACTAGTTTTATTAATTGTTATACCCTGAACCCATTGAAAATGGGAAAAAAGGGTATAATGGTTTTGTGAAAATGTATGTAACAGGGAAAAGGAGGCGTGGCAGACCCCATAAAGTATATATATTCTTGATCAGTGAGAGAAGCCGAGTCGATTTAGCCCTGTTCGTCTGTCTGTCTGTCCGCATGTTTGAACGCGTCGATCTCAGAAGATGTAAGAGCTAGAGACTTCAAATTTTTTTTGGAAGTTCGTGTATATCACGATTCGATTCGATTCGAGTAAGAAAACTCAGTCGACACCGCTCAACTCAGAGATCCCCTGAACCCTGCGAAGACCCGCGATTCCTAAGAACCGCTAACATTCTCAGTTACTTTTATATTTAGCAAGTAACATATACACACACACAGACAGACACACAAGCACACAATCTGCTAATTGTGCATTATGAATGAGCAGCTTGGCTGCTGCTGCAAGACGCCGATAATATGAGATAATAAATTTTTAATAACTTTTTTTCTAGACCAACGATTTTGATCAAACTTGTTAGGCATGATCACGTTTTTTTTGTGTGTATGTGCCAAAGCACAAATCTCTAGTACGTGAAATACGTGATTTCCAACTTTGAGGAAAAGGGGGCGTGGCATCTAAAATTTAACGGAAATTGTGTAAGTCTTTAATAACAATAAATGCAAAATTTGCTATATGGCTAAATTATATGGCCCCGCCTACTAGGGGCGTGGCAAATCAGACCTGAATATACAGTGATTTTACTAATTCTCTTATAGTTTGAGCACCAATGATACATCCCAAAATCGGAAAATTAATGCGGATATACAGATTGTCCATTAATTGTTTGCAAAATGAAAAGTCATACAAGTTCAACTTTAACGTCAAAATGTATTAGGAAAGATACTTTTATACCCTGAACCCATTGAAAATGGGAAATCAGGGTATAATGTTTTTGTTGGAAAGTGTATGTATGTAACAGACAGAAGGAGGCGTGGCAGACTCCATAAAGTATATATATTCTTGATCAGGATGACAAGCCGAGTTGATATAGCCATGTCCGTCTGTCCGTATGTATGAACGCGTCGTTCTCAGAACCTACAATAGCTAGAGACTTGAAATTTTTTATGTAGGTTCCTGTATATCACGAAAAGATCGAGTTTGTTTCAGAAATTCGATAACTGTTATCGTTTTATTGTTATAGAAAAACGAAAATCTAAATTAAACTATAAAATCTAATTCATCTTTCTAGCTAGAGTCTTCAAATTTTGCATTTAGTGTTATTTGGGCCTTACGTAATTTCGGTTTTTGTTAAATTTTGGATGCCACGCCCCCTTCGCCTCAAATTTGTAACTCCCGTATATCAAATACTAGAGACTTGTGCTTTGGCACATACATACATTTGGATGACATGATCACGCCCAACAAGTTTGATCAAAATCGTTACTCTAGAAAAAACATTATTAAACATTTAATTTCCCATAACATTGCCACGCAAACAGCAGCCAAAAAACAGCTGACGCACCGACTGACGTTTGTGTGTGCTTGCGTCTGTGTATGTGTGTGTATATGTGTTGCTTGTAATGAACATATATATACTTATGTATATTAAAAAAACGGAGATTGCTTGGAATTGCGGTTCTTTGCAGGGTTCAGGGTATACCCTAGTCGAGCGGTCTCGACTAGAGTTTTCTTACTTGTTTCATAGTATATTTTATTTATTATATTCTTAAATAAACCTTTTTTATACAGCAACAAGAACATTAATAATACTAAAAGCAAAAAAATACTCCAAACATTAGCTGTTTATTAATTGTTTCCAAAATGCAAACAATATTATAAAATCGATATTTCTTTAAAATCAAAATAGAATTGACTAATATTTGGTATGCCCTCCATTAGCTTCCATTTCACGTCTAAGGCGTCGCGACATTGACAATATTCCGGCATTTTGTTATTTTGTTTTATTATTTTAAATAGAATTTACAAAACTAGTATCAACTTAAATACAAACTAAATAATTTTGTTTATAGCCTTAAAAAAACAGATAAAATATTTCAAAATATCACCAACCCGTTGGGGGTATTTTGTTTGCCAGTCCGGCCGGCTATGCCCCAGTGCGTGATATTATAGACGGTAGACGGAGATTAGGGTCCCAGTTAATTTCTTAGAGCAAAGAGAAGAAACTGATTTTGGACCGATTCAATACGATCCTGGTACACTTTATGCTGTGGAGACCATATAATTGAACAGTATTCTAAAATAGGCCGAACCAACGAAACAAAGGAGTTTGGTTACAAAAGGATCATTGAACTCTTTTGCCCAACGTTTAATGAAGCCAAGAACACTTTTGCTTTCATTTATAATATGTTGAGATATGAGTATTGAAGCGAAGTTTTGAATCGAAAAGTACACCAAGATCTTTGACAGAAAAAATGAGTTGAAAAGAATCACTATTGTATAATTAGCAATGTAAGGAGTAGTACGACAGAAGGTCATTGTCATACATTTAAAACAGTTTAAAGGCAATCTATTGGCCAAGCACCAAAGTTGGAAGGAATTAGAAGGTCGTTGATAAATAATGTAAAAAGTAAATGCCCTAGATGACTACCCTGAGGTACACCTGAAAGAACGAAGATTTGTTTCGAAAAAGATGTTATCAACACAACTCTTTGGATTCTATCCTTTAAATAGGATGACATCCAAGATACGAGTTTAGGAGAAAACCCTATGAGATCAAGCTTATGAAGTAATACTTCATGGTGAACTGAATCAAATGCTTTGCTGAAATCTGTATATATAACATCAGTTTGCATTTTATTTAAAAAACTTTTGTGAAAATTGCCAAAAAAAAATTGCAAAATCATTAAATGTTTATTTTCAAGAAATATATGTATTTTAAGAAACAAAAATAACAAGTAAGAACGTTGCTGTCGGACGCAACCGACAGCGAAATACTATTTCACGTCCCAGCATCACACAGGGGCATCTAACACATTATATTTTTTTTAAATTTAACCTTAAATCCCCACTGTCGCCGCTCAAATTAGCTGCAGATTAAAAATTTTCGTCGGAGGTGGCCAGACAGTTTCAATTAGGATCGAAGCTTAGAACCCTTACCTTAGCAAAAACACGCACCTAAATCGAGAGAGGTGGCATCTCTAAAAATGAGAGAGGTGGCAACTTAGAAAATGTGATATACATAAGTTCGTTGGCGAGCGTAGTGGTGTGGGCTCGAACCCCGGTGGAGTCATGTTGATATTTATGTTACATTTTCTTTATTTAGCTATTTTGTATTAATAAAATATTCTTTTCAAACACATATATTTTGACAAATCAAAAGATAAAAGTCACAAAGTAATTATGTGGCGCGCTATTGGCTCAGAAGCTGCAGATGTTTCAGTTTTTATTTGCCACGCCCCCAGTGACCGTAGACAAATAATTTTTGGCATGTGCATAGAGTGGGCGTTTAATAATATAACTATAAAGTTTGGATGCTTACATTCGAAAAATGCGAAAATTACAGGGTATTTTTCTGTGTCACGCCCCTTTTGGGGCGTAACAATAATTTTTGGGGAATCGATAGAGGTGGCCCCCAGTAACTCAGCATCCAATTTTGAAGCTTCTAGCACTAAAACTGTGGGAGATATAAGCTGATATTAGTTGCCACGCCCCACGTAGATATATTCGCCATACCTTTTCGATTGTGGGATGTTAACCCGAGTATATATACCAAGTCTCAAGTCTCTAGCATCAATAGTGCTCAAAATATAACGATACTAGTAAAATCACTATACATTCAGATCCGATTTACCACGCCCCTAGTAGGCGTGGCCATAAAATTTTGCCACGCCATCAATGGGCGTAGATATGCCCGCCATAGCTTTTTGATTTTGGGATGTCGACATGAGTGTTCTGTTAAAATCTCAACTCTCTAGCCCTTCTAGAAGTAGTGTTTCTGAGATACAGAAAATGCATTTTCCGATTTTCCACGCCCCTAGTGGGCGTATCGGGAAAATCTTGACACTTTATCAGACGAGGGTATACACAAGTATACATTTCAAATTTCAAGTCTCTAGCTTTAATAGCGTGGAAATGGTTTGCATTCATACGGACAGACGGACGGACAGCATGACGGACATTGCACAAACCCAATATACTATATCACTACGTGAAATAGTATAAAAATTAGAACAAAATTAAAACAGAATCATAACCTTAACCAATTATATTTAAATAAAACTACAAAATACTTAAAATATTGTCTAGATCGTCAGCTTCATATTCAGTGGCGTACTTCCCACTTCCTATTATTTCTGCCTGCTTTAAAAACACCAGGTAGAGATAATTTATATTATCTTCATACAACCCTTTGAGAATATGTGCTTTGTAACACTTTTCCGCAGTAGCTGCCAATTGAAAATGGAGCTTCAACTCTGACGAATCCATTCTTTGAACTCGTCATCTTGCAGTCAGGCATTACGAAAACTTCGCTTACATACTTTCGGCATCTTGTTCCGGGCACATTCACCAAATACACATTGTAATTTGTGGAGACGATAACAAACAAGTAAGAAAACTCTAGTCGAGACCGCTCGACTAGGGTATACCCTGAACCCTGCGAAGAACCGCTATTCCAAGCAATCTCCGTTTCTTTAATATACATAAGTATATATATGTTCATTACAAACAGAACATACACACACATACACAGGCGCACACACACACAAGCGCCAGTCGTTGCGTCAGCTGTTCTTTGGCTGCTGTTTGCATGCCAATGACATGGGAAATTAAATGTTTAATAACTTTTTTCTAGAGTAACGATTTTGATCAAACTTGTTGGGCGTGATCATGTCATCCATATGTATGTATGTACCAAAGCACAAGTCTCTAGTATTTGATATGCGGGAGTTACAAATTTGAGGCGAAGGGGGCGTGGCACCCAAAATTTAACAAAAACCGAAATTGCGTAAGACCTAAATAACACTAAATGCAAAATTTGAAGACTCTAGCTATAAAGATGAATTAGATAGAATTTTATAGCTGAATTTAAATTTTCGTTTTTAATCGATAACAATAAAACGATAACAGTTATCGAATTTCTGAAACAAACTCGATATGCGCGCCCTATACAGGGACCTACAAAAAAATTTGAAGTCTCTAGCTATTGTAAGTTCTGAGATCGACGCGTTCATACATACGGACAGACGGACAGACAGACAGACAGACGGACAGACAGACAGACAGACAGACGGACAGGGCTAAATCGACTCGGCTTGTCTCCCTGATCAAGAATATATATACTTTATGGGGTCTGCCACGCCTCCTTCTGCCTGTTACATACATACGCCTTCCAACAAAAACATTATACCCTGATTTCCCATTTTCAATGGGTTCAGGGTATAAAAAGTGTACAAAATGCACAAGCACACTGAAGAAAAATGTATAAATTGCTAGTTGCTAGTTGCTGAAATTAATTAAAAAATAATTAAAAATTGCTAGATTTCTGGCTAATAGCATTTGAAAAATAAAAGTTGAAAATTTTTTTTAAAAGTTGCCAGATCTAGCCACTAAATGGCCAAACTGGCAGCACTGTCTCCCACCTTTTTTTTTATTTATTTATATAAATGATTTCACTGACCGAATGGCTGAAATAAGAGAATCAAAGGAAATATTATAAGCGTTAATAATATTTGTAGAAGAGATATAATAAGGGTAAGAACTTTTATAGGGGTCTACAGATGAGTAAATTGATTGGAAGGAATCAGCAAAAAGATAAAAGAAATCATGATCATTGCAAGAATAGACAGACTCAAGAAAAAATGTGGAAGGTAAACTAGAAGACTTACGTCATGGAGGCTTATTAGAAAAAGGCACAGGGAAACACAGGAACACACTCATCAAAACGAGAGTTTAAAATGTTATAGAAAATAGTTGTTGCACAATTAACATCAACGGAATCATATAACGTAGACCAACCTGTTGTACTAATAAGTTGGTTGAGCAAAGCAAAATTGCACTTATTGTTTAAAATGTTATAGAAAATAGTTGGTGCACAATCAACGGAATCATATAACGTAAACCAACCTGTTGTTCTAATAAGTTGGTTAGGCAAAGCAAAATTGCACTTATTGTAACAATGACGTTTTGTTGAAGTAGGTTCACAAATTGGACAAGTACTTAGGGACATAGATACCTCCAATGTAGGATGATGAAAATCCTCAGTTAAACAAAAAGGAGATGATCTAGAAACATTAATACATGACTCATCATTAATAAAAACAAGTAAGAAAACTAGTCGAGACCGCTCGACTAGGGTATACCCTGAACCCTCCGAAGAACCGCTATTCCAAGCATTCTTCATTTCTTTTATATTCATATGTATATGTATGTTCATTACAAGCCAATCATACACACACACGCACAGGCGCACACAAACGCCAGTCGCTGAGTCAGCTGTTCTTTGGCTGCTTTGCATGGCAATGCTATGGGAAATTAAATGCTTAATAACTTTTTTTCCAGACGAACGATTTTGATCAAACTTGTTGGGCGTGATCATGTCATGTCCATATGTATATATGTGCCAAAGCACAAGTCTCTAGTATTTGATATACGGGAGTTACAAATTTGAGGCGAAGGGGGCGTGGCATCCAAAATTTAACAAAAACCGAAATTACGTAAGGCCCAAATAACACTAAATGCAAAATTTGAAGACTCTAGCTAGAAAGATGAATTAGATTTTATAGTTTAATTTAGATTTTCGTTTTTCTATAACAATAAAACGATAACAGTTATCGAATTTCTGAAACAAACTCGATCTTTTCGTGATATACAGGAACCTACATAAAAAATTTCAAGTCTCTAGCTATTGTAGGCTCTGAGAACGACGCGTTCATACATACGGACAGACGGATATGGCTATATCAACTCGGCTTGTCTCCCTGATCAAGAATATATATACTTTATGGCCTTTATGCCACGCCTCCTTCTGCCTGATACATACATACGCCTTTGAACAAAAACATTATACCCTGAATTCCCATTTTCAATGGGTTCAGGGTATAACAAGATTAATCAATCGATTCATATGATTTGAGATTGAATTCATCTGAGACATATATAATGGTACGCATAAGGCATTTGAACTAGGATTACAGATCGAAGAAGTGTTCGGTATATTAAAGTCACCCAACACCATAAAAGATTAGTATCCTTTACATGTCCATAAATTTCTTTAATACAAGTCATATGTTGCGCATAAACTTGAACATCAGAAGAAAGGGGGGATATATGAACATGTTATAAAAAGGGAGCAAGATTTAAAAGTTAGTTTAACAGCAACTATTTCGAAATCATGAGATGGTGAAAAAATAATGTTTGTAAATAGTGTAATCAATCGAGAGAATCTCACTATTATAATCTTTCGGGCCTAACCATGTTTCAGTCAGGGCGATAATATCAAAACGGACACTGAAACTACTCAAAAAAAAGCCTATTGAGTTTAGAATTCAGACCACGAACGTTTTGATATATTAAGAAGATCTATGAAGAAGGTTGAACTGTTATTAGTTTTTTGGCACAATATTAGATGAAGATTGTACCGAGGAAGAGTTTAGCAAAACCGGAGACAGACGATTTCGACTCTTATGCTTTAATGCATGCACAACTACATAAGGAGGCCAAAATTTGGCATCGCAAATTGTTGTGAAGAATTCAGTTGGTACGTTGATTTTAAAACAAGCAATTTCACGAGGAGTCGCAAAATTGAACTTCGAAAATAAAGACTTTAGCTTTTGATTTACTAGAAATAAAAGCAAAAAGAGCTTCACATTTCGTGTGAGATGAAACCCTGGATAATAACACTTGTTTTCGGGGAGAAACGACGATAAAGTAGGTATGGTAGTGAAGGAGAAATGGCCAGAGTGTTGTTCGTAGTTTGAGCAACAGATGGGGATAAAGTAGTTGGAATCTGCATAGACTCTGGGATATTTAATACTGGTGTCCCTGAAGCACTGCAAGAAGGTGGAATCGCCAGAGAGCCAGAACAAGGTGTAGAAGGAGCTAATAAATTAGGAGAAAAAGGTGTAGAAGGTGGTACCAACTGAGAAGCAGTTGACGTTTTAGGTAGAGAAGATTCATAATCATATTGACTTAATAATTTATCACCAGCATTTAGTTCACCAGACAACTGTCTTTATATATTATAAATTTTAAAAATTGAACCCGCACCGATACATTTTGGAAAAATTAATTTGGTTTTCCCAACAAATTGGACAACACCGTAAGCCGCCACAACTAATTTTAGCACTGAACATTACCTTGTCGTAGTCGCGCCCTGTAAGGTCAGCACATTTACTGTGCATCATAGTCTCACACAACCAGCAATTAACAAATTGCACTTGTGTAGAATCAGAAATTTGTCATATTGGCAGTTGGGGTTAAGCAAACAAAAACGGAATATTATGCAAAAAAAAAAAAAAAAATAAGCGCAAGGCAAATGGAGGATTTATGCGCTAAAAGAGCAACTCACAACAACAAAAACGAAAGATTAGTTAAAAAAAAGAACAAGCGCAAAGCAAAGAGAGGACTAATACGTTGAGAGAATCTGCTCACAAATATAAAACAGCTGATACAACAAAAACAAGTAAGAACGTTGCAGTCGAAGGCAACAGACTCCGAATTACTTTTTCACGTCCCATCACCCACAGAGGCATCTATCAGATTATATTTAAAAATTAATCTTTAATCCTCACAGCCGCCGTTCAATGGGCAGTAACTCAGCATTTAATTTTGAGCTTCTAGCACTAAAACTGTGGGAAATATAAGCTGATATTAGTTGCCACGCTCCCAATGGGCGTAAATATATCCGCCATAACATTTCTATCTTTTGATGTAAACTTGAGTATATATACCAAGTCTCAAGTCTCTAGCATCAATAGGGCTCTAAATATAACACAAATTAGTAAAATCACTATATATTCAGATCCGATTTGCCACGCCCCCAGTGGGCGTGGTCATAAATTTTTTTAGGCGATCATAACAGTAATCCACGTGGCAAATTTGAGCGTTATAGCTTTAAGACTTTAGGAGATACAGTTTGACCCGATTTGCCACGCCCCCAATGGGCGTAGATATATCCGCCATAGCTTTTTGATTTTGGGGTGTCGACATGAGTGTTCTGTTAAAATCTTAACTCTTTAGCCCTTCTAAAAGTAGTGTTTATGGGATACAGGAAAATTCATTATCTGATTTGCCACGCCCCTAGTGGGCGTATCGGGAAAATCTTGACACTTTATCTGACGAGGGTATACACGAGTATACATTTCAAATTTCAAGTCTCTAGCTTTAATAGCGTGGAAATGGTTTGCGTTCATACGGACAGACGGACAAACGGATTTTGCACAAAACCAATATACTATATCACTACGTGAAATAGTATAAAAACCTTCTCACCCTGAGAATGAAGGCAACTCGCTTCAAGTGTGCTAAAACTAAGCAAAATTGGGGTCAATCCGATTGGTCAAGAATCATATATTCGGATGAGTCTAAATTTAATCTTATTGGATCCGATGGCTGCCTCAAAGTTCGACCCAGAAAGGCAGAACGATATTCCGAAAACTGCTGCGTCGCCACTGTGAAGCATTCGCCTTATGTAATGATATGAGGATGCATTTCAAAATACAAGACAGAATCGCTAATTATGCTTCAAAGGATGGTTAATGCAGAAAAGTACGAAGAAATTATTATCAGTGGACTTTTGCCCAGCTTGGAGTCAGTAGCAGAGAGAAACGGATCCCACATTCCAGGACGTTTTTACACCTTGCCAGCGGGCTCGTTCTGTTAGTGGTTTTAATACCCTGAACCCATTGAAAATGGGAAAAAGGGTATAATGGTTTTGTGAAAATGTATGTAACAGGCAGAAGGAGGCGTGGCAGACCCCATAAAGTATATATATTCTTGATCAGGGAGAGAAACCGAGTCGATTTAACCCTGTTCGTCTGTCTCTGTCCGTCTGTCCGTCCGTCCGTCTGTCCGTATGTTTGAACGCGTCGATCTCAGAACATATAAGAGCTAGAGACTTCAAATTTTTTTTTGGAAGTTCGTGTATATCATGATTCGATCGAGTTTGTTTCAAATATTCGATAACTATCATCGTTTTATTGTTATCGATTAAAAACCGATATCTTCATTTAGTTATAAAATTCTATTTAATTCATCTTTATAGTTAGAGTCTTCAAATTTAGCATTTAGTGTTATTTGAGCCTTCTGCAATTTCGGTTTTTGTTAAATTTTGGATGCCACGCCGTCAAATTGCCCTTTAGCCTCAAATTGCTAAATCACGTATTTCAAGTACTAGAGACTTGTGCTTTAGCACATACACACATATGAATGTCATGATCACGTCCAACAGATTTGATCAAAATCGTTCGACTTTGACAAAAGTTATTAAACATTTAATATCTCATATTATCGGCGTCTTGCAGCAGCTGCGAAGCTGATGAGTCATAATGCACAGTTAGCAGATTGTGTGCTTGTGCGTGCGTCTGTGTGTGTGTATGTATTGCTTGCTACATATGTACATACATATAAAAGTAACGGAGAATGTTAGCCGCTCTTAGGAATCGCAGTTCTTCGCAGGGTTCAGGGGATCTCTTTGTCGAGCAGTCTCGACTAGAGCACTCTTATTTGTTTATACTATTTCACGTAGTGATATAGTATATTGGTTTTGTGCAATGTCCGTCTTGCCGTCCGTCCGTCTGTCCGTATGAACGCAAACCATTTCCACGCTATTGAAGCTAGAGACTTGAAATTTGAAATATATACTCGTGTATACCCTCGTCTGATAAAGTGTCAAGATTTTCCCGATACGGCGTGGCAAATCGGAAAATGCATTTTCCTGTATCTCAGAAACACTACTTCTAGATGGGCTAGAGAGTTGAGATTTTAACAGAACACTCATGTCGACATCCCAAAATCAAAAAGCTATGGCGGATATATCTACGCCCATTGGGGGCATGGCAACTAATATCAGCTTATATTTCCCACAGTTTTAGTGCTAGAAGCTTCAAAATTGGATGTTAAGTTACAGGGGGCCTCCTCTACCGATTCCCCAAAAATTATACATACAGAAAAATACCCTGTAATTTTCGCATTTTTCGAATGTAAGCATCCAAACTTTACAATTATATTCCCGAACGCCCACTCTATGCACATGCCAAAAATTATTTGTCTACGGCCCCTGGGGGCGTGGCAAATCAAAACTGAAACATCTGCAGCTTCTGAGTCAATAGCGCGCCACATAATTACTTTGTGACCTTTGACCTTTTCTTTTGATTTGCCAAATTATATATATGTGTTTGAAAAGAATATTTTATTAATACAAAATAACTAAATAAAGAAAATATAACAAAAATATCAACATGACCGCACCGGGGTTCGAGCCCACACCTCTACGCTCGCCAACGAACTTATATCACAACTTATATCTGAGTTGCCACCTCTCTCATTTTGAGAGTTGCCACCTCTCTCAGTTTGAGAGATGCCATCTCTCTCGAATTAGGTGCGTGTTTTTGCTAAGGTAAGAGTTAAAAGCTTCTATCCAAATTGAAACTGTCTGGCCACCTCCAATAAAAAGTTTTAATCTGCAGCTAATTTGAGCGGCGACAGTGGGGATTTAAGGTTAAATTTTAAATAATATAATGTGATAGATGCTCCTGTGGGCTGCTGGGACGTGAAATAGTATTTCGCGGTCGGTTGCGTCCGACTGCAACGTTCTTACTTGTTTTTATAAGTTCTTATTCTATACTTGTAATAACTATAATTATAAAGTAGTTAACTACACTTATAAAAAAAAAAATGAAAATACTACAATTTCGCGCGTACAGAATAATTTTTCTTATACATACGCATAAACTGAAATTGATTTTTTCCCGAAACTAGACCGAATTCAGTTGTTATTCTATGAAAGTATGTGAGACAGACGTTTTAAAATTAAAATCTCAATGTCGCAAAAAATCAACATACGATCAATTCGGGAATGCATCGATATTTTGGGTGATTAGATCGCAGCCTGAAGATTTTCTTTAAGTTCAATAGGTTCAGGGCAATAGTAGCTTAATGAAATTGGTATTACAAACGCATTTGTCGCATTATTAGGTTGGAAACACTTTTCGGAAGTGCGTAGAAAATTCGCTGGCTCTTTCTACATCGCTGCGGGCTGTCACCCATGTAGTTTCATATAGGGTTCACTGTCGTTGAGCTACGAGTTGGGAGTTGTCTCTCCACAGTGAATTTAATTACTGGATGGTGATAATTGCTCAATATTACAACGTTAAGTATGTTGTTCTTAATTTAATGCTTTAGTGAGTTTTGCTTTCAAGATTTGACCATCTATATATATAAAATTCTCGAGTGTGGTGTTTGTTACCAAACTACTCCGAAACGGCTCGACCGATTCTCACGAAATTTTTTATGCAAATCGTGTAGGACTGAGAATCGGCCAACGTCTATTTTTTATACCCAAATAATAAATAATTAAATAATTTTAATAAATGTTTATTTGTTTAACACACTAATACTTGCATACAAGCAAGAAACCTTTGCGGATGCGACAGAAAGAAGAATGCAAAAATCGGCTTCTGTCCCATGCGTTGTCCTCTCACAATTTTTCACTCAGCTTTCAGCGTTCTCATGTTATGAGCAAAATACATATATGTCGGTGTGTGAGTGTGAGAGTGTGTGTTTGTGTTTTCGGGTATTTCACAATAATAGTAATTTCATCATTATGGCGGCGCATTTGTGGTTTAAGAAGAACCGTTTTAGCGGGGCGCCAGCGTTCTGTCGCTGTCGTCGAGTGTGGTTCGGTGGAAGGCGCGCACAAGAATTGTGCGTCTCGAGTTCAGTCGTTGTTACAACTCGAGTGCGACCGAACTCGCTGCGCTAATTATTGATCAAGAAAATAATACACGTTATACACCAATCAGTTTTCCAACTTGATTTATTACAACAATGCCACGAACACGCAGGGGGGCTAATTTGAGTCGTCAAACAAACAGATCTAGAGGCATGCAAGATAGAAGAGCAATAAGATCAGATGCAGAAAGGCAACAAAGTAATGCAGATGTCCGTGTAAGAATGGCGCAGTTACGTGCATCACAATTACAAGAGGTACGAGATGAGCGAAACCAACAAAGACAATTGGAACGAAGAGAAGCGCGCAGATTCGTAGCCAACAGACGTAGAGGGATTGACCAACATCAACAAGTACTTCGAGCATTTACATCACATTCATTTCTTCGACTAGCATTTCAGTATGAGCCTGATGTTGAATATTACGCTCATTCCAAAGTGGTAATTGGTACATTGGACAAGGAATGCCCGCACTGTCAAGCCCTTAAATTAAAAAATGAGCCAATTGGGATGTGTTGCTCATCAGGAAAAGTGAAACTTCCAGAAATTGAAACACCGCCGGAACCATTGCACGGCCTCCTTTTTGGTACTGATCCAAATTCTTCGCTGTTCTTGCGTTCAATTCGGCAATTCAATTCATGTTTTCAAATGACATCGTTCGGAGCAACGGAAATAGTTAAAAATACTGCTGCAAATGGTCAACAATTTAATTCCACATTCAAAATCAAAGGCCAAATTTACCACAAAGTCGGCTCATTACTACCAATGCCAAACGAACCTTATAAATTTTTACAAATTTACTTTATGGGTGGCGAGGACTCCGAACGGGCACTCGCCAATCGTGTGAATACACGTTGCAACTATAATCACCTCAATTCACCATTTGCAACGCGCATTGTCAGCGAGCTGGACGCTCTGTTAAATGAGCACAACGAATTGTTGAAATTATTCAAATCACATATGCATAAGCTACAAAGTGACAATCACGCTATTTTCATCAATCCTGATAGAACACCAGCTGGAGGGCATATACGTCGATTCAACGCACCTGTTGTTGACGACGTGGCTGGAATCATGGTTGGCGACCATACAGCTACGCGACAAATCGTGATTCGAAAAAGAAATAATTCTCTTCAGTCCATTCCTGATACCCATCGTTTATATGATGCTCTCCAATATCCACTCATTTTTTGGAAGGGACAAGACGGATATTGCATAAACCTTAAGCAACGAGATCCGGTAACAGGTAATTCATTCATTAAGAATATGAAAACTCTTCAATTAATACATGGATATACTATTATAGGAACCGAAACAAACAAGAATGTTAGCTCAAAGGATTTCTATTCGTTTCGGTTGATGATTAGACGTGGTCAGGATAATATTCTACGATGTCGTGAGCTTTGCCAACAATTTATTGCGATTTAACCAACAGAAGCTGCGTGCGGAAGAATACATTCACTTGCGAGATGCTATTGCCAGCAACGCTGATACTGCCGATATCGGTAACTCTGTCATCCTACCATCATCGTACATAGGTAGTCCACGTCACATGCAAGAATACATACAGGATGCTATGACCTTCGTACGTGAATATGGACGACCGTGCTTTTTTATTACTTTTACATGTAATCCAAAATGGCAGGAAATTACATCGTTATTATTACCTGGACAAAGTGCAATACATCGTCATGACATTACAGCACGTGTGTTCAAACAAAAATTAAAGTCTCTAATAAGCTTTATTACAAAATTGCCTGTATTTGGCCCTACACGTTGTTGGATGTATTCGGTTGAGTGGCAAAAGCGAGGATTACCTCATGCTCACATCTTGATTTGGTTTATCCATAAAATACGCCCTGATGACATCGATAGTTTAATTTCTGCAGAGATTCCAGATCCATCCACTGATCAATTACTGTTTGATATTGTTACTGCAAACATGATTCATGGCCCTTGCGGAGATCTGAATCGTTCATCGCCTTGCATGGTAGACGGAAAATGTACAAAGCGTTTTCCTAAAGATTTCATCAACGATACGGTTACAAATGTAGACGGATATCCAATATATCGTCGAAGGAGTACCGAAAATGGCGGACAATCATTCATTAAAACTATCAACAACGTAGATATTGATATTGATAATCGGTGGGTGGTGCCATATTCACCTCTACTGAGCAAAACATACAGTGCTCATATAAATGTTGAGTTCTGCAGTTCGGTGAAGAGCATTAAGTATATTTGCAAGTATGTAAATAAAGGAAGTGATATGGCTGTATTTAGAATTGAAAATACTAATAACAGTGCTCCTCCGTTAAATCAAAATGACGAAATAACGAATTACCAAACTGGCCGGTATATCAGCTTCAATGAAGCTGTCTGGCGTATCTTCGGTTTCCCGATTCATGAACGAGATCCAGCAGTTATGCATTTAGCTGTCCACCTTGAAAACGGTCAGCGCGTATTTTTCACGAACGAAACAGTGCTTCATCAAGCTGTAAATCCACCAAAAACTACGCTCACCGAATTTTTTGTATTGTGTAATCGTGCAGATGCTTTTGGTGCCTTCGCACAAACACTGAAGTATTCAGAAATACCTCAATATTTTACATGGGCTCAATCGAAAAAATGGATGCCCCGCAAGCAAGGCACACCAGTTGAGGCGTGCCCCGGCTTATTTAAGTCAAATAATTTGGGTCGTGTATATACAGTCCATCCAAGGCAGACCGAATGCTTTTATCTACGACTGTTGTTGGTTAATGTCACCGGACCATTGTCATTTCAAGCTATACGTGAAGTAAACGGACAACAGTATCCAACGTATAAAGATGCATGTCTTGCACTAGGCTTGCTAGAAGACGACAATCATTGGGACAGTATGCTTGCTGAAGCAGCAGGAATACAAATTCGATTACTATTTGCTATTGTATTGACTACATGTTTCCCGGCCCGAGCACAAATTTTGCGGGATAATCACAAAGATTCAATGACTGATGATATATTGTATCAACATCGTACAAGACGGAACGACCTTACGATATCATTCAGTGACGAAATGTACAATGAAGCATTGATTGCTATTGAGGATCTTTGCATTGTCATTGCGAATTTACCAATCAGTCATTTCGGTATGAGCTCACCAAATCGAAGTGCATCTCATTTAATTGACACAGATATGAATCGTGAACTGCAGTACTATTCTATTGAAATGGCAGCGATTGTTACTCGCAATGTTCCACTATTAAATGATGCACAAAAAGTAATTTACGACCGCATTATGGAGGGAGTTTCGGCAGGACAAGGGGGACTCTTTTTTTTGGATGCACCAGGAGGAACTGGCACAACATTCCTTATTTCGTTACTTCTTGCCGAGATACGAGCAAAAAAAGGCATCGCATTAGATGTTGCATCATCTGGCATTGCAGCTACTTTATTAGATGGGGGCAGAACAGCTCATTCGGCATTTAAGCTGCCACTGAATATTCAAAATAACCCAGATGCAGTTTGTAACATTAAAAAACAATCATCCATGGCCACTGTGCTAAAAGAGTGTAAAATTATTATCTGGGATGAATGCACCATGGCACATAAGCATTCGCTGGAGGCATTGGATAGGACAATGAAAGATATAAAAAACAACGACAAACTATTTGGAGGCACTTTGTTACTCCTTTCAGGTGATTTCAGACAAACACTTCCCGTTATTCCACGATCAACATACGCTGATGAAATTAATGCTTGCCTCAAATCGTCCCGACTGTGGCGTAATGTTGAACGAGTACAACTGACGGTGAACATGCGCGTTCAAACGCTTCAGGATCCATCCGCCGAAACTTTTTCGAAACAGCTATTAGATATTGGCAATGGGAAAGTTGCCGTACATGAAAATACTGGATCAATAAAATTACCAACCGGTTTTTGCACAATCGTCCACTCGCAAGATGTTCTCATCGACTGTATATTTCCCGATGTACACACACAATATATAAATCTTGAGTGGCTGGCAGAAAGAGCCATTTTAGCAGCGAAAAATGTGGACGTTCATGGATTAAATTTCAAGATACAACAATTGTTGCCAACAGACTCTGTGTCATACAAATCTGTTGATACAGTTTGCTATACTATCGAAGCTTTAAATTACCCAGTAGAATTTTTGAATTCCTTGGATTTGCCAGGCATGCCACCGCCCCACTTACAATTGAAAGTAGGATCTCCGGTGATTTTGCTCCGTAACTTGAACCCACTACGGCTGTGCAATGGCACACGATTGGTTATTAAAAAATTAATGAAGAACGTGATTGAGGCCACCATTTTAAATGGCAAGTTTCAAGGTGAAAATATATTGTTGCCACGAATCCCCATGATTCCTACAGATGTGCCAATTGAATTCAAACGCATTCAATTCCCAATTAAATTGGCATTCGCGATGACAATCAATAAGTCGCAAGGCCAAACGTTGTCTGTATGTGGTTTAGATTTGGAAACACCATTCTTTTCCCACGGACAACTATATGTGGCATGCTCTCGCGTCGGGAAACCATCAAGTTTGTTTATATTGGCTAAAGATGGCCTAACAAAAAATATTGTGCACTCTACTGCGCTTAGCGAATAATCTGTATTTTTATTAACTGTCATTTTTAACAATAAATTAATCGTCTTTCAGTTGTCATACACTTATAGTAACTTAGATATTAGATATTTGAAAAAGGCAAAACAACGTTTGCCGGGTCAGCTAGTTGTATTATATAGAAGTTGAAAATATGCAAAATAATTTTTTTAAAAAAAGCATGTTTTCAAAGTGATGTGATTAAAGTTTTACTATCACAAGTATCACTGCAAATTAAAACAATTAGTTGTAGTGAAAACTAATCGAGTCTGTTCGATTAGGAGATATCCTGGCTCCTGTGAAGAGCCGATATTTCAAACGTGCTTTGCCTATTTTACATACACTGTTAGTCAATTGATTAGACTCCCCGCTACTTAAAAATTTACTTTATAACTTTTATTTGAACAAAAAACTCTAATCGAGACTGCTAGACTAGGAAGCCCCCTGGACCCTCGATTCCTAAGAACCGCTGACATTCTCCGTTACTTTTATATGTATGTAGCAACCAACCTATACCTACACAGACGCAGGCACAATCACACACACTGCTAAGTATGCACTTTGATTCAGCAACTGCGCTCAGGCTGCAAGGTGCCTATAATATGAGAAGTTAAATATTTAATAACTTTTTTTGTAGGGGAACGTTTTTAATCAAACTTACAGAGCATGATTATGTCACTCATATGTATGTGTGTATTTGCCAAAGCACAAGTCTCTAGTATTTGAAATACGTGTTTTGCAAATTTGAAACACATAAAACTAAATGCAAAATTTGATGTCTCAAGCTATAAAGATGAATTAGATAGAATCACTAAAAACCGATTTCGATTTTTAATCGATAACATTAAAACTATGTTGGTTATCGATTTTTCCGAAGTCTCTAGCTCTTATGTTCTGAGATCAACGCGTTTAAATATACGGACAGACCGACGGACGGACGGCAGAAGGATGCGTGGCGGACCCCATGAAGCCGAGTTGATTTAGCCATGTCCGTATGTATTATCACGTTGATCTCAGAACATTCAAGAGCTAGAGACTTCGAAAAATCGATAACTGTCTTAGTTTCAATGTTATCGATTTAAAAACCGACATATTGATTTAGTTATAAAATTGTATCTAATTCATGTTTATAGCTAGAGTTTTCAAATTTTGTATTTAGTGTTATTCGAGCCTTATACAAGCACATACATACATATGATTGACACGATGGCGCAAGTATGATCAAAAACGTTCGTCTACAAAAAAAGTTATTAAACATTTAATTTCTCATGTTATCGGCGCATTGCTGCCTGAGCGCAGCTGCTGCACAGTTAGCAGACTGTGTTTTTATACCCTGAAGCCATTGAAAATGGGAAATCAGGGTATAATGTTTTTGTTGAAATGTATGTAACCGGCAGAAGGAGGCGTGGCAGACCCCATAAAGTATATATATTCTTGATCAGGGAGACAAGCCGAGTCGATTTAGCCCTGTCCGTCTGTCTGTCTGTCTGTCTGTCCGTCTGTCTGTCTGTCTGTCCGTCTGTCCGTATGTATGAACGCGTCGATCTCAGAACTTACAATAGCTAGAGACTTCAAATTTTTTTTGTAGGTCCCTGTATAGGGCGCGCATATCGAGTTTGTTTCAGAAATTCGATAACTGTTATCGTTTTATTGTTATCGATTAAAAACGAAAATTTAAATTCAGCTATAAAATTCTATCTAATTCATCTTTATAGCTAGAGTCTTCAAATTTTGCATTTAGTGTTATTTGGGCCTTACGCAATTTCGGTGTTTGTTAAATTTTGGATGCCACGCCTCCTTCGCCTCAAATTTGTAACTCCCGTTTATCAAATACTAGAGACTTGCGCTTTGGCACATACATACATATGGATGACATGATCACGCCCAACAAGTTTGATCAAAATCGTTCGTCTGGAAAAAAGTTATTGAACATTTAATTTCCCATAACTTTGCCATGCAAAGCAGCCAAAGAACAGCTGACGCAACGACTTGCGCTTGTGAGTGCTTGCGCCTGGGTATGTGTGTGTGTATGTTTTGTTTGTAATGAACATATATATACTTATGTATATTAAAGAAACGGAGATTGCTTGGAATAGCGGTTCTTCGCAGGGTTCAGGGGATGTCTTAGTCGAGCAGTCTCGACTAGAGTTTTCTTACTAGTTTGTATTCATTTACTTACTCTTAAAATACATGTTAATACAAAATTAAGTATGCTTGCGGGATTGCCGTAAAGCATTGCTTTGCAAGCGCTTTGCGCTATTTTAGACAGCAGTAACTAATCGTGGAATTTGTTCAACACTGCGAAGCTCCACCATAGTTAAATCAGCGAAGGAATTGATTTTGTCCCAAGCTGCCTCAGACTTCAGTATGATCGCGATTAAGTTGCCTCGTCTAATGGAGCGGGCCACTGTTGCTTCTAGGGGACTCCTCTCCTCGATGAAGCTTCCACACTCGAAGATTTCATCCGTGTCCAGTAAAAATATGTGAAAGATAGAAATTAATCTCGTAGCTCCAAGCCCAGAACTGATCCTTTGGGGACTCCAGCTGATACTATGTGAGTTTGGATTCCTACACTCGTATTGTACATAAGTGTCCTTCCTCTGAAGTAGCTCTTTATTATCTCTTTAAGATATTTAGGGATATTATATTGTGCAAGGGCATCTAGTATCATATCACAGACCGCCAGCGCTTGCGATTGCGGCCTCCAGTCTGGAACAGACCAATTTTTCGAAAAACTTTCCCAAGATGTCCAAGAGACAAATTGGCCTTTACGATGATGGCTCCTCCGGTGGTTTTCCAGCCTTGGGTAGCAATACCAGGTTCTGGATCTTCCAGTTTGCAGGGAACGTTTCTTGAGTTAAACATGTATTGTATAACTCAGTAAACGGCCTTAGTTGCAGGCCAGCTTTAGCGCCCTATTGGGAATCCCGTCTGGCCCGGGGCAGAGTTGGGTCTTAGTTTCCTGGCAGCAGCCATAACTTCCTCATCAGTAACTAAAACTGCATCAGATCTGCTCGAATCCTGGCTTGCTGATGTAGAGTCACGATCATGAATGGAGCTCAGTCTATCTGGGAATAGCGTTTGACTTAAGCGATTGACTTAAGCTCCAATCGATCCGTAGGCTGTACTTGTTTGCCAGTGTAGTCTTTGTATGCTCTGCCCCAAGGGTCAGCTTCGGCGAAGTCGCATAGGTCTAGGAAGTTGTCCCGTTTGCTAGTCGGTGTGGACTTCTTCAGTTGCCGTCTTGCCACCTGGTACGCTGTCTGCTTTTCAGCCAACGTAGGCCTTCCACGAGCCCGCTGGTAGTTTCGTCTCGAGTGTACGTATATACTCCGGAAGTTGCTTATCTGCTAATTCCCCCAGTATATAGGCGCTTGATGATGGGTGAACTGTTTGCGCCGCTGCATGCTAGCGTTGCAGGCGCTCTGTAGTTGACTAGTCATTTAGCAAGCTTTGGCCTCAACGTTGCCAGATGTGCCCAGCGACTGGATTCTCTCCGAGAAGGATGTCGGGTTGAAGGTACCCAGGCGATAAGCTTCCCTCCACAGAGTTGGCGCCCTGCCACATGGCTCACCGATTGTGAACAGAAGCGCAGAGTGATCGCTGCCCGTATAGCTTTCGCAGCTCTGGGGAACAGCCAGCACTTCAAACATAGAGATATTGCAGCGATATCAGTGTTTGACCCTCGGAACAATAACAGGTGCTTCTTGGTATATGACCAATTACGATATCCACATAGGCCTTAAGCTCCATCTTGTCAAAGACGAAGTAAAGGCTGGCACAAAAAGACATATAAAAAGGTTGCATGGTCACGACAACGCCTTAGCACTGGGACTTCTAGAGAACTCAAATGACAGTCCACGACGCCTAAAAAGATTCCATGTCCTGAATCTCCCAAATAGACTATAAATAAAATAGGTTTTCTGTAAATATGTATATATGTAAATATATGGATTAAGGTCACTGGATCTTAAACCATCCGGTTAGTTGGTATAGTATTATAAACAATTTGCTTATTGTTATAAAAATCAGATTGCAAATAAATAAATAAATAAAAGAAATTATAGCTTTCGCTGAGGCTCAATGTTGCCTCTCGAAAAAGGAACGAAGCGACAAAGTTAAGGTCGATTATGGACCCATATCCAGCCCTACTGAAGGTGTACTCGCGGGCAGAGTTGAGCAGGGCCACGTCCAGCGTCGCGGAGATTTCCAGTAGAGTGCGACCTCTGGCATTTGTTGAGAGGCAAATTGTGTGCTTGCGTGCGTGCGTCTGTGTATGTGTATGTGTTGCTTGCTACATACATATAAAAGTAACGGAGAATGTTCGCGGTTCCTAGGAATCGCGGTTCTTCGCAGGGTTCAGGGGATCTCCTAGTCGACCAGTCTCGACTAGAGCACTCTTACTTGTTTTTGTTAGTTTTATGCTTATTTTATGCAATTTTTATTTTTCTTAAATTTTGGACACTGGCTGCAAATTGGAAAAATTGTAATAAAATGTGTGGAAAATTTCGTTAAAATCCATTTAGTCGCACAAAATTATTAAACTAACAAAACATTTGGCCAATCGGCAAACACGTGTGACCAGGCAGCGCTTAGCATACTGTTTTCCTATACATGTACACACATACTCAAACACACACCTATTGAAATGCGCATCTAGCAAATTCTAAGTTTTTTAGTGTGCATATTTCCACTAGATGGCTATTGAATAAAAATATGTATGGCGTTATTGGCTCAAAATATTAAATTGAATTGAATTTAACTGTTCATGTTTATACTATGTGCAAACTCTGCAAACGTAGATAGCACGGAGTTCAGGGTATCTCCTAGTCGGGACGCCCGACTAGAGAAACACAATGAGTATTGTATTGGTGTCGAAAATGAGTACTGATATTGTCGTGAAGATAAAGATAAATTAAACAATTTATTGGAAAACTACTCAAAGTATTTCACAAAGGAAATTCCATTGTCTTCTGTTGATGCGATTGATACATGTAAAATTTCTGAGAATCTGGCAGATATATCTAGTGAATGGCTGAACAGCGCGAAATTAATATTGTGTATAAATTGGTTCGATCGATCAAAGGCAAGTCATTTGGAATTGTTTATTGTAAAGGTAGCTCGTCCATTGGGGTTGCGTCCGCCATGTGACATGGCACAAAAGGTTGATTTGGCAGAATCAAGAGTTCGAGTGGTACAAAATATATCAGCAGCTGCAACACATATGTAGCAAAGCGAACTTTGATAAAACCAAAGCTAAGGTGGTTAGACAAAGTAGTAGATTTTGTGTTATTAAAAATTGAAGAAAGGCATCAAATAAAGTTAAGTTTAGAGGACCTTTCCTTTACAAATAGATGAATTGTTAGACAAAGATGGATATATCCTTAGATCATTGATAAATAATAGGAAGTACAAGTGAGCTCACGAAGATGTAAGAGGGTTGTCAGAGGAGTATGTAGCAGTTGAACTAGAAAGTAATGAGGTTTTAAATAATTGAAAAGAAACTGTTGAAATAGACAGTATGGTATTGATTGAAAAGAAACTGTTGAAAGAGACAGTATGGTATTGATTGAAAAGAAACTGTTGAAAGAGAGTATATTAATGGTTGAAAGTAAACAAAAGCAGACAGTATGGAATGATTGAAAGTGAAGCTCTTGAAACAGACAGTATGGATGCCTGAATGACTGATTATAAAACTTGAAAGAATTTGTCATAATGCAAGCACAAGTGCAAAACAAATGTTTTGATAATGGCGTGTGGCGCATAAGATGATGGAAATTGAAACCGGTTGGGCTTTTGTTATTGGAAAAAAAAAAAAAGATTAAGAGAGTTAAATTCATTTAAAGATGAATTTTATATTAGTTATAGAATGAAACAAAGAGTTGCATTTAAAATTTTGTAAGATCTATGGAAAATGAAAATGTTAATATTAAAGTCTATTCGATAATTTATGAAGAAAATGATTTATGTAGTAAAGCATTTTCGTGGAACTACACGAGGTCGTGTTCTGGTCAGGATGGCCGTGTCGAAGCATAAGTAGTTGAAATGTGTGTAAGAGAAACACATTGAGTGTGTATTGGTGCGTCTTGACCTATTTCTAAAGAATCGCAATTGTAGTATGAGGCTGATATTGCATCAGCCAATTTATGCGTTGTGATTGGTCGCCCTGATTTGTAGTTTGGTAAAGTACCGTTTTAGCGGGGCGACAGTGTCTGTAGCTGTCGGTGAGCTTGGTTCGGTAAGCAGCAGATAATTAGAAGAACACAAAGTTAGTGATGTTTGGTATCTGAGTGCGATCGAAACTAGCTGCGCTAAATCAATGACAACCAACAGTAATATGTGTAAACGCTACAACATATACATACATATATGTACATATAAAATTTCTGATTTCTTTTATAGTTAATGAGATCGTTGTATTCGTTCGGCAGTATTGTGAGACTTCATGGGCGCTCTTAGGGCATTTAATTTATGTCATATATTTTTGTCGATCGAACCTGAAGATGTAGAACAGAATTGGACTTGATGTTCAACTTGTTTTCGTTGAAAAATGTGGAGCTCAAGATATTTCATCCATGTGTTGTTTGGTTAGAGGTATTATGCAGAAGCGGCGTCAGATTGCAACAGATTTATATTAAAAAAATTATGATAATTCTATTTAGATTACAATCTGTGTTTGTGATTTGATCATCTCATTTATTAAAGTAAATAAAATATATGTTTTTTCTAGAACTCAAACAGTCTGGAACTAAAATTGGATGCAATTTTGAAGTCTTCATCTGAAGCAATAGCTGCTAAAGCACTGACTGAGCTGAGCAAATCATCAAAATCAAGATACAGCCAACGGCAAGCTATTCATGACGAGGGATTGAAGTCTAGTAAGGAAAAGGGTCACCTAAATGAATTCAAAATGAAAGATACACGTGCGCATATAATATATTCAAACATGTTCGAAAATTCTCAACAGTCTGTTGACAAAAGTGAATCTGAGTCGATAGCTAATGCTGTGACACTTAATCCTACAGAAGCGGATAATATTTTTGAAGTCGATAAAAATGTGGAATTACATAAAAAAGTTTCAGACGTTGAACAATACAAGAATTTGCAGCAGCAATTAGAGACTGCGGCTGTGCTGATGACCATAAGTAAAAAAATTGTCATATCACCTCCGTGCTCGAATCCCCAATCTCCTTGTCTTTCTGCAGTTGTAGATACAAGTATTAAAAGTTCTGTGATAAAATCAAAACGTCCATCTATTAATAATGATGTACAAGATGGTGTTGAAATAGACTTATCTGTAAAAAAAACCAAAACTGAATATGATGGTATATTGAATTTAGTTCCAACAACAAGTAACTTTTCCCATCCTCATATACTTGATACTGATATGAGTCCATTAAACGCCGATGATGATTTAAAAAAGTATAGTATTACTCTGAATGAAGTTGGTCCGTCAAATTACCAATTAATTAAAAGAAATCTACAATCAGAAAGTATTGCTTCTTGTCTATCAGTGTCAGAGGATAGTTCTGATTCCAATAAATTAGAAATGGATATAGCATCTACTATGTATGATAGAAAGACTCCCGAGAGTGTAAGTTCGGATCATGCTACAGATGCTGCTACAACTCAACTTTGGCAAGCTTTAGCTCGCTCGGCAGGTAAGTTGGGATTAATTATAATTACTGAATTATAATTACTGATTTTGATTTTTTTCTAAAAATATATATGTTTCGATAGAATAGCGCCATCCATGTTTCGATTCAATTGAACAGCTGATAATTCGAAAATCATAGGCCATTTATTGGAAATATGTACACTAAAACTTGCGGTTCTTAAAATTTGCTAGATTCACGCAGTTTAATATGTATGTGTGTATGTGTGCACACGTATAGGAAAACAATTTGCTTTGCCGATTGGCCAAATGTTTTGTTTAATAACTTCTGCGCGAATTAATGAATTTGAATGCAATTTTCAGCTTATGATCAACATATTTTTTGCATTTTTTCCAATTTTTAAAAATGTAATCCCATTCATTTATTGGCTTTGAGTGACTAATCTCAATTTAAATATTTGGAGAAATTTTGAGCCGAGATCCAAAATTGAACAAAAATCAAAATTACATAAAATAAATATAAAACTAACAAAAAAATTTGGGGACTCTGACTTTAACTTAAAAGGCGTGAGATATATATTTTTTAATAACTAATATTCGATAACGCTTTAAATCTATAACATTAAAATTTAAATAGTTATCGATTTTTTTAACAAACTCAATCTTTTCTTGCTATTCACGGACCTACATAATAAATTTCAAGTCTCTAGCTCTTATATGTTCTGAGATCGACGCTTTCATACATACGGACAGAACGGCGGATGGACAGACGGACATGGCTATATCAACTCGTCTTGTCACCCTGATCAAGAATATATATACTTTATGGGGTCTGCCACGCCTCATTCTGAAATTTAAATTTAAATAGTAATCGATTTTTTTTAAACAAACTCAATCTTTTCGTGCTATTCACGGAGCTACATAAAAAATTTCAAGTCTCTAGCTCTTACAGGTTCTGAGATCGACGCGTTCATACATACGGACAGAAGGACGGACGGACAAACGGACATGGCTATATCAACTCGGCTTGTCATCCTGATCAAGAATATATATACTTTATGGGGTCTGCCACGCGTCCTTTTGCCTGTTACATACATTTCAACAAAAACAATATACCCTGATTTCCCATTATCAATAGGTTCAGGGTATAATATATCGTTGCTCTAGAAAAAAAGTTATTAAACATTTAATTTCCCATAACATTGACATGCAAATAGCAGCCAAAGAACAGCGGACGCACCGACTTGCACTTGTGTGTGCGTGCGCCTGTGTGTGTATGTGTATATTTTGCTTGTAACTAACATACATATACATATGTATATAAAAGAAATTGAGAATGCACGGAATTACGGTTTTTCGCAGGGTTCAGGGTATACCCTAGTTGAGCGGTCTCGACTAGAGTTTTCTTGCTTTTTTTTTTTTTAATTATAGATGTCCCCGTCGCCTCAAATTTTCAAAAAACTTATTTCAAGCAAGAATCACCCTCTGAAAGTGCGATATACAAAAAAAAGTTTTTAAACATTTAATATTGGAGACTTGAGACTTGCTAACATCCCACAATCGAAAAGTTATGGCGGATATATCTACGCCTGCAGGGGGCGTGGCAACTAATATCAGATTATATCTCCCACAGTTTTAATAGAAGCTTCAAAATTGGATGCTAGGTTACTGGGAGCCTCCTCTATCGATTCTCCAAAAATTATTTTTGTACGCCCCAAAAGGGGCGTGACATACAGAAAAATACCCTGTAATTTTCGCATTTTTCGAATGTAAGCATCCAAACTTTACAATTATATTCCTGAACGCCCACTCTATGCACATGCCAAAAATTATTTGTCTACGGCCACGGGGCGTGGCAAATCAAAACTGAAACATCTGCAGCTTCTGAGTCAATAGCGCGCCACATAATTACTTTGTGACCTTTGACCTTTTCTTTTGATTTGCCAAATTATATATATGTGTTTGAAAAGAATATTTTATTAATACAAAATAACTAAATAAAGAAAATATAACAAAACAAGTAAGAAAACTCTAGTCGGCGGTCCCGACTAGGAGATACCCTAAACCCCGCGCTATCTGCGTTAAAATACTGCATAATTAGCATTTCGTATAAACGCACAGAAAATTAAATTCAATTCATTTTCAATTGTTTAGCTGATAGCGTCATCTATGGATCGATTGAAAAAAACTAAAACTTGCGGGTTTTAGAAGTTGCTAGATGCACGCAGCTCAATGTGTATGTGTGTATGTGTGCACATGTATAGGAAAACAGTTTGCTTTGCTTTGCTGGTCACGTGTTTGGCCGATTGGCCAAACGGTTTGTTTAATAACTTCTGCGCGAATTAATGGATTTGAATGAAATTTTCAGCTTATGTTCAACATATTTTATTAAATTTTTTCCAATTTTTAAAAATGTAAACCCATTCATTTACTGGCTTTGAGTGCAACTAACCTCAATTTAAATATTTGGGGAAATTTGGAGCCGGTATCCAAAATTTAACAAAAATCAAAATTAGAGAAAATAAATATAAAACTTTCAAAAAAATTTGGGGACTCTAGCTATAAACACGTGGGGGATATAATTTTATAACTAGCATTCGATATTGTTTTTAATCGATAACAATAAAATTAAAATAGTTATCGACTTTTTTTAACAAACTCGATCTTTTCGTGCTATTCACGGACCTACATAAAAAATTTCAAGTCTCTAGCTCTTATAGGTTCTGAGAACGACGCGTTCATACATACGGACAGACAGACGGACAGACGGACATGGCTATATCAACTCGGCTTGTCATCCTGATCAAGAATATATATACTTTATGGGGTCTGCCACGCCTCCTTCTGCCTGTTACGTACATACGCCCTCCAACAAAAACATTATACCCTGATTTTCCCATTTTCAATGGGTTCAGGGTATAAATATCAACATGACCGCACCGGGGTTCGAGCCCACACCTCTACGCTCGCCAACGAACTTAAATCACATTTTCAGAGTTGCCACCTCTCTCATTTTAAAAGTTGCCACCTTTCTCGATTTAGGTGCGTGTTTTTGCTAAGGTAAGGGTTCTAAGCTTCTATCCAAATTGAAACTGTCCGGCCACCTCCAATGAAAAGTTTTAATCTGCAGCTAATTTGAGCGGCGACAGTGGGGATTTAAGGTTAAATTTTAAATAATATAATGGTGATAGACGCCCCTTTGCTGCTGGGACGTGAAATAGTATTTCGCTGTCGGTTGCGTCCGACAGTAACGTTCTGACTTGTTCTTTCTTATTTTTGCACTCATGAGGGACTACATATTTTCAATAGGATTCAGATCAGAACTTTTGCCAATCCATGGACTCTATACCTAATTATTCCTTCAAAATTGATAGCTGTGATTTGTGAAAAGTTGAAATTGATGAATAAAATAATCAGCACGACTAAATATTTAAAAAACACTAACAGAACAAGTAAGAAAACTCTAGTCGGCGGTCCCGACTAGGAGATACCCTAAACCCCGCGCTATCTGCGTTAAAATACTGCATAATTAGCATTTCGTATAAACGCACAGAAAACTAAATTCAATTCATTTCAATTGTTTAGCTAATAGCGTCATCTATGGTTCGATAGAATAGCGCCATCCAAGTTTCGAACCAACTGAGCAGCTGATAATTCGCAAATCACAGCGCCATCTATTGGAAATATGTACACTAAAACTTGCGGGTTTTAGAACTTGCTAGATGCACGCAGCTCAATGTGTATGTGTGTATGTGTGCACATGTATAGGAAAACAGTTTGCTTTGTTTTGCTGGTCACGTGTTTGGCCGATTGGCAAAACGTTTTGTTTAATAACTTCTGCGCGAATTAATGGATTTGAATGAAATTTTCAGCTTATGTTCAACATATTTTATTACATTTTTTCCAATTTTTAAAAATGTAAACCCATTCATTTAGTGGCTTTGAGTGCAACTAACCTCAATTTAAATATTTGGGGAAAGTTGGAGCCGGTATCCAAAATTTAACAAAAAATCAAAAATTAGAGAAAATAAATATAAAACTTACAAAAAAATTTGGGGACTCTAGCTATAAAGACGTGGGAGATATAATTTTATAACTAACATTCGATATTGTTTTTAATCGATAACAATAAAATTAAAATAGTTATCGACTTTTTTAACAAACTCGATCTTTTCGTGCTATTCACGGACCTACATAAAAAATTTCAAGTCTCTAGCTCTTATAGGTTCTGAGAACGACGCGTTCATACATACGGACAGACAGACAGACAGGCGGACAGGCGGACAGACGGACAGACGGACAGACGGACAGACGGACATGGCTATATCAACTCGGCTTGTCATCCTGATCAAGAATATATATACTTTATGGGGTCTGCCACGCCTCCTTCTGCCTGTTACATACATACGCCCTCCAACAAAAACATTATACCCTGATTTTCCCATTTTCAATGGGTTCAGGGTATAATGAGCCCGATGACAAGGTGTAGAAACGTCCTGGAATGTGGGATCCGTTTCTCTTTCTGTTACTGACTCCAAGCTGATACTGCGTCCACTGATAATAATTTCTTCGTACTTTTCTGCATTAACCATCCTTTGAAGCATAATTAGCGATTCTGTCTTGTATTTTGAAATGCATCCTCATATCATTACATAAGGCGAATGCTTCACAGTGGCGACGCAGCAGTTTTCGGAATATCGTTCTGCCTTTCTGGGTCGAACTTTGAGGCAGCCATCGGATCCAATAAGATTAAATTTAGACTCATCCGAATATATGATTCTTGACCAATCGGATTGACCCCAATTTTGCTTAGTTTTAGCACACTTGAAGCGAGTTGCCTTCATTCTCAGGGTGAGAAGGTTTTTTAGATGGTGTCCTTGCCATTAAGCCCATCTCCTTGAGCCGGCGTTGAATAGTTCGAGCCGAAATTCCTTAGAAAATTGTTGCTGTACTTCAGAAGCAATTTTTACAGCATTTTTGAAACGATCCTGGAGGCTCGTTCGCATAATAACACGAGTCTCCTGTTCATTTGAGCAATTTTTCTTCCCAGATCCTTTCTTCCTTTCCAATTTGTCCGGCTTTCGATATTTTTTCAAAAAGCGTCAAATCGAACTCTCATTGATTGGACCCATTTTGTTCAGCCAATGCGATAATTTTTGCTACTTCAACAAGGGTCATCTGTTTTCCGTAAACCATGATTTTTAACGTTTACCTAGTTGAACCTCCGCAAAATAATATTTTACCAACTGACACACCAAAAATTGTACACAAAGCGGAGAAAACAATCGCGTGGACTCCCAAACATTTATGTTATGCGAATAGAATAACATTTGGACGAACCCCGAACTAATGAAGGCAAAAGTTGTATCACCCTTAAGGTGCGGCTTTTTTTGTCGCTGGGTGTATTTCACTTCGTGAAAAAATTATAAAAATCAAAATTGCCTTAAATACACATGATACTAAATATAAAACTTGAGGACAATTAGTGGCGTTGCGAATCAGAAAATTCACAACTTAAAATGCTTTAGAACTGCGTGCGATAGCGCCCTATGTAACAGGAAATTCAATGTTTTATAACTTTTTGTAGGTAGACTTTCTTAATCAAACTTTTATAGTGTGATTTGTCATTCATATTTGTATATTTGTCAAAGCACAAGTCTCTAGTATTCGAAATAGGTGTTATGCAAATTTAACCCATTTCGGGCCGAGCCAAAAAAATTTTTTATTTTAACGTGCAAAGTGACTTTTTTAGGGTAATTAGCATACTAGGAATCCAAATCTGTGGTCAAAAAAAATCTAGCTATTTTAGTTTAGCCGGAATCGGCTGTTCGAAAAGTCGAACAATGGCCGTTCCCCATAATATCATTTTCAGCATTCCCTGTAAATTTGAATATCGAAAATGAGTTAAAATTTATAAAATAAAAGGCGGATTTTAGTTAGTTGAGTATTTTATATTATGTTTACTCATTTATCTTTATGGTGAACAGCAAAACAGTTATTTATATGCAAATGCACTTGATTTTTTTCACACATTCGCATAGTGGGTTTGTGGCAACGGCGTGCTTTTTTGTTCGGCTCCGTTACCAGCAAGTGTTTTCCAGAGACTCTTGGAATGTTCGAAATCGGAACATATTCCTCTTCAGATTCAGAAGCTATTGGATCGTCTCTCTTATCGATGTTGTCTTCCGTAAGTAACAAATTTGTTGCAAGCTCAACCCGAAACTCCAATTGTGGCATATTTTGCTTTCCAAGCATTTTATTGGTGAGACATTTGAGCTTCCACGCATTAACAACGGCAGACTCCACTTTTTTGATCTAATCGAAATGCGATAGTTGGACACTGCATTGTCATGCAAATCTACTCCACCCATATATAAATTGTAGTTTTTTATAAGATTAGGTTGCTGGACAACAGATTGGCTAGGTTATCTCAGGTGGCAAAGCAGTAACAATTTCAATGTCATCAACCAATTTCTTGCAAAACTTCTTCAATGCAAAGTGCACGCGCCGCTGGATCTCGGTGCTCCCGCTGGGATTTGATTCATCCGAGCTACTTTCCATTCCTGATTAAACATGTCCATATATAAATTTATATCCACATAAACACAATTTAATTATATATTTACCAAAACTGTAATTTATTACTTGAATGAACACAATATGATCACAAATAAACACTCAGTTAAAACTTATGTTACACTTCTTAGCTCCGCAATCAAACAATATGCAAACATTAGAAATTTCACAATCGAATTAAATGAGCACACTTCTGAATTTTACAATTTTAAATGCATACGCATTTACTAATTTCACAACTGATCGAAAAATAGTTGAAAGAGAATGCGTAAACATTTACCGTAATATGTAACGCACGCGCGCCAAGTTCGTAATTTCAAATTTGTACTGAGCGTAAATATGTGGTGAACGGCTATTGTTCGACTTTTCGAACAGTCGTTTTTGCCCATCTTTTTTACTATCTTACTAAATATTTTTTTAAAATTTTAAACTATATACGAATATTTTGAAGTATTTGCAATAAATAAATCTAAGTTTTAAATTAAAAATATTTTGTAATTGCATTTTTTTTTCAATCTGAAGTAAGGTCTAAAATTAAGGGTTTTTTAAAACCCCAAATAGACCCCAAAAATATAATCGTGAACAAAAATTAGTATTTTATCTTAATAGACAACAAATCAAACTAACTAACTGCATACTTTGCTTTTGTTTAAATATAATCGAATAATTTACAGAATTTTTCACAAACATACCAAGTTTACTGTTCGAAAAGTCGAACAGTGGTTCAAAATGGGTTAGCCGTTACATCCAAAATATAACAAAAACCGAAATTGCCTAAGGCTTACGTAACACTAAATGTAAAATTTGCAGACTCCAGCTAGAAAGATGAATTAGACAGAATTTTTGAGCTTAATTTAGATTTTCGTTTTTAATCGATAACAATAAAACGATAACACTTATCGATTTTCTGAAACAAACTCGATCTATGCGTGCCATGCACAAACCTACAAAAAATTATTAAGTCTCTAGCTCTTATATATTATGCGATCGCCGCCTTTATACTTACGGACAGTCAGACGGATCTCTATGATCAAGAATATATATACTTTATGGGAATATCAACGCATTACATACATTTTAACAAAACGATTATATCCAGATTTCCCATTTTCAACGGGTTCAGGGTAAACAAAATCCAATTGCTCCAAAAATCTAAATATTTTGGATCTCTCAATTGATTAATAGTTAATATTGGTTTTTAATTTTTAGCTAAAAATAAAGATGAAAGTCGCGCGACACAACTGCTACGTAATATGATGTCACAAACTTTTGTTTTTCCTGTGCCCTCAACTATAGCATTGACGAAAGTACCTGAAGAACCTTTGTCACTTTTAAAGGTAATACAATTTTAAATCGAAAACAAAATATTATCATATTTTGATTAACAGGAAATGCCTGACTCCCAATCGAATGTTGTTAAATTATGTAGAAGAAAGCAAAGTTTTCCCACTAAATCAGATTGTATGGAGTCCCCAGAGATTAAGGTTTCCGACACTTACCTCCATGCAGAAAGCACATCCAATTCAGACGGACTTAAAGACAAAAAGGTACATTAATAGAAATGTCGGCTATAAAATTTTATCGCATAAATTCCAATATTTTTAGAACCAAAAATGTACATCTTTATCTACTTCTCAAAAGGATATGTCTTGTTCTAATTGTGGTACATTAACTACCACAATTTGGAGGCGAAGTGTGAGAGGAGAAATGGTTTGCAACGCTTGTGGATTATATTTTAAACTTCATGGCGTCAACAGACCGCATTCAATGAGACGCGACACTATTCATACACGGCGCAGGCGTCCGAAAGAGTGCGAAAAATCTAAAAAAAGTAAGACAATGCTATTACATTATGAGTCATTTTATTTTATTGTCGCCATCGTTTTAAGAACCCGTCAAAAATGAGCGATATATATAAATAGAACTTTATATAAATGTAGAGATTGTTTAAAAACATGAATACTTTTTAAATAGAGCACTTTCATTATTCGCGATGGCATTGAGATTCAGATTCAGATTTTTTTATAGCATTTTAATGTCAAATTTTTCCGAGTTCTTATTTTTAGCTCAATTAAATTTCCAAATTGCGTCCCGTAGCCTAAAGCCCACTGAATAAAGATCTCTAATAGATTCTCTATCAGATTTAAGTCTGGGTGGCGTGCTGACCACAAAACACGAATTTCTCAGTCAATGATCTTCAAATCAATCAATCACTTCATAAGGCACGAAAACAGGCTCCAACATTTTAACATTCATTAGAGTATTCATTCTATGCATTATGACTATGCATGATGTCTTTTCCTCATATGCGAACACACCCCATATCAGTAAGGACCTACCGTGAAAGTTTCTGAGCACATACACATTTTTTTGAGTTCGCACATTGCGATAATAATGCCGGTGGCCACCATAATCATCTAATTTAAATCTTTTCTCATCGCTAAAAATTAAATTTGACACCCATGTCCCAAACTTGGTGTTTGTCATACTGTAATAGTGAAACTTTGTTTAGGTCGCAGCTTCTGTTTAAGGGAATTTTTTTCATACGAAACATTTTCCGATCCTTTCGAAATTTGCTCAAAATAGTTATAAAGTTTTAAGTTAAAAGCTGCAAAACTGTAGAAAATACAGGTTTTCCCATTTTGTCATGTCTCAAATTTCAACTGTACCATTAAAATGGATTACGTTCATAGGGATTTACGGACGGAAATTGTAAAAAAAAATATACTTTTTGCTGCTCTGAACTTCCATTTTCAATGGTAGAGAGAACCCCTTTTTTTTTTTTTTGGTATAATGAATAATGCGTTTTTGCGATTATTTAATAAATGTATTAAGAAAAAGGAGAATTTGTTGCTTAATTCAATTAAATTTGTTAATTAATGCTTTTGTTTTATGGTGGGTAGGAAATAGGTCAATACCAATCCATACAATAGTTGAATATGAAACGGATAATATTAATGGCGGTCTAGAATGCAAGAAATTGGTTATGTCACGGGCTCAGGATACTCCACCCTTTTCTGATTCAGTATTTGGGGTAAGTAACTTTTTATTTTAAATTTTGTTGATAGTTAATTGTACCAAACAAACCTTACATGCTATTGTACTGCATGCGTTAATTAAAATGGAACCGCTGACAATTTTTGAAAAATTAAGTCCCTCTATTTGTATGTTCAAGGCAATCGATCCAGAGCCTATAAGATCGATTTTTTTTAAATAATTATTTTATTAATATTCATTTAATTTTATTAATTATTTATTTTAGATTTCCCAGATCAAGCTAATATTAAAAATGTATAATTTAATTTAATCTTTTAGCACTTGTAGATTAGAGATAGAATTCTCTGTTTAAAAGAGTTTGACGTGCTTTTTGTGTTTCCGTAACTTTTTAACCACTTGATATTGTCATTTGTGCAAAGCGTAATCCCCAGTGCTTTGAGTATTTTGTCAAGTGTTTGTGATTTCAAGTTTGTTCAGCGTCGGTAGTATTCATTTACTTTCATTTCAGTTTCACTTTGGCTATTCTTTTTATTTTTGCTCTTATCTGTGTATTTTTATACCCTGAACCCATTGAAAATGGGAATTCAGCGTATAATGTTTTTGTTGAAAGGTGTATGTATGTAACAGGCAGAAGGAGGCGTGGCAGACCCCATAAAGTATATATACTCTTGATCAGGATGACAAGCCTTCGCCTCAAATTTGTAAGTCCCGTATATCAAATACTAGATACTTGTGCTTTGGCACATACATACATATGGATAACATGATCACGCCCAACAAGTTTGATCAAAATCGTTGCCCTAGAAAAAAAGTGTGTGTATATTTTGCTTGTAATGAACATACATAAACATATGTATATAAAAGAAATTGAAAATGCACGGAATAGCGGTTCTTCGCAGGGTTCAGGGTATGCCCTAGTCGAGCGGTCTCGACTAAAGTTTTCTTACTTGTTTGTACCCTGATCCCATTGAAAATGGTATAATGTTTTTGTGAAAATATCTGTAACAGGCAGAAGGAGGCGTGGCAGATCCCACAAAGTATATATATTCTTGATCAGGGAGACAAGCCTAATCGATTTATCTCTGTCCGTTCTTCCGTTTTTTTTTATACCCTGAACCCATTGAAAATGGGAAAATCAGGGTATAATGTTTTTGTTGGAGGGCGTATGTATGTAACAGGCAGAAGGAGGCGTGGCAGACCCCATAAAGTATATATATTCTTGATCAGGATGACAAGCCGAGTTGATATAGCCATGTCCGTCTGTCCGTCTGTCTGTCCGTATGTATGAACGCGTCGTTCTAAGAGCTAGAGACTTGAAATTTTATGTAGGTCCGTGAATAGCACGAAAAGATCGAGTTTGTTAAAAAAAGTCGATACCTATTTTAATTTTATTGTTATCGATTAAAAACATTATCGAATGTTAGTTATAAAATTATATCTCCCACGTCTTTATAGCTAGAGACCCCAAATTTTTTTGTAAGTTTTATATTTATTTTCTCTAATTTTGATTTTTGTTTAAATTTTGGATACCGGCTCCAAATTTCCCCAAATATTTAAATTGAGGTTAGTTGCACTCAAAGCCAGTAAATGACTGGGGTTTACATTTTTAAAAATTGGAAAAAATGTAATAAAATATGTTGAACATAAGCTGAAAATTTCATTTAAATCCAGTAATTCGCGCAGAAGTTATTAAACAAACCGTTTGGCCAATCGGCCAAACACGTGACCAGCAAAGCAAAGCAAACTGTTTTCCTATACATGTGCACACATACGCACATACATATTGAGCTGCGTGCATCTAGCAAGTTCTAAAACCCGCAAGTTTTAGTGTACATATTTCCAATAGATGGCGCTATGATTTGCGAATTATCAGCTGCTCAGTTGGATCGAAACATGGATGGCGCTATTCAATCGAACCATAGATGGCGCTATTCAATCGAACCATGGATGGCGCTATTGGCTAAACAATTGAAAATGAATTGAATTTAATTTTCTGTGCGTTTATACGAAATGCTAATTATGCAGTATTTTAACGCAGATAGCGCGGGGTTTAGGGTATCTCCTAGTCGGGACCCCCGACTAGAGTTTTCTTACTTGTTTTTGTTTATTATCTCAATTGCCAAAATTATATGCTGGAAAAAATCATTCTCAATGCACTAGTGAAATTTGTTAGTTGCTGGTTGTGTGAGAATCTGATGCACACTAAATGTGCTGGTTTTACTGGGCGTGACTATGATAAAGTCAAATCCACTGCCAAATTGGTTATGGCGGTTTACGGTGTTCTTGTCCGTTTTAAGCCTTCACCTTCGCCTTGTTCTGACTCTCTTGCGATTCCACCTTCTTGCAGTGCGTCAGGGACACCAGTATTAGATATCCCAGAGTCAATACTGATTCCAACTACTTTATCCCCATCTGTTGCTCAATCTACGAAAAACACTCTGGCCATTTCTCCTCCACTTACCATACCTACTTTATCTGTCGTTTCTCCCCGTAAGCAAGTGTTCTTATCCAGGCTTTCATCTGACACGTCATGTGACTCTGTTTCTGCTTTTATTTCCAGTAAATCAAAAGCTAAAGCCTCTATATTGAAGTTCAATTTTGCGACTCCTCGTGAAATTGATTGCTCTAAAATCAACGTACCAACTGAATTCTTCACAACAATTTGCGATGCTACATTTTGGCCTCCTCATGTAGTTGAGCATGAATTTAAGCATAAGAGTCGAAATCGTCTGTCTTCGGTTTTTCTTAACCCTTCCTCGATACAATCTTCATCCAATATTGTGCCAAAAAACTAATAATATATCAAAACGTTCGTGGCCTGAACTTTTTAACTCAGAAGGCTTTTTGTGAGGAGTTTTAGTGTTCGTTTTGATATTATCGCCCTGACTGAAACGTGGTTAAGCTCGAATGTTTATAATAGTGAGATTCTCTCGAGTTATTGCACTATTTGTCTCGTAGAGGTGAAGGTGTCTTATTAGGTGTTAAATCTAATAATCTCTCCGAACCATTCATTTTTTCAGCATCTCATGATGTCGAGATTGTTGCTGTTAAACTAACTCTTAAATCTTGCTCCCATTTTCTTACATGTTCTTCTGATGTTCAAGCTTTTGCGCAACATATGACTTGCAGTGAAGAAATTTATGGACACCAATAATATATATTCTTATTTAAAGTATTGGCGAATTGACGTCTGCTCCTTGCGTTCAGAGAGCGACTTTAGAACGTATTTTTCGCGTTGAGTACGCATTATTTGTATAGAGCTGTAATCGTCTTTTCGAAGAGTCTTTCTCTTCACTCCAACATTTTATTTAGATTATATTACGTTTCTTTTTATTAATGCCATATATTATTTATTTAGCCACTCCATATATATTTGCCAAAGATTTAATGCTAGCTTCTCTTTCAATTTTCTCAATAATTTCTGACTTTTCCTCTAACGCAAGGAATTTACACGACAACATGAGCCAACAATGATGCTTTAGCACTCAGAAACAAACAAAAAATACACCCGTGTCCAAGCGCAATCAATTCGCACTGAAGCAATCAGCAGCAAAAATACAAATAAGGCAATTTTTAATTTCGTTTTCTGTTTTTGGCTGCTTTTTCGTAAGAAAAATGTTGAAAAAATTCGGTTGATTATTTAGAGGTTTTCGATTTTCCACTATTTAGAGTACTACTTAGGGGTGTCCACAATATAGGTTAGGCACTATACCCAGACAGCACTGCAATTCAAAACTATGGTATTTAACTACTGTGTTAAATTTGGTTGAGTATCCTTGGCATTGGACCCACTAAATCCTGGCATCTTCAAATAGGAATCCTTTCCCAACTTTCTTTCAACCATCCAAAGTGCTTTATTCGATGTTGGGTTGCAGGTTTTCGTGCAATTGCTTTTTTCGATGACATGTGCTCAGTGCTATTTTTTTCACCGCGCTACTTTCATTCTCCTTTCGATTTTGCTTCTTTTGAGAAGAACCGTTATCATTTCTGCTTTTTTTCTTGCTCTCCCAAATCACAGAGACTTTCAGTAAGACAAAAGAAAAGAAACTGCAAACCAAAAATCTTTTAGTCAAGTCTTACTGTAAAATAAAGTGAGCTGCTTGTTTTTGTACTATTTTTTTTTTCACCGGCACTGTATATCCCCCTTCCTCCGATGTTCCAATTTATGCCCAAAATATAACTTGAATTAAAGAAATTTAAGGGTATGTGAAGGATGATTTCATTCTTGTTAGGGGATTTTAATAAACCTAACACTTCTTGGATCTCTAATCCTAGTTCAAGTTCCCTTATTCATTATACTTTTTCAAGAAGTTAAATAAGTATATTGGTTTCTGCAATGTCCTTCATGCTGTCCGTTCGTCTGTCAGCCTGTCCGTATGAAAGCAAACCATTTCCACGCTATTGAAGCTAGAAATTTGGAATATATACTCGTCTTATAGTCTCAAGATTTTCCCGATACGCCCACTTGGGGCGTGGCAAGTCGGAAAATGTTTTTTTCCGTATCTCAGAAACACTACTTCTAGACAGGCTAGAGAGTTGAGATTTTGAATGAACACTCACGTCGACATTTCAAAATCAAAAAGCTAATGCGGACATATCTACGCCCATTGATGGCGTGGCAAATCGGGTCAAACTGTATCTTCTACAGTTTTAAAGCTAAAATGCCCAAATTTGGCACGTGGGTTACTATTTCGATTCTTAAAGATCGCCCAAATAAATTAGGGCCACGCCTGCTTAGGACGTGGAAAATTGGATCTGAATATATAGTGATTTTACTTGTTCAGTTATATTTTGAGCCCTATTGATGCTAGAGACTTGAGACTTTGTACATATACTCGAGTTTACATCCCAAAATCGAAAAGTTATGGCGGGCGTGGCTACTAATATAGCGTATATCTCCCGCAGTTTTAATGCTAGAATCTTCAAAATTTGATGCTAAGTTACTGGAGGCCTCCTATCAATTTATAATTTATAAATTTTTAGAATGTAAGAATCAAAACTTTATAGTTATATTCCTGAACATCCTTTATATGAACATGCCAAATTATATGTCTACGGCCACTGGGGAAGTGGCAAACCAAAACTGAAAAATCTAAAGCTTCCGAGCCACTAACTCGCCACATACTGACATTGGGACCTTTGACCTTGTCTTTGATTTGCCAAATTGTGTTTAAAAGAATATTTTATTAAAACAAAAGATTCTTTTTTTTATATTTCGGCTAAAGAGTGCTTGAGCGCTGTGCAAAAATTTACGAAAAAGTACCATAAGGTAATTTTTTTAAAACTATTAAAATAAATAAAAATAAATGAGTTTTAATGAAAATTAATATTTTATTAAGTTCGATTTAATTTTTTTTTACAAAAAAATCGAATTTCGTCTGTTTAACTGTTTGAAGAGCGTGGCAGAGTTGTAAAGCTAGATATTATTATGGAAATGATCAAAATTACAGAAATTGTAAGAATTCTGTCGAAAATGTACCCAAAGACCCAAAAAAGCCCAATTCTGGTCGCCCACCATTAATTGATAACCGGGTCAAAAGACGAAAAAAAATCTAGAGGTCAAAAAACTATCGCTGCATCTCGCGTTTGGATTAATTTCCCTGTTCCAATAACCAAGAGATGTGTGCAAAAAATCTTGAAGGGATCAGAAAATGTTTCATATAAAAAAAATCCTTAAACAGGAGCTACTGCCTCGACATAGTGTTGCAAAATTACAGTTTTCCGAAGACACCCATTTTGGGATACTGAGTGGCTAATTTAATTTTTAACGATGAGAAAAGACTCAATTTAAACTATTCTGATGGCTACCGGTATAATTATCACGATGTGCGAACTTTACAAATTTTTTGCGTGTTCAGAAACTTTCACCGAAGGCCCTTAATGATATGTGGTGTGTTCGCATATAATGAAAACATATCAAAATGTTTTGTAATGCATAGAATGAATGCTCAAATTTCTGTATGTTTTAATGCCCTTTGAAGTGGATCATTATGTTACTGATTCGATTTTCAGCAGGATAATGCATCCAACTACACAGAAAAGTTAGATTAGGCTTATCTTAAAAATTGACAAATTCTTGTTTTGAAGTGGTCAGCACGCAAGCCGGACCCCGGATTTAAATCCAATAGAGAATCTATTAAGAATCTTGACTCAATCGGTTTATGCCTACGGGAAGCAATTTGGAAAATTTATTGAGCTAAAAAATACCAATATTCGAAAATTTTACAAATTTGGCATCCAAACGGTCCAAAATCGGATTATTTCAATACCAGCACGAGCAGTGAAAGTATTGCACAACTATTAGTGGTGTTGTAAAGATAAATTTATGTTTAAAAAAATTCTATTAAATTTTGTCGATTTTTTCAAGTTTGAAGTTAGAAATTATGAAACTGTCCCAGAGACTTATTTCGTTTGAAAATATTTTGTATAATTTTTTTATTATATTTACGAAGCTTTTTTACAGCAATTTAGTTTTAAATATATTTATCGGTTCAGTTTTTATAGTACTTAACAGAGTGTCGCGCATCCTATTCTTGATCAGGATGACAAGCCGAGTTGATATAGCCATGTCCGCCTGTCCGTCTGTCCGTATGTATGAACGCGTCGATCTTAGAACCTATAAGAGCTAGAGACACGAAAAGATCGAGTTTGTTTCAGAAATTCGAGAACTGTTATCGTTTTATTGTTATCGATTAAAAACGAAAATCTAAATTAAGCTATATATGTATATCTTTCTAGCTAGAGTCTTCAAATTTTGCATTTTGTGTTATTTGGGCCTTACGCAATTTCGGTTTTTGTGCCACGCCCCCTTCGCCTTAAATTTGTAAGTACCGTATATCAAATACTAGAGACTTGTGCTTTGGCACATACATACATATGGATGACATGATCACGCCTAACAAGTTTGATCAAAATTGTTGCTCGAAAAAAAAAGTTATTAAACATTTTGTTTCCCATAGCATTGCCATGCAAATAGCAGCCAAAGAACAGCTGACGCACCGACTCGCGTTTGTGTGTGCGTTCGCCTGAGTATGTGTGTGTATGTTTGGCTTGTAATGAACATACATATACATATGTATATTAAAGAAACGGAGATTGACATACATATGGATGACATGATTACGCCCAACAAGTTTGATCAAAATCGTTGCTCTAGAAAAAAGTTATTAAACATTTAATTTCCCATAGCATTGCCATGCAAATAGCAGCCAAAGAACAGCTGACGCACCGACTGGCGTTTGTGTGTGCGTGAGCCTGTGTGTATATACACACACATACATATACATATGTATTATAAAAGAAACGGAGAATGCACGGAATAGCGGTTCTTCGCAGGGTTCAGGGTACACCCTAGTCGAGCGGTCTCGGCTAGAGTTTTCTTCCTTGTTTTAATTTAATAAAGTGCACTAGAGACTTGCAGATTGAAACTGCAGGTCAACCTATGTACATATTTAGATGCGTGTTTTTGGTAAGGTAAGGGTTCTAAACTTCGATCCAAATTGAAACTGCCTAGCCACCTCCGATGAAAATTTTTAATCGGCAACTAATTTGAGCGACGACAGTGAAGATTTAAGATTAATTTTGAAATGTGTAGATGACCCTGTGGGGTGATGGGACGTGAAAAAGTATTTCGGAGTCGGTTGCGTCCGACTGCAACGTTCTTACTTGTTTTACATTAATCAATCAATTTCACACCAAATTTCAAATGTTATTGCAAATATTTAAAATCCAGGATTGTTGCTAAGCAGTGAAATTTTTAAGCTCATGCAAAAACTACAAAGCACAAAGTTGCGTCGAATTGTATTAAACAATCAAACATTTTTTCCTCTTGCTGTAGCATCAACAAAACCACAGCAAAAAGAAGCGGCATTGTATTTACATGTTGCTACCCATTCGGCAATTAAGCCTATCCAGCATTTGGGTTAATTATGTTTAAATAAATTCACAGATGAAAATCAAATCCAGGTTCAAAGAATTAAGTCGACCAACGTAGCTAAAAATTATTAGAATAACAATAACGCCAACAGCTTTTTAACTGGACTTTTTTTTTATAGTTTTTCAGCTTTCTCTAGCTTTTTTGAAATGTTAATATAGCTTTTATAGGCCCAGAAGAGTTGTCAACACTGGTTGCAATTTGACGCAAAAGAAATAAAATTGCACAGAATCAAGTGCACAGACACTTCGAGGAGCAATTAAAAAATTATATAGGAGAAAACAAATATAGCTTATTAATTAAAGAGTCAACTGATGTTTGCATTAATAAGATTTTATAATTTAACTATTATATTTATTATTCAGGTTCGGATTACGTCGAAGCGGGACATGTTGCCAAAATTATTAACTTCCCGATTAATATCTCAGTCTAATCGGAACAAATACTTATGAAACGGATTTTGAGAATAAAACTAAGTTCATTGGACCTTTTTTGTTTTTTTTTTGTCTTTTTAATTGCTTGCCCGCTCTGTTTTGTCTTTTTTTAAAAAAATCTCGGTTTTCATACTTTTTCACGGAGTGTAAAAAGTATATTGGTTTTGTGCAATGTCCGTCATGCTGTCCGTCCGTCTGTTCGTATGAACGCAAACAATTTCCACGCTATTGAAGCTAGAGACTTGAAATTTGAAATATATACTCGTGTATACCCTCGTCTGATAAAGTGTCAAGATTTTCCCGATACGCCCACTAGGGGCGTGGCAAATCGGAAAATGCATTTTCCTGTATCTCAGAAACACTACTTCTAGAAGGGCTAGAGAGTTGGGATTTTAACTGAACACTCATGTCGACATCCCAAAATCAAAAAGCTATGGCGGATATATCTACGCTCATTGGGGGCGTGGCAAATCGGGTCAAACTGTATCTTCTACAGTTTTAAAGCTAGAACGCCCAAATTTGGCACGTGGGTTACTGTTACGATTTTATAAAGATCACCCAAAAAATTTTATGGCCACGCCTACTAGGGGCGTGGCAAATCGGATCTGAATATATAGTGATTTTACTTGTTCAGTTATATTTTGAGCACTATTGATGCTAGAGACATGAGACTTGGTATATATACTCGGGTTAACATCCCACAATCGAAAAGCTATGGCGAATATATTACGCCCAAAGGGGGCGTGGCAACTATTATCACCTTATATATTCCACAGTTTTAGTGCTAGAAGCTTCAAAATTGGATGCTGAGTTACTGGGGGCCTCTATCGATTCCACAAAAACTATAGTTACGTCCCAAAAAGGGCGTGACTTACAGAAAAATACCCTGTAATTTTCGCATTTTTCAAATGCAAGCATCCAAACTTTACAGTTGTATTCCTGAACGCCCACTCTATGCACAGGCCATAAATTATATGACTACGGCCACTGACGGCGTGGCAAATCAAAACTGTAACATCTGCAGCTTCTGAGCCAATAACGCGCCACATAATGACATTGTGACCTTTGACCTTGTCTTTTGATTTGTCAAATTATATATATGTTTTGAAAAGAATATTTCATTAATACAAAATAACTAAATAAAGATAAAGTAACAAAAAGATCAACATGACCGCACCGGGGTTCGATCCCACACCTCTACGCTCGCCAACAAACTTCTATCTCATTTTCAGAGTTGCCACCTCTCTCATTTTGAGAGATGCCATCTCTCTCAATTTAGGTGCGTGTTTTTGCTAAGGTTCTAAGGGTTCTAAGCTTCGGTCCTAATTGAAACTGTCCGGCCGCCTCCGATGAAAATTTTTAATCGGCACTAATTTGAGCAGTGACGGTGGAGATTTAATATTAATTTAATAATATAATGTTATGTGTGCCGCTGTGGGCTGCTAAGACGTGAAAAAGTATTTTGCTGTCGGTTGCGTCTGACAGCAACGTTCTTACTTGTTTTGTCTTTTTTTTTGGTGGGCTCAACTGTCCTTTTTTTGTGTAGAGGCGCCGACAACACTGATTACAATCAACACACACATGCACAGGCGCACGCACACACAAGTCCAAGTCTCTTCATCAGCTGTGCTTGGACTGATATATGTATGAAAATGTTACATAAAATTAAATGTTTGAAAACTTGTTTGGCAGACGAACGTTTTTGATCAAACTTGCAGGGCGTGATCATGTCATTCATGTGCCAAAGCACAAGTCTGTAGTACTTGAAATACGTGTTTACCAATTAGAGGAAAAGGGCGCGTGGCATTCAAAATTTAACAGAAACCGAAATTGTATAAGGCTCACTCAACACTAAAAACAAAATTTGAAGACTATCCAGAAAGATCAATTATATAGGATTATATAACAGAGTATCGATTTCTATTTCAATCGATAACATTAAAATTAAGACAGTTATCGATCTTTTCGTGCTATACAAGAACATACATAAAAATTTCAAGTCTAGCTCATATAGGTTCTGAGAACGACGCGTTCACACATACGGACAGACGGACATGGCTACATCAACTGGACTTGTCTCCCTGATCAAGAATATATATGTAGTTTATGGGGCCTGCCACGCCTCCTTCTCCCTGATACATACATTTCAACAAAACCATTATACCCAGGGCATAAAAAAAAGGTAAGAAAGTTGCAGTCAAACGCAACCGACTGCGAAACCACTGCCATTGCCCCTTCGCCTCAAATTTGTAAATCACGTACTAGAGACTTGTGCTTTGACAAATACACACATATGAATGACATGATCACGCCCAAAAAGTTGATTAAAATCGTTCGTATAGAAAAAAAGTTATTAAACATTTAATTTCTCATTCATTTCATTCATTTAGCAGCCCAAGCACAGCTGACGCACCGACTTGTGCTTGTGTGTGCCTGCACCTGTGTGTGATTCTTATATATAAAACCAACGGAGAATGCTCGGAATAGCGGTTCTTCGCAGGGAATCCTATCATCGAGCGGTCTCGAGTAGAGTTTTTTTTACTTGTTTTTTTTTTTTTTTTTTTTTTTTTTTTTTTTTTAAATTTTAATGACACGGCCCCTTTGCCTCAACTTAGAAAAATACGTAATTCAAGTACTAGAGTTCTTTGGAAGATATGTAAATATGAATGACATGATTACGCTCCACAATTTTCGTCAAAAACGTTGGTCCCCAGAAAAAATTATAACTTTTAATTTCCTGTAACATTGGCATACAACTAGAAGCCCAAATGCAGCTACATGCGCTTGTGCGTGAGTGCGCCTGTTTTTATGTGTTTCTTGTAATGTACATACATACAGTGCCGCTCAACTGAATAGGTTTGAAAAATATTTCTTCTATTTTTTTCTTCTCTCTTTGTTCCTATGGCATTTTTTCCTTCTTTCTTTTTTGTTTTGAACTCTCATTTGGTTACTCATAATATGACAAAAAAAATGTAAAGGGTTCTATGCAACGGTAATTCAGAATTTTGGTTTCATCGTGAAATTCGCTGAATGTGTGGTCTATTTTTAGCTCATCTGATTAGGTTTGACAACTTTGACTTCACTTTTTGACTCACTGCGTGATTGAAAACACATAGTTTCTTTGGGGTACTTAAATTTAAAGTAATTGCTACCATTTTTTATAAATATGGGTCGCGGAAAATCTTTAACCGATTTTGAAAAAGGTCAAATTAAAGGCTATATTGAATCTGGCCTAAAACATAATGAAATAGGAAAGAAAATTGGTCGAAGCCAAAACTTGGTAAGCAATTTTCTTCGTAATGAAGCAAATTACGGGAAAAAAATGAAAGGAGGAAAAAAATATGCCACAACGGCATCAGAGAGGCGACTAATCTTTCGAACTGCTTCGAATTCCCACCTCTCTGCCAGTAAAATCAGGGATGAATGCGGTGTAAATGCTAGTTTGGCAACGGCAAAACGAGTTATTTGGAGTGCTAAACACTTAAAGAGATTAAAAATAAAAAAAAAACTCCTCTTAATGATGTACGAAAGGAAGCACGACTTCGATTTGCCCGGGATCACATGACTTGGAACAAGGAGTGGAAGGCTATGGTCTTCTCCGACGAAAAAAAGTTCAATCTCGACGAACCGGATGGCTATAACTATTATTTTCACGATATGAGAAAAGAGGAATGCTTTTTGAGTCGTCATCACTCCTGTAAAGGAGGCGTAATGGTTTGGGGAGCCATATCGTTCTATGGAACTTGTGAGCTGCAGTTTGTTTCATCAAAGATGAATGCGAATGTCTACAAAACTGTGCTCCAAAAGGCTTTTCCCCAGTTTTCCGAAATTTTTGGACCTATTCAATGGAGATACCAACACGACAACGCCCCTATCCATACAGCCCGGGTGACAAAACAGTGGATTAAGGACCAGAATGTCAACTTGCTCGAGTGGCCGCCATACTCCCCAGACATAAATATTATAGAAAACATTTGGGGACTTTTATCCAGGAGAGTGTATGAAGGGGGGAAGACAATTTCAAGACTCGGCGACCCTGGTTGACGCGATTAAAAAAGCCTGGTCAACTATTTCACTGAGTGAAATTGAAAAATATTACGATTCCTTATCAAATCGAATATTTGAAATAATTAAGAATAAGGATGGTCATACCAAATATTAAATAATGCAGAAATAGTGTCTTTTATTATTTAAGTTACCAAGTGCCATGAAATATTGCTGTGAATAATTTTTTTTTTATAGTTTTGTTGGTCAAACCTATTCACTTGAGCCAAAAAAAGTGTGGATTTTCAGTTATGTTTTTGAAAATATAATAAAAAAAATATAAAAACCGAACCCAAAAGAAAAAAAACGTTTGTATTTTATAAATAATTAATTGTTTCACTTAACAAAAATTATTTGGTTTAAATCCGAGTCATCGTTATAAAGATATTAAGTTCTAAGTTTAACAATGAAGTCAAACCTATTCAGTTGAGCGGCACTGTATGTATATAAAAGAAATGGAGTTTCCGGAATAGCGGTTTTTCGCAGTGCTCAGAATATTCCCTAGTGGAGCGGTCTCGACTAGAGTCCTCTTACTTGTTTTAAATCGATTATTTTTTTTCATAAGTTCTTATCCTGGATTTCATCGTATTTAAATTAATTTTATTTCGAAAGAAGTCTTTGTCTTATCAGGTGTACCTCAGTGTATTCATTTGGACCGTTACCTTTTTCCCGATGTATTTCTTTTTCTAGGAGTGTATGTATGCAGATGGCAGACAACTTTGTCTTTCGTATTCGAATTCTATCAATCATCTACGTTTACAAGATGATCCAAATGCCTCCCAATTTTGGGGATTGGCCAATCAGTTGCATTTAAACTGTTCTAAATGTATGACAATGACCTTCTGTCGTATTACTCCATATCATTCTGTCAAAGATAGTGTTTCAAAAATTTTTTTTCAAATGGCTAATCCGACGAGTACCAAATCTGTGTTCATTACTCTACACAATAAATATGAAATATTCTGTTTTTACGGTACACAAACCACGCTTAAAAACGAAGTCAATTTGATTAATATCGATAGTAGTAAATTATTATTGTATTACAAAATTGTAGTGCAATTTTCTGCTTCTTATTCACAAATTCTACTTAAGATTTTTATTATTAATAGCCTTAATAATTTAAAATATTTTATTTTATTAAAATTTCGGTTTTATTTTTAATTATAAAAAGTTTACTGACTCATAAAAAGCTAAATTTACAAATCTATACATATATAAACTTATACAATACAAATAAAATCATATAGTAAAGATTTGAACTAGTCTTCTTGTTATTTCCAGAAATACAAAACAGAAATATCTGAGACAGCTGAAACGAAAGAATCGCTTAAAAATGTTATTTTCAAACGAGCAAAATCGCAATCGTTGCCGGATTTCAATGAAACCCATGCCTGCGACGAACTATCTGTACCTCTTAACCTTGTCTCCAGTGAAAATAATGCAAAGTTAACATACAACGCCAAATAAAATTCAAGTAATCAAAGCCATCACACAATTTTTTAAATAATGTATTCACACAATACCAAATTGCAAAAAAAAAAAAAAACAAACGTTTAAAGTTTTAATTTAATAGTGTGAATTATTTTGTATCAAGCACGGACATAATTACTTAATTTTGTTTATTCAAGTAATACTTAAGAAATTAAATATATATTTCTACTAATACATAATTCAGTATTTTTAAAATTTAATGTCTCTTCTAAGTAGCTTGACATTATATAACAAAATCATCAAAATAAAACCAAATGCACTTAATTTCCCGCTTGAGAACATTAAATAAATGCACTCAATTTTGAGGTACCCTAAGTAATCGATTACATAACTTATTTTCAGTAACATTTAGTTTTTTATAATTGTTTTATATATTACAATAGGTTTTTATATAAATCTGATATTTTATGTATTAATACATTTTTGTATAAAAGTAAATAGTCATTGCCTTCATATTTCTTTAAGATACTACATAATACTTACAAGTAAAATGTTAATATTAAACTTAAATTCAGGCAGGCAGTTTTTTATTTTAATAAAAACTATGAAAATAGGATATCTCTAACATTTTTTAAACCAAAAGTATGTTTTCCTTTATTGAATCAGAATTAGGATAAATTCTTTAAAATAAATATTAATTTTTCTGTGCATAAATTTCTTAAAAGTAAATGTATTGCTTTGATCCCAAACATAAATTTTTTTATAATGTAATATTTTTGTGGCAATAGGGGCTGTCAATTTACAAAATTACAGTGATTAAAAATATTAGGTATTAATCTTTACTAAAAACTTTCGAATAAAATAAATTTTTTATAATCTGAGTATTTCTACATTGTAAGTCTTAAAATTCGAAGGACAGCATTTTGATAAGTAATTTACGAATAGTATATTTAGATTATATTTGGCAATATATTTTTGTTCGGTACAGACATTGTTTTTTAAAGATCTTATTGTTTCTTCAACACAATTCTATAGCTAGAAAACATTTGTAAAATCTCTTGCCTGTAAATGAAAATCATGTGATAATATAATAATAATCTCCCCAATTTTTAAATAGTTAAACTATGCAATTCAAAGCAATATTCATAATACCAAGCTAGAATTACAAGCAACAATTGAACAAATATTTATATTTCAGATAAGATATTTTTTAAATTAAAACAAATACAGTTTTTTTAATCTTCATAAAATATGTAAAGGTAAAAAATATTTAAGATAAGAAAAAGTTATACATTTATTTTCTCGAATTTAATAACTACATCTTCTAACAGTTACAATAAAAAATTAAAAAGAAACCAACAAAAACGTATTTTCAATGTATACCTGATGCTGATATAAAGGTTTTCCCAATTTGTCATGTTTCAAATTTTAAATGTAGCTTTAATTGCGTAGAAATGGCTTTCGTTCATATGGAAATACTGACCGAAATGGTAAAAAAAAAAAACAAGATTGCTCTAGTCGAGACTGCTCGACCTGTTCGACTAGGTGATCCCCAGAACCCTTCGAAGCGCGGCTATTCCTAAGAACCGCTAACACTATCCGTTTCTTTTATATGTATATAGCAAGAAACACATACGCGCACACAGACGCACGCACAAGCACACTCTGTGCCTTTTTTGAGATTCTTCAATAAATGTAAAAAAATCATAAATGACAAAATTTGTTATTTAATTTGATTAAAATTGTTAATACTTTTGTCAATACCAATCCATATTATATGGATTGAATATGAAACGGATAATATTAATGGGTGTCTAGAATGCAAGAAATTGGTTATGTCACGGACTCAGGATACTACGCCCTTTTCTGATTCAGTATTTGGGGTAAGTAATTTTTTATTTTAAATTTTGTTGATAGTTAATTGTACCAAACAACCCTTACATGCTATAGTACTGGATGCGTTAATTTAAATGTAGCCGCTGATAATTTTTGAGTATTTGAGTCCCTCTATCCGTATGTTAGAGGCAATCGATCCTGAGCCTATAAGATCGAGTTTAATAATTACGATTTTGTATGTGATTTATTTTAGATTTTTGAGATGAAGCTATTTTTTGAAAAAATACAAGTATTACTTAATTTAATCTTTAAGCACGATCAAGTTGTGGATTAGATTGGACAGTAGTGGTTCGTGCGTTTTCATTACTACCGCGTTAATCTCCCCGAGTGATTGAAGACATTGGAAGGCCGTCGCAGCCATCGCCGACTCAGGAAAATCCGCCCTCCTACAAACATTTGGTCCTTCGAGTCGAATATCCTCCCACTCCTTCAGCTTTCATCGGTGGAAAAATGTGATAAGTTCAATTTTTATTAGCTTATACAAAACACACACGCACAGGTGCCAGGCTTCCCGCTCGTCCATAGCGATCTGCGCATCTTTAACACCAGTGAAAATACGTACGTATCTTCGAATAATACCCTGTGTTTGTCCAGTGTCTTTCATTTCCATTTTTTTCCATCAGTGAACATTTTATCTTTAATGCACATATACATACATACACATACACATATACACATATACATACATAAACATACACATATAAACATATACATATGTATAATATGTATATATATACCACATTTACATACGGCTGAAATATTTGCAATAAAGGTGTTAAAAAAAAAAAAAAACAAAAAGAGAGGGCTAGGCGGGTGTCCTGACTCGGGATTGCTCGACTAGGGGATCCTCTGAACCCTCCGAACAACCGATACTCTTAAGAATCGCTAACACTTTCCGTTTCTTTTAGCAAGCAACACATACACACACACAGACGCACGAACAAGCACACAATCTGCTAACTGTGCATTTTGACTCAGCAACTGCGCTCAGGCTGCAAGACGCCAATATTACGAAAAATTAAATGCTTTGTAACTTGTTTCGTAGACGATCTTTTGATTAAACTTTCAGAGCGTGATTAAGTCATTCATATTTGTGTATTTGACATAGAACAAGTCGACAGTATTTTAAATACGTGTATTGCAAATTTAGGGCCAATGGGGCGTGGCATCGAATATCTAAAAAAAATCTAAATATAAAACACACATAAAACTAAATACATGTGAGCTGCTGTAACGGTAAGTACTGATAGTGTGTGTGCATGCTCGTCGCGAAAACATATTCTTCGTATGAGCCTCACACTTCCACACGCTTCCCATAAATAATAATAAAAATGTTAACATTTTGCATGGGCATGACAAACACTTTCAAAAGTTTGGTATACTCTACTGTCGCAAGAGTAGAAATGAAGCCTCAGCGAGCAAATTTCAATTTTGGTGTGCTGCTGCTGGTGAGTTCTTATATATATATATTCGAGAGAGAAGAGAGCAGATAATAACAAGTAAGAGTGCTCTAGTCGAGACTGCTCGACTAAGAGATCCCCTGAACCCTGCGAAGAACTGCGATTACTTTTATATGTACATATGTAGCAAGCAATACATACACACACAGACGCACGCGCAAGAACACACACAGACGCATGCACAAGCACACAATCTGCTAACTGTGCATTATGACTCAGCAGCTTCGCTGCTGCTGCTGTAAGACTCGGATAATATGAGATATTAAATGTTTAATAACTAGATGTTTAATAACTTTTTTCTAGTCGAACGATTTTGATCAAATTTGTTGGGCGTGATCATGACATTCATATGTGTGTATGTGCTAAAGCACAAGTCTCTAGTACTTGAAATACGTGATTTAGCAATTTTGGCATCAAAACCGAAATATACGCAAGGCTCAAATAACACTAAATGCAAAATTTGAAGACTCTACCTACAAAGATGAATTAAATAGAATTTTATAACTAAATGAATATATCGGTTTTTAATCGATAGCATTAAAACGATGATAGTTATCGATTATTTAAAACAAACTCGATCGAATCGTGATATTTGAAGGTTCTAGCTCTTATATCTTCTGAGATCGACGCGTTCAAACATACGGACGGACAGACAGACATACGGACAGGGCTATATCAACTCGACTTATCATCCTGATCAAGAATATATATACTTTATGGGGTCTGCCACGCCTCCTTCTGCCTGTTACATACATACGCCTTTCAACAAAAACATTATACCCTGAATTCCAATTTTCAATGGGTTCAGGGTATAAAAATATATGAGAGAAAAGAGATCAGAAAATAAGCATACATGGTTGCATAGAAGGGCTTTGTATACAAATGGACCATTACCGAACGAGCTCTCGCAGAGCACTGATTTTCTTGTCACAGAGTACCCGCTGCTCGCAGCAAAAAGTAAAGCAAATTCGGCGAAACGGCGAAATCGCAGGCATGGGGTTGTAATGTCACTGTGCGAATTCGCTGAATTTCATTGCTCTGCGTGTTATATCTATGTGTTGTATGGTTAGTGGTTATACAAAGCGGTCTGTTAAGTTAACAGTGAAACGTTACTCTTTCCCAAATTCGCTAGTGCGCGCTGAACTTTGTAAGAAAATTCACGAGTTTTGACACTGTTATCTATCTTATAGCCTAGTTATGAAAAGATTCCCAAATCTGGCAATATAAGGGTTAAATTAATTATTTTTAGAACCGCTAACACTATCCGTTTCTTTTATATGTATATAGCAAGAAACACATACGCGCACACAGACGCACGCACAAGCACACTCTGTGCCTTTTTTGAGATTCTTCAATAAATGTAAAAAAATCATAAATGACAAAATTTGTTATTTAATTTGATTAAAATTGTTAATACTTTTGTCAATACCAATCCATATTATATGGATTGAATATGAAACGGATAATATTAATGGGTGTCTAGAATGCAAGAAATTGGTTATGTCACGGACTCAGGATACTACGCCCTTTTCTGATTCAGTATTTGGGGTAAGTAATTTTTTATTTTAAATTTTGTTGATAGTTAATTGTACCAAACAAACCTTACATGCTATAGTACTGGATGCGTTAATTTAAATGTAGCCGCTGATAATTTTTGAGTATTTGAGTCCCTCTATCCGTATGTTAGAGGCAATCGATCCTGAGCCTATAAGATCGAGTTTAATAATTACGATTTTGTATGTGATTTATTTTAGATTTTTGAGATGAAGCTATTTTTTGAAAAAATACAAGTATTACTTAATTTAATCTTTAAGCACGATCAAGTTGTGGATTAGATTGGACAGTAGTGGTTCGTGCGTTTTCATTACTACCGCGTTAATCTCCCCGAGTGATTGAAGACATTGGAAGGCCGTCGCAGCCATCGCCGACTCAGGAAAATCCGCCCTCCTACAAACATTTGGTCCTTCGAGTCGAATATCCTCCCACTCCTTCAGCTTTCATCGGTGGAAAAATGTGATAAGTTCAATTTTTATTAGCTTATACAAAACACACACGCACAGGTGCCAGGCTTCCCGCTCGTCCATAGCGATCTGCGCATCTTTAACACCAGTGAAAATACGTACGTATCTTCGAATAATACCCTGTGTTTGTCCAGTGTCTTTCATTTCCATTTTTTTCCATCAGTGAACATTTTATCTTTAATGCACATATACATACATACACATACACATATACACATATACATACATAAACATACACATATAAACATATACATATGTATAATATGTATATATATACCACATTTACATACGGCTGAAATATTTGCAATAAAGGTGTTAAAAAAAAAAAACAAAAAAGAGAGGGCTAGGCGGGTGTCCTGACTCGGGATTGCTCGACTAGGGGATCCTCTGAACCCTCCGAACAACCGATACTCTTAAGAATCGCTAACACTTTCCGTTTCTTTTAGCAAGCAACACATACACACACACAGACGCACGAACAAGCACACAATCTGCTAACTGTGCATTTTGACTCAGCAACTGCGCTCAGGCTGCAAGACGCCAATATTACGAAAAATTAAATGCTTTGTAACTTGTTTCGTAGACGATCTTTTGATTAAACTTTCAGAGCGTGATTAAGTCATTCATATTTGTGTATTTGACATAGAACAAGTCGACAGTATTTTAAATACGTGTATTGCAAATTTAGGGCCAATGGGGCGTGGCATCGAATATCTAAAAAAATCTAAATATAAAACACACATAAAACTAAATACATGTGAGCTGCTGTAACGGTAAGTACTGATAGTGTGTGTGCATGCTCGTCGCGAAAACATATTCTTCGTATGAGCCTCACACTTCCACACGCTTCCCATAAATAATAATAAAAATGTTAACATTTTGCATGGGCATGACAAACACTTTCAAAAGTTTGGTATACTCTACTGTCGCAAGAGTAGAAATGAAGCCTCAGCGAGCAAATTTCAATTTTGGTGTGCTGCTGCTGGTGAGTTCTTATATATATATATATTCGAGAGAGAAGAGAGCAGATAATAACAAGTAAGAGTGCTCTAGTCGAGACTGCTCGACTAAGAGATCCCCTGAACCCTGCGAAGAACTGCGATTACTTTTATATGTACATATGTAGCAAGCAATACATACACACACAGACGCACGCGCAAGAACACACACAGACGCATGCACAAGCACACAATCTGCTAACTGTGCATTATGACTCAGCAGCTTCGCTGCTGCTGCTGTAAGACTCGGATAATATGAGATATTAAATGTTTAATAACTAGATGTTTAATAACTTTTTTCTAGTCGAACGATTTTGATCAAATTTGTTGGGCGTGATCATGACATTCATATGTGTGTATGTGCTAAAGCACAAGTCTCTAGTACTTGAAATACGTGATTTAGCAATTTTGGCATCCAAACCGAAATATACGCAAGGCTCAAATAACACTAAATGCAAAATTTGAAGACTCTACCTACAAAGATGAATTAAATAGAATTTTATAACTAAATGAATATATCGGTTTTTAATCGATAGCATTAAAACGATGATAGTTATCGATTATTTAAAACAAACTCGATCGAATCGTGATATTTGAAGGTTCTAGCTCTTATATCTTCTGAGATCGACGCGTTCAAACATACGGACGGACAGACAGACATACGGACAGGGCTATATCAACTCGACTTATCATCCTGATCAAGAATATATATACTTTATGGGGTCTGCCACGCCTCCTTCTGCCTGTTACATACATACGCCTTTCAACAAAAACATTATACCCTGAATTCCAATTTTCAATGGGTTCAGGGTATAAAAATATATGAGAGAAAAGAGATCAGAAAATAAGCATACATGGTTGCATAGAAGGGCTTTGTATACAAATGGACCATTACCGAACGAGCTCTCGCAGAGCACTGATTTTCTTGTCACAGAGTACCCGCTGCTCGCAGCAAAAAGTAAAGCAAATTCGGCGAAACGGCGAAATCGCAGGCATGGGGTTGTAATGTCACTGTGCGAATTCGCTGAATTTCATTGCTCTGCGTGTTATATCTATGTGTTGTATGGTTAGTGGTTATACAAAGCGGTCTGTTAAGTTAACAGTGAAACGTTACTCTTTCCCAAATTCGCTAGTGCGCGCTGAACTTTGTAAGAAAATTCACGAGTTTTGACACTGTTATCTATCTTATAGCCTAGTTATGAAAAGATTCCCAAATCTGGCAATATAAGGGTTAAATTAATTATTTTTAGAACCGCTAACACTATCCGTTTCTTTTATATGTATATAGCAAGAAACACATACGCGCACACAGACGCACGCACAAGCACACTCTGTGCCTTTTTTGAGATTCTTCAATAAATGTAAAAAAATCATAAATGACAAAATTTGTTATTTAATTTGATTAAAATTGTTAATACTTTTGTCAATACCAATCCATATTATATGGATTGAATATGAAACGGATAATATTAATGGGTGTCTAGAATGCAAGAAATTGGTTATGTCACGGACTCAGGATACTACGCCCTTTTCTGATTCAGTATTTGGGGTAAGTAATTTTTTATTTTAAATTTTGTTGATAGTTAATTGTACCAAACAAACCTTACATGCTATAGTACTGGATGCGTTAATTTAAATGTAGCCGCTGATAATTTTTGAGTATTTGAGTCCCTCTATCCGTATGTTAGAGGCAATCGATCCTGAGCCTATAAGATCGAGTTTAATAATTACGATTTTGTATGTGATTTATTTTAGATTTTTGAGATGAAGCTATTTTTTGAAAAAATACAAGTATTACTTAATTTAATCTTTAAGCACGATCAAGTTGTGGATTAGATTGGACAGTAGTGGTTCGTGCGTTTTCATTACTACCGCGTTAATCTCCCCGAGTGATTGAAGACATTGGAAGGCCGTCGCAGCCATCGCCGACTCAGGAAAATCCGCCCTCCTACAAACATTTGGTCCTTCGAGTCGAATATCCTCCCACTCCTTCAGCTTTCATCGGTGGAAAAATGTGATAAGTTCAATTTTTATTAGCTTATACAAAACACACACGCACAGGTGCCAGGCTTCCCGCTCGTCCATAGCGATCTGCGCATCTTTAACACCAGTGAAAATACGTACGTATCTTCGAATAATACCCTATGTTTGTCCAGTGTCTTTCATTTTCATTTTTTTCCATCAGTGAACATTTTATCTTTAATGCACATATACATACATACACATACACATATACACATATACATACATACACATACACATATACACATATACATACATAAACATACACATATAAACATATACATATGTATAATATGTATATATATACCACATTTACATACGGCTGAAATATTTGCAATAAAGGTGTTAAAAAAAAAAAAACAAAAAAGAGAGGGCTAGGCGGGTGTCCTGACTCGGGATTGCTCGACTAGGGGATCCTCTGAACCCTCCGAACAACCGATACTCTTAAGAATCGCTAACACTTTCCGTTTCTTTTAGCAAGCAACACATACACACACACAGACGCACGAACAAGCACACAATCTGCTAACTGTGCATTTTGACTCAGCAACTGCGCTCAGGCTGCAAGACGCCAATATTACGAAAAATTAAATGCTTTGTAACTTGTTTCGTAGACGATCTTTTGATTAAACTTTCAGAGCGTGATTAAGTCATTCATATTTGTGTATTTGACATAGAACAAGTCGACAGTATTTTAAATACGTGTATTGCAAATTTAGGGCCAATGGGGCGTGGCATCGAATATCTAAAAAAAATCTAAATATAAAACACACATAAAACTAAATACATGTGAGCTGCTGTAACGGTAAGTACTGATAGTGTGTGTGCATGCTCGTCGCGAAAACATATTCTTCGTATGAGCCTCACACTTCCACACGCTTCCCATAAATAATAATAAAAATGTTAACATTTTGCATGGGCATGACAAACACTTTCAAAAGTTTGGTATACTCTACTGTCGCAAGAGTAGAAATGAAGCCTCAGCGAGCAAATTTCAATTTTGGTGTGCTGCTGCTGGTGAGTTCTTATATATATATATTCGAGAGAGAAGAGAGCAGATAATAACAAGTAAGAGTGCTCTAGTCGAGACTGCTCGACTAAGAGATCCCCTGAACCCTGCGAAGAACTGCGATTACTTTTATATGTACATATGTAGCAAGCAATACATACACACACAGACGCACGCGCAAGAACACACACAGACGCATGCACAAGCACACAATCTGCTAACTGTGCATTATGACTCAGCAGCTTCGCTGCTGCTGCTGTAAGACTCGGATAATATGAGATATTAAATGTTTAATAACTAGATGTTTAATAACTTTTTCTAGTCGAACGATTTTGATCAAATTTGTTGGGCGTGATCATGACATTCATATGTGTGTATGTGCTAAAGCACAAGTCTCTAGTACTTGAAATACGTGATTTAGCAATTTTGGCATCCAAACCGAAATATACGCAAGGCTCAAATAACACTAAATGCAAAATTTGAAGACTCTACCTACAAAGATGAATTAAATAGAATTTTATAACTAAATGAATATATCGGTTTTTAATCGATAGCATTAAAACGATGATAGTTATCGATTATTTAAAACAAACTCGATCGAATCGTGATATTTGAAGGTTCTAGCTCTTATATCTTCTGAGATCGACGCGTTCAAACATACGGACGGACAGACAGACATACGGACAGGGCTATATCAACTCGACTTATCATCCTGATCAAGAATATATATACTTTATGGGGTCTGCCACGCCTCCTTCTGCCTGTTACATACATACGCCTTTCAACAAAAACATTATACCCTGAATTCCAATTTTCAATGGGTTCAGGGTATAAAAATATATGAGAGAAAAGAGATCAGAAAATAAGCATACATGGTTGCATAGAAGGGCTTTGTATACAAATGGACCATTACCGAACGAGCTCTCGCAGAGCACTGATTTTCTTGTCACAGAGTACCCGCTGCTCGCAGCAAAAAGTAAAGCAAATTCGGCGAAACGGCGAAATCGCAGGCATGGGGTTGTAATGTCACTGTGCGAATTCGCTGAATTTCATTGCTCTGCGTGTTATATCTATGTGTTGTATGGTTAGTGGTTATACAAAGCGGTCTGTTAAGTTAACAGTGAAACGTTACTCTTTCCCAAATTCGCTAGTGCGCGCTGAACTTTGTAAGAAAATTCACGAGTTTTGACACTGTTATCTATCTTATAGCCTAGTTATGAAAAGATTCCCAAATCTGGCAATATAAGGGTTAAATTAATTATTTTTAGAACCGCTAACACTATCCGTTTCTTTTATATGTATATAGCAAGAAACACATACGCGCACACAGACGCACGCACAAGCACACTCTGTGCCTTTTTTGAGATTCTTCAATAAATGTAAAAAAATCATAAATGACAAAATTTGTTATTTAATTTGATTAAAATTGTTAATACTTTTGTCAATACCAATCCATATTATATGGATTGAATATGAAACGGATAATATTAATGGGTGTCTAGAATGCAAGAAATTGGTTATGTCACGGACTCAGGATACTACGCCCTTTTCTGATTCAGTATTTGGGGTAAGTAATTTTTATACCCTGAACCCATTGAAAATGGGAAAATCAGGGTATAATGTTTTTGTTGGAGGGCGTATGTATGTAACAGGCAGAAGGAGGCGTGGCAGACCCCATAAAGTATATATATTCTTGATCAGGATGACAAGCCGAGTTGATATAGCCATGTCCGTCTGTCCGTCTGTCCGTCTGTCCGTCTGTCCGTCTGTCTGTCCGTATGTATGAACGCGTCGTTCTCAGAACCTATAAGAGCTAGAGACTTGAAATTTTTTATGTAGGTCCGTGAATAGCACGAAAAGATCGAGTTTGTTAAAAAAAGTCGATAACTATTTTAATTTAATTGTTATCGATTAAAAACATTATCGAATGTTCGTTATAAAATTATATCTCCCACGTCTTTATAGCTAGAGTCCCCAAATTTTTTTGTAAGTTTTATATTTATTTTCTCTAATTTTGATTTTTGTTAAATTTTGGATACCGGCTCCAAATTTCCCCAAATATTTAAATTGAGGTTAGTTGCACTCAAAGCCAGTAAATGAATGGGTTTACATTTTTAAAAATTGGAAAAAATGTAATAAAATATGTTGAACATAAGCTGAAAATTTCATTCAAATCCATTAATTCGCGCAGAAGTTATTAAACAAAACGTTTTGCCAATCGGCCAAACACGTGGCCAGCAAAACAAAGCAAACTGTTTTCCTATACATGTGCACACATACACACATACACATTGAGCTGCGTGCATCTAGCAAGTTCTAAAACCCGCAAGTTTTAATGTACATATTTCCAATAGATGGCGCTGTGATTTGCGAATTATCAGCTGCTCAGTTGGTTCGAAACTTGGATGGCGCTATTCAATCGAACCATAGATGACGCTATTAGCTAAACAATTGAAATGAATTGAATTTAGTTTTCTGTGCGTTTATACGAAATGCTAATTATGCAGTATTTTAACGCAGATAGCGCGGGGTTTAGGGTATCTCCTAGTCGGGACCGCCGACTAGAGTTTTCTTACTTGTTTATTTTAAATTTTGTTGATAGTTAATTGTACCAAACAAACCTTACATGCTATAGTACTGGATGCGTTAATTTAAATGTAGCCGCTGATAATTTTTGAGTATTTGAGTCCCTCTATCCGTATGTTAGAGGCAATCGATCCTGAGCCTATAAGATCGAGTTTAATAATTACGATTTTGTATGTGATTTATTTTAGATTTTTGAGATGAAGCTATTTTTTGAAAAAATACAAGTATTACTTAATTTAATCTTTAAGCACGATCAAGTTGTGGATTAGATTGGACAGTAGTGGTTCGTGCGTTTTCATTACTACCGCGTTAATCTCCCCGAGTGATTGAAGACATTGGAAGGCCGTCGCAGCCATCGCCGACTCAGGAAAATCCGCCCTCCTACAAACATTTGGTCCTTCGAGTCGAATATCCTCCCACTCCTTCAGCTTTCATCGGTGGAAAAATGTGATAAGTTCAATTTTTATTAGCTTATACAAAACACACACGCACAGGTGCCAGGCTTCCCGCTCGTCCATAGCGATCTGCGCATCTTTAACACCAGTGAAAATACGTACGTATCTTCGAATAATACCCTGTGTTTGTCCAGTGTCTTTCATTTCCATTTTTTCCATCAGTGAACATTTTATCTTTAATGCACATATACATACATACACATACACATATACACATATACATACATAAACATACACATATAAACATATACATATGTATAATATGTATATATATACCACATTTACATACGGCTGAAATATTTGCAATAAAGGTGTTAAAAAAAAAAAACAAAAAAGAGAGGGCTAGGCGGGTGTCCTGACTCGGGATTGCTCGACTAGGGGATCCTCTGAACCCTCCGAACAACCGATACTCTTAAGAATCGCTAACACTTTCCGTTTCTTTTAGCAAGCAACACATACACACACACAGACGCACGAACAAGCACACAATCTGCTAACTGTGCATTTTGACTCAGCAACTGCGCTCAGGCTGCAAGACGCCAATATTACGAAAAATTAAATGCTTTGTAACTTGTTTCGTAGACGATCTTTTGATTAAACTTTCAGAGCGTGATTAAGTCATTCATATTTGTGTATTTGACATAGAACAAGTCGACAGTATTTTAAATACGTGTATTGCAAATTTAGGGCCAATGGGGCGTGGCATCGAATATCTAAAAAAAATCTAAATATAAAACACACATAAAACTAAATACATGTGAGCTGCTGTAACGGTAAGTACTGATAGTGTGTGTGCATGCTCGTCGCGAAAACATATTCTTCGTATGAGCCTCACACTTCCACACGCTTCCCATAAATAATAATAAAAATGTTAACATTTTGCATGGGCATGACAAACACTTTCAAAAGTTTGGTATACTCTACTGTCGCAAGAGTAGAAATGAAGCCTCAGCGAGCAAATTTCAATTTTGGTGTGCTGCTGCTGGTGAGTTCTTATATATATATATTCGAGAGAGAAGAGAGCAGATAATAACAAGTAAGAGTGCTCTAGTCGAGACTGCTCGACTAAGAGATCCCCTGAACCCTGCGAAGAACTGCGATTACTTTTATATGTACATATGTAGCAAGCAATACATACACACACAGACGCACGCGCAAGAACACACACAGACGCATGCACAAGCACACAATCTGCTAACTGTGCATTATGACTCAGCAGCTTCGCTGCTGCTGCTGTAAGACTCGGATAATATGAGATATTAAATGTTTAATAACTAGATGTTTAATAACTTTTTTCTAGTCGAACGATTTTGATCAAATTTGTTGGGCGTGATCATGACATTCATATGTGTGTATGTGCTAAAGCACAAGTCTCTAGTACTTGAAATACGTGATTTAGCAATTTTGGCATCCAAACCGAAATATACGCAAGGCTCAAATAACACTAAATGCAAAATTTGAAGACTCTACCTACAAAGATGAATTAAATAGAATTTTATAACTAAATGAATATATCGGTTTTTAATCGATAGCATTAAAACGATGATAGTTATCGATTATTTAAAACAAACTCGATCGAATCGTGATATTTGAAGGTTCTAGCTCTTATATCTTCTGAGATCGACGCGTTCAAACATACGGACGGACAGACAGACATACGGACAGGGCTATATCAACTCGACTTATCATCCTGATCAAGAATATATATACTTTATGGGGTCTGCCACGCCTCCTTCTGCCTGTTACATACATACGCCTTTCAACAAAAACATTATACCCTGAATTCCAATTTTCAATGGGTTCAGGGTATAAAAATATATGAGAGAAAAGAGATCAGAAAATAAGCATACATGGTTGCATAGAAGGGCTTTGTATACAAATGGACCATTACCGAACGAGCTCTCGCAGAGCACTGATTTTCTTGTCACAGAGTACCCGCTGCTCGCAGCAAAAAGTAAAGCAAATTCGGCGAAACGGCGAAATCGCAGGCATGGGGTTGTAATGTCACTGTGCGAATTCGCTGAATTTCATTGCTCTGCGTGTTATATCTATGTGTTGTATGGTTAGTGGTTATACAAAGCGGTCTGTTAAGTTAACAGTGAAACGTTACTCTTTCCCAAATTCGCTAGTGCGCGCTGAACTTTGTAAGAAAATTCACGAGTTTTGACACTGTTATCTATCTTATAGTCAGCAGACAAAATAAAAACTTAAACGGTCGCCTGTTCCTAGTTATGAAAAGATTCCCAAATCTGGCAATATAAGGGTTAAATTAATTATTTTTACTTCTAAGCCGTTTTTGTTGTTATTCCTCAGGTAATCCTCTGACCGCTTACACTTTTGTGTTGAGTAGCTTCACACTATCTTCCAAGGTTTTAACTAACAAAATTAAATACTATTAATAAGAATTATTAGTTTCCCATCAATCCCCATTATTATGTCTGCCGCTTTCTGTCAATATATTAAAAAACTAATGGCTAGCGATGATGAGCAGCATTATTAGCTTCTGCCCATATATCTGGAGGTGGTGTCGGTAGATTTTCGCTTTCTTGTGCCTTCAAGTTAAAAACCATACATCGTATTCGATTTTATTATTAATACACATGTTTTATTTCGTTAATTCGGATGATTATGGCGCTGCAGCAGGTGTAAACCTTACCTTAATTGATATACCTTCAATGTGTATTATACATAAATATTTTTATATATTGGCATAAATAGGCATTACTAAAGGTGAAAATATAGTCAATTTCGTCTTTTAACTTTGGGCACATCATTGCTGCTCTCGAATGTCCACTCAGTTCATACCTTTCTCTATTTATTTGTTTTTACTTTATTGCAATAAAATGATGGATTGACCATTCATAAGAATGGTGCCATTAGACACTAAATTCTTTACTTTGATTGATTTGGAGCACTTGTTGGCTGTGAGCTTAAGTGGCCGCCAAACTTCAGTGGGATAACAGCGTAGAATGGGAAAATGTGACGTCACAAGACGTCCGTTAGTTAACAGCTAAAGTAACGGAACTTGTCTTTGCATAACCTATGCTGTCTTTTCACAGTGATGCAAACCCACCACCGGCATAACAGCTGAATCGCAATCAGTGTTAGCACTGTATGTAACAGGCAGAAGGAGGCGTGGCAGACCCCATAGGTATATATATTCTTGATCAGGGAGACAAGCCGAGTCGATTTAGCCCTGTCCGTCTGTCCGTCCGTATGTATGAACGCGTCGATCTCAGAACTTACAATAGCTAGAGACTTCAATTTTTTTTTGTAAGTCCCTGTATAGAGCGAGCATGTCGAGTGTGTTTCAGAAAATCGATAAGTGTTATCGTTTTATTGTTATCGATTAAAAAAGAATATCTAAATTCAGCTATAAACTTCTATCTAATTCATCTTTCTAGCTAGAGTCTTCAAATTTTGCATTTAGTGTTATTTGGGCCTTACGCAATTTCGGTTTTTGTTAAATTTTGGATGCCACGATCCCTTCGCCTCTAATTTGAAACTCCCGTATATCAAATACTAGGGACTTGTGGTTTGGCACATACATACATATGGATGACATGATCACGCCCAACAAATTTGATTAAAATCGTTGCTCTAGAAAAAGTTATTAAACTTTTAATTTCTTATAACATTGCCATGCAAATAGCAGCCAAAGGTTCAGCTGACACCCAGACTTGCGTTTGTGTGTGTGTGCGCCTGTGCGTGTGTGTGTATGTTTGGCTTGTAATGAACATACATATACGTATGAATATAAAAGAAATGAGGAATGCTTGGAATTGCGGTTCTTCGCAGGGTTCAGGGTATACCCTAGTCGAGCGGTCTCGACTAGAGTTTTCTTACTTGTTGTTTTTTAAATATGTATTAAAATTATAAATTGTATTTATTATATGAGAAAAAATAAATTAATTAAAAAAGGGATCAAATAAAAAAAAAGAAACATTGAACATATTTATTTTCGTATTATTCACAACCCAAAAAAATATTACAGTGCTGTCTGGGTACAGTGACCCTCCTATTTTATGAACATCCCTAAACAGTGAACACCCAAAATTTGTACATGGACTACTCTAAATAGTGAACAATCGCAAACCTCTTCGATAAAGTTAGCGCATGGGCTGAGGATAACATTGATTATAGTTATATAAAAGTAATGCGTAGTGTACGCGGCGGTTCTTAAGTTGATTTCTGAACGCAAGAAGCAGACGTCAATTCGCCAATACTTTCAAGTCTAAAAGTCTGCTCAAAAGTCCGCAAGCCTTACGGTTCCAGGTCGCACTGACAATTCAACGTCCGAAAGTCAATCGAACCCTCGTCCAGTGCTATCCAAACGCACTCTCGTAGCCACAGCGGTTCTCCCACTTCGCGCCCTCCCACTTCCTCCGTCTCAAATCCTCGTAAGCGCATCTCTCCGACTCCGACGCTCGTCATAACTGACCCACACTCACTCGATCCACTACTCAACAGCTCCAATATGTCGCTTTCCGATTTCATTACGACATGCGATGCCTTGACGATGTTCGAGGAGGAAAAGTTCCCCTGCATTCCATTAAAATGGAGTCGGAATATACCCGCTGCCGCAGGTCCTTCACACTGCAGATAGTCAAATTCGTCTTTAACGTAGACATTACGCAGATGTATCCACAGATCCTTGTCGACCCCAAGCACACCCCTTTTCGGCGTATTCGGCGGGAATCTTTATTACTACGAGCTTCAAACTGTCACCTTTGGCGTTAACTGCGCACCCTTTTTAGCCGTAAGAGTCCTGCAACAACTGGCACATGAAGTGCAATACTCTCATAAAAATTCAAGTGAGATCCTTTGTCACTACATGTATGTAGATTATGTCCTCGCTGGGGCACACACTGGAGAAGACGCCCTCGACGCTGTCAAAGAGTTCAATGCTGCCCTACTTTCGGCTGGATTCCGCCTGAGGAAATGGACATCTAACAAGAAAGAGATACTCCATGTTCTTCCGAGAGACCATTTGTTGCTTGAGGACTTCCTCAAGCTAGGATACGCAAGTACTGCCAAGACGTTAGGCATCCTCTATCAAGCCACTAGAGACTGCTTCTTCTTTTCCATTGGTGACCCACAATCGAAGAATCCGGTATCACACATAGCTAAGCTTATGGATCCCGCTGGTTGGCTGGCCCCTTCGTAATTCGATGGTTTGGGATCCGACCTGTCCTCTTGACGGCTAAGACAAGAGTGGTCCCCGGCAAAACTGCTTCGTTACCTCGACTGAACACCCGACGTGCAACACTCGCATCCAACGGCAAGTTATGAAGAGAGTTCTCTGTTCGAAAGCGTTAGACGTGTTTTTTTTTGTCTCAGTAACTTTCAGTTGAGTTTGTTTGATTGCGGTCCTAAGAGCCAGTACATTTTCTTTGTCCTTGCTTTCAGTTGAGTTTGTTTTGCTTTTATATGCTGTTTCCAAGTAAGCCGACGGTCAAGTGAACTCCCGATATTTCAGAGTTTTTCTAACTGGAATGGTCCATTAAGTGAAACTGTAGGACAATTTCCGCGCCTTTTGGGCGTTCACCACTATTCTTCACTTTTTTAATCAGACTTCAATTAGACCAAGTTCTTCTTGAATTAGGTTGGTTGCAACAGTTGGGTCAGTGTTTGTAGCAATGATTGCAGTGTCGTCAGCATATGTTACTATCTCAACAGTATTTGTATTAGGTAAGTCAGCTGTAAAGACCGTGTACAGAACAAGGCATAAAACACTGCCTTGAGGGACTCCAGCATCAACAGTGCATATAATGGACGATTCATCCTGTTCTTGTACATAGAAGATCCTTTTTGCTAAATAGGATTTTATTATCAAGAAGTACGGAGCAGGCAACATCTTAATTTTATACACCAGTCCTGCATGCCACACTTTATCAAATGCCTGTTTGACATCTAAGAATACTCCCGTGCAATATTTTTGCTTTCAAACGCATTTAGAATTTCTTGCGCGATGCGATGGCGTTGCTCGATCGTACCATGTCCCTTCTGAACCCAAACTGGTGTTCGGATATGATATTTAGCTCGTCCAGTGCAGGTAACATTCTAATCAAAAGAATACGTTCAAATACTTTAGAGAACGTCAGCAGCAAACTAATGGGACGGTACGATGATATGCAGCCTTCCGGTTAGTTGGGCTTTGGGATCATTATAACCTCCGCGCATTTCCACGGACTTGGAAATTATTCGAGTCGGAGCATGGCATTATATATATATGCCAGTAGCCGGATGCATTTTTTTTTTGGGAGAATTCTAATAGTGTTTGTACAAATTTGATCGTATCCAGGAGATTTTTTCTTATTAAGCTTTTTCATTTCCTCTTCTATTTCAGAAACGGTCGTTTGGCCTATCGGCAGGCTCATTTGACAGGTAGATGTGTTGGCATCGGTTTCCGCATTAGGTTTAAAAACTGAGCTTAAATGTTCTGCAAATGCTTCAGCCTTCTAAAGATTGTTTCTGCAGCGTTGGCCATTGCTGTCAGTAATTATGGTTGCTCTTCTGGCAGGTCTCTTTATATATTTTGTAGCTTACTATAGGCTATAATCTAGGTCACTAGTGTATGGATCAAGATTTCTGAGATAATCTGATGTCGCTTCATTTTTAATTTCCCATAGTCTGTTGGGCATCGAGTTGTTTTGCCATAAATAATTCTGTAAGGCTTTTGCTTGAAGCAAACTGTAGAACCATACATATGTCACAATAATAGGTGAGTGATCAGAGCTCACGTCCAAACTCTCCTCTATTTTAAAATTGTTTTGCGGAAGTCCACAGTATACAATAAAATCAAAATCCTCATATCAGTTGGCCAATATGTTGGCTTACCTGTAGACAGGGTTGAGTATTTATTATATGTTATGCATTCATACAGTTCAGCACCCATTGGGCTTACTAGCCTCGATACGCATTTATAATATCATACCCTTTAATAACTATGTAATGTTTATTATGTAAAGTGAGTTTCTGATATTAATAGTATGTCAATATTGTTTTTAATAAATAAAGTTATTTCATTTCGATGATTGGAAAGCCCATTGGCATTCCATATTGCTATACGAAGATCTATTTGCATAATTTGTTTACTAGCAACATTATCATGTTGAGCAAGTTGGTTGTAAGTTCCAACTGTTTTATTAATAGTTGTTCAATTCTATCTAATGCTGATTTTTCTTGTATTACAGTCTCACCTCTCAGTGCTTGTGCATTCGCTTGATTTGTGTACATACTTTCGTGATTGTGGTTTGCTGTAATGTTTAATGTTGGGCGGTTAGCCGATAGTGCTGACCTGCTATTGAATACGTTTAACTTTTTCTTGGTAATTTCCTGGTATATTCTGCAGCATGTGTAGCTTGCAGCGTGATTTTCTTGACATTTGGCGCAAATAGCTGGTTCACTCTTTTCTTTATGACAATTAATACTTTGGTGATTTTCAGCATATTTAACGCACTTGTACCGTTTGTTGCAGTATGATTTGGTGTGCCCAAATTTGTGTACATACTTTCGTGATTGTGGTTTGCTGTAATGTTTAATGTTGGGCGGTTAGCCGATAGTGCTGACCTGCTATTGAATACGTTTGACTTTTTCTTGGTAATTTCCTGGTATATTCTGCAGCATGTGTAGCTTGCAGCGTGATTTTCTTGACAGTTGGCGCAAATAGCTGGTTCACTCTTTTCTTTATGACAATTAATACTTTGGTGATTTTCAGCATATTTAACGCACTTGTACCGTTTGTTGCAGTATGATTTGGTGTGCCCAAATTCTTGGCATCGCAAGCGTTGCACCATGTCACTAACTTTCCTTTACCATGCTATTGCTAATTTTTTATTTTATAGATCTCATGGTTGTTCTTGTTTGGTTGTAGGTCTATAAAGAAAATAGGTTCCTTCGTGGTACGGCTCTTAATATTTTGAATTCCTCTAAATGCATGGCCTTGCTATTCAATGGGATATTTTATTGTTTCAGTTTGTGATGAGTGGTGTATATTTTTGGCTACAGCGCTAAATGCCCTTTCCTGTTTAAGCTGTAATGTGTGGTAGTTAACTTTTTCAATCTTTAATATTTGAATGATGTCCCTATATTTTTCAATATTCTTCACGTATATGTCCGTCTCGTTCAATATATATACATTACATTATCTACAAAGATTGGAGGCGGTTTTTCATGTGTTGTTTTTGGTGTCGTTGCTTTTCATTTCTTCATCCAGTGTTGGGTTGAGAGTGGTATCTTTCTCCGTATCTGCCAAGAGGGCAAAGTGGTTAGCCGAGCTAGAAGATCCGGCTATGACCTTGACTTTTTCTCGTTAAAGTTGGAGAATTATCATTTAAGCGTGGGTTGAAGGGCACCTTCTGCCACGCTAAATTATTGTCTCGGTCGATAAAAGACATAGTTTTTGCTGCTTTACAGCTGAAAAAGTGCAGTCGCTTATCAGCAATTCTATTATTATCTGTCTTATCGTGGACAGGAACGAGCTTTCTTGCAAATTGCTCAACACTGTTTAGAACAGCTGGGTTTGACAACTGATTTGCTCGTGGCCGCTGACCGGAGCCCCACTTTGCAAATGTTTTTTAAAACACCAATTTTTTTATTCAAATTTACTTTTTCACGGCCACCGTTAAATAAAATAAAATAAGATATAATTTAAATTAAATTAAATTAAATTAAAATAAAATAAATTAAATTAAATCAAATAAAAATTAAATTGCATTTAATCTCATAAAGTCATAGACCAGAGTGAATGTCCGATTCAGGGACCCCGATGATTGGTTAAGTGCCCAAAAGCGATGCGCGAGGCCGGACCCGTTGGGTTTCTTAGAGATCCTGAAGGAAAGAGCTATCATCTACGGCATTGATCTTGATCATCTCCCTCGAGCAGTAAGTGTGCTATTAGTGGACAAGGCTGCGAAATGGTTCCTAGGCCAGGTTCCGGTCTGAATTTTTGGAGTTCTTCATGCCGCCGAAGTATTTCGAGCGCCTCAAGGATCAAAACAGGGGGCGTACGCAGCGCAAAGGCGAAGCTTTCAAGGACTATCTCGTGAAGATCAGGTTGCTGATGCGTCAGCAACGAGAACACAGCCCCTGACGTGCGACACCATGATTTCACATCTCTCTCTGTCAGCTGCGGAGTATGGGAATGTGAAAGATCAAGAGAGATAATTCAAAAAGAGACGCGGGTTCGGGGGAAGCCAAGTTCGGCACGAGCACTGCCCGTTCCGGTCTCAGCCGACTGGGCATCGGACGAGTACACGAGCGAACGTCGCTAGGCGTGAGACCGGCCGAGATTACCCATCGGATGATGGCTCTGGAGAATCAGTCTGGTTCCTATTCGCGGCGGGTATGTTTCCGGTGCGCACAGCCGGGTCACTTCGCCCGAGAATGCTCAAATGAGCGTGTGGCTCTGTCCTCAATGCGGGAAGGCTGGGAGCGACACGCGAGACTGCTGCAAGCGGACGAACTCGGGAAACGACCCCCACAGGGCAGTGGCGACGCCAAGTGATTAAGGAGGAGTTACAAGAGTACCCGCTAATAGTGAGAGAAGACCTGATCGGACAGGAGATGATCGCTGGACAGCAGATGGACGCTACGATTGACACAGGAGCCAGCTGTAGCTTCATGAGCATAGATTGCGAGCGGAGGAAGGCGATCACAGGGAAGGTCGAGGATGTTCAGTCGCGGATCAGGCTGTCGGACGGGTCGTTATTGGAAGTGAGGAAACTGATGAGGGTGCAGGTTGATGTCGCCGGCAAGGCCGCGAAGATGCCACTGCTCATCATGCCAACCATGCTGGACCAGGTTATCCTAGGGATTTCCTGTGTGCCATAGGGACGACGGTACGCTGTGGATGCACTGAACTGCACATAAGTGAAAGTTAAATTTAATGAAATAAAAAAATTTAAATTAAATAAAAAAAATAATTAAATTGAATTGAATAAAACGAAATTAAAATAAAATCATAAAAATTAAAAAAAAAAGATAATTGAATTGGAATTAAATAAAATAAAATAAAATTTAATTTAAATTAAATGAAATAAAAGAAAATTTAAATGGGTTTAAATAAAAGAAAATTAAATAAAAATCTAAATAAGGAGCTCCCATCCGCCTCCAAGGAACTGTAAGTAGAGGGTGCCCCGAGGGAAAGACGGGAGACGCCTACACGACGACCAAGGTGGAGGAAGGTAAACCCTAGGGTGTCGTCGCTGGAGAATAAAGGCAGGAGGGTGGAAACGGCTAACGGAGAGACGGACGTAACAGGTCATGCGATTGAGGAGAACTTTCCAGAGGAGAGAAAAGACAAACCTCTGAAGCAAACCTATTTTCCCAAGAATCCAGCTATGCAAAAAGTGATTTACGAGCAAGTGGAGGAGCTGCTTCGGATTGGAGCAATCGATCTGTCGAGGAGTCCGCACATCGCGCCAATAGTCTTGGTAAAGAAAAAGACAGGGAAATGGCGCATGTGCATCGATTCGATACCAGATGCTTATCCCTCGGAACAATTACATCCTCGAGACATTGCGGCATGCACGTGTCATCTCTACTTAGGACCTAAACAGTGATTACTGGTAGATCCCGATGGCAGCGGACGTAGAGAATTCACGGACGAGGTTTGTTCCAAAGGCGTGTGATGTCATTCTGTTTGCATTCGGCAGAGGCAATATTCCAAAAGGTGCTAGACAGGGTTATAGGGCCAGAGATGGAACCTTACGCTTTTGAGTACCTGAATGACACTGCTCAGTGGTTGCACTTGCACTGAGCCGCGGCTAAAAATTCGTCTAGTGTTGATATCGTAGTGAAATAACCGTATATCATATAGCTGCCATACGAACGATCGGTTGAAAAAATAATTTTAGTAAAAAAAAAAAGTATTGTTTGTTGGGCAATTTCAAATTCACACAAACTGTGTTAAATAACATATTTAACACACACCCCAAGTTTTATTAAAATCGGACTACGGTATCATATAGCTCCCATAACTCTGTGGTTGTGCTTATATGGGGCTGGTGGCCAAAAATACTTCCCGTAAAAACAAGGCGCTGAAATTTTTTTCTGGATATTAGAGATGAACTCCCCTACCTCCTCCGCTTCCGCCATAAATGATTTTTAAAAAAATTCGTGACTTCAGTTTTTCAATCATACATAACACCAATCATTACCATACACCATAGTTAATTGAAGGGCGTGCTTAACAGAAAATTTTGTATTGCAAATTTTATGTTCAGTTGTCTTTAAGTCAGCTCTTTTCTCCTCGAAGTAGAGCTCTTCTTCGACGGAAAGTGCGGCGGTCTCGTTTTTAAATTGAAGTCTGAGTGGTCTTCAATATCGGGTAGATTATGGCTTGGGATCTTTATACTTTTTCACGAAGTGTATATACTTTATATTGGTTTTGTGCAATGTCCGTCATGCTGTCCGTCCGTCTGTCAGTCTGTCCGTATGAATGTAACCCATTTCCACGCTATTGAAGCTAGAGATTTGAAATTTGGATTATATACTCGTCAGATAAAGTGGCAAATCGGAAAATGAATTTTCCTGTATCTCAAAAACACTACTTCTGAGATTTTAACTGAACACTCAGGTCGACATCACAAATCAACAAGTAAGAAAACTCTAGTCGGGGGTCCCGACTAGGAGATACCCTAAACCCCGCGCTATCTGCGTTTTTTAAAATACTGCATAATTAGCATTTCGTATAAACGCACAGAAAACTAAATTCAATTCATTTTCAATTGTTTAGCCAATAGCGCCATCTATGGTTCGATTGAATAGCGCCATCCATGTTTCGATCCAATTGAGCAGCTGATAATTCGCAAATTATAGCGCCATCTATTGGAAATGTCCACTAAAATTTGCGGGTTTCAGAAGTTGCTAGATGCACGCAGCTCAATGTGTATGTGTGTATGTGTGCACATGTATAGGTAAACAATTTGCTTTGCTTTGCTCGTCACGTGTTTGGCCGATTGGCCAAACGTTTTGTTTAATAACTTCTGCGCGAATTAATGGATTTGAATGAAATTTTCAGCTTATGTTCAACATATTTTATTACATTTTTTCCAATTTTTAAAAATGTAAACCCATTCATTTACTGGCTTTGAGTGCAACTAACCTCAATTTCAATATTTGGGGAAATTTGGAGCCGGTATCCAAAATTTAACAAAAACCAAATTAGAGAAAATAAATATAAAACTTACAAAAAAATTTGGGGTCTCTAGCTATAAAGACGTGGGAGATATAATTTTATAACTAACATTCGATAATGTTTTTAATCGATAACAATAAAATTAAAATAGTTATCGACTTTTTTTAACAAACTCGATCTTTTCGTGCTATTCACGGACCTACATAAAAAATTTCAAGTCTCTAGCTCTTATAGGTTCTGAGAACGACGCGTTCATACATACGGACAGACAGACGGGCAGACGGACAGACGGACATGGCTATATCAACTCGGCTTGTCATCCTGATCAAGAATATATATACTTTACTGCCACGCCTCCTTCTGCCTGTTACATACATACGCCCTCCAACAAAAACATACCCTGATTTTCCCATTTTCAATGGGTTCAGGGTATAAAAAAGCTCTAGTCGACACCGCTCGACTAGGGGATCCCTTGAACGCTGCGGAGAACCGCTATTCCTAAGATCCGCAAACGTTCTCCGTTTCTCACACAGATGCACCCACAAGCACATACATAAGTGTGAATTTTGACTCAGTAACTGCGGTCAGGCTGCAAGGCGCCTGCAATATGAAAAATTAAATGTTTAATAACTTTATTGTAGAACGTTTCGATTTCGTTTTTAATCGATAACATTAAAACGGAAGTGGTTATCGTTTTTTTTTTTTAATTAAAAGTCAATAGCTCTTAGAGGTTCTGAGATCGACGCGTTCGTTCATACGGACAGACGGATATGGCTATATCAACTCGGCTTGTCTCCCTGATCAAGAATGTATATCCTTTATTTTGTCGGCCACGCCTTCTTCTACCTGTTACATACATTTCAACAAACCCATTATATTGTATATATTGTAAATCATTTGTATTAATGTCTTATGTTAAGTTATATATCGATAAGTAGTTTTAAGCAACGCTGTATTATTTTGAATGTCTATAGAGATTCGACTCTGAATCAGCTGAGATGTGTCTGCTTGATAGGCGAAATGATCATCGTAATAAATAATTATAATCTATATTAATCGACCCTAATAATAAGCTTATTACAACTCAGAAGTGGGATATCTACTGGAATATTGTGATATTTTACCGCCCTACACAGAAACTTAGGAAAAAGCAAGATTATATTCTGGCCAACGAATGAGACACTTCGCACGCATATGATGTGGAAGTGCAACAGTCAGCCACATTGCTGCAGTACGCAGAAGCTATCAAGACAACTGAATAGATGCGAGTCTGGCCACTGGGCCCGAGGATGTGCTGCCGCTGAGTCGACGACCTCGCCTGATGCAATACCTTCCGCTGCATCTTCTTTCCAGCAAGCAGCTATTCCTGCTGCCATGCCTTCTGTTTCATCTTCTGTCCAGTACGCACCTACTTCTGATGTCTACCTGATGCCTACCGCTTCATATTTTGTCCAGCAAGCAGCTATTCCTGTTGTCACGCCTTCCGCTGCATCTTATGTCCAGCACGAAGCAACTTCGGATACCATGCCTTCAGCTTCATCTTATGTCCAGCATGTAGCTAATTCCTCTATCGCAAACGATGTCATGACTTCTGTAGCTCTGACAATCACTCCAGCTACTGCTGCCTTGGCCGAATTGGACGAGCAATTGGCCATCTTGCGTAAACGGAAAGAGATAATGGAGCTCCAGCAGCAAATTTTAAGTTTGCAAAGTCACTTGGACAAGACCACAGCACCGAGATGCAAGAGATTACCATGAGTTCCCCGATTCAGGAAAACGAGCTGGTGGACCTTACCATTGCTGGCCTTAGGGGCAACTCCTCCTAGGCTGGTATGCTATACTCCGCGTGTACAGTGTCTGAACTGAAGCCCCTTCTGGAGCGTTACGAGCGACTCTGTGTGCAAGCCTCTACCTTGAAACAGTCTGCTGGCGTAATCCACCATTGTTGCTACTGCCATGGCCGCCTCTGCATCCGTCGTTTATGCTGCCACCACTGCTGCCCCAGCCGTCATTCGGACATTATAAAAGTCAGTGCCCGACACCGATTAGGCTGCTGGACTCCTGCTTAAAGTGCTGTCGTTGCTGATTATTTCTCGGAAAGATCAAGTGTGCCATCCGATTACTTAATTTAACAATATTACATTCAATTGATATCCTGCTGAATTGTCAATGTTTTTGGGCAGAGATTTTTTTGTTTAAATCTAATATGTCTCTATAGATTCCAAAATATGAAGTATGGAAAAAATCAGTTATTATCTTTGAATAAAACCAATGAAATTATGAAAATTAAACTCACTGCTATACTTAACTCATTTGATCTGCTTAAGGAAAATCGCCGAAAATAATCCAAAATTAGTAACAAACCGCTTGATCTAAATATGTTTGTGTCTTCCGAACCACCGCCTGTTGTCAACCAAGTAGAATCTGAAACCTTGAACGATGCCCTGGCTGTCATTAACGCCATTGAGATCCCTGAAGTCTATGATGAAGAATCTGATCTAGAACCTGTCCAGTCACCCTATCAACCTGACTTGTCCGATGCAAGTCAACGAAGTTCGCCTTGTATGCCAACTGATACGTTGGGTGATGCTCTGGAGGCTATGAATGCAATTGAGTTCCCTGAAGAGAATAGACATGAATTCAGTAAAGAGCCTGCCCTGTCACCAGAGCAATCTTTCGCCATAAAGTCTATAATTTCTGATTCTTACCCGCACGTCCCTCAGGAACTGATTAAGCCCGTCAATTACGAAATGAAAATCGAATTAGCTAGTTAGACCTTTTTGCCGTCCAGCCGTCAGTCTCACCATGAACGCATCGAGGTGCGTCAAATATGTGACGATCTTCTGAGTGCAGGCATCACACGCCACAGAAGTTCCCCTTCCCCTTCCGCTTCCGCAATAGTGCCAGTACGTAATGTAGCATGTTGTATGCAATATTAACATAAGCTCACATAGTGCAGTGTATACATTGTATGAAAGTGCCATATGCCCTAACTGAAGTAGAGTAAAATCATTCATAACATAGCGACACTTTGTTGCCGTGTTTATGCAATCATAAGTGCAGTAATACGATCCCCCGCCTATGTGTATTGACCATAGCGTGAGATCGCTAACGTAAACACTTTTCAAGTATGTACCATCCGTACATACCAAAGCCTGCACATAACCATAAGTATGCACTATTGGCATACATATATACATATATACAACGACAACCGTTTACATACATGCCGCAACTCTCTCATTCTCTCTCTGCCGACTTCCTCAGCAGCAGAGCTTATGTATAAGATCAAATGTATTAAGTCTAAGAACGAATATTAAAATAAAGTGAATCAGTTCGTATAACATGGCGACCGTGACAGGACATGTCACCAACTTGCGCTACATCATAAAGATAAGACAATTGTTATAACCGGAGTTTATATATGGACTTGCGAAAGAAGACCCCGTGTATAGAATTGGCTGAAAGCAACATCTCATTTGCATCTCTCATCGCATATCTCATTTGTGAGGCCTGTTGAGCACCAGAAGGCGCAAGTGTGGGCAGGTCAAATGAAAGTCAACTGGGTCCTTCTCATTGGGCTCCGCATTCTGCAGCGAGGCAGATAAATTGGATGCGGCGGATCTGGAAGCAGAAATGGATGGCATGCTGATAAAGGAAAAATACTGAGTTAGTTGAGTTGTTGAGTATGGCAAGAGGGGGAGCTAAAAATAAAATCAATAAAAGAATAGCACGCCTCAAGTGGCTGCTATATACGAATCCCACTCCACCCCCCTGGGCAACTCTGAGAGAGAAAAAGCCTACAACTCCAGCTCACTCACCAATTAAAACAATATATATAAATAAAACTGATCAAAATATACCAGCAGCCAAAGAAATACCAAGGAGGAAAAAGGAGTGCCCGAAGGACTGCCCTGGACCCCTGGACAGCGTTACGTGCGAGTACACTTGCACACAGGACACAAACAGGAACAAACAAGGCAGGCCGCCTTTTACGCCGACGAAGGAGCGTCAGCGTGGCCAACCGGCGACGACCAGCTGATGCGGAAAAAATTAATTAATTCTGGATATAATTAAATGTAATAACCAAGAATTAATTATAAAAAAAAATAATACATATAATATAATTGCAAAGTTGCGCGGAACCTTTTCCGCTCAACAGAAGTATAGCCCGTAAAGCTATACAACCATGTAGGTAGGACTTTTAAATGTAATAACCAAGAATTAATTATAAGAAAAAAATAATACATATAATATAATTGTGAAGTTGCGCGGAGCCCTTTCCGCTCAACAGAAGTATAGCCCGTAAAGCTATACAACCTGTAGGTAGGCCTTTTAAAATGTAAACGAGAAAAAAATTTTTTACAAAAGTAAAAATTTCAAAATTAAAATAAAAAGAAAAAAAAACAAATGAAAAGATATATATATATATATATATATATATATATATATATATATATATATATATATATATATATATATATATATATATATATCCATTTGTTTTCTTTTCTATCCCAAAAGAGGATTATATAAAAGAAACAGTAATCATGTTGGACCACGAGTCCAAAGTAGCGGATTCAACCGCAAATGTTATTAACAATATAGAAACTGTTTCAGTATATTTAAAATTCATAACAATTATGCTTGTAATTATAGTTATATGTTACTTGCAAGCACTCTAACGAAATTATACAAGTTGCACAACAAGTGCTTAAAGAAACAAGTAAGAAAACTCTAGTCGAGACCGCTCGACTAGGGTATACCCTGAACCCTGCGAAGAACCGCAATTCCAAGCAATCTCCGTTTCTTTAATATACATAAGTATATATACGTTCATTACAAACAAAACATACACACACATACACAGGCGGAAGCACTCACAAGCGCAAGTCGTTGCGTCAGCTGTTCTTTGGCTGCTTTGCATGGCAATGTTATTAGAAATTAAATGTTTAATAACTTTTTTTCTAGAGCAACGATTTTGATCAAACTTGTTGGGCGTGATCATGTCATCTATATGTATGTATGTGCCCAAGCACAAGTGTCTAGTATTTAATATACGGGAGTTACAAATTTGAGGCGAAGGGGGCGTGGCATTAAAAATTTAACAAAAACCGAAATTGCGTAAGGCCCAAGTAACACTAAATGCAAAATTTGAAGACTCTAGCTAGAAAGATGAGTCAGATAGAATTTTATAGTTTAATTTAGATTTTCGTTTTTAATCGATAACAATAAAACGATAACAGTTATTGAATTTCAAACTCGATCTTTTCGTGATATACAGGAACCTACATAAAAAATTTCAAGTCTCTAGCTAGACGGACGGACAGACGGACAGGGCTATATCAACTCGGCTTGTCATCCTGATCAAGAATATATATACTTTATGTGGTCTGCCACGCCTCCTTCTGCCTGTTACATACATACGCCTTCCAACAAAAACATTATACCCTGATTTCCCATTTGCAATGGGTTCAATGGGTATAAAAAAATATATACGCTGCTGGTCAATAGGTTAGACGCTACTTGCTTTAAAATTTGCTTTATAACTTTTATTTGAAAAACAATAGGAAAAAAACTTATACACAAAAACCTTCGTTATTCAATGCCTCTTCAAGTAAGCAATTGGAAAAAATTGAAATATTACTAAAATCTTTTTTTTTTTTACATTTTATTGAAGCTATTCAAAAAAAGACACTTTTTTCTTGGTCACTAGAATAGACGCACTTTAACAAATTAATTTATAAAAAAAAAAAATTGGTAATTGTAAAATGTAAAGTTAATAATGGTAATAGTAATGAAAACCATCTGGACCATTTTGACGTTTTGATTGACGTTTTTCGTCAGTAAAAACAACTGAACGCCAGTCATTCAGTCGAGTGTCAGATTGAACAGTCCACGCCATGTGTTCTCTGGCATATTGAAGCCGTTTTTCTTTACGTATAGCATTCAGAGGTGGTTTTTTCTTCATTTTAAGACGCTTAAGATGTTGTGCATTTCTTATTGTACGCTGAACAGTTGACAGGCTTGCGTTTACACCGGCTAATTCCTTAATCTTCCCTGATGACTTTGGCGAATTTGAAGCAAAACGAACAATTTTACGTTTATCCCGTGGAGCCAGCGCTGGTTTTCGCCCTTTAAAATGTGTTCCATAAGCCACCGGCTCTCCTAAATATCTGTCGATAGTTCTGGAGCTGCGTTTTATTTGTTTGGCAATATTTCGATTTGATAATCCCTGTGAGTGTAAGAAGTCCACTTTTTGACGTTCCAATAAGCTCAATATGGTAGCTTTCCCCATTTTTTTTCTTAACATTGCTTGAAAATAGTTCAGTTTTTAATTTTTAGCTTTTATTTGAGCAAAATAGCTGCTTTTTTTAACACAAAACTAGAAAAATTGATGAGTCTAATTCATTGACCAGCTGATATATAATTGCATTGAAGTTTCTAGAGTCTTCGAATGCAAAGTTATCTTTTCGGAAATCAACCAACTATATACAGATGTTTTTCGAATAAGATTCGAACTTGCCTAATAATAAATATAAGCACTTATTGAAAAAAAAGTGGTGCGTCTAACCTATGACCAGCAGTGTATAAAAAAAATCCAATACTTGGCATGACTACTATATTGATGTTGCGCTTAAAACGCTAAGATCTCCATTTTTTCACTAAGAAATGGAATGGAGTGCGTTAGTGAAAACAATTTATATTTTCAAAGAAAAATTTGGGAAATCATACAAATGTATTAATTCTGATAAAACAATAAAAACAGAAACAGTGATACATCATTTGCGCATTTTAACAGATCAATATAATAATATAGTAACAACAGTAAATCAAGTGGATGAAAAATTGACATATGAACACAAATATCAATGTCAAAAAACAATCAAATCACTCCGAGAAAGATTACAAAATATCAGCATTAGAAGGAGTGTTGATGTAACAATCCCTGCAAATATCAACGAGCTAGTTGAATTTGACGAAAACCAATTACAAGATTTAGATGAGTCCAAACCTGTAATAAATTCGGATAGCGAAAGCGATACTGAGCTATTGGAAGAAAATATAGAAACAAACAATCAGACCGCTTTGGACAGGGAATATGTGAAGCAGGTTTCCTCTTCAGTACCCGAATTCGACGGTAAAAAATTGACATTAAATCGGTTCATAACAGCATTGAACCTCATAGATAGAACCAAAGGCGATCAGGAGGATATAGCAGTAGAGGTTGTAAAGTCAAAAATAATTGGCACAATCTTGTATAAGGTACAAGCCGAGACCACTATATATGGAATAATAACTAAGCTTAAAGAAAACGTAAAAGGAGAATCTCCCGACGTACTAAAAGTACTGATGAATATAAAACAAAAAGGCAAAACCGCCACCCAGTACGCAACTGAAATAGACAATTTGCGAAAACAACTGGAGGCAGCCTTTATTGATAACGGCCTAGACCCAAACAATGCAGAGAAATTCTCCACAAACGAGTCTGTTTCTGCAATGATTAAGAATTGTGAGCATGAGAAACTCAAAATAATACTGGAAGCTGGAAACTTCGTTACTTTCAATGATGTGATGAGTAAATATATTCATTGCAGCACAGAAATGACTGGAAGTACAAGTACAGTATTATTTCAGCGAGGCCGCAATAGTAGGGGCGGTTGTTTCTATTCCCACAGAGGAAGAGGCAATGGCCGAGGTAACTACCACCCTAATAACAATAGAGGTGGTCGAGGTTATAACAGAGGTAGGAATAATTCCAACCGAGGCAATAACCAAAACGGGAACAACCGTAATAATAACAACAACTATAATGTCCGTCTCGCCCAAAATAATTCGGGAAACTCTCAAACCCCTCCAGATACACAAGGTCTCAACAATTTTGTATCATTCAAAAATGTTGCAGCAAATAAAAAAATAATATTCTTAATAGATACAGGTGCAGATATTTCAATTATAAAGGAAAATTCTGATGTCTTTCACGACATCCAAGCAAATAGAATCATAGATATTCGAGGTATAGGAGAAGGAGCATTAAACTCCAAAGGAATAGCTTCAATTGAATTGCAGACAGACAAGTACATTATTCCATATGAATTCCATATACTTCATGCGGATTTCGCAATCCCTTGCGATGGAATAATCGGATTAGATTTTATTAAAAAATAGAATTGTCAGTTAGATTACAATAGTTCAGATGATTGGTTTATAATTAGGCCACAAAATTTAACGTATCCTATCTATGTTCCAATAACGTTTAGTTCTGGTACTACCACTTCTACCAGCAAGATCACAAGTAATACGTAAAATTGAGTTATCTTCAACAGAAGAAAACATTTTAATTCCAAATCAGGAAATTAAACAGGGTGTCTATGTTGCAAATACGATTGTAACAGCCCATAATGCTTTTGTCCGATTCCTAAATACTACAGATACATGCCAAACTCTAGGCATAAATAACTTAAAATTCGAAGCACTTTCGAACTACGAAGTAGTTCAAAATCTCAATAATAATAGAACAGAAACCGTGATTAGCAAGTTAAGGAAAAATTTTCCAACACTATTCAAAAAACCACTCGAGGAAATATGCACCCAGTATAGTGATGTGTTCGGACTTGAATCCGAACCAATCACAACAAACAATTTCTATAAACAACAGTTAAGACTTAAAGACGACGAGCCAGTATATGTAAAAAATTATCGATGTCCGCATAGCCAAATAGAAGAAATCCAGCATCAAGTTGGAAAGTTAATTGAACAAAAAATTGTTGAACCGTCTGTATCACCCTATAATAGCCCACTCTTATTAGTACCAAAGAAAACCATTCCAGGCACTAAGGATAAAAGATGGCGATTAGTAATCGACTATCGTCAAATAAACAAAAAATTGCTGTCAGATAAATTTCCACTCCCCAGAATTGATGATATTCTTGATCAATTGGGTCGAGCTAAATATTTTTCATGCCTTGACTTAATGTCAGGTTTCCATCAAATCGAGCTTGAGGAAAACTCAAGAAATATAACGTCTTTTTCGCTTCTCGCGATTACCATTTGGCTTAAAAATAGCACCTAATTCATTTCAGAGAATGATGACAATAGCATTTTCAGGCCTAGAGCCTACACAAGCTTTTCTTTATATGGATGATCTAATCGTTATTGGTTGTTCTGAACAACATATGATTAAAAATCTAACAGATGTTTTCAAACTTTGTAAAAAACACAATCTCAAATTACATCCAGAAAAATGTTCATTCTTCATGCACGAGGTGACGTTTTTAGGTCACAGATGCACAGATAAGGGAATACTCCCTGATGATAAAAAATTTGATGTTATCAATAATTATCCAGTCCCTACGGACGCAGATAGCGCTAGAAGATTCGTTGCATTTTGCAATTACTATAGACGATTTATAAAAAACTTCGCCGAATATTCACGGCACATAACTAGATTATGTAAAAAGAATGTCCCATTTGAATGGACCGCTGAATGTGAAAAAGCATTCCAATACCTTAAAAAGGCACTTGTTCAACCAAATCTATTACAGTACCCAGATTTTAACAAAGAATTTTTTATAATCACAGATGCAAGCAAACAAGCATGTGGAGCAGTTTCAACTCAAAATGTAATGGACTCCAAGTTGCATATGCATCAAGAGCATTCACTAAAGGTGAAAGCAATAAGAGTACTACAGAACAAGAACTAGCAGCAATACATTGGGCAATAACACATTTTCGACCATATATATATGGCAAACACTTTACAGCTAAAACAGATCACAGATCTTTAACATATTTATTTTCTATGGTAAACCCAAGTTCTAAATTAACACGCATGCGACTCGAACTGAGAGTATGAAGAATATGATTTTACAGTTGAGTATCTGAGAGGTAAAGACAATTTTGTGGCAGATCCTCTATCAAGGATAACAATATCCGATCTAATTGATTTGAATAGAAAAGTCCTGAAAGTCACTACCAGGCACCAAAGTAGACAAAAGAATTTCTGCGCAGAAAATAAACAAGAACTATTGCCAAGGCAAAGTCTTGAAAAAGCTTCTAAGCCCAACGTATACGAAGTCATCACAAATGACGAGGTACGTAAAGTAGTGACCTTGCGAATAACAGATTCCACATGTTTATTGAAACATGGAAGGAAAATTATTGCAAGAATTAATGTTAGCGATTTGTACTCCAATGGAATTCTCGATTTAGGTCAGTTTTTCCGAAGGCTTGAATGGCAAGCCGGTGTATTTAAAATCAGCCAACTAAAAGTGGCACCGAGCGAAAAGATCTTTCAATCAATTTCAATAGATACTTTCAAAAATATGGGTAATAATAATTTAAAATCATTAAGAGTAGCGCTACTCAAGCCGGTGACCCTCATCCAAGTTGATGAAGAAAAAGAAGCTATACTGTCTACATTCCATGACGATCCAATTCAAGGAGGTCATACAGGAATTTATAAAACAATTGCGAAAATAAAGAGACAATATTATTGGAAAAACATGACTAAACATGTAAAAGAATACATTAATAAATGTCCAAAATGCCTGACGTCGAATACAACGAAACATACAAGATCACCTATGATAATAACCGACACTCCACAATATGCTTTTGACAGAGTGATAGTAGACACAATTGGTCCACTACCACGTCCGGAAAAGGGGAATGAATATGCAATCACTTTAATATGTGATTTGACTAAGTATTTAGTAGCAATTCCTATTCCAAATAAGAGCGCAACAACTGTCGCAAAAGCCATATTCGAATCTTTTATTCTGAAGTACGGTCCAATGAAGACGTTCATTCGGGACATGGGAACAGAATATAAAAATTAAATCATTACTGACTTGTGCAAATATTTAAAAATAGATAACATAACATCTACAGCACACCACCACCAGACATTAGGTACCATTAAAAGAAGTCATAGGACATTCAATGAGTACATTCGTTCATATATTTCAGTAGATAAAACTGATTGGGACATATGGTTACAGTATTTCGTGTATTGTTTTAACACAACACCATCAGTAACTCATAATTATTGTCCATATGAACTAGTATTTGGTAGACAAAACAACCTACCAATACAATTTAATAGCTTAAAAGCTATAGAACCTATATATAATATAGAAGATTACTCTAAGGAAGTCAAATTAAGATTAGAAAACGCGCATAAGAGAACTCGAATATTATTAGAAAAAAATAAAGCTAAGCAAAAAGAAATAAATGATAAGAAAGTATTAGATTTTAAAATAGAAATAGGAGACCAAGTTTATTTAAAGAATGAAACAGGTCACAAATTAGAATCATTTTATATAGGACCCGTTGAAGTAATTAGCATAGAAAAGAATAATAATATAATAATAAAGAATAAGAAAAATAAAGAGCAAAAAGTTCATAAAGATAGGTTAAACAAGTAAGAAAACTCTAGTCGAGACCGCTCGACAAGGGTATACCCTAAACCCTATGAAGAACCGTTATTCCAAGCATTCTTTGTTTCTTTTATATACACATGCATATGTACGTTCATTACAATCAAAACGTACACACACACGCACAGGCGCACGCACACACACACGCCAATCGATGCGTCAGCTGTTCTTTGGCTGCTTTGCATGGCAATGCTATGGGAAATTAAATGCTTAATAACTTTTTTTCTAGAGTAACGATTTTGATCAAACTTGTTGGGCGTGATCATGTCATCCATATGTATGTATGTGCCAAAGCACAAGTCTGTAGTATTTGAAATACGGGACTTACAAATTTGAGGCGAAGGGGGCGTGGCATCCAAAATTTAGCAAAAATCGAAATTGTGTAATGCTCACATAACACTAAATGCAAAATTTGAAGACTCTAGCTATAAAGATGAATTATATATAATTATATAACGGAGCATCGATTTCGTTTTTAATCGATAACATTAAAATTAAGACAGCTATCGATTTTTTTTAACAAACTCGATCTTTTCGTGATATACAGGAACCTACATAAAAAATTTCAAGTCTCTAGCTCTTATAGGTTCTGAGAACGACGCGTTCATACATACGGACAGACGGACGGACAGACGGACAGACGGACAGGGCCAAATCGACTCGGCTTGTCTCCCTGATCAAGAATATATATACTTTATGGGGTCTGCCACGCCTCCTTCTCCCTGTTACATACATTTCAACAAAAATATTATACCCTGATTTTCCCATTTTCAATGGGTTCAGGGTATAAAAAGATAAATGAGTAAAAAAAAACAAGTAAGAACCTTGCTGTCGGACGCAACCGACAGCGAAATACTATTTTACGTCCCAGCAGCACATAGGGGCAACTATCACATTATATTTTTTTAAATTTAACCTTAAATCCCCACTGTCGCCGCTTAAATTAGATGCAGATTAAAACTTTTCATTGGAGGTGGCCCGACAGTTTCAATTAGGATCGAAGCTTAGAACCCTTACGTTAGCAAAAACACGCACCTAAATCGAGAGAGGTGGCATCTCTCAAAATGAGAGAGGTGGCAGCTCTGAAAATGTGATTTAAATTCGTTGGCGAGCGTAGAGGTGTGGGCTCGAACCCCGGTGCGGTCATGTTGACATTTTTGTTATATATATATATGTATATATATATATATATATATATATAATTTGGAAAATCAAAAGACAAGGTCAAAGGTCACAAAGTCATTATGTGGCGCGTTATTGGCTCAGAAGCTGCAGATATTTCAGTTTTGATTTGCCACGCTCCAAGTCGCCGTAGACAAAAAATTTTTTCATGTGCATAGAGTGGGCGTTTAAGAATATAACTGTAAAGTTTGGATGCTTACATTCGAAAAATGCGAAAATTACAGGGTATTTTTATGTATGTCACGCCCCTTTTGAGGCGTAACAATAATATTTGGGGAATCGATAGAGGAGGCTCCCAGTAACTTAGCATCCAATTGTGAAGCTTCTAGCACTAAAACTGTGGGAGATATACGCTGATATTATTTGCCACGCCCCCTAAAGGCGTAGATATATCCGCCATAGCTTTTCGATTATGGGATGTCAACCCAAGTATATATACCCAGTCTCATGTTTCTAGCATCAATAGTGTTCAAAATATAACGAAACTAGTAAAATCACTACATATTCAGATCCGATTTACCACGCCCCTATTAGGCGTGGCCATAGTCGCCATTTTTGGGCGATCTTTATAGGATCGTAACAGTAACCCACGTGCCAAATTTGGGCGTTCTAGCTTTAAAACTGTAGAAGATACAGCTTGACCCGATTTGCCACGCCCCCAATGGGCGTAGATTTATCCGCCATAGCTTTTTGATTTTGGGATGTCGACATTATTGTTCAGTTAAAATCTCAACTCTCTAGCCCTTCTATAAGTAGTGTTTCTGAGATACAGGAAAATGCATTTTCCGATTTGCCACGCCCCTAGTGGGCGTATCGGGAAAATCTTGACACTTTATCAGACGAGGGTATACACGAGTAAATATTTCAAATTTCAAGTCTCTAGCTTCAATAGCGTGGAAATGGTTTGCGTTCATACGAACAGACGGATGGACAGCATGACCGACATTGCACAAACCCAATATACTATATCACTACTTGAAATAGTATAAAAAAATATAAACACAAGTTTTAGTTTTTTTATATAAACAAGTTTTCTTTTTTTGAAAAAAAGAAAGAATTTTTTTATTTGTTTTAACATTTTAAAATTAAAAAATTTAAATAAATACAACATGATATATAATTATATAAAAATAAAATAACATCAATAACTATTTTTATATTAAATAACTACATTATATTACGTTATTTTTATACCCTGAACCCATTGAAAATGGGAAAAAAGGGTATAATGGTTTTGTGAAAATGTATGTAACAGGCAGAAGGAGGCGTGGCAGACCCCATAAAGTATATATATTCTTGATCAGGGAGAGAAGCCGAGACTATGTCCGTCTGTCTGTCTGTCCGACTGTCCGTCCGTCCGTCTGTTATTTGAGCTATCTGCAATTTCGGTTTTTGTTCAATTTTGGATGCCACGCCGCCTATGTGTATTGACCATAGCGTGAGTTCGCTAACGTAAACACTTTTCAAGTATGTACCATTCGTACATACCAAAGCCTGCACATAACCATAAGTATGCACTATTGGCATACATATATATGTCGGAGCGTCGTTTCGATGCGCAGGCTTCTCGATCCAAAATTGAACTAACTTCCTTTTCGTTTCTCTGCCTCGCACCGAACCACACTTGACGAACCATGTAGCGCTGTCGTCTCGCTATAACGGAACTTCTTAAAGCGACAAAATGCAAAGGACCAATCAGAGCGCAATTAGCGGCTGATGCAATATTTCTTAGTATGATGAAATTACGATTTCTGGTAATAACCAGAATTCTTATACACAGCAATACACACACAGCGCGTACGTGCAATACGCAGGAACAATCACATACAGCATGCAGCAACATAGTTTGCTTCGACACGGCCATTCTGACCTTGACACGTCCTCGTGTAATATGCCAAACATTAACTTCAAAAATGTCTTTGTAATAGATTTCAAACTTAATTCATCGTCTCTTTTAGACGGATAACTATCTGATGAAATATTCAGTTCAACATTTCTTCGTACAAACTTTTAACATTTATTCTTAATTAAAACATTTGAAAACATATTTCTTTCAATTCAATTCAATAACTTCACCTATGCAGGTTATAAAAATAAAACATGATGCTTGTTTTCATTATATAATATTTTGCCAAATTGTCGATTTTACATTTTCTTTAACTAAAATTCCAAATTTAATTCAAAAAGAAACAATCATCGTCTTACTTGGATGGATAACCTTCGTCTCACTTGGACGGCTCACCATCGTCTCACTTGGACGGTTCACTCTCAGCTTCTATCAGACCATTTGACGGGCCTGGATCTTCATCATCAATGTCCTGCTCATGGGGCACATTTCCCTCTGGAAGTTTTCTTGTGTTCTCGTGACAGTATTTACATAATCGTTTACTCGATAGCGACTTTAACATGTATCTGTCACCGTCTAGGACTGTAACTACCAAAAATGGACCTTTGAATTTTGGGTCTAGTTTTGTATGGTTTCTCTCCTCGTTCTTGAGAAGGACATAGTCACCGACACTGTGTCTTACAACGGCGGCCTTGGACTTATCAATTCGATTTTTGTTGTAAAAGGCTAAAGATTTCATACTGCTACTTGCTCGAGCCCGTGTGGAGTCTAAGTCTACTTCCAATTCTGTGTCCAATGGAGGAACTAATCCAAGAGGTCGACCTTCTTTCCCTATTAACAGTTCTAAGGGACTGGCCTCAGTTGCCCGATTTGTTGTGCAGTTTAAAGCTAGCTGCACCTCGCCGAGAGCATCTTGCCAGGACCTTTGGCTTAATTCGACTGCAGTTAATAGGTTCTTGAGCGTGCTCATAACGCACTCAACTTGTTCATTAGCACGACTTGCCCCAGTCGCGATTAAATGAAGTTTTATGGTTTTTGAACAGCAAAATTCTGCAAACTGCGCGATAGAAAAACATCTACCCTGATCAGCTATAATGCGTGTTGGTGCGCCAAACAAGGAAGTTGAAGACTTTATGGCCCTGATACAACTCTCCGTATCTATTTTGAGAGTGTGGTAAAGGTGTACGAATTTTGTGAAGCTGTCAATTTGAACAATGATATATTCCTTTAAATCACTTTTACCACTTAATTTGCCAGTAATGTCCATATGGACAGTGTGTCGGGACGTCGTTGGTTTTGCCTTGATCTACAATTAATACTTCGATGTGCCCTTTAACGAACTCCCGTGCGATGTTGTTTTTGTTCACACTCAGGCCATGACTGCCTCGTTTTAGTTCTCTTCTGCCCGAGTTCTATTTCTAGGCGTTTATCGACCTCCTTGCCGTCCCTCTTAGACGGATAACACATTGCCACACATTACGGATAACTCATCGTCTCTCAAAGACGGATAACCATCGTCTCTCAAAGACGGATAACTCATCGTCTCTCAAATACGGATAACTCATCGTCTCTCAAAGACGGATAACTCATAGTCTCTCAAAGACGGATAACCATCGTCCCTCAACTCATCATCTTAAGTCATCAAATGTCAGTTTGGCAGGATATTAATACTTTGTTACTTAGTAGCTCGTACTCTTCTGCGCAAACCCGACCATTTGGCTCTCACTTTTATCAGCACACAGTTCTCGGGATCTTGCTGCCATTCTGCGACGCTATGCACCTCATGTGCCTTGATCTATCACCAGATCAAACATCCCTTACAGCCAATTTCATTCATTGCTGACATGACAATTGCTGCATGGATCTAGCCCCCATGCATGATGTTCTCTCCACCCTAGGTGGTAGAGATCGACTGATGATCTACGTCTTTTTCACCGTAATCATCTGCTTCAATCATTTCAGATTCCTTTGGCATTCTTTTTACTTGTCAATGTCCTTATACTCGTCAATGAAATCAAAAGATATCGCTCACAGCAATTCAATTACCACGAATGGCCCTTTGAATTTCGGATTTAGTTTTGTCTGAAGCTCCTCGCTCCTCACATTTTAATAACACAAAATCGTCCACCTTAAGCTTTTCAACCATTGCCTTGCTCTTGTTTACTCGACATTTTTCGTACATGCCACTTTTATCAATTAACGGCTGATGCAACATTATCATTATGATGAAATTATGGTGAAATACCCAGAAACGCACAGACACACACAGTGAGCAGTAATATTCCACACAATGTACACACAGTATGATCCGACAATATAATGTTAGCGATTGCACACCATTTTCGATCATATGCACCTGCCACGTCAGCGGTAAACTTTGGCAAAACGACATCACAGTTTTGATGGCCAAATGTCGACGATTGCATTCAATTTTGCTTTGGGAATTCGATAATTGCACGCCACTGCTCGGTCGAAAATATAGTAGGTAGTGCCGATCCCACTTCTGATGTCGGAGCGTCGTTATTCTTCTCCATGGCTTTAACTAATAGCGCAGCGAGTTTCGCGCAGGCTTCTCGATCCAAAATTGAACTAACCTTTTCGTTTCTCTGCCTCGCACCGAACCACACTTGACGAACCATGTAGCGCTGTCGTCTCGCTATAACGGAACTTCTTAAAGCGACAAAATGCAAAGGACCAATCAGAGCGCAATTAGCGGCTGATGCAATATTTCTTAGTATGATGAAATTACGATTTCTGGTAATAACCAGAATTCTTATACACAGCAATACACACACAGCGCGTACGTGCAATACGCAGGAACAATCACATACAGCATGCAGCAACATAGTTTGCTTCGACATATACATATATACAACGACAACCATTTACATACATGCCGCAACTCTCTCATTCTCTCTCTGCCGACTTCCTCAGCAGCAGAGCTTATGTATAAGATCAAATGTATTAAGTCTAAGAACGAATATTGAAATAAAGTGAATCAGTTCGTATAACAGTAAAAAGACAACACATGAAGAAAGTGTGTTTATTTCCGCCCGTTAAACAAGATTACAGTACGTAACCACGTATTGTGTTGAACATTTGGGTGGGAAGTCTTTCTTTACTGTGAGATTTGGAAAGTGGATTTCATCACGGGAAGATGCATCCAGATTCAATTACGTACACTGCTTCTGTAACCCCTGACGGTCAATTCGAGCACGTGCGCATGCCCTTCGGACTCGGTAACGGTCCTCCCAGATTTCTATACTTCATTCTAAAAGAGCTCATAAACCGAGGTCAGTTGCTGATATAGATGGATGATATCCTGATTGCTTCACATGATTTCGAGAAGCATCTGAAGGTACTACGGGAGTGTGCCAATTCATACTTCCGCCGATTTGTACCTAGTTTTGCTAAGGTAGCATACCCGATGTCCCGATTATTAAGGAAAGATGCCCCTTTCGTTTTTTCTGTCGAATGTGTTGAGTCCTTCCGAACTCTGAAGTCCAAACTTATTGAATCACATATGTTGCCTATTTATAGCCCGAAGGCAGAAACTGAATTACACTGCGACGCTAGTTCTGCAGGTTTCTCCAAAATAAATTCCGACCCCGAATTGAAATTACACAGTTACGAATTGGAGACGTTGGCAATCGTATATGCTCTGAAGAGTTTTGAAACATAACTGAAGATCATTCCGTTCAAAATAATTACCGATTGTAACTCACTAGCTTTAACTCTTAAGAGCAGCGGATCTTCTGCCAAAATTTCTCGATGTTAGAAAATTACAACTATACGATTGTTCACCGGTCCAGAGTTAGCATGCCCCTTGTCGATGCCTTGAGCAGAATAGATACTGTCGCGTAAGTGGACAATCTGGATCTAGACTTTCAACTGCTGCTAACGCAGAATCGTGACCCAGAAATTGTAAAGCTTCGGCAGAGTTTGAAAAAACATGAGTTGTCAGATTTCAAGCTTCGTGACGGTGTATTGTATCATTTATCTACATTTATCTCCGTGCCGCAACAAATTAAGAAGCATTAATGGTTTCTTACATTAATAATTACATTAAGAACTGACTCAAGTGTATATATTATTCCTCTTTCGTCCAAAACAACAAACTGAATTTCGACACGATCCACATTGATCATTTAAGTCCCCTTCCGTTTATACGTTCCAAGAAGAGATACCTTCTGGTTGTCATTGACGCTTAGTTATACCCTGCCTCTACGACTCATTCTCGCGAGGTATGCCAGACTTTACAGTCCCAGTATTTTGTCAATTACCGGAGACCCTGCCGAATTATTCACCATTTTCTTGCAGTTCAATAATGTAACTCATGTTCAAAACGCGATGGCCTCCCCCCGTGCCCCGGCCAGGTTAAGCGTTTCAACCAGGTCTTAGGCCCCAAGCTACAAAAACTGACTGAACCTTTGGACCATGCTGACTGGGTTAAACAACTTCCAAAAACTGAATTCGCCTTAAATAACTGTGTCCATTTCACGACGAAATTTGCAGCTTCTGTTCTCTAGTTCGCAGTAGAACAACGAGGAGTCGTTGTAGACAAATTAACCGAACAACTGAATGATAGGTTCCCTGAAGTTCACCCTTCCGTCGAAGATGTTCGTAAGATTGCCCTGCAGAACATAGTCAAATGGCAAGAGTACAACACAGAGTACTTTACGAAGAATCAATCACCGTCAGTTAGCTATGAAGAGGGTGATTTTGTTGCCATTAAAAATGCGGACACCTCGGTCGGCACAAATAAGAAGCTTATTCTCGGTCCCTACGTTATACATAAGAAACTACCGAATGACCGGTATGTCAACCGGGGCGTTGACGGTTCGCAGCTGACCCAACTTCCGTACGACGGTGTGTTAGAAGCCGGCAAACTTAAGTTGTGGCAATATAAAAGAATAAATATTTGTTAAAAGAAATTCATTTCGCCATAACTTGGACCGGACGGGGCTCGAACTTGAAAAATACTCACATGCTTCTTCCTTCTCGTCGTTTCAATCAACACAACCACTGACATAGTCGACTTCAAAGTTGCAAATGCAATACTAATAAATTTCAAACATATTTCATTGAATAGAATAAGAAAAGAATACATGAATCGAAATTCTACGCACGCCATCTATTTCTTTTACATAAACTTTACAATGTTTTTTTTTTAAGATTACAAAATTAAATTGAAAGTTTGTAAAAAGTAGAAAGTCTAATTTAAAACAAGTAAGAAAACTCTAGTCGAGACCGCTCGACTACAGTATACCCTGAACCGCTTTTCCAAGCATTCTTTGTTTCTTTTATATACACAGGCATATGTACGTACATTACCAGCAAAACATACACACACATACACAGGCGCACGCACACACAAGTGCAAGTCGTTGCGTCAGCTGTTCATGGGCTTCTTTTTGTATGGCAATGCTATGGGAAATTAAATGTTTAATAACTTTTTTTCTAGAGCAAGATTTTAATCAAACTTGGTGGGCGTAATCATGTGATCCATGTGTATGTATGTGCCAAACAGTGTTGCCGTTTTGTCCTTTTTGCGGACAGATCTCTCCTGTTTGAAACTGTGATTGCCGAAAAATTTATGAAACGTCCCCTGTCCTGAAGAAATGCCTTTTTTTATTTAATTTTAGCCTTTTTTCATCCTTTTTAAATATTTCTGAGTGCTTGTACAATTTGTTATTTTGAGCTTCATGGCATCGCTTGAAAATTGTTTTTGTTTTTGTTTTGCTCCAGCAATCACTTTTCAATGCGATGCAACCCTGCTCATAAATGTATAATCGAAGTGAGACTTATCGAATATCGCTATTTATGTTATAATTTTCAAAGCTTGATCATGTCAAAAGAAATTTATACACAAAAGTTCCGCGATTCGTGGATGAAGGAATCGGAGTTAAAGAATTGGATGTGTTTAATTATTTTAAACCTCTGTCAAGCGGGACATGTTGCCAAAATTATAAACTGCCCGATAAATATCTGAGTCTAATCGGAACAAATATTTATGAAACAGATTTTGAAAATGGAACTCTTGAAGAAGCTTTGTTTAATTTAAATGAAAATATATAAATTCATTGATCGTTTTTTGTTTATTTTTTTGTTTAAATTGTTTTTCCGCTTTTTGTCCTTTTTTAAAAAAATCTGTCGGTTTTTTGTCTCTTTTTTTCTGGGCTCAACTGCCCTTTTTTTGTGTTGAGGCGCCGGCAACACTGGTGCCAAAGCACAAGTCTCCAGTATTTGATATACAGGACTTACAAATTTGAGGCGAAGGGGGCGTGGCATCAAAAATTTAACACAAAAAAAATAAAGGTGAATTAAATAGAATTTTATAACTAAATGAAGATATCGGTGTTTAATCGATAACATTAAAACGATGATAATTATCGATTATTTGAAACAAATCGATCGAATCGTGATATACACGAACTTATGTTTTATGTATGTTTTTGTGAAAATGTATGTAACGGGCAGAAGAAGGCATGGCAGACCCTATAAAGTATATATTCTTTATACTTCTGTCCATGTCCATATGTTTGAACGCGTCGATCTCAGAACATATAAGAACTAGAGACTTCAAATTCGGCGCCTTGCTGACTGAGCGCAGTTGTGGAGTCAAAATGCACAGTTATCAGACTATGTACTTGTGCGTGCGTCTGTGTGTGTATCTATTGCTTGCTACACACATATAAAAGAAACGGAGAATGTTAGCGGTTCTTAGGAATCGTGGTTCTTCGCAGGGTTCAGGGGATCTCCTAGTCGATCAGTCTCGACTAGAGCACTCTTACTTGTTGTATATATTTTTGGGCCCGCCGTTACTTCATCTTTGACAAGAAGGAGCTCAAGGTCTTTGTGGATATCGTAATTGGTCATATACCAAGGAGCACCTGTTATTGTTCCGATGGTCATAGACTGATATCGCTGCAATATTTCTATGTTTGAGTTCCCCAGAGCTGCATCGCATAAGTCCAAACTAACTTCCGGATTATGTTCAAGGCTTGGCTGCTATCGCGGTCCTAAGGCTCACTACATTTTCTTTATCTTTGCTTTCAGTTGAGTTTGTTTTGCTTTTATATGCTGTTTCCAGGTAAGCCGACGGTCCAAGGGAACTCCCAGATATTTCGCAGTTTCGCTAACTGGAATGGTAGCGCCATTGAGTGAAACTATAGGACAATTTCCGCGTCTAATCGAGAATGTGACTTGCACTGACTTCTGGGCGTTCACCACTATTCTTCACTTTTTTAACCAGACTTCAATTAGACCAAGCTCTTCTTGAAGTAGGTGGCTGAAAACAATTGGGTCAGTGTTTGTAGCAGTGATTGGGGTGTCGTCAGCATATGTTGCTATCTCAACAGCATTTGTACTAGGCAAGTCGGCTGTGAAGAGAGAATTTTGCCTTGAGGGAATTTTGATGTTAGAGACTTGAACTTGGTACATATACTCGAGTTAAAATCGGAAAATCTGCAGCTTCTAAGTCAATAACTCGCTACATAATGACTTTCTTACCTTTAATCTCCCCTATTGATTTGCGAAATTTAAAATATGTTTGACAAGAATATTTTATTAACACTAAATAAATAATTAAAACAAGTAAGAAAACTCTAGTCGGCGGTCCCGACTAGGAGATACCCTAAACCCCGCGCTATCTGCGTTAAAATACTGCATAATTAGCATTTCGTATAAACGCACAGAAAACTAAATTCAATTCATTTCAATTGTTTAGCTAATAGCGTCATCTATGGTTCGATTGAATAGCGCCATCCAAGTTTCGAACCAACTGAGCAGCTGATAATTCGCAAATCATAGCGCCATCTATTGGAAATATGTACACTAAAACTTGCGGGTTTTAGAACTTGCTAAATGCACGCAGCTCAATGTGTATGTGTGTATGTGTGCACATGTATAGGAAAACAGTTTGCTTTGTTTTGCTGGTCACGTGTTTGGCCGATTAGCCAAACGTTTTGTTTAATAACTTCTGCGCGAATTAATGGATTTGAATGAAATTTTCAGCTTATGTCCAACATATTTTATTACATTTTTTCCAATTTTTAAAAATGTAAACCCATTCATTTACTGGCTTTGAGTGCAACTAACCTCAATTTAAATATTTGGGGAAATTTGGAGCCGGTATCCAAAATTTAACAAAAATCAAAATTAAAGAAAATAAATATAAAACTTTCAAAAAAATTTGGGGACTCTAGCTATAAAGACGTGGGAGATATAATTTTATAACTAACATTCGATATTGTTTTTAATCGATAACAATAAAATTAAAATAGTTATCGACTTTTTTTAACAAACTCGATCTTTTCGTGCTATTCACGGACCTACATAAAAAATTTCAAGTCTCTAGCTCTCATAGGTTCTGAGAACGACGCGTTCATACATACGGACAGACGGACGGACAGACGGACATGGCTATATCAACTCGGCTTGTCATCCTGATCAAGAATATATATACTTTATGGGGTTTGCCACGCCTCCTTCTGCCTGTTACATACATACGCCCTCCAACAAAAACATTATACCCTGATTTTCCCATTTTCAATGGGTTCAGGGTATAACAAGTAAGAAAATTCTAGTCGAGACCGCTCGACTAGGGTATACCCTGAACCCTGCGAAGAACCGCAATTCCAAGCAATCTCCGTTTCTTTAATGTACATAAGTATGTATATGTTCATTACAAACATACACAGGCGCAAGCACACACAAGCGCAAGTCGATGCGTCAGCTGTTCTTTGGCTGCTTTGCATGGCGATGCTATGGGAAATTAAATGTTTAATAACTTTCTAGAGCAACGATTTTGGTCAAACTTGTTGGGCGTGATCATGTCATCCATATGTATGTATGTGCCAAAGCACACGTCTCTATTATTTGATATACAGAAGTTACAAATTTGAGGCGAAGGGGGCGTGGAATCCAAAATTTAACAAAAACCGAAATTGTATAAGGCTCACATAACACTAAATGCAAAATTTGGAGACTCTAGCTATAAAGATGAATTATATAGAATTATATAACTGAGCATCGATTTCGTTTTTAATCGATAACATTAAAATTAAGACAGTTATCGATTTTTTTAACAAACTCATTCTTTTCGTGCTATACAGGAACCTACATTTCAAGTCTCTAGCTATTGTAGGTTCTGAGAACGACGCGTTCATACATACGGACGGACGGACAGACGGACATGGCTATACAACTCGGCTTGTCATCCTGATCAAGAATATATATACTTTATGGGGTCTGCCACGCCTCCTTCTGCCTGTTACATACATACGCCTTCCAACAAAAACATTATACCCTGAATTCCCATTTTCAATGGGTTCAGGGTATAAAAATATCGACATGACTGCGCCGGGGTTCGAACGCACACCTCTACACTCGCCAATGAGCACCTGTCTCATTTTTGGCGGTGCGTGTCTTTGATAAGGTTCTAAATTTAGATTAAAATTAAAACTTCGATGGCCAACTCCGATGAAAATTTTTAATCGGAAGCTAATGTGAGCGGCGACGTGAATAAGTATTTAGCTGTCGGTAGCGCCAAACTGCAACGTTTTTAATTGTTGTTGTTTAAAAACATGTTTTTTGGTTTTTAGTTAGTTCAAGTTATACAAAATTAAGACTACACAACAAATTGTGGATTAACAATGTTTTTTGTATACTTATAACTTTGAAAAATGTTGTAGTTTTCGTCAAATTACTACATTTGAAATGACTGTATTAGAAATAAAAATTATTTTAATAGATGGCTTGGCTTACCTGAAATTAACTTTAGAAAATCAACTTTAGAGGTGTAATATTCAAGTGGCGAGCAGTATATATAAACATGCACATATTAATGGAGGAGGCTTGGCAGACCCCATAAAGTATATATATTCTTGATCAGGGAGACAAGCCGAGTCGTTTTAGCCCTTTCCGTTTGTCCGTATATTTTAACGCGTCCAATTCAGAACCAATAAGAGCCAGAGACTTGAAATATTTTAGGTAGATCCCTATATACCAAGCGCAGGTCAAGTTTGTTTAAAAAAAAACCGATAACTATTTTCGTTCTAATGATATCGATTAAAAATGAAATATTCACAGGGTTAAGGGAATCTTACTTGTTTAATATAATTTTTAAGTTTCCTATCTTTCATAATTTATTGTCACTATCCATACATGACTGTAAATTGGGACATAGCTGGCCGAACTGACAAATAAAATATCCCCCTTGTCTTGGTGATATTATTGATTATTTTATTTTTATCTCAAATAAATAAATACTAAAAATGCTTAATGCTACCGGGAATATAAACTTTAGACAGTTTCTCGGTGGGTCGCCTTAGCGCTGCTTTTTTATTCTACCAATCCATAAAGTATAATGTATTAGTCACCAGTTATCCTTAATACTACTAAACATTTAGCTTCAAACAATTGTAAGGTGGTCGCTCTATGTCCGCCTACAAGCTATTTTAGTTAGAGATTTGAAATTTGGGATGTTACTCGTGGATACCCTCATCTGAAGTGTCATGATTTTCCCGATACGCCCCGCTACGGCAGTGAAATCAGAAGAAAAAAACATTTTCCGAAACGCGACTTGGTAAAACGCGACTTGAAAACGCGACTTGGTAAAATGCAAGAGAGTTGAGACTATATACATAATACATATATAATCGCGTTGATAACACAAGATCAACAAGATTGATATACGCCTGTTCAAGCATAAACATGTAAATAAACAAGTAAGAAAACTCTAGTCGAGACCGCTCGACAAGGGTATACCCTAAACCCTATGAAGAACCGTTATTCCAAGCATTCTTTGTTTCTTTTATATACACATGCATATGTACGTTCATTACAAGCAAAACGTACACACACACGCACAGGCGCACGCACACACACACGCCAATCGGTGCGTCAGCTGTTCTTTGGCTGCTTTGCATGGCAATGCTATGGGAAATTAAATGTTTAATAACTTTTTTTCTAGAGTAACGATTTTGATCAAACTTGTTGGGCGTGATCATGTCATCCATATGTATGTATGTGCCAAAGCACAAGTCTCTAGTATTTGAAATACGGGACTTACAATTTTGAGGCGAAGGGGGCGTGGCATCCAAAATTTAGCAAAAACCGAAATTGTGTAATGCTCACATAACACTAAATGCAAAATTTGAAGACTCTAGCTATAAAGATGAATTATATATAATTATATAACGGAGCATCGATTTCGTTTTTAATCGATAACATTAAAATTAAGACAGTTATCGATTTTTTTTAACAAACTCGATCTTTTCGTGCTATACAGGAACCTACATAAAAAATTTCAAGTCTCTAGCTCTTGTAGGTTCTGAGAACGACGCGTTCATACATACGGACAGACAGACGGACAGACGGACAGACGGACAGACGGACAGGGCCAAATCGACTCGGCTTGTCTCCCTGATCAAGAATATATATACTTTATGGGGTCTGCCACGCCTCCTTCTCCCTGTTACATACATTTCAACAAAAACATTATACCCTGTTTTTCCCATTTTCAATGGGTTCAGGGTATAATAATTAAAAATATGCTCACATGCAATTGGAATAGAAATAGGTAAGCCACATGCGTGGACATTAAAAATAGGCCGATGAAAGCTAAGCGTCACAAATCGGCCATAGATTAAAGCTAAGAAAGGTCAACTTTGAAATAGACAAGGTAAATTTAAGTGATTTATGCATAAATAAGGGTAAACAAGTAAGAACATTGCAGTCGGATGCAACCGACTGTGAAGTACTTTTTCACGCCCCAGCACCCCACTAGTGCATCTACTTGCGCCACCAAAAATGAGAGAGATGGCATCTCTAAAAGTGAAATAGATGCCCGATGGCGAGCGTAGAGGTATGGGTTCGAGCCCCGGTGCGGTCATGTTGATATTTTTGTTATTTTTTCTTTATTTTGTTATTTTGTGGTAATAAAATATTATTTTTATACCCTGAACCCATTGAAAATGGGAAATCAGGGTATAATGTTTTTGTTGGAGGGCGTATGTATGTAACAGGCAGAAGGAGGCGTGGCAGACCCCATAAAGTATATATATTATTGATCAGGATGACAAGCCGAGTCGATTTAGCCCTGTCCGTCTGTCTGTCCGTCTGTCCGTCCGTCCGTCTGTCCGTCTGTCCGTATGTATGAACGCGTTGATCTCAGAACTTACAATAGCTAGAGACTTCAAATTTTTTTGTAGGTCCCTGTATAGGGCGCGCATTTCGAGTTTGTTTCAGAAATTCGATAACTGTCATCGTTTTGTTATCGATTAAAAACGAAAATCTAAATTCAGCTATAAAATTCTATCTAATTCATCTTTCTAGCTAGAGTCTTCAAATTTTGCATTTAGTGTTATTTGGACCTTACGCAATTTCGGTTTTTGTCAAATTTTGGATGTCACGCCCCCTTCGCCTCAAATTTGTAACTCCCGCATATCAAATACTAGAGACTTGTGCTTTGGCACATACATACTTATGGATGACATGATTACGCCCAACAAGTTTGATCAAAATCGTTACTCTAGAAAAAAAGTTATTAAACATTTAATTTACCATAGCATTGCCATGCAAAGCAGCCAAAGAACAGCAGACGCAACGACTTGCGCTTGTGTGTGTATATTTTGCTTGTAATTAACGTACATATGCATGTGTATATAAAAGAAACAAGGAATGCTTGGAATAGCGGCTCTTCGCAGGGTTCAGGGTATACCCTAATCGAGCGGTCTCGACTAGAGTTTTCTTACTTGTTTTAATTTATATATATAAAATTTGGCAAATCAAAAGACAAGGTCAAAGGTCACAGAGTCATTATGCGAGTTATTGGCTCGTAAACTGTAGATTTTTCAGTTTTGATTTGCCACGCCCCCAGTGGTCGTAGACATAGATGTTTTGGCATGTTCATAGAGGGGGTATTCAGGAATATATTTGTATAGTTTGAATGCATACATTCAAAAAATGTGAAAATTACAGGGTATTTTTTGGTAAGTCACACCCCTGTTGGCGTATATATATTCTCCATAACTTTTCGATTTTGGGATGTTAGCCCGAGTATATATACCAAGTCTCAAGGTTTTAGCATCAATAGTGCTCAAAATTTAATAGAATTAGTAAAATCACTATATAGTTTGATCCTGGATTTAAAATTTTTTGGGCGATCTTTATAGTATCGTAACAATAACTCACGTGCCAAATTTGTGAGTTCTAGCTTTAACACTGTAGAAGATACCCGACTTGCCAAACCCCAAAGGGGCGTAAGTGTATCCGCCATAGCTTTTTGATCTTTGGATGTCGACGTGAGTGTTCATTCCAAACCTCAACTCTCTAGCCCTTCTAGATACAGGAAAATGCATTTTCTCAGACGAAAGAATACACGAGTATATATTCCAAATTTCAAGTCTCTAGCTTCAATAGCGTGGAAATGGTTTGCGTTCGGACGGACAGCATGACGGACATTGCACAATCACGAAAAGTTAGGTCAGTTCAACGACTATTGTAATGTACAACAGAAAATTTGACGCGAAGGGAAGTTAAACAAAAATCAAAATTGTATAAGTACGCATATAAAAAAAAATTTAGTTATTGTTCGAAGGAAACTACGGGGACCTACAAACAATAAGGACAGCCAGATTTGGCTACATCAACTCAGCTCGTCAAGCTAATCAAAAATATATATATTATATGAGGTCTGTCACGTCTCTTTCTGCGTATTACATTCACTGTAACAAAATCATTATACTCTGAAATCCCATTTTCATTGGGTAGGGTATAAACATCATTAGATATGTTATTTTGTATGAAAACATAAATTATCGATATATTCAATACAGCTTCAGATATTATCCGCCACTTCTAAACAATAGAGCGCATGCGCTGTTTATTAGTTGATTTTTATATTCGTGTGGATCAAATTGTTCAACCAGATTTTTCATAATATTTATTTCATGATATATTTCTGCTTATATGTTAAAATTTATAGTTGCTTAGATAAAGTGGATTAAGGTATGTTATGTATATATAATACTAAAAATTGATAAAGCATATATATATATATATATATATATATATATATATATATATATATATATATATATATATATGGGGTCTGTCGCCTCCTTCTGCCTGTTATATGTATACACTTTAACAAAATCATTGTACTTTGATTTACAATATTTAATGGATTCAGGGTAAAATACCGGCCACTTGTCTAAATTCTATTAATTCGACTTTAAATATATTACCCATTTTTATACCCTGAACCCATTGAAAATAGGAAATCAGGGTATAATGTTTTTGTGAAAATGTGTGGAACATAAATTATATATATTCTTGATCAGAGAAACAAGCCAAGTCGATATAGCCCTGTCCGTGTGTCCGTATGTTTGAAAGCGTCTATCTCAGAACATATAAGAGCTAGAGACTCAATTCAAATTTTTTTTTGGAGGTTCGTGTATAGCACGAAAGGATCAAGTATGTTTCATATAGATAAAAGAAACGGAGGATTTACGGATTAGCGGTTCTTCGCAGGGTTCATGGTATTCGCTAGTCGAGCGGTCTTGACTAGAGTTTTCTTATTTGTTTCTTATTTGCTTCTAACATTCATCTTGCACTCTTATATGCTTGCTCTAGTCTAAATTAAGATTCCTCAACGTAATCCTCTGGATTATAGAGTGGTTTTATATTATCTATACTATTAAATAGTTTTGGTTTTTTAAGTTTTACCAAATACTCATACAGACAAGAGTCATGTGCCATAGAGGGTGTTGTATACGAAGTATTGTAGCCAGACATCCCCGTCTGTCTATCGACTGAAATGTGTGAACGGATGAACCCATTTCCACGCTATTGAAGCTAGAGACTTGAAATTTCTAATATATACTCGTATATACTCTCGTCAGATAAAGCGTCAAGATATTCCCGATACGCCCACTAGGGGCGTGGCAAATCGGAAAATGTATTTTCCTGTATCTCAGAAACACTTCTAGAAGGGCTAGAGAGTCGAGATTTGGAATGAACACTCACGTCGACATCCCACGATCAAAACGTTATTGCGGATATATCTACGTCCATTGGGGGCTTGGCAAATCGGGCCAAACTGTATCTTCTACAGTTTTAAAGCTAGAACGCCCAAATTTGGGACGTGGGTTACTGTTACGATACTATAAAGATCGCCAAAAAATTGTATGGCCACGCCTACTAGGGGCGTGGGATATCAGATCTGAATATATTATGATTTTATTAATTCTGCTATATTTTGAGCACTATTGATACTAGAGACCTGACTCTTTGTATATATACTCGAGTTAACATAGGCAGCTAATCGAATTCCATACCTGATTTGCCACATGATGGAAAATGAAGTAAGAATTTTGTTCATATGTACATATATACATATAACAAAAAAACTTTTACCGCGACTGGAGGCTATAAATAGAAGTGAGAAAACTCTTGTCGGGCATCCCGTCTAGGAGATCCCCAAAACTCTGGGTTTTTTCAAAATACTGAATTTTGCCTTTAGCATAAACGCACACAAAATTAGATTAAATTCAATTTCAAATTTTTAGCCAATAGCGCTATCTATGTTTCGATTCGGCAGAGCAGCCGATAATTCGCAAAGTAGATATGGGAGATATTAATAATTTAATATCTGAATTACGATAACATTTTTAACCGTGAATATTAAGGAGGGATCAGATGGGATCTGGACCTGTAAAGAACAGGGACCTACGTACCAAATTCCAAGTCTCTAGCTCTTATAGGTTTTGAGATATGTATGGTATATGGTCTGACTTATGATCTATAAAATATATGCCATATTGGAAAAATTCAGAGCTTGTTCGTATATTGTCTATATTTGGAACTGAACTTCAATTTGAAGCAGTAGGTCAAATTCGGATCCCAAATTCCAATTTCCAAAATTTAAAACAAAAAACCAAGATTGCTTGAAACTTCCATTAAACTAAATGCAAAACGGGAAGTTATCATTTTTAGAAATAAATTTGAGCTACGCGTGCTATATAGGAACCTGCAAAAGAATTTTAAGTCTCTTCCTGAGATCGACGCGTTCAATTGCACTAAAAAATTAAATTACTTAGTGAACAACCCAATATATGTGCATATATACTTATACTTTTCTTATGTGTATATACATATGTTTATTTACATACATTTTTGTACCCTGAACTCATTGAAAACGTAAAAATGGTATAATGGGAGCTGAGTCGATATCGCCATTTTCGCCTGTCCGTCTATCCGACCATCCGTCTGTCCGTGTCGACGAACGCATCTATCTCAGAACCATTAAGAAAGATACTTTAAATTATTGTTTCACTGTATAGCACGTGCAGGTAAAGTTAGCTTCAAATCGATAGCTATTTTCGTTTTAATGTTATCGATTAAAAATCTAAATCGATATTCAATTATAATATTGTACTAATTATTCATTATAGCTAGAGTATTTAGTTTTATGTGAGCTTTAGACAATTTCGATTTTTGTTAAATTTTGATACACGCCATTTTTTTTTAAACTTTAAAACAGGTATTTCAAGATATGTGCTTTTGTAGAGACACATATGTAGATGACACATATGGATGACATAATCATACTCTGAAAGTTTGATTAAGAAATTCCACTTACAAAAAAGTTATTAAACATTTAAATTTCCACAACATGGTGGTGCCCGATCATCAAATTTGCTTCAATGAAATTGAAGTAGAACAATTTTAAGATTGATTTCTTTTTTTATCGTATAAAGGTAGAAAATCAAAAATCTTCTAGTTACTTAGTTACTGATTCGCATGAAATTTGTGATTGGTTTCACATTTATGTAGATACAGTATTTTTATTTCCACAAAAGTGAAATAAGTTTATTGATTGTGCACTGTGCGTGTTGCTGTGTGTCCGTATGAACGCAGACGCTAGATCCACGAAAAGACTCGTATATTTTACAGTTTTAGAGCTAGAATGCGACATTTGGAATGGAAATTACTGTTACGATGCTTTATAAATTGGCGAAAAATTATCTGTTCACACCAACAAGGAGCGTGGGAATTCCGATCTGTTACATAGTTAGAATCTAATTTTTACAATTACATTACAATAGACCCTTTCTACGACTGGCCAAAAATTATATAATTGTCTCTCTTTTCTACAGTTTGTCAGCTTTGAACTCAAAATTTTATGATTGTGTTGTTGACTTCTATTGATTTTCCAAAAATTATATTTCGGAAAGATCATGAATGAGTATTCTGCTGTCGGTAGCGTCCGACTGCTCCGTTTTTATTTATTTTTAGAATTAAAAGACGTCAACTTTGTTTGCAAAGTGCAAAATATAAAACCTATTGTTTTGCTGGTAGTCTTCAAATCAAGATAATATTATCTATATATTTAAATTGAATAAATTGGTCTGTGGTTATTATTGTCTTTTAAACCAAACCTTTTTTACCGATTATTTGTGCATTTTTAGTGATATCTTCGTAATATGGATAACTTGGAACTATCTACGGAACCCTCTTTTCTTGAAGTCGAATTGCCACAAACCCTTCTTGAGTCACCATCAGTTTCTAATTTTTTACCAGATGAAGAAGCTTCTATTTGTCTTTTGCTTTCGAGCAACAGCGCTTTAGGGAAAACTATATTATCCCATCCACTAAGTCCGAATGTTGTTCCAAGCGAAATTACCTCATCTAATATAAGTAATACAGACTGCAAAGCCGAAACAAGTTCTTCTGGAAGTAGTACAGGCATCGCAATGGATGTCATGGAAACGACATCAAGCCTTTTTAACAAAGTTAACTATCATCACCTGCAAAACAATAACATTACACCTCAGGTAATTATGAATATATAAAAACTATTTTATATCTTGTGCAATCTTACCTTTACTACCATTGCTTTTTATACCCTGAATTTATTTTAAAATTATCGCTATCTGTCGATGTGAATCGTTAAGATAATTATAAATTATATGACAAATGATGATAATCATAGAGTGAATTAATTAAAGACGGGAATTTTGGGAATTTTGGATTTACTTCACAACCAAATATTCCAAATTCCAACTGTGCTAAAAGATATAGCGTTTTCCGAGCTTCCCAATATGTATCTAAGCAAGAAACCTATGTAAAAAATTTGGAATCCCTCGCTCTTTTAAGTTCTAAGAGAAACGGGCTCATACATACAAACAGGCAGACGGACAGGGATAAATCGACTTACCTCGTCACCCTAATCTAGAATATATATATTTTATGGGGTCTGTTATGCCATCACGCTGGCTGGGAAATTGGAGTATAAACCCACTATACCCATATAAATGGGTTCAGGGTTTAATAAATAAATAAAATGCATATTTTTCATGCAGATTTCTATTGTATTTGTGATTTCTTAGAATCTAGTGAAATGTTCCACTGCTTGTCGCTGTTGCCAATTAACGTTTAGCTAAACAAACGTTTTGATCAATAACTTATGTGTTACTTAATGGATTTTAATGAAATTCGCAGTATATTGATTATATTTTCAACCTTGACCTTTGACCTTCTATTTGTAGAATTTGGTAAATAATCAAAATAAAAATTGTGTTAAATACACATGAAACTAAATACCAAACTTTGCGACAAAAAATTACGTGGCAAATCGGAAATGTCATATCTTAGCATGATTGCACTTAGGTACTGAGACGTGAAGAAGTATTTCGCAGTCGGTAGCGCCCGACTGTTTTTCTAGGGTTGTCCACTCGTCTATCCATTCCAAATTTTCTTTCTAACAGTTCAACTAGTAGTATTTCTGAGATACCATAGAATGCATTTCTGAATTGCCTAGTGGACATATTGAGAAAATTGAGTATATATTCAAAAATTAAAGTCTCTTGCTTCAATAGCAGCGAACTTCTTGTTCGTCCATATGAACAACGTATGCTTAGCAAGACCGGCATTGCATAGTATGCATTTCACTTTCGCAAATGGGTATAAAAATCCTAACAGGTAAAATTAAGAACACCAACGTGGTAATCTAAAATTATTTCGCTTTAACAATGGTGAAATGCAGACAGACTAATGGGCAACAAGTTATTGACATTGCAGAAAACCTATTTATTAGGATTAGAGTTTTAGTTAATATTTATATCAACAATTATTTTCACTGAAATTTTATGAAGATTGCATGATAAGCTAGCAGGTCACCATATTTCTGTGAACATTCTCCACTAAAGAAACCTATAGTTCTTATTAATTGTATTATGTTTATCAGGATTCCAGCATTAACTGTCTGAAAGGAAGGAGAAAAAAATCAAAGGACACACCATCTTTTGTATCTTGGAATTGGCCACTAATTCGAAAATTTACATTTTTTGTTTTCGTTTCTGTAATTTTGGCAATATGCTCGATAGTTGTTGCTAAAATTGTCGGTATGCCAAGAATGTGTAATCCAAAGTAAGTAATATTTATTTATACTAAATCAAATAATTTTATTTTATTTCTCTCCAGAACTGCTTGGTATAGAGGAAGCGTTCTTTATGAAATTGATCCTGTTTCCTTCAAAGACACTAATAATGATGGAATCGGTGATATTAATGGAATAATAAACGAAATAGATTATTTAGCAAATTTAGAAATATCGGGAGTACGACTCAACTCTATTTTTCCATCCCATTACGAGAGCTATGTTAATGCAACATCGTTAAATATAATAAGACCAGAACTGGGAAACCTGACTAGTGTACGAAAATTAGCAAACCTCTTACACTCGCACAATATGACTCTTTTATTAGATTTGCCGTTGAAACACGTGATAGCCGCTGGAACAGGTGGTGAAGCTCTAGATCTCATTTCTAAATCGATCATTCATTGGATTGATCAGGGAGTTAATGGATTTTATTTAAAGGGACTTGAATCATATATGAATACTGAAGTACTTATAACTTTGTTGTCATCTTTAAAACATATACTCGGGCCAAACAGAATACTTATAGTGGGAGAAAATGTTCTAAAAAATAAATCGAAACCAGAGCTATCTGCCATGTTTAAGTGTATTGACATGGTTGATTTTGTTTTAGATATTGAAAATAGTTCGCAAAGATTAAAAAAATTCACAGATCATATTTTGTCAGAAATGCCCATGGGTGACGACAGAACTTGGGTTCACTGGTCGATCCGAGGAAGGGAAGGGCTTAACACTAGTGAACCAATTATATCGAAAATGTTTGCAGCAACTATTATGCAGCTCATTCTGCCTGGGACACCAAATATAATGCATGGAACCGAAATCGCTATTGCACAGAGCAAAAATCATAACTATTCAAAGCATCATACTCAGATTTTAAATGACGAATTGTATAATTTAACGAATCAAGATATAAACTTAAAATCACTGGATAATCTCGAAATGGTACATCGGATGATATCGTTACGTGAACGTTCACCATCAATTTATAAAAGAGTTATTTGCAAGTCTAATAAGAATACGCCAAACACTCAAATACTTACACACAGCAGTGCCAACATTCTGATAATAGTGCGAAATTATCCACGTAAAAATTCATTTGTATCGATAACAAATTTCGGTAATACTAAAGTAAATTTAGATTTAACATCCAAATTTTATAGTGGAACGCGAATGCTTATTATTGGATCAAATGATAAGTTATATTTCAAAAAACTTTTAGTTGATGCATTTAACACGATTGTAGTCAAATTGGATAAATAGGAGCTAAAATAGTAATAAATAAAAGTTGTCTGTATTGTTGAATTTTTAAAAATAAATAAATTGTTATGTATTAAACTGATATTACCACATCCAAGAATACCTCGATCAAATGTTAAAATCTGAATAAATAACTATATTTAATTATATTTTTTTAAGCCTGCATTAGTAAAAGTAAAACACCTTGACAACTTTTATACCCTGAACCCATTGAAAATGGGATATCAGGGTATAATGATTCTGTTGAAATGTATGTAACAGGCAGAAGGAGGCGTATCAGACCCCATAAAGTATACATATTCTTGATTAGGGAGACAAGCCGAGTCGATGTAGCCCTGTCCGTCTGTCGGTATATATGAACGCGTCGATCTCAGAACCTACAATAGCTAGAGACAAATTTCTAGGAGGCTAAGCCCTCCACCAACGGCTAGTGTTGATCTGCGCGTCGTAGCGACCGCTGAGTCAACACCATAAGGTGTGAGCAGCTCTGCCTGTCGGTGGAAGCCCCGACGCCGTGAGCCGACGAAGAGCCAACGGCGGCCCTCGGCGTCCCATGCGAATCACGCGAACGACCAAAGAAGAGAGAGAGAGGGGGGGACGGCCGTTACCGTTTGGTTTTGTCACGAAGAGGTGCTTTGTGTGCGTCGCGAAAGTGAAGTGTGGACCGTAGGTCAAGGGCCGAAGAACGAGAGGCAAAATTGTGGTGTGCAGTGTCATGACAAACTAAGTGAAAGTTAAATTTTATAAGATAAAAAAAATTGTAAATAAATAAAAAAAAATGCAATTGAATAAAACGAAATTAAGTTTAAATTAAATTAAATGCAATAAATATCAAATAAACGAAAATAAAATCATTTGAATTTAAATAAAACATAATTTAATTGGAATTAAATAAAAGAAAATTTAATTTAAAATAAATAAAATAAGAGAGAAGTTAATTTAAATTAAATTAAATAAGAGAATTTAAATTAGATTTAAATCAAACAGAATTAAATTTGAATTAAATAAAATAAAATAAAATTTAATTTAAATTAAATGAAACAAAAGAAAATTTAAATGGGGTTTAAATAAAAGAAAATTAAATAAAAATCTAAATCGAATTAAGTAAAATAAGATTTAATTTAAATGAAATAACAAAAATGGAAAGTTTTGTTTTTAATTAAATCAAATCAAATCAAATAAAAATTAAATTGAATTTAATCTTATAAAGTCATGGACACGAGTAAATGTCAGAGTGCGGGGGTGGGCGTCCGTTGGGTGTACCTGTACCGTTGGAGAGGGACGGACGCTTGGGGGAGTTACGCAGGCATTTGGCTAGCTTAATCCAGGGCGGTGGGCATTCCGTGGAAGTGTGGGACTGGCTGGCGGAAATGGGGGCTTAACGCTGGAGCCCAGTCTCAGAAGTCCTGCATCGGGCTTTGGGCATCATTCATGACGGAAGTCTGAGCTCGAGCTAAGGAAATCCCAATTGTACGGACACATCCCGGCACCAACATTCGATTCAAGGGATGATGATTGGTATAGTGCCTGAGATCCGGGTCTGCAATGCGCGAGGGGAGTCCAAGGTCGCGACCGGGGACAGCACGCAGACTCTGGTGCGGGGCTATGACGTCCGTGGAGCACGAAGGCCGGCCGCATAGGTGTGTGCCGAACAGGTCCGAAGGTGGGGTATGTGCTATGTTGGTCAGACGGCCGGATCGTAACACGAGTCAAGATCGCTGGACAGGAGATGGACGTTCCGATTGACACATGAGCCAGTCGTAGCTTTCTGAGCAAATATTACGTGCGGTGGAAGGCGATCGCAGGGAAGGTCGAGGATGTTCAGTCGCGGATCAGGCTGGCGGACGGGTCGTCATTGGAGGTGAGGAGGCTGAGGAGGGTGCAGGTTGATCTCGCAGGCAAGGTGGGCTTTCCTGTTTGCCATAAGGACGACGGTACGCTGTGGCTGCGCTGAACTGCACATGAAGACCGAGGCCGTGCCGCCAGGGAAGGAGTTTCCATCCGCCTCCAAGAAAGTGTAAGTAGATGGTGCTCCGAGGGAAAGACGGGAGACGCCGGCACGACGACCAAGGAGGAGGAAGGTAAACCCTAGGGTGTCGTCGCCGGAGAATAAAGGCAGGAGGGTGGAAACGGCTAACGGAGAGACGGACGTAACAGGTCATGCGATTGAGAAGAACTTTCCAGAGGAGAGAAAGGACAAACCTCTGAAGCAAACCTATTTTCCCAAGAATCCAGCTATGCAAAGAGTGATTGACGAGCAAGTGGAGGAGCTGCTTCGGATTAGAGCAATCGATCTGTCGAGGAGTCCGCACATCGCGCCAACAGTCTTGGTAAAGAAAAAGGCAGGGAAATGGCGCATGTGCATCGACTATCGACAACTGAACGCTCATTCGATACCAGACGCTTATCCAGTCCCTCGGATCAATTACATCCTCGAGACATAGCGGCATGCACGTGTCATCTCTACTTAGGACCTAAACAGTGATTACTGGTAGATCCCGATGGCAGCGGCAGTAGAGAATTCACGGACGAGGTTTATTCCAAAGGCGTGTGATGTCATTCTGTTTGCATTCGGCAGAGGCAATATTCCAAAAGGTGCTCGACAGGGTTATAGGGCCAGAGATGGAACCTTACTCTTTTGCGTACCTGAATGACACAGATCAGTGCTAGTGTTGATATCGTAGTGAAATAACCGTATATCATATAGCTCCCATAACTCTGTGGTTGCGCTTATATGGGGCTGGTGGCCAAAAATACTTCCCGTAAAAACAAGGCGCTGAAATTTTTTTCTGGATATTAGAGATGAACTCCCCTACCTCCTCCGCTTCCGCCATAAATGATTTTAAAAAAATTCGTGACTTCAGTTTTTCAATCATACATAACACCAATCATTACCATACACCATAGTTAATTGAAGGGCGTGCTTAACAGAAAATTTTGTATTGCAAATTTTATGCTCAGTTATCTTTAAGTCTCCTCGAAGTAGAGCTCTTCTTCGACGGAAAGTGCGTCGGTCTCGTTTTTAAATTGAAGTCTGAGTGGTCTTCAATATCGGGTAGATTATGGCTTGGGATCTTTATACTTTTTCACGAAGTGTATATACTTTATATTGGTTTTGTGCAATGTCCGTCATGCTGTCCGTCCGTCTGTCAGTCTGTCCGTATGAATGTAACCCATTTCCACGCTATTGAAGCTAGAGATTTGAAATTTGGATTATATACTCGTCAGATAAAGTGGCAAATCGGAAAATGCATTTTCCTGTATCTCAAAAACACTACTTCTAGAAGGGCTAGAAAGTTGAGATTTTAACTGAACACTCAGGTCGACATCCCAAAATCAAAAAGCTATGAGTCTAAATTTGGCACGTGGGTTACTGTTACGATCCTATAAAGATCGCCCAAGAAATTTTATGACCACGCCCACTAGGGGCGTGGCAAATTGGATCTGAATATATAGTGATTTTACTAATTCTATTATATTTTTAGCACTATTGATCCTAGAGACTTGAGCCTTGGTATATATACTCGGGTTAACATCCCAAAATCGAAGAGCTATGGCGGATATATCTACGCCTTCAGGGGGCGTATCAACTAAAATAATATTATATCTCAAACAGTTTTAGTGCTAGAAGCTTCAAAATTGGATGCTAAGTTACTGGGGGCCTCCTCTATCGATTCCCCAAAAATTATTGTTACGCTGCAAAAGGGGCGAGACTTACAGAAAAATACCCTGGAATTTTCTGATTTTTTGAACGTATGCATCCAATCTTTACATTTAGAGTCCGGAATACCCATTCTCTGAACATGCCACAAATTATGTGTCTCCGGCCACTGGGGGCGTGGCAAATCAAAACTCGCCAAATTTTATAAATGTATTGAAATTAATATTTTATGAACACAAAATAACTAAATAATGATAAAATAACAAAAATATCAACATGGCCGCACCGGTGTTCGAGCCCACACACGCCAACGAACTTCTTTCTCATTTCAGAGTTGCCACCTCTCTCATTTTGAGAGATGCCATGGTTCTAAGCTCCAACCCAATTAAAACTGTCTGGCCACTTCCAAAGAAAATTTTTAATCGGTAGCTAATTTGAGCGGCGACAGTGGGGATGTAAGATTAATTTAAAAAAAAATTTAATGTGACAGGTGTCCGTATGGGGTGCTGGGACGTGAAAAAGTGTTTCGCTGTCGTTTGCGTCTGACTGCAACGTTCTTACTTGTTCCATATTTTTTTAGTCGGTTACAAGCTGAAGTGGGACGTACGATATGATGCATATCTTATGGTCAATCGTATTGACATCGTAGCGTTTGCTTACTATATTAAGTTGCAGCAATTTATTTATGCCTTGCATTTTTTCGGCATTCGTACCCTTTTCTTGGCACCAAAGATCAAAGATATGCATGCGTGAAAACACACTGTTATGACAATCTCCTTTACAAAGAATAGTAAGTTGTCAAAAGACGACAAAATTATAAAAAATAATATTTAACAAATAAGAAAACTCTAGACTCGAGACCGCTCGACTAGGGTATACTCTGAACCCTGCGAAGAACCGCAATTCCAAGCAATCTACGTTTCTTTAATATACATAAGTATATATATGTTCATTACAAACAAAACATACACACACATACACAGGCGCAAGCACTCACAAGCGCAAGTCGTTCCGTCAGCTGTTCTTTGGCTGCTTTGCATGGCAATGTTATGGGAAATTAAATGTTTAATAACTTTTTTAGACGAACGATTTTGATCAAAATTGTTGGGCGTAATCATGTTATCCATATGTATGTATGTGCCAAAGCACAAGTCTCTAGTATTTGATATACGGGAGTTACAAATTTGAGGCGGAAGGACGTGGCACCCAAAATTTAACAAAAACCGAAATTGCGTAAGGTCCAAGTAACACTAAATGCAAAATTTGAAGACTCTAGCTAGAAAGATGAATTAGATAGAATTTTATAGCTGAATTTAGATTTTCGTTTTTAATCGATAACAATAATTCTGAAACAAGCTCGATATTTTCGTGATATACAGGAACCTACATAAAAAATTTGAAGTCTCTAGCTATTGTAAGTTCTGAGAACGACGCGTTCATACATACGGACAGACGAACGGACGGAGAGCCGGACAGGCGGACAGACAGACAGACAGGGCTAAATCAACTCCTTCTGCCTGTTACATACATACACATTTCAACAAAAACGTTATACCCTGAATTCCCATTTTCAATGAGTTCAGGGCTTAATAAATAAATAAATAAGCACACATTGAAATTACAGCTTTCTCCTCTAAGTTTGTGTTACAGACCGACGCCATCGATTATGGGCTGGGGGCAGTGGTGGAGGGAGAGGAGCGGGTGATAGCGGAAGCGAGTCGAAAGTTGTTACAGACGGAGATAAATTATTCGGCAACCTAGAAGGAGTGCCTGGCCATCGTGTGGGCGATCAGGATGATGCGTTGCTACCTGGAAGGGTATAGATTCGAGGTGGGGACAGATCATCTGACGTTGAAGTGGCTGAACTCCATCGAAAGCCACACGAGAAGGATTGTTCGGTGGGAACTGGAATTGCAGCAATTCCAGTTCGATGTCCAGTATCGACGCTGGAAGTTGAGCGTGGTGGCCGCTGCCCTCTCGAGCCAACCTCTAAAGGTCTGTCAACAGGCAGTGGCAGGCGAAATTGCGTGCAAGTGGATCGTGAAGCTGCGCGAGACGATCGCTCGAGAGCCGGAGAAGTTTTCCGACTATGTCGAGGAAAATGGACAGCTGTACAGGAACCTGGGACATCGGACGGACAAAGAGGACTACATCCCGTGGAAGCTTTGCGTCCCCGCTGAGCAGCGAGAACGAGTGATGCGATAATGCCAAGAGTGAACAGCCACATATTTATGTCATACGCGGTATTTTCATAGCTATACAATTGAATTGTGTTAGGCGGCGATAAATCTGCCGCCTCACATTTAGTAGTAGTTAGTCATAAGTTTATTTTGTATAGTAAATAAGTATAGTGAGTAAGAGATTTGATTAGGAGATGAATTATGAAGATTAGGTGTAGGCGCAGTGGAGCACAGAGGCGACCCATGAAGGGCCCGCCCTTATTAGGTTTAAGTTAGAAGGCGAACCCCCCTTGTATGATGGCAATGTAGCTAGGCGCGCCGCAGCTAATTGAGAGCTTCGTGGTGAGAAGCAGCGGCCGCGACAAATTGCATTGCCGAGGTCTGCGTGCGATCGGCCGAAGGGCGAGTAGGGCAGTCAGAGTGTGACCGCGAAAGAGTGAAGAGTCTGGAGTGAGTAGTGAGAAAGTGAGTCTGTGTCGAGGACCGAGCGCGAACGGTCAAGTGAGAAAAGTAAAGGATAAAGTGCACGAGTGTTGACAAGAAGAGAAGGAGAAGGAGTGAGACACAGGCTAAAACAGGGAGAAGACTACGCAGGAAGAAGGAAGTAAGTTAGGGGAAATTAAGAAAAATTAAATAAAAGAATTTGAGGCAACTCTTGCGTTTTTAAATATCTAAACGGGTGGGTACTGGCAATAGCAAACCCCCCCCCCCCCACCCCCCTTGCCATTTTTATCTGTGAGTTGACCGGCGCGGTGCAGCGATCGCCGTCTCAACACTCCCAGGCGAGAGCAGCTCCGCCAGCGGCCGTGAGTTGCCGTATTTCCCGTCCCCTTCCCCAGTGTGTCCCAGCATCCCATAAATTGTCTTGTAGGTAACACTGGGCCAGGCTGAGTCTGCCCCAGCTGGAAAAACGTACCTTTACAATTATCGAAAAATTTAGCTATACGATTGAATTGTCAAAAATACTATGAACAATAAAGAACAATCTAAAGAACCAGACGTGTTTGATGAAGCTTTCCGTCAACTATTATACATGGCGACCGTTACTAAGTGATAAAGATCTCAGTCTAAAAATTCGAAGATGACAAGATTGGAGATTCGTGCTCTGTCGTTGCTTGCACGCGGCAACTTCTCATCTCAGCTGTGAATTGCAACTCTCGCCTGACTCTGCCCTTCTGCAATAACAAAGAATAACGACGAATAATACGATCAAGAATAACCGCGAATAGAGAAAAATCACAAGCTCAAACAGTGCCTCAAGTGTTTGTGCTTACAATTATTTTAGCAAAATAAAAAATAATAAAAAACAAGTAAGAGTGCTCTAACCGAGACTGCTCGACTAAGAGATCCTCTGAACCCTGCGAAGAACCGCAATTCCAAGCAATTTCCGTTTCTTTAATATACATAAGTGTATATATGTTCATTACAAACAAAACATACACACACACATACACAGGCGCAAGCACTCACAAGCGCAAGTCGCTGCGTCAGCTGTTCTTTGGCTGCTGTTTGCATGGCAATGTTATGGGAAATTAAATGTTTAATAACTTTTTTAGACGAACGATTTTGATCAAACTTGTTGGGCGTGATCAGGTTATCCATATGTATGTATGTGCCAAAGCACAAGTCTCTAGTATTTGATATACGGGAGTTACAAATTTGAGGCGAAGGGGGCGTGGCACCCAAAATTTAACAAAAACCGAAATTGGTTAAGGCTCAAAAAACAACCAAACGCAAAATTTGAAGACTCTAGCTAGAAAGATGAATTAGATAGAATTTTATAGCTTAATTTAGATTTTCGTTTTTAATCGATAACAAAAAAACGATAACAGTTATCGAATTTCTGAAACAAACTCGATCTTTTCGTGATATACACGAACCTACATAAAAAATTTGAAGTCTCTAGCTATTGTAAGTTCTGAGAACGACGCGTTCATACATACGGACAGACGGACGGACAGACGGACATGGCTATATCAACTCGGCTTGTCATCCTGATCAAGAATATATATACTTTATGGGGTCTGCCACGCCTCCTTCTGCCTGTTACATACATTTTCACAAAAACATTATACCCTCCCCTTTTCCTCACTTTCAATGGGTTCAGGGTATAACAACGTACGGCTTATTGCTATTTTATTTATTATTTATTTATTGATAAATAATGTGCTATTTAAATACTTAACTAACTTTGTATCTCTATTTTCTGTTTTAGCTATATTGCAGACTTTACATTCGTTTATTATATTTTGAATTTAGTTTTGATAATCTGGATAGTAATATTTTTCTTTCAACAGTAGAGTTAATTTCTCTATACCCGGATGTAATCATTTTTGATGTGTTTCAATAATTAACTCTTTAATTCAGGTTTAAAGGTCTATCAATTTCTTTGTAGATCTCATTACTTTAGTAATGTTATTTGGACTAATTATTTCGACAAAAGCTTTTTGAAAAATTGAGTAATCTGATTCATTGTTAAAGTAGATAACGCTTTTCTTTGAACATAAGTATTCTTTAATTATTTCTTTTGCATATTCGTTTGTCATTTTAAAGTAATTTATTGTAATTTGTGTTTTATGGAAATAGTGCTTTACACTAATTATTTGAATTGTTTCTTATAAATTCAATTTGATATTTAAAATAATTTATTGGTCTTTCGGTAATCGAAATGTAATATTGATTATCTTCTTCAGCACTGTGTATAGTTGCTGCTGTGGTATTATTAGTTTCTCCTAATACATTTTCCTCTACTCTGGAAAGGGCATCTGCAACATTCCTGGCACATATTTTATTTTGTAATCAATTTCATTTAATTTGATTTTCCATCTTTGAAGTTTCATGTTTGGTTCTTTTATGTTGTCGAGCCACACGAGTGGTTTATGATCGCTTAAGATCTCGAATTGTCTACCAAATAAATATGATCTGAAATATTTTGTAGCCCACACAATGGCTAATAATTCTTTCTCGATTGCGGAGTAATTAATTTCATGTTCGTTAAGAGTTCTGCTTGCGTAGCAGATTGGCTTGTGTTCTTGAGAGAGAACTGCTCCTATATGTAGCTATGTTACTAGCATCAGTAGTAAGCGAAAATTGCTTATTAAAATTAGGATAGATCAATGTGGAATCTGATGTAATGAGAATTTTTAGTTTCTCGAAAGCTGAGATGTATTTTTCATCATCGATTTTTATTTTGGCTCCTTTCTTTAACTTTATTATCATTGGTTTGGCAATGTTGGCGAAGTTTGGTATGAACTTTCTATAAAATCCACACAAACCTAAAAATGATTTGATTTCCTTTCTTGTTTTTGGTATAGGAAAATTTATAATTGTTTGAATTTTGTTTGGGTTTGGTTTGATACCTTCAGTAGTTATAATATGACCCAAGAATTCAGTTTCTTTCTTCATGAATTCACATTTGTCTAGTTGTAATTTCAAGTTTGCTTGTCTAAGTTTGTTAAATACTCTTTTTAGTGATAATAAATGTTCTTCCAATGAAGTGGAATATATAATGATATCATCCATGTATACTAAGCAATCTTTATAGATTAAATCTTCTAATAAATTGATCATGCAACGTTGAAAAGTTGCTGGAGCATTTTTCAATCCAAAAGGCATTCGAGTATATTCGTAATGCCCATTTTTGGTCGAAAACGCAGTTTTCGGTATACTTTGTGCTTCCATTTGAATCTGATGAAAACCTTTCGCTAAGTCGATGGTTGTGAAATATTGACATTTACCTAGTTTGTCTAATATGTATATCATCTATGACTGGGATAGGATATTTATCATCAATTGTTATTTCATTTAAATTTCTATAGTCAACGACTATTCGAAATTTTTGTTTACCAGATGCATTACTCTTCTTTGGTACAATCCAAATTGGTGAGCAGTAAGGTGAATTAGATTTTCGGATTATTCCTTGTTCGATCATTTCCTTTATTTGTTTTTCGACTTCTTCGTGGTATGCTTGAGGATATTTATAAGGACGCTTACATATTTATTTATTTATTTATTATCAAAATATAATTGACAAGTCGAGTGTCAACTTAAGTATAAACCAGAGCTTGCAAATAACAGTTGAGCGTTTTTTCGTCACGCTCAAAGTCAGAGCAGGAGCGAACAACAGAAAATATTCCGCTCTTACTCTGAGCAAGAGCGATTTTTTCATGTCTGAATCGGTCTTCGCATGAGGGTTGTTTTTTGGGTTTTTTGCCTCGATCGTTATTGCTGAGCATCTGTTCGCGAGCGGAAAATTTTTTGTTCGCGAGCTGAGGCTCAGCAAGTGAGCAAATGACCGAAAAAGTCAATGCAAAAGGTCTTTTGGCACTCTTACAATAATTTGCCTTGTTGGAAAAAAATTATTTTTTTGGTATTAAGATGTTATTTAACTAGTACTAAATACAGTACAGACAGACAGTTTAAGCTTGATATCATTAAAAATTAAAATATTTAGTAAATGTAAGATACGAACTTGCGACGCAAGAATATTTTGAGTACTTTGATTAATACCATACACAAAGTATTTTTGCATCGCACATGAACATGCATCAGTCGCTCAAAGACCTTTTTCTTAATTTTACTCAAGCGTTCGCTCGCGGTCTGACCGCAACAAATGAGAAACGAAAAAAACGGTTGTAGTCCGAGCGCGAGCGAACTGAGCGAAGACCGGGGTTTTTCGGTCGCTCGCGAACATTTTCGTCAAATACTCAGTGAAAACTGTTATTCGAAGACCGCGCAAAATGCCCAACTGTTATTTGCGAGCTCTGGTATAAACTAAACAACTTTGTTTAAAGCCTAAAACAAACAGATAAACAATTTCGAAATATCACCAACCCGTTGGGGGTATTTTATTTGCCAGTCCGGCCAGCTATGCCCGATGTGGTTAGTGATATTATTGAAATAAAGAAATTTAAGAAAGAGGCAATACAGGAAAATTAAGAGTAAAATTATAAATATATAATATAAATATGTAATAAAAAAATAAAATTTCCATCATCACGATTGAGTGATATCCCTAAGAAAAGCTGAAAGCAAAGATTTGATTAGAGGAAGAGAGAGTTCAGAGGAAAAAACGTGATAAAATTTATTATAATTGACGCATAATACGTGAAAAGCACTGTGCAACGAGTAATCCGATGTGAGCAGAGGTAAATGCAAAGGGCGAAAGTGTCTAGTTGTTCTTGAAGGAACCGAAAAATGAAGTTTCATTAACAAGAAGGACGAATCAATATTACCTTCAATTAAATTATGAAGAAAAGCAATCCCAAGGATTGTTCTACGGTTTTGTAATGAAGGAAGATCCATAAGAAGGAGACGACTATGATAAGCCGGTAGACGGAGATTCGGATCCCAGTTTAGATTTCTTAGAGCAAAGAGAAGAAACTGTTTTTGGACCGATTCAATACGATCCTGGTACACTTTATGCTGTGGAGACCATATAATTGAACAGTATTCTAAAATAGGTCGTACCAATGAAACATAAAGGAGTTTAGTTACAAAAGGATCATTGAACTCTTTCGCCCAAAGTTTAATGAAGCCAAGAACACTTTTGGCTTCATTTATAATGGTTGAGATATGAGTATTGAAGCGAAGTTTTGAATCGAAAAGTACACCAAGATCTTTGACAGAAAAAATGAGTTGAAAAGAATCACTATTGTATAATTAGCAATGTATGGAGTAGTACGGCAGAAGGTCATTGTCATACATTTAAAACAGTTTAAAGGCAATCTATTGGCCAAGCACCAAAGTTGGAAGGAATTAGAAGGTCGTTGATAAATAATGTAAAAAGTAAAGGCCCAAGATGACTACCCTGAGGTACACCTGACAGAACAAAGATTTGTTTTGAAAGAGATGTTCTCAATATAACTCTTTGGGTTCTACCCTTTAAATAGGATGACATCCAAGATAAGAGTTGAGGAGAAAACCCTAAGAGATCAAGCTTATGAAGCAATACTTCATGGTGAACTGAATCAAATGCTTTGCTAAAATCTGTATAAATAACATCAGTTTGCATTTTATTTAAAAAACTATCGTTTACTAGGTAAGTAAATTCAAGCAGATTAGTAGAGGTTGATCGATTAAGAACAAAGCCATGTTGTAGTGGTGAAATAATTGATTTACACAAATGCTGTAAAGTGGAAGCCATTATTTTTTCAAATAACTTCGGAATAGCCGATAGTTTGACAATACCCCTATAATTAGAAATGTCAGATCGCCCACCTTTCTTATATAGAGGGATAATAAAAGACTCTTTCCAAATAGACGGAAACACAGAGGTTTCCAGAGATAAGTTAAAAAGCTTTAGTAAAGGTAACTGAAGGGAATCACAGCATTCTTTTATAACACAACTAGGAATATTATCAGCTCCAGGTGAGAAAGACGATTTCATTGACCCAATGGCAGAAATCAGAGAATCAAGGGAAATATTGGAAACGTTAACAATATTTGTAGAAGATATATAATATGGGTAAGAAGTATTATAGGGGTCTACAGATGAGTAAGTTGACTGAAAGAAATCAGCAAAATGATCTGAGGAATCCTGATCATTGCAAGAATTCAAAGACTCATAAAAAATGTGGAAGGTGAACTAGAAGACTTACGTTTCAAATTCACAAAGGAATAAAATTTTTGAGGGTCTCGAGCAAATTGTCTTTTGCAACGCATAAGGTAATTCTCATAGCAACGGGAATTTAAAATGTTAAAATTCGACTTGGCTATGGAATATTTAGACCAGTTAATAGTGGAGCCACACATTTTAAAATTTTTAAAACATTTAGACGTAATGTTTCTTTAATTAGAAAGCGTCTGAGTAAACCATGGAGGTTTATTAGAAAAAGGCACAGGGAGACACATAGGAACACACTCATCAATAAGAGAGTTTAAAATGCTATAGAAAATAGTTGTTGCACAATTAACATCAACGGAATCATATAACGTAGACCAATCTATTGCACTAATAAGTTGGTTGAACAAAGCAAAATTGCACTTATTATAACAACGACGTTTTGATGGAGTAGGTACTCAAATTGGAGGAGTACTTAGGGAGGAGTCCAATGTAGGATGGTAAATATCCGTAGGTAAACAAAAAGGGGATGATCTAGAAACATTAATGCATGAGTCATCATTATTAAAAACCATATCAAGCCATCGATTCTGATGATTTGAGATTGAATTCATCTGAAACATAGAAATAGAAAGAAATTCATAAATAAAAAGCAAGTAAGAAAACTCTAGTAGAGACCGCTCGACAAAGGTATTCCCTAAACCCTATGAAGAACCGTTATTCAAAGCATTCTTTGTTTCTTTTATATACACATGCATATGTACGTTCATTACAAGCAAAACATACACACACACGCACTCACACACAAACGCCAGTCGGTGCGTCAGCTGTTCTTTGGCTGCTTTGCATGGCAATGCTATGGGAAATTAAATGTTCAATAACTTTTTTTCTAGAGCAACGATTTTGATCAAACTTGTTAAGCGTGATCATGTCATCCACGCTTATTATATAGAATTATATATATGTGCCAAAGCACATGTATACATGTAGTATTTGAAATACGGGACTTACAAATTTGAGGCGAAGGGGGCGTGGCATCCAAATTTAACAAAAACCGAAATTGTGTAATGCTCACATAACACTAAATGCAAATTTGAAGACTTTAGCTATAAAGATGAATTATATAGAATTATATAACGGAGCATCGATTTCGTTTTTAATCGATAACATTAAAATTAAGACAGTTATCGATTTTTTTAACAAACTCGATCTTTTCGTGCTATACAGGAACCTACATAAAAATTTCAGACGGACAGGGCTAAATCGATTCGGCTTGTCTCCCTGATTAAGAATATATACACTTTATGGGGTCTGCCACGCCTCCTTCTCCCTATACATACGGCTTTCCCCATACATACGGCTTTCAACAAAAACATTATACCTTGATTTCCCATTTTCAATGGGTTCAGGGTATAAAAAAAATGATCAATTGTAGGAATAAGGGAACTTGAACTTGGATTAGAGATCCAAGAAGTGTTCGGTATATTAAAGTCACTCAACACCAGAAAGAAATCATTATCCTTTACATGTCCATAAATTTCTTTAATGCAAGCCATATGTTGCGCATAAACTTGAACATCAGAAGAGGGGGGAATATATGAACAAGTAATAAAGAGAGTAATAAAGACAATATTAGATTTAACAACTAATAAGACACCTCCACCTCTACGAGACAGTCGATCATGTCTGTAAATAGTAAAATCATTCGAGAGAATCTCACTATTATAAACATTCGAGCGTAACCACGTTTCCGTCAGGGCGATAATATCAAAACGAACACTGAAACTACTCAAAAAAAAAACTTCTGAGTTTAGAATTCAGGCCATGAACGTTTTGATATATTAAGAAGATTTGTGAAGAAGGTTGAACTGTTATTAGTTTTTTGGCACAATATTGGATGAAGATTATACCGAGGAAGGGTGTAGCAAAATGGAGCCAGACTTTTTAAAATTTTTTTAAACATTTGGACTTAATGTTTCTTAGATTGAAAAGCGTCTGAGTAAACCACGAAGGTTTATTAGAAAAAGGCACAAGGCGATACATAGGAACGTACTCCTCAAGAAGAGAGTTGAAAACGTTTTAGAAAATAGTTGTTGAACAATTAACATCATCGCAATCATATAACGTAGACCAATCTGTTGCACTAAAAAGTTGGTTGAGCGAAACAAAATTGCACTTATTGTAACAACGACGATGTTTTGATGGTGTAAAAATTTGGCAAAATTGGAGGAGTAACTATGGACAGTGATACATCCAATGTGGGATGATGAGTATCCTCAGGAATAAACAAGTAAGAGTGCTCTAGTCGAGACTGCTCGACAAAGAGATCCCCTGAACCCTGCGAAGAACTGCGATTCCTAAGAGCCGCAAACATTCTCCGTTACTTTTATATGTATTTACATATGTAGCAAGCAAAACATACACATACACAGACGCACGCACAAGAACACACACACAGACGCACGCACCAACACACAATCTGCTAACTGTGCATTATGACTCATCAGCTTCGCTGCTGCTGCAAGACGCCGATAATATGAGATATTAAATGTTTAATAACTTTTTTCTATTCGAACGATTTTGATCAAATTTGTGGAGCGTGATCATGACATTCATATGTGTGTATGTGTCAAAGCACAAGTCTCTAGTACTTGAAATACGTGATTTAGCAATTTGAGGCGAATGGGCAATTTGAGGGCGTGGCATCCAAAATTTAACAAAAACCGAAATTGCGGAAGGCTCAAATAACACTAAATGCAAAATTTGAAGAAATAGAAAGATGAATTAAATAGAATTTTATAACTAAATGAAGATATCGGTTTTTAATCGATAACATTAAAACGATGATAGTTATCGAATATTTGAAACAAACTCGATCGAATCGTACTATACACGAACTTCCAAAAAAAAGACTCGGCTTCTCTCCCTGATCAAGAATATATATACTTTGTGGGGTCTGCCACGCCTCCTTCTGCCTGTTACATACATTTTCACAAAACCATTATACCCTTTTTTCCCATTTTCAATGGGTTCAGGGTATAAAAAAGGGAATTATTTAGAAACATTAATGCAAGAGTCATCATTAACAAAAACTAGATGAAGCGACCGTTTCAGATGATTTGAAATTGAGTTCATCTGAGACATAGAATTCGAAAAGAATTCATCAAAGAATAAGTAAGAAAACTCTAGTCGAGACCGCTCGACTAGGGGATTTCCTAAACCGTGCGACGAACCGCTATCCACCCTGCAAGCATTTGGAAGACTGTTTTAACAGAAATCGTCTTGATGAATCTTTTTTGAGTCCCCTTGACGATTACAAAATGACTAATCTCCTGGGCGATCGAAAGAAGACTCATAAATGACCCTTCCATATGCTCAAAGTATGATTGGTTTGGAATAAAAAAACGAAATCCAAAGCAATCGCCAAATGAGCATGCAGGTGATTGAAATATGTTCATTGCTTGGCACTTTTTAGCACATCCCGAAATGTGCAAATTTTGTCATTCGATCGTGAAAGTGCAAGTGCAAAGTGCAAACAATATATCAATTATAACAAATAACAAGTAAGAAAACTCTAGTCGGCGGTCCCGACTAGGAGATACCCTAAACCCCGCGCTATCTGCGTTAAAATACTGCATAATTAGCATTTCGTATAAACGCACAGAAAACTAAATTCAATTCATTTCAATTGTTTAGTTAATAGCGTCATCTATGGTTCGATTGAATAGCGCCATCCAAGTTTCGAACCAACTGAGCAGCTGATAATTCGCAAATCATAGCGCCATCTATTGGAAATATGTACACTAAAACTTGCGGGTTTTAGAACTTGCTAAATGCACGCAGCTCAATGTGTATGTGTGTATGTGTGCACATGTATAGGAAAATAGTTTGCTTTGTTTTGCTGGTCACGTGTTTGGCCGATTGGAAAAACCTTTTGTTTAATAACTTCTGCGCGAATTAATGGATTTGAATGAAATTTTCAGCTTATGTTCAACATATTTTATTACATTTTTTCCAATTTTTAAAAATGTAAACCCATTCATTTACTGGCTTTGAGTGCAACTAACCTCAATTTAAATATTTGGGGAAATTTGGAGCCGGTATCCAAAATTTAACAAAAATCAAAATTAGAGAAAATAAATATAAAACTTACAAAAAAATTTGGGGACTATAGCTATAAAGACGTGGGAGATATAATTTTATAACTAACATTCGACATTGTTTTTAATCGATAACAATAAAATTAAAATAGTTATCGACTTTTTTTAACAAACTCGATCTTTTCGTGCTATTCACGGACCTACATAAAAAATTTCAAGTCTCTAGCTCTAATAGGTTCTGAGAACGACGCGTTCATACATACGGACAGACAGACGGACAGACGGACAGACGGACATGGCTATATCAACTCGGCTTGTCATCCTGATCAAGAATATATATACTTTATGGGGTCTGCCACGCCTCCTTCTGCCTGTTACATACATACGCCCTCCAACAATGATTTTCCCATTTTCAATGGGTTCAGGGTATAAAAAGGTGATTATGTCAGTCAAACAATTGCGTCACGTGGCCAAAAGAGAGGCTTATAAACTAATATTAATCTAATATCGAAAGTTGGAGGAGATGGGCCCACACAATTTATTAGAGCTGCGATCAGAAAAGTTTTTTCGGACAAGGTAGCTTCCGAATACAGCTGGAAGGGGACGAAAATTAAACCCTCAGTAGAAAGGTGCTACATTGTAACCGTAAAAAAGTATGTATTATTTTGGAAAACATTTAAAATATTTTTTATTAATAAATATGTTCCCTTTTAGATATTACTAATGAAAAAAATAAAAGCACGGACAAAGATTTGAATACGGTGCTACAAAGCATTTTGTCCATGCCAATGACATTTAGAGTAATTCATGTAAATAATATTGTAAATATTTTTATTATCTACATTATGAATTTCTATTACTGTTTTTTTTATTTTTTGTTTTGAATTTCTATGTTTTGTTTTGAATATCTATTTACTTTTTGTTGTTGCTATTTTTTAAGATAACATATGTATAGTAAATAAAAATTATATTAAAAAAAAATTATTTTCGTTGCAAATTATTGAAGATTTCATTCGAATATGAGTCAGAAATGATTAAGTTTTGACTCGTGGAAGACTCTTTTATGATTAAAACAAGTAAGAAAACTCTAGTCGAGACCGCTCGACTAGGGTATACCCTGAACCCTGGGAAGAACCGCAATTCCAAGCAATCTCTATTTCTTTAATATACATAAGTATATATATGTCCATTACAAACAAAACATACACACACACATACACAGGCGCAAGCACTCACATGCGCCAGTCGGTGCGTCAGCTGTTCTTTGGCTGCTTTGCATGGCAATGTTATGGGAAATTAAATGTTTAATAACTTTTTTTCTAGAGTAACGATTTTGATCAAACTTATTGGGCGTGATCATGTCATCCATATGTAAGTATGTGCCAAAGCACATCTCTAGTATTTGATATACGGGAGTTACAAATTTGAGGCGAAGGGGGCGTGGCATCCATAATTTAACAAAAACCGAAATTGCGTAAGGCTTACATAACACTAAATGCAAAATTTGAAGACTCCAGCTAGAAAGATGAATTAGATAGAATTTTATAGCTTAATTTAGATTTTCGTTTTTAATCGATAACAAAAAAACGATAACAGTTATCGAATTTCTGAAACAAACTCGATCTTTTCGTGATATACAGGAACCTACATAACAAATTTCAAGTCTCTAGCTATTGTAGGTTCTGAGAACGACGCGTTCATACATACGGACAGACGGACGGACAGACGGACAGACGGACATGGCTATATCAACTCGGCTTATCATCCTGATCAAGAATATATATACTTTATGGGGTCTGCCACGCCTCCTTCTGCCTGTTACATACATACGCCCTCCAACAAAAACATTATACCCTGATTTCCCATTTTCAATGGGTTCAGGGTATAAAAAGAGTCATAGCGACTCATCAAGATGAGTCGCGGCTAGGGTACCATTTTCTCCCGACAGAACAGTCTTTTATGATCAGAAAATGAGCGCAAATATGACTATTTTCAATCGTCGCGCGACTCATAAAAGACTCAATTATGCTGTGTTAACTTCAAAAATGCTTGTATATTTATGTACATTACAAGCAATACACACACATACACACACTCAGGCGCACGCACATACAAGCGTAAATCGCTGCATCAGCTCTCATGGGCTGTAAAATGTATGACAATGTTATGACAAATTATATGGTTAATAACTTAATTTTTAGACGAACGTTTTTGATCAGACTTGCAAGGCGTGATCATGTCATTCATATGTTTGTTTTTGCCAAAGCGCAAGTGTCTAGTATTTGAAATACGTGACTTACAAATTTGAGGCGAAGGGGGCATGGCATCAAAAATTTATTAAAAACCAAAATTGTGTAAGGCTCAGATAACACTAAGAGCAAAGTTTGTAGACGAGAGAGATGAATTAGGTAGAATTTTAAAACTGAATTTAGGTTTTCGTTTTTAATCGATATCAACAGAATGAAAATAGTTATCGAAGCAAACTCGATATGCGCGCCCTATACAGGAACCTAAAAAAATTTGAGATCGACGCGTTCATACATACAGACGGACGGACAGACGGACAGGGCTAAATCGACTCGGCTTGTTATCCTGATCAAGAATATATATACTTTATGGGGTCTGCCACGTCTCCTGCTGCCTGTTACATACATTTCAACAAAACCATTATACCCTGATTTCTCATTGTCAGGAGAACTTTGGCTAGAAGAGCTTTATGAGCGGTCATCCAATTGAAAAATGCCCTGAAGTCAGAACTCGAAAACTATCATTCTGCTTCCTATAAGCCGCCGAAATGTAGAAGAAGGTATGAATTTACAATTGAAACTGATGACGAAGTTTTGTCAAAAAAAAAACAGCCCTTGAAAGATCCTTGACGATGAATGTATAGTTATTCTATTTTGCAGAGCTGAGTACTCTGGACGCAACTGAGCTCTTTGAACGAGTCGACATAGTTGGTATAATCCCTGACGAAGATCGTCAGCTGCAAACTCAGGTGACATTGTTATAGTGCTCTTATTCCAAACGATTTTATTCTTTTGTATGACAACGAAATTTCTAGCTCTGACGATAATAAAACCTTATGGCGCAATTCTGGTAGTTTTTCCTCAAAAGCTTGGTTTTGAGCTAATTTTTGAGGCGAATCGTCCAATGATTCCACGCATTGCTTTCTGGCAACAAATTGAATATTTCCCTAAGGGCAATCGAAAATGAAGTGTTATTCGCAATGAAGCTCAAGCTCTTCTGTTGTGACGTTAGATATTGACTCGAAGACGTGTTTCATTTCCCAAAATCTTGTGTTCTTCGCACAGAAACTCGAAGAAAAGACCAGGTCCGATGAGCAGATTAACCCGCTGTGGCCTATGGAAGAAAACATCAGCAAGTTCTACGTTCGATGGTATATTTAAACTATTAGCCATTGGAATGGCAATGCGTTGCATTCAATAAAATAGGTTGGTCGAATTAATATTGCTCTAATGTTAACGACAAAGTTTATTTATATATATAAACCATAAGTAGAATCGAGGCCGACTTCCTGTCAGGACGACCGAGCTGTAAAGTATTTAAAATAAGTTAACATTAGTTCCCATAATATGGCTCGTAGCCCGTACAGTGATCAATAGTTTAAGTTTGGATGCCTCCAACACCCCATCATACGGCAATTGGGTGAGTTGGGCACCTTCGACATCCCTAATGACAGTTGATAGTTTCCTATGAATCACATATGGGCCACGGTACCGCTTAATGAGTTTCTTTTTTGTGCCAAGCGACGTATCAACATTTCCAATGACGACAAGAGGGAAGAAACACTTTACTGGGGGATCGGTGACAACGCCGTCCCGGAGCTCGAAATCAGCTATATCATGAGTTTTTAAGTTATCCTGAATCCAGACAATTTCAGAATATCGATTATGAGTTAACTGCAGTTGGAAATCCAGGTTCAGATCGTCGAAATGCGCGGCAGTGTAAGCATATTCCAAAACGATCTATAATCGTATAATTATAATTTTCCAACATCAGAGCAAAACGAGCAATTTTTGCGAAAGGTCCATTATAATTATTTGGAATGGGGCGCGGAGGCAGTGTTAGAAAAATTAAACACTGAATGGAACTTATCGTCAGTTTGTTTTTGTAGAAGCATCGCTCCAAATCCAACTGAACCTGCAACACAATGCAACTCGGCTTCTGTTTTTTGATTATAAATGGTGATTCTACTAGTTTGGACTGCAGAGTTCGGAAGGATTTACGATTTAAGATTTAATTCCTCGAAAAAAAACGTAAGGGGCACAGTTTTTCAGTAGTCGGGGCATTGCACTATCGTCAGAAATCCTGATTTCTTGAACCAGTTTCCACCCTATTGAAGCTAGAGACTTGAAATTTCTAATATATACTCGTTTATAATCTCGTCCGATAAAGTGTCCAGATTTTCCCGACACGCGCACTAGGGGCGTAGCAAATTGGAAAATGCATTTTCCTGTATCTCAGAAACACTACCTCTGGAAGGGCTAGAGAGATGAGATTTGCAATGAGCACTCACGTCGATATTTCAAGATCAAAAAGCTATGGCGGATATATCTACGCCCATGGAGGGCGTGGCAAATCAGGTCAAACTGTATCTTCTACAGTCTTAAAGCTAGAACGCCCAAATTTGGCACGTAAGTTACTGTTACGATCCTATAAATATTTTATTGCCACGCCTACTTGGGGCGTAGCAAATCGAATCAGAAAAATCTACAGCTTCTGAGCCAATAACTAGCCACATAATGACATTGTGACTACCTTTTACCTTGTATTTTGATTTGCCGAATTTTATACATGTATTGAAAATAATATTTTATTAACACAAAATAAATAAATAAATAAACAAGTAAGAAAACTCTAGTCGAGACCGCTCGACTAGGGTATACCATGAACCCTGGGAAGAACCGCAATTCCAAGCAATCTCTATTTCTTTAATATACATAAGTATATATATGTCCATTACAAACAAAACATACACACACAGATACACAGGCGCAAGCACTCACATGCGCCAGTCGGTGCGTCAGCTGTTCTTTGGCTGCTTTGCATGGCAATGTTATGGGAAATTAAATGTTTAATAACTTTTTTCTAGAGTAACGATTTTGATCAAACTTATTGGGCGTGATCATGTCATCCATATGTATGTATGTGCCAAAGCACAAGTCTCTAGTATTTGATATACGGGAGTTACAAATTTGAGGCGAAGGGGGCGTGGCATCCATAATTTAACAAAAACCGAAATTGCGTAAGGCTTACATAACACTAAATGCAAAATTTGAAGACTCCAGCTAGAAAGATGAATTAGATAGAGTTTTATAGCTTAATTTAGATTTTCGTTTTTAATCGATAACAAAAAAACGATAACAGTTATCGAATTTCTGAAACAAACTCGATCTTTTCGTGATATACAGGAACCTACATAAAAAATTTCAAGTCTCTAGCTATTGTAGGTTCTGAGAACGACGCGTTCATACATACGGACAGACGGACGGACAGACGGACAGACGGACATGGCTATATCAACTCGGCTTATCATCCTGATCAAGAATATATATACTTTATGGGGTCTGCCACGCCTCCTTCTGCCTGTTACATACATACGCCCTCCAACAAAAACATTATACCCTGATTTCCCATTTTCAATGGGTTCAGGGTATAAAAATTAAGAAACATCTACATATCCGCGCCGGGGTTCGGTGCATGTCTTTGGTAAAGCTCTAAACTTAGATCCAAATTTAAACTTCGATGGCCACCTGCGATTTAAATTTTTAATCGGCAGCTAACTTAAGCGTTGGCCGAGAGGATTTAAGATTATTTTAAAACATAATGTAATTGACGCCCCTATGGGGTGGTGGGACGTGAATATGTATTTCGACGTCGCCTGCCTCCGACTGCAAAATTCTCACTTGTTTCTATTCTTTATTTTTTATCCGCATATCCGTTTTGATTTGTTTCTTCCCAATTTCCATGTTAAAAATCATGCTCTATGGGGCAAGGCTGATTCTGCACATGCGCAATTTTTTAGTTTCTTACTGGGCGTGACTATAATAAAATCATGTCAACTGCCAAAATTGATTGGATTGGTTTAAGGTTGTCTTGTCCGATTTGCTTGTAAAAACAAATTAGTTTTTCCAAGAAGTATAATTCGATGCTGGTTAAATTTGTATACCCTGAACACATTGAAAATGGGAAACCAGGGTATAATGGTTTTGTTGAAATGTATGTAACAGGGAGAAGCAGGCGTGGCAGACCGCATAATATATTCTTGATCAGGGAGACAAGCCGAGTGGATTTAGCCCTGTCCGTCTGTCCGTATGTATGAACGCGTCGATCTCAGAACCTACAACAGCTAGAGACATTTTTTTTGTAGGTCCCTGTATAGGGTGTGAATATCGAGTTTTTTTTTTACAAAATCGATAACTATTTTTATTTTATTGTTATCGATTAAAATCGAATACATAAAATCAGTTATAAAATTCTATCTAATTCATCTCTTTAGCTATAGTCCTCAAATTTAGCTTTTAGTGTTATTTGAGCCTTACACAACTTCGCTTGTTGTTAAATTTGCCACGCCCCCTTCGCCTCAAATTTTCAAATGCTAGAGACTTGTGATTTGGCAAATACATACATATGAATGACATGATCACGCCCTGCCAGTTTGAATCGTTCTTATAAAAAAAAAGTTACGGAGAAACTAACGGAGAATACATGGAATAGGTTCTTCGCTAGGTTCAGTGTATCCCCTAGTCGAGCGGTCTCGTCTAGAGTTTTCTTACTTGTTAAAACTGAGTAATATTATAAAACAGCTATCTAGTGTTATCTTATCTGGAGAACAATTATTAAGTCAGTATAGATTTTATGCTCCCCTTATATGTATGTTAGTATGTAGGTACATATGTATATATGAGTGTGCGATTGTATGTATGTATATTTGTATGTATGATTGAATGTGTGTGAGTATGTTTGCAGAGCTGCTGCGCACGATAACGAAAATCCAACTATGCACTGCCCTTAGGCGAAAAGCACAGAAAACGGCACAATTTGCCGAAATCTCCTGATGTTAATTATAGTCTCCTAAGTAAAATAAATTGGCGAGCTTCCACTCCTAACTCTAACGAAACCAGCTGTTAATGCGCCTAACATCCTGTACCCGTTAAAGCGTTATCTTAAACAGAATCAATATTGGGCAGCAGAAACGGCTTGTTTGCAGTTATTATAATTTTGACTGCCGCCGTCAACCGTCAAACAATGCTGAGTTGTTCTCCACTTTGATCGCCAGTCCGGCCAGCTATGCCACAATTCACAGCCCTGTTTGGTGAGTGATATTAAAGAAATTGAATGATAGAAGCATTAAAAGAAAATTTAAAAAAAAATAAATAAATAAAATAAAGGAAGCTTAACTGTAATTATAATCGACATGACTGCGCCGGGGTTCGATCTCCACTCGCCAAAGAGCATCGTCTCATTCTTGGCGGTGCGTATCTTTGCTAAGGCTCTAAACTTAGATCCAAATTAAAACTTCGATGTCCAGCTCCGATGAAAATTTTTAATCGAAACCTAATTTGAGTGGCGATATGAATAAGTATTTCGCAGTCGGTTGCGTCTGACTGAAAAAGTTCTTATTTGTTTATGTTGGTCCCTGTATAGCACGCGCAGATCGATTTTGCTTCAAAATATCGATAGTTTTTCGCGTTATAATGTTATTTATTAAAATCGTTATTAAAATTCAGTTATTAAATTATATCTCCCACGTGCACACGCACAAATTGAGCTGCACTCATCTAGAAAATTCCAATAACCACAAATTTTAGTGTAGATATCCTAGACGGAGCTATGGATTGTAAGCTACAATTTAAACAAAATTTGATTATTTATTTATATAATTTTTTAAATAAATGAAAACAAACAAAACAAAACTAAATTGCAATACATTAATGTACGACCTAATTGTAGAATTTCTAACCACCATATTTATCTTATACGAATAAATTAAAACAACACTTTCGGAAATCCGATTCTTAATGACTAATAATTTGCTTGTAAATTTTAAAAAGGAAACTCGGCTTCGGCTCAATTATTATACAGTATACAAATTATGATTTTGAAGCAATCTATAGTATTCTATACAATTTTAGGACTTATTAAATTATCTTTAATATATTTTCTATATCAGAAATATATTTATATTTAAAAGCAACGAAAATTACAAAAAAATATATGTTAAACCGGTTTTTTTAATAATAGTTATTAATTGAAATACTTATATGCAGGTAAATTGAATCAAGCTAGGACATTAGGGTCTATACATTTAGGGCAATAGTACGTCTGTATGAAAGGCAGTTCACTTTTTAATAAGCTGATTGCATTTCTGATTGTTTAGAGGCCTAAGTTTGTGGATTCCAAAACTAAGAGAAGTTAAAAAAAATTAAATTTTAATTTTTAAATACATGACTTGTTAAATGACTTAGTCTAGAATTTAACTCTTTGCTATATTAAACAAAAATATGACTCTCAGCGATAAATGAATGATTATTACACGAACAACAAAATGAAATTGTCCAATCAAACAGATCAAATATGTAAATAGGTTATTAAAGAGGTTACAGAATAGCCACTGCTGTAAACTAATTATATACACATGTATAGATATATATATAAATGAAATTGTCCAATCAAACAGATCAAATATGTAAATAGGTTATTAAAGAGGTTACAGAATAGCCGCTGCTATAAACTAATTATATACACATACACACACACACACACACACACACACACATATATATATATATATATATATATATATATATATATATATATATATATATATATATATATATATATATATATATATTATATTATTATTATTAACCTGTAACCTCTTTAATAACCTATTTACATATTTGATCTGTTTGATTGGACAATTTCATATATATATATATATGGGAAGGACTAGAAAAGGAAGCATGTAATTAACTCTACCGTAAACACTGCTCTTTGGAAGTTACATATACATAAGATTTTACAAAATATTTAAGAAAAAATTTACAACGTACACTATACAGCCATAGATCGTAGGATATTTTGTGTCGCTTTAATGTGGCATATCTACCATATTATATATTTAAATTTAAAGCAATTTATGAGCCATATTTTTGGGTTTTTCGATCTTTTGATTTCCTTCGTTGGAGAACAACCAGTGTGTCTAATTATAAAGGTATAACAGTTCAAGTTGTGTAATATAACAATTAGCCTACTCTATTTACATTGCATTGCATTAATCCTGCTACTCAGCAGGTACCATATTTTGTTCCAAGTCAGGCTTAGTATCATCTGGATCTAAGCTCAAGCACTCTGCAAAGTAATGCTCCATTGAAGAGTATACATGTTCTAGCACTCCATTTAGTTCATGACCTTCATCAGCATAAGTCTGTAAACAAAAGTAATCATTTTTGTTTAATAATAGAAAGTTACAAAGCTGTACCTGATATCGATATAATATATTTGCTTCTGTTAATGATTTAGCTAATTGAACACCATGCACGTAGGGAGCAGTAGAGTCAGCTAAGCCATGAATTAAAAAAAAAGAATTAGATTTAATAAGTCGAGCACGTTGAGTTGCGTCAGCTTCTACGTATCCTTTATAGTTTTCTCCAGGTAGACCTAATATGCGTTCAGTAAAGGCAGAATCTGAAATAGTTTAAGCTGCTTTGTAGATGAACAACAATTAATTAATTATAAATCAGTATTTCATACTGTAATATAACCAATCTGCAATAGGGGAGATCGATATTCCGCACTTAAAGACATCTTGCTGAGTTCCTAACACCATTGAGGTCACATATCCTCCATAGCCCCATCCCCAAATACCAACTCTTGTTTCATCCAAAAAACTTATGGTATCCAATAGATATCTTAATATTAAAAAAATTTGTTTTGTTATTGAATATGACGTGTAAATTTTGTTGTTTATTCTTACCTCAAAACAGATATTTGATCTTGAACTTCAACTCCCCCCAAATGCCGATATAATGATTTTTTGCTTTGGCCTTTTGCTCCTCTAACATCCAAGCGCACATAAATCACATCATTTCTTGAGGACATGTATGTTCCCCAATCTATTCTAAACTTTTCGGAAACAGACTCGGAGCCCGGTCGGCCATTACTATAAAATAATACATAAATATATGTGATATAAGTTCAATTAAATTATCAATTTTTATCGACATTAAGAGTTTTACCGCTTCTGCTAGTTACACATATTTTCATGCATATAATTCATCTTATAGCTAGCTTCAAATTTTGAATTTAGTGTTATTTGAGCATTCTGCAATTTCAGTTTTTGTTAAATTTTGTATGCCAAGCCCTCTTCGCCTCAAATATAAACATATATAACATATAAATGGCATAATCACACCCTACAAGGTTGAGCAAAACGGTTCGTCTAGAAAAAAAGTTATTACATATTTAATATCTCATATTATCGGCGTCTTGCAGCAAGAGCGAAGTTGCTGAGTCATAATGCACAGTTAGCAGATTGTTTGCTTGTGCGTGCTATTCCTAAGAACCGCTAACATTCTCCGTTTCTCTATATCTGTGTATGCACATTAAAATAAACATATACACAAAAACAGGCGCACGCACAAGCATTAAACTTGCAGTACATGATCAAGCCATTCATATGTATGTATGTGTCAAAGCACAAGTCTCGAGTACTTGAAATACGTGTTTTACAAATTTTGTTGTTGCAAAATTTGAAGGATCTAGCTATAAAGATGAATTAGATATAACTGAGTATCAACTTCGTTTTTAATCGATAACATTAAACTAAAAATAGTTATCGATTTGTTGAAAACAAACTCGGTCTTTTCATGCTATACAAGGACCTACATAAAATATTTCAAGTCTCTAGCGCTTAAAGGTTTTGAGAACGACGCGTTCATACATACGTACAGACAGACAGGGCTAAATCGACTCCCCGATCAAGAAGAATATATATACATTTAGACCTCGCTTTGCGTCGAAGTTGAAGTTTCGAAGTTGCGTCGAAGTTTCGAAGTTGCGTCGCTAATCAAATAGCACTAATTTTCATTGTGCGTCGTTAAATTTCGATGTTGCGATGTCTTACAGTCTTACAGTGTCCTAGGCGGAAGCTGTGAATGTGAATTGCTACAAGGAAATGTACTTTACGCTAAATATAAAAGCTGGTCAACAGCACTGGACCAGTTTGTTTTTTAAGAAAGCGACGTACGACAACAGACTCTCAAGTTTCTTCCGATAGTGATTAATTTTAATTTTTTGTCATTATTGATTAGTTGAATTTATTATTTTGTTTTTACTAAATCAGTTTCTTCTTGTTTTTTATATCTATCACATGAAATAAACTGATATTTATTATACCCTGAACCCATTGAAAATGGGAAATCAGGGTATAATGTTTTGTTGAAATGTATGTAACAGGGAGAAGGAGGCGTGGCAGACCCCATAAAGTATATATATTCTTGATCAGGGAGACAAGCCGAGTTGATATAGACATGTCCGTCTGTCCGTCCGTCCGTCTGTCCGTATGTATGAACGCGTCGTTCTCAGAACCTATAAGAGCTAGAGACTTGAAATTTTTTATGTAGGTTCCCGTATATCACGAAAAGATCGAGTTTGTTTCAGAAATTCGATAACTGTTATCGTTTTTTTGTTATCGATTAAAAACGAAAATCTAAATTAAGCTATAAAATTCTATCTAGTTCATCTTTCTAGCTAGAGTCTTCAAATTTTGTATTTAGTGTTATGTAAGCCTTACGCAATTTCGGTTTTTGTTAAATTTTGGATGCCACGCCCCCTTCGCCTCAAATTTGTAACTCCCGTATATCAAATACTAGAGACTTGTGCTTTGGCACATACATACATATGGATGACATGATCACGCCCAACAAATTTGATCAAAATCGTTACTCTAGAAAAAAGTTATTAAACATTTAATTTCCCATAGCATTGCCATGCAAAGCAGCCAAAGAACAGCTGACGCAACGACTGGCGTTTGTGTGTGTGCGCCTGTACGTGTGTGTGTATGTGTTGCTTGTAATGAACATATATATACATATATTAAAGAAACGGAGATTGCTTGGAATAGCGGTTCTTCGCAGGGTTCAGGGTATACCCTACTCGAGCGGTCTCGACTAGAGTTTTCTCACTTGTTTTTCTTTAATGATTGCTCTGTGAAATTTTAATACTTAAAATGTAAGATTTTCAATCTTTATATTGTTTGCTATAGAAAATCTTAATTCACTTTGCGTCGTTTCGATTTGCGTCGTATTTTTTTCGAACGTATCCCCGACGCAAAGCGAGGTCATGGTGTATATACTTTATGGGGTCTGCCACGCCTCCTTCTGCCTGTTACATACATTTCAATAAAACCATTATGCCTCGATTTCCCATTTTCAATGGGTTCAGGGTATAAAAAACGAGAAAGAATTTTGGACACCAACTTTTAGTTCGTATGGTATACACGAGTGTACTACATCGAAAATTTCAGGAATTGGCTTTTTTGATTTGCGAGATCGCTGCGTTCATACGAACGGACAGTCGGTCATGGCTATTTCGACTCATCTCGTCGAGCTGATCAAGAATATACATATAGTGCCTGCCACTTCTCCTCCTACCTGTTACACACATTTTCACAAAAACATATTCAGATTTAAATTAATATAAATGAATAGCAAAAAAATATGTATTTAAAGTACTATTAAATATTTTATAAACGAATTATTAATTCAGTAAGAACATGGGTACATACACTTCGACAACAACAGGAAACGCTGCGTCCCGGAGCTCTTCTCGCCAGCTAGGTGGCAAAAGCAATTGCACTTGTGCACGGCTACCATGCGGCAATGGAATTTCAAATGATCTCTGTATTGGCAATGCTAGTTTCTGTAACCTTTCTGTGTAGAATGGCCGTGTATCATACAATATTTTCACAAGACTGTGTGTCTTCTGCGTATGCACACCAGATACTGGTAAGCCTGGACCTTGACATTCGAGAATGTAGAAATCAATTCCATAGTTTGTTGCTAAGCCGGTTGATGGTGTTATAAAGGCGTCAAAATGGGAACAATTTGTATAATAATATCTACTACTCCATAGAGCTTCGCCCAAATCACACGTTATACAGTTTGGTTCGCTTCTGTTGAAAATAAAATTTCATATAAAATATCGAATAGTGGAGAAGACTCTCTGCTTACTTTCTGGTTTCATCATGAACGGGATCCTTTACTGAATACAAATGCCTTTGACCAGGCTTTTTATCTTGAGTAGCAAGATAATACACCACATGGTTCGTTGTATCCCAACACAAGATTTTTAAAACCTTTGTAAGAAACATAACAATATTATTGTTTTTATGTCTCATTAAGATCGTACCTCGTAACGTCCGTGTGATATTACAGAAATTCTTTGTTGTGATATTGTAATGTGTTTTATATGCGTAAAATGATCATTTCCCGATTCCTGAACACCAGCGAGCAGTAAAAAACTGTTTCCATCTGGAGCAAATACAGGATGAGGGAAAATATCCAGCCATTCATCTTCAGGTGCGCGTTCGGAATGAATCTTGAAAATATTTATAATTGATAAATTATATTTATTGTATCTGTGTATATATATGTATACAAATACTATACTAACTTCTGCACATGCCCACCCTTTATCCTTTGAGCACGTAGCTATTATACTATAATTTTGTGAGCGTATCATAAAAACTACAGATACTTGATTATTACTACCGGATACCCAGCCAGCTGATGTTAAATAATAATCACTATGAAAAGAAAATATTAATTTGTCATTTTACAAATCTATTTACATGTATTTACTTACTGTTCAATGAGAGAAGGCGGCGGAGTTAATTTGACTTTATTTGTGGAAGTAAAATTCGTTATGTCGACTATCCACAGCTGAACTTTTGGATTTGCAGTGCCTGGTGTCGGGTAACGCACATTTTTGGTTTCAGGAAATGAGCTTCCCGATGACATCCCGCTACCAGCAATTATGGCGCCAGATGATAACCATGGATATGTCATCATTCCGACATGACTATCATTAAATGAGGCGAAAATAAAGTGACTTCCGTCAATGGATGACCATATAGCTTCCGGTATATCAAAAATTTCCTCTAAAATAATATGATATATAATGAACACATTTTGCTGTTAAATATATATTTAATAACTCAGAAACCTTTAGTCGGGGTTCCCGACTGGGAGAGCTCCTGAACACCGTCCTATCTGCGTTTATAAGTGTACTTAATGTCTATCAAAATTTATAAATATTAAACTGTTTTAAAAAAGTAAAAACAAACAAGTAAAACAAGTAAGAACGTTGCTGTCGGACGCAACCCACAGCGAAATACTATTTCACGCCCCAACAGCACACAGGGGCATCTATCACATTACATTTTTTAAAATTTAACCTTAAATCCCCACTGTCGCCGCTTAAATTAGCTACAGATTAAAACTTTTCATTGGAGGTAGCCAGACAGTTTCAATTAGAATCGAAGCTTAGAGATGCCACCTCTCTCGATTTATCTCGATTGCCTTACCTTAGCAAGAACACGCACCTAAATCGAGAGATGTGGCATCTCTCCAAATAAGAGAGGTGGCAGCTCCCAAAATGAGAGAGGTGGCAACTCAGAAGATATGATATACATAAGTTCGTTGGCGAGGTGTGGCATCGAACCCCGGTGCGGTCATGTTGATATTTCTGTTACATTTTCTTTATTTAGTTATTTTGTATTAATAAAATATTCTTTTCTAACACATATATATAATTTGGCAAATCAAAAGACAAGGTCAAAGGTCACAAAGTCATTATGTGGCGCGTTATTGGCTCAGAAGCTGCAGATGTTTCAGTTTTGATTTGCCACGCCCCCAGTGGCCGTAGACAAATAATTTTTGGCATGTGCATAGAGTGGGCGTTTAAGAATATAACTGTAAAGTTTGGATGCTTACATTCGAAAAATGCGAAAATTACAGGGTATTTTTCTGTATGTCACGCCCCTTTTGGGGCGTAACAATAATTTTTGGGGAATCGGTAGAGGAGGCCCTCAGTAACCTAGCATCCAATTTTGAAGCTTCTAGCACTAAAACTGTGGGAGATATAAGCTGATATTTGTTGCCACGCCCCCTGAAGGCGTATATATATCCGCCATAGCTTATCGGTCGTGGGATGTTAACCTGAGTATATATACCAAGTCTCAAGTCTCTAGCATCAATAGTGCTCAAAATATAACGAAACTAGTAAAATCACTACATATTCAGATCCGATTTGCCACGCCCCTAGTAGGCGTGGCCATAAAATTTTTTGGGCGATCTTTATAGGATCGTAACAGTAACCTACGTGCCAAATTTGGGCGTTCTAGCTTTAAAACTGTAGAAGATACAGTTTGACCCGATTTGCCACGCCCCCAATGGGCGTAGATATATCCGCCATACCTTTTTGATTTTGGGATGTCGACATGAGTGTTCAGTTAAAATCCCAACTCTCTAGCCCTTCTAGAAGTAGTGTTTCTGAGATACAGGAAAATGAATTTTCCGATTTGCCACGCCCCTAGTGGGCGTATCGGGAAAATCTTGACACTTTATCAGACGAGGGTATACACGAGTATATATTTCAAATTTCAAGTCTCTAGCTTCAATAGCGTCGAAATGGTTTGCGTTCATACGGACAGACGGACAGACGGACAGACGGACAGACGGACAGACGGACGGACAGCATGACGGACATTGCACAAAACCAATATACTATATCACTACGTGAAATAGTATAAAAATTCTAGTCGAGACCGCTCGACTAGGGTATACCCTGAACCCTGCGAAGAACCGCTATTCCGTGCATTCTCCGTTTCTTTTATAAAACATATGTATTTGTATGTTCATTACAAGCAACACACTCACACACACACACAGGCGCACGCACACACAAGCGGAAGTCGGTGCGTGAGCTGTTCTTTGACTGCTATTTGCATGGCAATGCTATATGAAATTAAATGTTTTAAAACTTTTTTTCTAGAGCAACGATTTTGATCAAACTTGTTGGGCGTGATCATGTCATCCATATGTATGTATGTGCCAAAGCACAAGTCTCTAGTATTTGATACCCGGGAGTTATAAATTTGAGGCGAAGGTGCGTGGCACCCAAATTTAACAAAAACCGAAATTGTGTAAGGCTCAAATAACACTAAATGCAAAATTTGAAGACTCTAGCTAGAGAGATGAATTAAATAGAATTTTATACCTAAATGAAGATATCGGTTTTTAATCGATAACATTAAAACGATGATAGTTACCGATTATTTGAAATAAACTCGATCGAATCGTGATATACACGAACTTCCAAAAAAAAAATTTGAAGTCTCTAGCTCTTATAGGTTCTGAGAACGACGCGTTCATACATACGGACAGACAGACGGACAGATGAACAGACGGACATGGCTATATCAACTCGGCTTGTCATCCTGATCAAGAATATATATACTTTATGGGGTCTGCCACGCCTCCTTCTGCCTGTTACATACATACGCCCTCCAACAAAAACATTATACCCTGATTTTCCCATTTTCAATGGGTTCAGGGTATAAAAATATATAAGCAGTCAAAAACACACTTATAAGATTCGCCGATAAGGCACCGATAATATGAGATATTAAATGTTTCATAACTTTGTTTTGTAGACCAACTATTCTGATCAAACTTGTTGGGCGTGATCATGTGATTTATATGTATGTGTGTGCCAAAGCACAAGTCTCTAGTACTTGATATACGTGTTATATAAATATGAATCGAAGGCGACGTGCCATCCAAAATTTAAAAGAAATTGCAGAACGCTCAAATAACACTATATGCAAAATTTGAAGACTCTTGCTATTAAGATAAATTAGATAGAGATTAATAACTAAATCGGTAAATAAGATATCGGTTTTAAATCGATAACATTATAGCCATGATAGTTATTGATTTTTTGAAAACAAACTCGATCTTTTCGTGCTATACAGGGACCTACATAAAGAATTTCAAGTCTCTAGCTTTCATATGTTCTGAGATCGACGCGTTCAAACATACGGACAGACAAATGGACAGACAAACGGATGGACAAACGGACGGACAGACGGACAGGGCTAAATCGACTCGGCTTCTATCCTTGATCAAGAATATATATACTTTATGGGGTTTGCCATACTTCCTTCTGCCTGTTTCATACATTTAAACAAAACCATTATACCCTGATTTTCTATTTTCAATGGGTTCAGGGTATATACACACATATGGATGACATGATCACGCCCAACAAGTTTGATCAAAATCGTTCGTCTAGAAAAAAAGTTATTAAGCATTTAATTTCCCATAACATTGCCATGCAAACAGCAGCCAAAGAACAGCTGACGCCCCGACTGGCGTTTGTGTGTGCGTTCGCCTGTGTATGTGTGTGTATGTTTTGCTTGTAATGAACGTACATATGCATGTGTACATAAAAGAAACAAAGAATGCTTGGAATAGCGGTTCTTCGCAGGGTTCAGGGTATACCCTAGTCGAGCGGTCTCGACTAGAGTTTTCTTACTTGTTTCTTTATATAGTTATTTTGTGTTATTAAAATATTCTTTTCAACACATATATAAAATTTGGCAATGAAAAGACAAGGTCAAAGGTCACAATGTCATTATATGGCGAGTTATTGGCTCAGACGCTGTAGAATTTTCAGTTTTGATTTGTCACGCCCCCAGTGGCCGTAGACATATAATTTTTGGCATGTTCATAGAGTGGGTGTTTAGGAATATAATTGGAAAGATTCGGATGCTTATATTCAAAAAATGCGAACATTACTGGGTATTTTTTTGTAAGTCACGCCCTTTTTGGGGCGTAACAATTATTTTTAAGAATCGAAAGAGGAGGCCCCCATTAACTTAGCATCCAATGTTAAAGCTTCTAGCACTAAAGCACTAAAAAGATATAAGCTGATATTAGTTGTCACGCCCCCTGTTGGCGTAGATATATCTATCATAAATTTTCAATTTTGGGCTGTTAACCCGAGTATATATATCAAGTCTCACGTCTCTAGCATCAATAGTGCTCAAAATATAACAGAATTAGTAAAATCACTATATATTCTGATCCGATTTGCCACAATAAAATTTTGTAGGCGATCGGTATAGGATTTTAAGAGTCACCCTCGTGCCAAATTTATGCGTTCTATCTTTGTAGAAGATACAGTTTAACCCGGACAGACAGACGGACATGGCTATATCAACTCGGCTTGTCATCCTGATCAATAATATATATACTTTATGGGGTCTGCCACGCCTCCTTCTGCCTGTTACCTACATACACATTTCAACAAAAACATTATACCCTGAATTCCCATTTTCAATGGGTTCAGGGTATTAAAAACGGTTGTTAAAATCGCTTCATCAGGTTAGCTCAATTTGGTCACCAAAGTTACTAAATTTTTTATGCAAACCACAAAATTGATTTTCTTTAAGAAAAATATTATCTTAGGAGTAAAAATCAAAGATTGAACTTTACTTTGATACTCGAATATCTGAACTATTTCAGGAAAATCCAAAAACCTTTTAAAAAGTCACGTTAACGCGAAATTGTAAGCAGCGGAAGCTTCTCTCTGTGTGGGATCCCCTAATTGCTTTAAAATTACTGTTCATGATATTTTTTCCACAGAATTGATAATTTCTAAGAAAATATATAATAGTTTTTCTACATCTTTCAGCTTTTATAGCGATTTTTGGTCCAGATAGTCGAGAATCAAAGTAAACTTTAATGTCGATCGTTATAGGATCGTAATAGTAACTCAAATTGAAAATGGGAAATCAGGCTATAATGGTTTTGTAAAAATATATGTGAAAGTCAGAAGGAGGCGTGGCAGACCCCATAAAGAATATATATTCTTGATTACGAAGACAAACCCTGCCGATTCAGTAATGTCCGTCTGTCGGTCCGTATGTTTCAACGCGTAGATCTCTAAACCTATAAGAGCTATAGTCTAAAAATTTTTTTGGTTCTTGATAATCTATAAAAATCAAATAATGTTTTCAAGTAACACGTACGCTGTAGAATATATACAATTACCTTGGTAAAGCCAATCAGGAACTCCGTTATAAATATTATTTTCTTGCCCTGTCATTGTTATTCGTATATCTTCTTCCATCGATGGAGATTGTCTTATATATATATCATTGTCAGCAACAATAATGATAGAGGTTGTGTTTCCGAGCCAGGCAGCATATTGAAGTCGGGTTCTTTGCACCTTAGATGAGTCTTTTAACTTGACAGGCATATGGTGGTCATTATCTACATCATAGATTGTGTAAAACGCAGTAAACGATTTCTGAAATATCTAGATTTTACGCATAATTAATGAATTAGAATGTTCGCCGTTATTTAGTCAGTTTACCTTTTTTACATTGTGCCTAAATAATACATATTTAAGATCATGTGAACACTCATATCCCCTTACATTAAGTTGACGAATGGTATGGTTTGTAACTAAAATATTTATTGAGTTTACTGATGTGTCTAATAGAGAAAGCCCTCCATCATCTGATTGAAATACATATTTCTTCGTTGTAACCCATGATGGCTGTAATCGAGTAGGTGTTAATTCACCTTGCAGATATTCATCGAGAATCATTCTACGACCCGACCAATAAAGTAGTTCATCCACATATCTGTGAAAATATTTGATAAAAGAAAAAATAATGTAAAGCAAGTAAGATCGCTCGAATCAAGAGTATTTGACAATGAGGAACATAACCATCAATTTTTCAACACATAAAATTTTGTGAAATATGTTCAGGCTATAGCTTTTGTGATTCCGTTCATCGTCCTGACCAAGACCAAGACCAAGTTGTGGAGTTGCAAGTTATATATACATATATTCAAAACATTTTTTTACTTCGGACTTCCATGTTAAATCGGGTAAGATATAGCAACTAAGAGTGCTCTAGTGGACTAGACTATCCATCTGCTCGTTTGTTGGTCTGTCCGTATGAACGAAGAGCATTTCCATTTGAAGCTAGGGACTTGAGATTTGAAATATATACTCGTGTGTACCATACGCAGTACAAGTTTTATTTTTCAAAAATTCGATAACAGGTTTAGGAGCGTGGGAATTTGGAAACTTCGTTTCCTGTATTTCAGAAACACTACTTGTAGAAGTACTAGAGAGTTAACATTTGAGATGTATACTAGCGTTGACAACCCAATATTAAAACAAAATAGATCATTGCAGTCAGGCGCTACCGACTGCGAAATACTTATTCACGTCTCAGCATCCAGTTCCAATGCATTCTAAGAAATTCATTTTCCGATTTGTCGCACCAATAACTGTCCCCAAATCTTATATTTAGCTACTTGAGAATTTGTTATATACCAACTTCTTCAAATTAAAGGTCAGTTGAAAATTTAATAATATATAATGCTGTGAATTTCAGTAAAACACAGAAATTACTTAACAAAACGTTTGCTTAGACAATTGTCAATTGGCAGCAGCGACAAGCAGTGGAAATCACAAATACAATAGAAATGTGTCAATTAAGATTCTCGTTAGTTTTGAAGTGAAATGAGGGCATTAGTAGAATTTAATTTAAGAAACGAGCAAAGAAATCTTAAAGTTTTAAAAGGAGTCTACGCAGAAGGTTATCCATCAACAGGACGTTTCACAGTCAGGCCAAACAAATTAAAATTAATCTTAAATCCCCACTGTCGCTGCTCAAATTAGCTGCCGATTAAAAATTTTCATCGGAGGTGGCCATGGCAATTTCAATTTGGATCGAAGTTTAGAACCTTAACTTAGCAAAAACACGCACCACCAAAAATGAGAGAGATGGCATCTCTCAAAATGAGAAAGGTGGCATCTCTGAAAATGAGATAGAAGCCCGTTGGCGAGCGTAGAGTTGTGGGTTCGAGCCCCGGTGCGGTCATGTCGATATTTTTTCTTTATATAGTTATTTTGTGTTATTAAAATATTCTTTTCAATACATACATATATAAATATACATATATAAAAAGACAAGGTCAAAGGTCACAATGTCATTTTTCTGTAAGTCACGCACCTTTTGGGCCGTAACAATAATTGTTAAGAATCGAAAGAGGAGGCATCCAATGTTGAAGCTTCTAGCACTAAAACTGTAGAAGATATAAGCTGATGTTAGTTGCCACGCCCCCTGTTGGCGTAGATATATCCGCTATAGCTTTTTGATCGTGGGATGTCGACGTGAGTGTTCAGTTAAAATCTCAACTCTCTAGTCCTTCTAGAAGTAGTGTTTCTGAGATACAAGAAAATGTATTTTTCGATTTTCCACGCCCCTCAGACGAGAGTATACACGAGTATGTATTCCAAATTTCAAGTCTCTAGATTCAATAGCGTGGAAATGGTTTGCGTTTATACGGACAGATGGACAGACGGACGGACAGCATGACCGACATTGCACAAAACCACTGTACTTATTTCATTTCGTGGAAAAGTATAAAAACAGCAAGCTGCTTGTCATTGAGCACCACCTTCGTAAATTATTCAATATTATTAAAAAAATGTTGAGAAATGCAATATTTTACTTTAATGAGCTCATGAAGATTAAAATATACTTACCCCAGTAAATATATAGCAGTTATTATTCCAGCTATTACGAAACTTATAACCAATAAAGAGAAGATTATACTACGCCAGTTGTGTCCTTCATCCAGATCAAGGTCTTGATCTTTCTGCTTTGGATCTTGCACTTGCAATGTCTCATCCGGTGGAAGTCTCCACGAGCCGCCTCCACCTCCGCGATCAGAAGTAACATTGGCATGCATTTTTGTTTTAAGAATTTAACTTAGGGCAATAAGAAGTTTGCTTCGGACGGTCTCAGAAGTAAAGAGCTAAAAATAAATAAATAGGTTTATGTTTGCTATAAACAATATAATTCAATCTTAGGCGTGGCAAATCAAAACTGAAATCTCTACAGCTTCTGCAACATAATGACTTTGTGACCTTTGACCTTGACTGTTGATTTGCCAAATTTTATATATGTATTGAAAATAATATTTTATTAACACAAAATAACTCTAAATAATTTCTCATAACATAGGCGCCTTGCAGCCTGAGCGCAGTTGCTGAGTCAAAATGAACAGTTACCAGACTGTGTGCTTGCGCGTGCGTCTGTATGCGTTGCTTTGTACATACATATAAGAGAAACGTAGAATGTTAGCGATTCTTAGGAATAGCGGTTCTTCGCAGGGTTCAGGGGATATCCTGGTCGAGCAGTCTAGACTAGAGCACTCTTACTTGTTTTGAGTAGTTTCAGTGTACGTTTTGATATCATTTCCCTGACTGAAACGTGGTTAACTCCGAATATTTATAATAGTGAGATTCTCTCAAATGATTTCACTATTTATAGACATGATCGTTTGACACGTAGAGGTGGAGGTGTCTTATTATGTGTTAAATCTAATATCACCTCTGATTCATTTATATTTTTCTCATCTCATGTTTTCGAGATTGTTGGGGTAAAATTAACCCTTAAATATTGCTCTTTCTTTACAACTTGTTCATATATTCGCCCCTCCCACACATCCTCTGATGTTCAAATTTATGTTCAACATATAACTTGCATTAAAGAAATTTATGGACATGTAATGATAATGATTTCTTTCTTTTGTTAGGAGCTTTTAATATGCCTAACACTGCTTGGATTTCTAACCTTAGTTCAAATTCCCTGATTCCTATACTTTGTAATTTTTTCTCTGACGAATTACTTTCTATTTATATGTCTCAGATAAACTCAATTTCAAATCATCTATAACGGTTGCTTCTTGATCGTTTCCTTTTTGTATTCCTGAGGATACTCATCATCCCACATTGGCGGCATCACTATCCATAAGTATTCCTCCAATTTGTGAACTTTGTCGTTACAATAAGTGCAATTTTATTTTGCTTATTAGTTCAACAGATTGATCTATGTTATATGATTGACGTTGTGCAACAGCTATTTTCTATAACACTTTAAACTCTCTTCTTGATGTGCGCGTTCCTATGTGTCTTCCGGATTTTACTGGAAATCGAGCAGTACTTTCTAAAAATTGAAATCATATACACAAGTTCATTTTTGCAAACCAGCTGAGCGGTGTTAGCTTTGGTCACAAAATAGTTGCTCTTCAAAGCGGTCAGTCGTTTAGTAAAGTGTTACGAAGGGAAGGTATTTACGTCAAATCTTTTAATAAATAATTACCCAAATAAAAAAAGTAAGAAAACTCTAGTCGAGACCACTCGACTAAGAGATCCCCTGAACCCTGCGAAGAACCGCTATTCCAAGCATTCTTTGTTTCTTTTATGTACACATGCATATGTACGTTCATTACAAGCAAAACATACACACACATACACAGGCGAACGCACACACAAACGACAGTCGAGGCGTCAGCTGTTCTTTGGCTGCTGTTTGCATGGCAATGTTATGGGAAATTAAATGCTTAATAACTTTTTTTCTAGAGCAACGATTTTGATCAAACTCATATGTGTGTATATACCCTGAACCCATTGAAAATGGAAAATCAGGGTATAATGGTTTTGTTTAAATGTATGTAACAGGCAGAAGGAGGCATGGCAAACCCCATAAAGTATATATATTCTTGATCAAGGATAGAAGCCGAGTCGATTTAGCCCTGTCCGTCTGTCCGTCCGTTTGTCCATCCGTTTGTCTGTCCATTTGTCTGTCCGTATGTTTGAACGCGTCGATCTCAGAACATATGAAAGCTAGAGACTTGAAATTCTTTATGTAGGTCCCTATATAGCACGAAAAGATCGAGTTTGTTTTCAAAAAATCAATAACTATCATGGCTATAATGTTATCGATTTAAAACCGATATCTTATTTACCGATTTAGTTATTAATCTCTATCTAATTTATCTTAATAGCAAGAGTCTTCAAATTTTGCATATAGTGTTATTTGAGCGTTCTGCAATTTCTTTTAAATTTTGGATGGCACGTCGCCTTCGATTCATATTTATATAACACGTATATCAAGTACTAGAGACTTGTGCTTTGGCACACACATACATATAAATCAGTTTGATCAGAATAGTTGGTCTAGAAAACAAAGTTATGAAACATTTAATATCTCATATTATCGGTGCCTTATCGGCGAATCTTATAAGTGTGTTTTTGACTGCTTATATATTTTTGTACCCTGAACCCATTGAAAATGGGAAAAAAGGTAATAATGGTTTTGTGAAAATGTATGTAACAGGCAGAAGGAGGCGTGGCAGACCCCATAAAGTATATATATTCTTGATCAGGGAGAGAAGCCGAGTCGATTTAGCCCTGTCTAAATCGATTGTCTGTCTGTCCGTATGTTTGAACGCGTCGATCTCAGAAGATATAAGAGCTATAGACTTCAAAATTTTTTTAGAAGTTCGTGTATATCACGTTTCGATCGAGTTTGTTTCAAATATTCGATAACTATCATCGTTTTTATGTTATCGATTAAAAACCGATATCTTCATTTAGTTATAAAATTCTATTTAATTCATCTTTCTAGCTAGAGTCTTCAAATTTTGCATTTAGTGTTTTTTGAGCCTTCTGCAATTTCGGTTTTTGTTAAATGCCACGCCCTCAAATTTCCCATTCGCCTCAAATTGCTAAATCACGTATTTCAAGTACTAGAGACTTGTGCTTTGGCACATACACACATATGAATGTCATGATGACGCCCATCAAAATTTGATCAAAATCGTTCGACTAGAAAAAAAGTTATTAAACATTTTATATCTCATATTATCGGCGTCTTGCAGCAGCAGCGAAGCTGATGAGTCACAATGCATAGTTGGCAGATTATGTGCTTGTGCGTGCGTCTGTGTGTGTGTATGTATTGCTTGCTACATATGTGCATACATATAAAAGTAACGGAGAATGTTAGCGGCTCTTAGGAATCGCAGTTCTTCGCAGGGTTCAGGGGATCTCTTAGTCGTGCGGTCTCGACTAGAGTTTTCTTACTTGTTTCAAATTAATCTTAAACCCCCACTGTCGCTCGAACCCCGGCGCGGTCATCTTGATATTTTTGTTATTTTTGCATTATTTAGTTATTTTATGTTAATAAAATATTCTTTTCAATACATATATCATAATTGGCAAATCAAAATACAAGGTCAAAGGTCACAATGTCATTATGTGTCGAATTATTGTCTCAGAAGCAGTAGACTTTTCAGTTTTGATTTGCCAACGCCCCCGGTGGCCGTAGACATATTATTTTTGGCATGCTCATAGAGTCGGTTCAGAAATATAACTGTAAAGTTCGGAAAATGCATTTTCCTGTATCTCAGAAACACTACTTCTAGAAGGGCTAGAAAATTTGGAGTGAGATTTGGAGTGAACACACACGTCGACATTCCAAATTCAAAAAGCTATGACGGATATATCTACACCTATTGGGGGCGTGGCAAATCGGGTTAAACTGTATCTTCTACAGTTTTAAAGCTGGAGAGTCCAAATTTGGCACAGAGTTACTGTTACGATCCTATCAAAATCGCCCAAAATTGTATGGCCACGCCTACTAGGGGCGTGGCAAATCGGCTTTATTTTAAGCACTATTGATGCTAGCGGCCTGAGACTTGGTATATATACTCGGGTTAACATCCCACAATCGAAAAGCTATGGCGGATATATATACGCGCACAGGGGGCGTGGCAGCAAATATCAGTTCACATCTTCCACAGTCTTAGTGCTAGAATCTAATGCTAAGTTACTGGGGGGGCCTACTCTATCGATTCCCCAAAATTATTGTTACGCACCAAAAGGGGCGTGACATACAGAAAAATACCCTGTAATTTTCGCGTTTTTCAAATGTAAGCATCCAAACTTTACAGTTATATTTCTGAACCGACTCTATGAGCATGCCAAAAATAATATGTCTACGGCCACCGGGGGCGTTGGCAAATCAAAACTGAAAAGTCTACTGCTTCTGAGACAATAATTCGACACATAATGACATTGTGACCTTTGACCTTGTATTTTGATTTGCCAATTATGATATATGTATTGAAAAGAATATTTTATTAACATAAAATAACTAAATAATGCAAAAATAACAAAAATATCAAGATGACCGCGCCGGGGTTCGAGCGACAGTGGGGGTTTAAGATTAATTTGAAACAAGTAAGAAAACTCTAGTCGAGACCGCACGACTAAGAGATCCCCTGAACCCTGCGAAGAACCGCAATTCCAAGCATTATTTGTTTCTTTTATGTACACATGCATATGTCCATTGCAAGCAAAGCATACACACACTTACACAGCCGAACGCACACACACACGCCAGTCGGTGCGTCAGCTGTTCTTTGGCTGCTTTGCATGGCAATGTTATGGGAAATTAAATGTTTAATAACTTTTTTTTTAGACTAACGATTTTGATCAAATTTGTTGGGCGTGATCATGTCATCCATATGTATGTATGTGCCAAAGCACAAGTCTCTACTATTTGACATACGGGAGTTACAAATTTGAGGCGAAGGGGGCGTGGCATCCAAAATTTAACAAAAATCGAAATTGCGTAAGACTCGAATTAAACTAAATGCAAAATTTGAAGACTCTAGCTAGAAAGATGAATTAGATAGAATTTCATATATTAATTTAGATTTTCGTTTTTAATCGATAACAATAAAACGATAACAGTTATCGAATTTCTGAAACAAACTCGATCTTTTCGTGATATACAGGAACCTACATAAAAAATTTCAAGTCTCTAGCTATTGTTGGTTCTGAGAACGACGCGTTCATACATACGGACAGACGGACGGACAGACGGACAGACGGACATGGCTATATCAACTCGGCTTGTCATCATGATCAAGAATATATATACTTAATGGGGTCTGCCACGCCTCCTTCTGCCTGTTACATACATTTCAACAAAAACATTATACCCTGAATTCACATTTTCAATGGGTTCAGGGTATAAATATAATGTGATAGATGCCTTGTGGAGTGCTGGGACGTGAAAATGTATTTCTCTGTCGGTTGCGTCCGACTGCAACACTCTTACTTGTTTTATATTTTAAATAAAATTAAAATTAAATTTTTAAATTTTTGGTGAAGTAGAAGTATTTTTGGCCAAGCTAAGTGCAAGCACAACCTCTGTGCACCATGGTTTCCAATTTAAGAAACATTAAGTCTAAATGTTTTAAAAATTTTCAAAAGTGTAGCTCAACTATTAACTGGTTTAAATATTCCATAGCCAAGTCAAATTTTAACGTTTTAAATTCTCGATGCTATGAGAATTACCTTATGCGTTGCAAAAGGTAGCTAGCTCGTGACAAAAGAATTTTATTCCTTAGTGATTTTTAAAACTAAGTCTTCTTGTTTACTTTCCACATTTTTACTTGGTTCGATCTATACTTGCAATGATCATGATTCTTCTGACCTTTTTTCCGGTTTTTCGCTATTAAAGAATTCAGTGATTCCCTTCAGTTACCATTACTAAAGCTGTTTAACTGATACCTTGAAACCTCTCTTTCTCTTCTTTTTGAAAAGAGTCGTTCATTATCCCTCTATACTTATTTTTTAAATAAAATGCAATCTGATGTTACATATACAGATTTCAGTAAAGCATTTGATTCAGTTCAACATCAAGTATTACTGCAAAAACTTAATCTTATAGATTTTTCTCCTAAACTTTTATCCTCATTTCATCCTATTCAAAGGGTAGAACCAAAAGAGTTGTGTTCAGAACATTTTTTTCGAAACAAATCTTCGTCTTGTTAGGTGTATCGGAGGGTAGTCATCTTGGACCGTTACTTTTTTATCTATTCATAAACGACCTTCCCAGTTGTATTTCTTTGTCAAGGATCTTTATGTACGCAGATTACGTAAAACTTTGTCTTTCGTATTCGAACTCTATAGATCGTCGACGTTTACAAGATGATCTTAATTCCTTTCAACTTTGGAGCTTCGCCAACCGGTTGCATTTAAACTTCTTATTGACCTTCCTTCATTAATAAATCGTAGAACAATCCTTAGTATTGAGTTTCTTCATAATTTGTTGGTAGTATTGATTCGCCCCGCCTGTTGATGCAAGTAAATTTCACTTTTCCTTCTAGAACAACTAAACACTTTTATCCGTTGCATTTACCATTATGCGCACCGAATTTTTCGTTGCACAGTGCATTTCACGTTTTATGCGAGAGCTACAATAAATTTAATCACGTTTTTTCCGTTGAACTCTCTCTTCCATTAATAAAATCCTTGTTTTTGGATTTTTACTTTTACTTACTTTTAACAAGTAAGAACGTTGCAGTCGGACGCACCCGATTGCGAAATACTTTTTCACTTCCCAGCACCCCAAAGGGTCATCTATCATATTTTAATATTAGTCTTAAATTCCCATTGTCGCCTCCCAAATTAGCTGCCGATTAAAAATTTTCATCGGAGGTGGCAATGGCAGTTTCAATTTGGATCGATATTTACCTTAGCAAAAACACGCACTTCTATATTTTTGTATTAAACTTTTTCACGAAGTGAAATAAGTATATTGGTTTTTGCAATGTGCGTCATGCTGTCCGTCCGTCCGTCCGCCTGTCCGTATGAACGCAAACCAATTCCACGCTATTGAATAAAGATACTTGAAATTTGGAATGTATACTTGTGATTACCCTCGTCTAATAAAATGTCTAGATTTCCCACCACATTTTCCTGTATCTCAGGAAAACTATTATTGATGGGCTAGAGAATTGAGATTTGGAATGAACCCTCACGTCCACATTTCAAGATCAAAAATCTATGGCGGCGTGGCAAATCGGGTCAAACTGTATATTCTACGTTCTAACGCTAGAACGCCAAAAATTCGGCACGCGAGTTACTGTTACGCTCCTATAAATATCTCCAAAAAATTATATGGCCACTCCTACTAAATATAAAGAAATTTTACTAACTAATTCTGTTATATATTGATGCTAGAGACTTGAGACCAAAATCGAAAAAATTGTGGAAACTAATATCAGCAATTTTCTCCCACAATTTCAGTGCTAGAAGTTTCACAATTGGATGCTAAGTTACTGGAGGCCTCCTCTATCAATTTCCCAAAAAATTTTGATACACCCCAAAAGGGGCGTGACTTACAAAAAAATACCCAGTCATTTTCGCATTTTTTAAATAATAACATTAAAACTATAAAGTTACATCCATGAGCAGCACCCACTCTATGAACAAGCCAAAACTTATATGTCTACGGCAATATGGGCTGGGCAGGGAGATAAGCCGTCCGTCTGTCCGTATTTATGAACGCGTCGATCTCAGAACGATCTCAGAACATATAAGAGCTAGAGACTTGAAATGTATGTAGGTTGCTGTATAGCACGAAAAGATCGAGTTTGTTAAAAAATCGATTACTTCTTTCATTTTTATGTTTTAAAAATTAAAAACATGTAATAAAATATGTAGATCATAAACCGAAAATTTCATTCAAATCCATTAATTCGCGCAGAAGTTATTAAACAAAACATTTGGCCAATCGGCCAAAAACGTGACCAGCAGCGCAAAGCAAACAGTCTTCCTATACATGTGCACACATACACATTAAACTGGGTGCATCTAGCAAATTCTAAGAACCGCAAGTTTTAGCGTACATATTTCCAGTAGATGGCGGGATGATTTGCGAATCATCAGCCTTTCAATTGAATCGAAACATGGATGGAGCTATTAGCTAAACAATTGAAAATTAATTGAATGTAATGTTCTGTGCGTTTATACTAAATGCTAACCTTGCAGTATTTTTAAAAACGCAGATAGCACGGGGCTCAGGGTATCCTAGTCGGGACGCCCGATTAGAGTTTTCTTACTTGTTTTATTATTTCGTTATTTTGTTTTAATAAAATATTATTTTTAGTACATATACATATAAAATTTGTTAAATAAACAGACAAGGTCAAAGCTCACAAAGTCATTATGTTGCGAGTTATTGGCTCAGAATCTGTAGATGGCCGTAGACATATAATTTTTGTAAGTCACGCTTCTTTTGGGGCGTAACAATAATTTTTGGGAAATCGATAGAGGAGGAGAGAACAGTAACTTAGCATCCGATTTGAAACTTCTAGCACGCCTTCTTCTGCCTGTTACATACATATTCATAAAAACATTCCCTTTTTCACTAGTTGGAAAAATATAATTTGAATTGGGAGATGAGGCATGAGAACTGTTAGGTATATTAAAATAAAAACAAGTAAGAAACTCTAGTCGAGACCGCTCGACTAGGGTATACCCTGAACCCTGTTCATTACAAACAAAACATACACACACACATACACAGGCGCAAGCACACACAAGCGCAAGTCGGTGAGTCAGCTGTTCTTTGGCTGCTGCTTGCATGGCAATGTTATGGGAAATTAAATGCTTAATAACTTTTTTTCTAGAGCAACGATTTTTATCAAACTTGTTGGGTGTCATCATGTCATCCATATGTATATATGTGCCAAAGCACAAGTCTCTAGTATTTGATATACGGGAGTTACAAATTTGAGGCGAAGGGGGCGTGGCATCCAAAATTTAACAAAAACCGAAATTGCGCAAGGCCCAAGTAACACGAAATGCAAAATTTGAAGACTCTAGCTAGAAAGATGAATTAGATAGAATTTTATAGCTTAATTTAGATTTTCGTTTTTAATCGATAACAATAAAACGATAACAGTTATCGAATTTCTGAAACAAACTCGATATGCGCGCCCTATACAGGGACCTACAAAATAAATTTGAAGTCTCTAGCTATTGTAAGTTCTGAGATCGACGCGTTCATACATACGGACAGACGGACAGACAGACGGACAGGGCTAAATCGACTCGGCTTGTCATCCTGATCAAGAATATATATACTTTATGGGGTCTGCCACGCCTCCTTCTGCCTGTTACATACATACGCCTTCCAACAAAAACATTATAGCCTGAATTCCCATTTTCAATGGGTTCAGGGTATAAAAAAAAACAAGTAAGAAAACTCTAATCGAGACCGCTCGACTAGGGTATACCCTGAACCCTGCGAAGAACCGCTATTCCGTGCATTCTCAATTTCTTTTATATACTTATGTATATATATGTTCATTACACACACACCCAGGCGCACGCACACACAAGCGACAGTCGGTGCGTCATCTGTTCTTAGGCTGCTGTTTGCATGACAATGCTTTGGGAAATTAAATGTTTAATAACTTTTTTTCTAGAGCAACGATTTTTATCAAACTTGTTGGGCGTGATCATGTCATCCATATGTATGTATGTGCCAAAGCACAAGTCTCTAGTATTTGATATACGGGAGTTACAAATTTGAGGCGAAGGGGGCGTGGCACCCAAAATATAACAAAACCCGAAATTGCGTAAGGCTTAAATAACACTAAATGAAAAATTTGAACACTCTAGCTAAAAAGATGAATTAGATAGAATTTTATAGCTTAACTTAGATTTTCGTTTTTAAACGATAACAATAAAACGATAACAGTTATCGAATTTCTGAAACAAAATCGATCTTTTCGTGCTATACAGGAACCTACATAAAAAATTTCAAGTCTCTAGCTCTTATAGGTTCTGAGAACGACGCTTTCATACATACGGACAGACGGACGGACAGACTCACATGGCTATATCAACTCGGCTTGTAATCCTGATCAAGAATATGTATACTTTATGGGGTCTGCCACGCCTCCTTCTGCCTGTTACATACATACGCCTTTGAACAAAAATATTATACCCTGAATTCCCATTTTCAATGGGTTCAGGGTATAAAAACATGTCTTATCTTGATCAAAGCCATAATTTTGGGTGCCACGCCCTCTTCGCCTCAAATTTGTAACTCCAGTTTATCAAATACTAGAGACTTGTGCTTTGGCACAAACATACATATGGTTGACATGATCACGTGAAAAAAATTATTAAACATTTAATTTCCCATAACATTGGCACACAAATAGCAGCCAAAGAACAGCTGACGCACCGACTGGCGCTTGTGCCTGGGTGTGTGTGTGTAATGAACATATATATAAATATGTATTATAAAAGAAACGGAGAATGCACGGAATAGCGGTGCTTTTCAGGGTTCAGGGTATACCCTAGTTGAGCGGTGTCGACTAGAGTTTTCGTACTTGTTTTAATAGGGAGAGATATATGAACAAGTGACATACAGGAAACAGGATTTCAGAGTTAATTTAACTTAAATAATCTCAACATTAAGAATTGATGAGAAGGTAAAAGATTCTGAGAGAACTGTAACCTCATCTTTTGTGCAATGTCCGTTATGCTGCCCGTCCGTCTGTCCGTATGAACACATTTCATTTATACGTTATTGAAGCTAGAGCCTTAATTATTTGGAATATATACTAATGTATACACTCGGCAGACATTCATTTTCCTGTATCTTATAAAAATTACTTCCAGAAGGGCTAAAGAGTTGAGATTTTGAATGTATACTCAGGTCGACATCAAATAGTGTGAGCTTATTTCCCCTAAAGTTTAAGTGCTAGCAGCTTCAAAATTGTATATAAAGTTACTGTTGGCCTTCCATATTGATTCCCAAAAATTATTATACCCTGAAGCAATTGAAAATGGGAAATCAGGGTATAATGGTTTTGTTTAAGTGTATGTAACACGTAGAAGGAGGCGTGGCATACCCCTTAAAAAATATATGTAACAGGCAGAAGGAGGCGTGGCAGACCTCTTAAAAAATATATATTCTTGATCAGGGAGACACGCCTAGTTGATGTCCATGTCCGTATGTCCGACAGTCTGCCTGTCTGTCCGTATGTGTGAGCGCGCGATCTCAAAACCTATACGAGCTAGAGACTTGAAATTTTTTATGTTTGTTTAAAAAGTCGATAGCTTTTCCAATTTTAGTTAGTTTTTAAATTATATCTGCAGTTATTAAATTATATATCCAATGTCTTAACAGCTAGAGTCTCCGAATTTTTGTTCTTAGTTTTATTTTATTTTATGCAATTTGGATTTTTGTTAAATTTTGGATACTTAATAAGTAATGTAGTTGTATGATAAACATTACATTAAAATCAGAGCTCGCAAATAACAGTTGAGCATTTTGCGCGGTTTTCGATTAACAGTTTTCACTGAGTATTTGGCGAAAATGTTCGCGAGCGACCGAAAAACCCCGGTCTTCGCTCAGTTCGCTCGCGCTCGGACTACAACCGTTTTTTTTCGTTTCTCATTTGTTGCGGTCAGACCGCGAGCGATCGCTTGAGTAAAATTAAGAAAAAGGTCTTTGAGCGACTGACGCATGTTCATGTGCGATGCAAACGTACTTTGTGTGTGGTATTAGTCAAAGTACTCAAAATATTCTTGCGCCGCAAGTTCGTATTTTACATTTACTAAATATTTTAATCATATCAAGTTTAATGATATCAAGCTTAAACTGCCACATTTAAATGCTCTTGCACAGGTAGTTCTAACCAGCAACTTATTTTTAGCCCTGCATTTCATATTAAAAGAACTGCGAAGTTCAATAAGCGTAGACAATATATATGTATAATTAGTTATTTAACTTAACAATAGGCAGTATAAGTTTAGTACTAGTTAAATAACATCTTAATACCAAAAAAATAATTTTTTTCCAACAAGGCAAATTAATGTAAGAGTGCCAAAAGACCTTTTGCATTGAATTTTTCGGTCATTTGCTCACTTGCTGAGCCTCAGCTCGCGAACAAATGCTCAGCAATAATGATCGACGCAAAAAACCCAAAAAACAACCCTCATACGAAGACCGATTCAGACATGAAAAAATCGCTCTTGCTCAGAGCGAGAGCGGAATATTTTCTATTTTTCGCTCCTGCTCTGACTTTGAGCGTGACGAAAAAACGCTCAACTGTTATTTGCAAGCTCTGATTAAAATCCATTATGGCTTACAGAAGGTATTAAACAAAACAATTGGCCAATCGGCAAACACATGTGACCAGCAGCGCTAAGAATACACACACATACACACATTGAACTGCGTGCATCCAGCAAATTCTAAGAAACGCACATATTTCCACTAGATGTCGCAATGGTTTGCATATTATCAGCTGCTTTACCGAATCGAAACATGAATGGCGCTATTGGCAAACAATTTGAAATTAAATTCAATTTAATTTTGCGTGCGTTTATACTAAATGCAACTTGTAGTATTTTGAAAAATAAAAAAAACGAAGGGTTCGATCTTCTAGTCGGGACGCCCGACTAGAGTTTTCAAACTTGTGTTCATTTAAGAATTGAGAGGCCTCGAACATTTTGATATATCAAGACATGAGGTGGCCAAAATTTGAAGTCATATATAGGTGTGAAAAATTAAATAGGATCATTGATATTAATCGTAGTTATTTCACGAGGAGACGCAAAATAAAATTCGAAACAAAAACTATTGCTAAAGCTTTGCAGACACAGTCTCACATGTCGTATCAGATGAAAGTGAAACGCATTTGCGTATTCATTAGTAGTCTGAAAATTATACCCTGAACTCACCGAAAAATCGGAAATTAGGGTATAATATATTTGTGAAACTGTATGAAACTAGCAGAAGAAGGCATGTTAGACCCAAAAAAAAAAATTATTCTTGATTAGCTTCTTTAGTTGAGACGATATAACTATTATTGCGAGTTTATTTTGTTTATTGGATAGCTTGTCAGACTTTTCCGATAAGCTTACTAGGGGCGTTGCAAATCGGCAATGCATTTACCGGTATATCAGAAATACTACTTATAGAAGGCTAGAGAATTAAGCTTTCGAATAAATACTGGCGTTGACATCACAAGACCAAAATGATATGGTCAATTGTAAAGTTGTTTTTCCAGCTGGGTGCAGAGCTCAGTGTGGCCCAGGGTCACTTACATGAAATTTAAAGGTGAGGAGAGGGAAATGCCGTCCACGTCTGTCTAGTCGGGAGCCCACGTGATTTCGCACGGGAATGCCAGAGCCCCTGGACCAGGGGCCAGTAGATTGATACAGGGAATACAGTCGTGCCGATGGCTCTCCGCTGGCCCATGGTGTCGGGCCTTCCTCCGACGGACGGAGCTACTCACGTTTCCCAATGTAGAGTCCTCGGTCGCTAGGACGCGTCAACTGACATTGACCGTGTTGGCGGCTCTAACCTCACGAGGGTATTTTATTAGCGGATAAAAGAGGGGTGGGGGGGGAGGGGGATACCGCTCGACTATTGGATACGCTGAACCCTGCGAAAAACCGTTATTTATTTTATATACATACATACATTAGGAGCAACAGATATGCACACAGGCGCACGGATGTACAAGCGCAAGTCGATGCGTCAACTGCGCTGGGAAATTAATTGTTTAATAACTTCTTTTGTCGACAAACGGTTTTAATCAAACTGCAGGCCGTAATTGTGTTATTCAAAAGTGTATGGCAAAGCAGTTTCTGGTATTTGAAATACTTATTTTGCAAATTATAAGAGGGCGTGCCATAAAAAATTTAACAAAAATCAGCTAGAAAATGAATTAGATGGAGCTTTATTGCTGCATTTCGGCTTTCGTTTTTATTCGATAACAATAAAATGCAACTTGATATCGATTTTTTAAACAAACTTGATATACGTGCACTGTACAAGGCACCTACATACATAATGTGTATAGCTCTTATAGTTTCTGAGATCGACGCGTTCATACATATGGTGAGACACGCGGACAGGGCAAAATCAATTCGGATATTCTAGCTGATCAAGAATATATATAAATCCAATATACCCTGTTTTCCCATTTACAATGAGTTCAGGGTATACAAATATAAACAAGTAAGAAAACTCTAGTCGAGACCGCTCGACTAGGGTATACCCTGAACCCTGCGAAGAACCGCTATTCCAAGCAATCTGCGTTTCTTTTATATTCATTTGTATATATATGTTCATTACAAGCAACACATACACACACATACACAGGTGCAAGCACACACAAACGCCAGTCGCTGAGTCAGCTGTTCTTTGGCTGCTTTGCATGGCAATGCTATGGGAAATTAAATGTTTAATAACTTTTTTTCTAGAGCAACGATTTTGATCAAACTTGTTGGGCGTGATCATGTCATCCATATGTATGTATGTGCCAAATCACAAGTCTCTAGTATTTGATATACGGGACTTACAAATTTGATGCGAAGGGGGCGTGGCATCAAAAATTCAACAAAAACCGAAATTGTGTAAGGCTCAAATAACACTAAATGCTAAATTTGAAGACTCTAGCTAGAAAGATGAATTAGATAGAATTTTATAGCTTCATTTAGATTATCGTTTTTAATCGATAACAATAAAACGATAACAGTTATCGAATTTCTGAAACAAACTCGATCTTTTCGAGATATACAGGAACCTACATAAAGGTCTCTAGTTATTGTCTCTAGCTATTGTAGGCTCTGAGAACGACGCGTTCATACATACGGACAGACGGACGGACAGACGGACATGGCTATATCAACTCGGCTTGTCATCCTGATGAAGAATATATATACTTTATGAGGTCTGCCACGCCTCCTTCTGCCTGTTACATACATACGCCCTCCAACAAAAACATTATACCCTGAATTCCCATTTTCAATGGGTTCAGGGTATAAAAATTAAATAAAAAGTTTGTTGTCCTGATTAAGAATATAACAGATTCGGCAAACTCTGTTTTTTAAGACTCGAGATAAAACAAATGCTGTTAATATGGGACTCTTTATAAGTAGAAGAAATTATTCTTCTTTGCAGGATATGATGATACCATGAACTAAATGATTACTATATAACTTTAACTATATTATAAACTGGGAGTTTACAAGTTTGTTGCTGTCGATTTCTGAGATTAAATATCAGATAATAGGCTTTGATAAATACAGTAAAAAATAAATACCTCAGTAAACATACACAATAATTGCAGCTTTTATACAGAAACATCAGACTAGCATTCAAAATTGAAATAAGCTTAATTTTCAACATTATTGCTTACCTAAACCAAATCATCATGCCGTTATTTTCTTTGTCACCGGTTTATATTAATAATTGGGAAGGAATTTAGCCAATTTCCTGAAAGATAACAATTGTTAGCATTAACATTTTAATATACCCTAAACTCATTGAAAATGGGAAATCTTAGATTTGATACAATGTATTTAACAGGCAGAAGGAGGCGTAGCAAACCCTATAACGTATATTCTTGATCAGCTCGACGAGCTGAGTCGATATAGCCCTGTCTGTCCGTCCGTATTTATGAACGCGTCAACCTCAGAACCTTACGACTAGACATTTTTTTACTTTTTCACGAAGTGAAATAAGTATATGGGTTTTGTGCAATGTCCGTCATGCTGTTCGTCCGTCCGTCTATCTGTCCGTTTGTCCGTAAGAACTCAAACCTTTTCTACGGGTCGGACTCCACAACCAACGATAAGACAGCAGCGCGGGAGCTGCAGATGACCGACTTTATAAATAAAACTTTTTCTTGCGTTAGTTGAATCATGTAAGTGGATACTCTAAACAAAATTTTTAGTCAAACCAAAATTTTCAGTTTTTTATTATTGCAACATATCACGTAAAAAATATTTTTTTTTAATAATCAGAACCAAGTTAGAGTGACTTCTTTGCGAATCTTAGGGGAAACAATTTATCATCCAGATCATTAATAAAATTACTTGGTGTTGCTTTTTATGTGTCTAAAATTGTGCTATAACAATACATACAGTTATCATGGTTCAGATCAACTTAGGGAAGTAGTAAGGACGGCTATCAACAATGCTTTAGCCGAACATACCGCTGCAAACCAGCAGAGGGACAAGCATTGTCTCAAAGAATTAATGAATTAGCTGAGCAAATAGCAGCAGCAAACATTGCCGCCCCACAAGTAGTAGCATACGCTGCTATAAGAGTCAGAGGCGACATTCACTGTGACGAGCCGCTAGATGCCATCAAGTGCTTACCTGAGTTTGCAGGAGTACAGGAATCTTATGTATCTTGGAGGCAGGCAGCATTGGCCGCTTACGAGATCTTCAGACCACATAATGGCAGTTCTCGTCATTATCAGGCTGTTATCATCATAAGAAGCAAGATTAGGGGCTCCGCAGACGCGGTGCTGGCCTCATTTGGTACTGTATTGAATATTGATGCGATAATAAATCGCCTAGATTTCACATACAGTGACAAGAGACCAATTCATTTCATTGAACAGGAGTTAGGTACCTTGAGGCAAGGTGGCCTGTCCCTGCTTCAATATTACGATGAGGTAGAGAAGAAACTCACTCTTCTCACTAACAAAATTAACATGTCATATGAGCCGGCTTTAGCAATGGGCCTATGTGAAAAATTCCGCGACGATGCGTTGCGTGTGTTCATATCGGGTCTCAAGCGCAGTCTTACAGATGTGCTTTTTGCAGCAAAGCCCAAAGATTTGCCTTCAGCGTTAGCTCTCGCGCAAGAAGTCGAGTCAAATCATGAAAGGTACGCATACGCGGCTAATTTCGCAAGAAGTCTAGAAGACAAGGAGCGAAAGCCGCATGCAAAAGCACAGGGTCACCAACAGGAGAGGCATTCTCAAGCCGAAACTCAAGCTAGCGGTACAAAGAATCCACACTTTAGCAAGCAAAGCAAGACCCCAGTTCAGACTGACCAACGAAGCAGCAGGGAGAACAATAATAATGGCGCACCGGTGCCCTGCTTACGCGAATATTAAGCACCCCGCATCTGACCGCACAGGCGGTCAGAGAAATCAGCAATGGTTGAATCACGTCACGCAAGACGCGGAACAGCCGTCAGAAGCGTATGCTAATGCCGCCTCTAGCGCAACGGCACAAATCAATGACGATTCTAGTTATGACTCTGATGCCCTCAATTTTTTAGGAGCAAATCCCTGCTACCCGTCCTCAGACGAAGAGTAGCAGGGACTCACATGCGATTGCTCATAGACCAGGGCGCGGCCAAGAATTTCATTCGGCCACATGAAGGGTTGAAAGGCGTCCACTTGGTAGAGTCCCCCTTCAAAATTCATTCCATTCACGGCGAGACGCATATTACACACAAATGCTTTGTTTCAATGTTTGGGTTAAAGGCGACTTTTTATACCCTGAACCCATTGAAAATGGGATAATCAGGGTATAATGTTTTTGTTGGAGGGCGTATGTATGTAACAGGCAGAAGGAGGCGTGGCAGACCCCATAAAGTATATATATTCTTGATCAGGATGACAAGCCGAGTTGATATAGCCATGTCCGTCTGTCCGTCTGTCCGTCCGTCTGTCCGTATGTATGAACGCGTCGTTCTCAGAACCTATAAGAGCTAGAGACTTGAAATTTGTTATGTAGGTCCGTGAATAGCACGAAAAGATCGAGTTTGTTAAAAAAAGTCGATAACTATTTTAATTTTATTGTTATCGATTAAAAACATTATCGAATGTTAGTTATAAAATTATAGCAAAACAAAGCAAACTGTTTTCCTATACATGTGCACACATACACACATACACATTGAGCTGCGTGCATCTAGCAACTTCTAAAACACGCAAGTTTTAGTGTACATATTTCCAATAGATGGCGCTATGATTTGCGAATTATCAGCTGCTCAGTTGGATCGAAACATGGATGGCGCTATTCAATCGAACCATAGATGGCGCTATTGGCTAAACAATTGAAAATGAATTGAATTTAGTTTTCTGTGCGTTTATACGAAATGCTAATTATGCAGTATTTTAAAAACCGCAGATAGCGCGGGGTTTAGGGTATCTCCTAGTCGGGACCCTCGACTAGAGTTTTCTTACTGGTTATACCCTGAACCCATTGAAAATGGGAAATCAGTCTATAATGTTTTCGTTGAAATGTATGCAACAGGGAGAAGGAGGCGTATATATATTCTTGATCAGGGAGAGAAGCCGAGTTGATATAGCCATGTCCGTCTGTCCGTCCGTCCGTCCGTCTGTCCGTCTGTCCGTCCGTCTGTCCGTCTGTCCGTCCGTCTGTCCGTCCGTCTGTCCGTACATACATATGAACGCGTCGTTCTCAGAACCTATAAGAGCTAGAAATTTGAAATGTGTAGGTTCCTGTATAGCACGAAAAGATCAAGTTTGTTAAAAAAATCGATAACTGTCTTAATGTTAATGTTATCGATTAAAAAAGAAGTCTATGCTCAGTTATATAATTCTATATAATTCATCTTTATAGCTACAGTTTTCAAATTTTGCATTTAGTGTTATGTGAGCATTATACAATTTCGGTTTTTGTTGAATTTTTGATGCCACGCCCCCTTCGCATCAAATTTGTAAGTCCCGTATTTCAAATACTAGAGATTTGTGCTTTGGCACATACATACATATGGATGACAGGATCACGCATAACAAGTTTGATCAAAATCGTTACTCTAGAAAAAAAGTTATTAAACATTTAATTTCCCATAGCATTGCCATGCAAATAGCAGCCAAAGAACAGCTGACGCACCGACTTGCGCTTGTGTGTGCTTGCGCCTGTGTATGTGTGTCTGAGTGTGTCGGTTGTACTGTACGTACATATGCATGTGCATATAAAAGAAACGGAGGTTCCTTGGAATAGCGGTTCTTCGCAGGGTTCAGGGTACACCCTAGTCGAGCGGTCTCGACTAGAGTTTTCTTTCTTGTTTTATTCTGCCGGACTTGTCAACTTTTGATGGGATAGTAGGCCTTGACCTGCGAAAGCAGGCAGCTTCTTTGCTTTGTCTAGCTTCAGGACAACTTAAGTAGAGCACGGAGGCCGAACAAATCACCTTTCACACGTGCAAAAACGTAAATTTCACAGACGTAGACTGTGCAGAGGCATCACCATTAGCTAGTTCTTTTTTGAAAATGCTAAAGACCAGACAAAAGGCCTTTGCAGACCCAGACGAGACGTTGCCGTACAACACATCAGGACCACAGATGAGCAACCGGTCTATGCCAAGCTTTACCCATATGCAATGGGAGCAGCCGATTTCGTTAATAAAGAAATCAAAGATCTGCTAAAAAATGATATAATTCAAAAGTCCGTCTTTCCTTACAATAACCCAATATGGGTAGTAGACAAGAAGGGCACTGATGAAGCGGGCAATAGGAAAATGAGGTTGGTAATGGACTTTCATAAACTTAACGAAAGAACCATGCCTGACAAATACCCTATGCCAAATATTTCAATGATATTGGGGAATTTGGGAAGAGCCAAATTCTTTTCAACATTAGACCTCAAGTCTGGTTATCTCCAGATCATACTCGCTGAACGCGACCCTGAAAAAACCTCTTTCTCTGTGAACGGGGGGAAATACGAGTTCAAAACACTCCCCTTTGGATTAAAAAATGCAGCAAACATCTTCCAAAGAACCATCGCCGACATACTGCGAGAGCAGATTGGAAAATTTTGCTATATTTATGTAATGCTCTGGTACCCCGATTTTAAGAAGCCAGAAAGAGTTATTGGCAATCGTATGGTCACTTGCCAAGTTAAGTCACTATTTGTATGGGGTGAAAGACATTAATATCTTCACTGACCATCAACCCTTGACCTTCGCAGTTTCGGTATCCAATCCAAATGCGAAGATCAAGAGCTGGAAAGCGCATATTGACGAGTCTAATGCACGTATCTTCTATAAACCTGGCAAGGACAATCTGATTGCGGATGCGTTGTCAAGACAGCAGCTCAACGCTCTAAGTGAACAAGAAATTGAGTCCTGCGCAGCAACGATCCACAGGGAGGTATCTCTCACCAACACCATTGAGACAACAGATAAGCCCTTGAATTGTTTTCAAAATCAAATAGTGCTAGAAGAGGCGCGTTTTCCTTTAAAACGAAGTTTTATTCTTTTTGGAAATAAGAAACGCTACTTGATCAGCTGTACTTGCGTCGAATCGCTGCTAGACGAGCTCGAAGATGTAGTTTCACCCAAATGCGTAAACGCTCTCCACTGTAATTTACACGCGCTTGCAATGATACAGGATGCTTTGGTTCGAAGATACCCGGCCACAAAGTTCTGGTACTGCAAAAATCGGGTAGTGGACGTATTTGCGGTTGGAGAAAGAAGGGAAATCCTCACAGATGAGCATAATAGGGCCCATAGGTCTGCACAGGAAAATATGAAGGAGGTACTCTCGGAATACTTCTTTCCAAAGATGGAAAAAATAGCCAATGAAATAGTACAAAAGTGCAAAACATGTGCTAGGGCTAAATATGATAGACACCCCAAAAAACAAGAGCTTGGGGAAACACCGATCCCCTCACATGTAGGAGAGATAGACATTTTCTCCACTGACAGGAAATACTTTCTCACTTGCATCGACAAGTTCTGTAAGTTTGGTATTGTCCAACCGGTCCCTTCAAGAACCATTGTGGATCTGAAGCTAGCTGTAATGCAACTGATGAATTTTTTTCAAAAGCCAGATCCATTTACTGTGACAATGAACCGTCATTGAATTCAGAGAAAATCGTGACTATGGGGTCAGCATATCAAACCCACCACCATTGCATAGCATATCGAATGGACAGGTTGTGCGCTTTCACAGTACTCTGATAGAGCTAGCCAGATGCCTAACAATCGATAAAGGCATAAGTGACACCGTAGAAGTCATTTTACTGGCTACAACACATAGTACAATAGGTCGATCCATTCGGTCATCGACCAGAGACCAGTTGATGTGGTTCAGGTGGACCCAGATGAGCCACAAGAAAATATTCAAGAAAAGATCATAAACGCTCAAGCGACGCTCAGAGCTAGGAAGAAAGCAAGTCGGCAGAATAGGGTCTTCGACGTTGGTGACAAGGTTTTGGTCAAATCCAACCGGCGGCTCGGAAACAAACTCACACCTTTATGTGATGAGAAGGCCGTGGAAGCAGGCCTGGGGACCTTGATATGGGAAATCTTGATATGGGAGGAATACGCCTACTCGGCAAACCTCTCAGAGTACGTGCGAATGGTGGAAGAAACGGTCAAATTAATTGACATGTTCCCGCTATCCCACAAGAAAAAACTTCTAAGTGTGGGCACGGCACATCTACCAGACCTATTAGAGGCGTTAGGCACACACCATAGAGTCGCTAGGAGTTTAGATTTCCTAGGATCCATACTGAAGGTTGTGGCGGGTACACCCGATGCCGGTGATTTAGAGTTGACTAGGTTGACTGAAATGCAACTAATAAATGCCAACAATAGACAAATAGAAATAAACACTAGAGTTCAAGTCCAGCTTAACCAGTTAACGATCACTGTCAATAAGATTCTCAAGATAGCCAAAAACTCACAAGTTGACACTATCCACTTTTTCGAAACACTACTGTCTAGAAACAGAATGCTGATGATGGAGTTGCAAAATTTAAAGCTTGCTATTACTCTCGCGAAGGCTAACATTGGACCACTCAGATTTGAAATCAATTTGGCTAGAGGAACCCACCAATGCTTATGTCCATTGCGTCCGTAAAAGTTCTTCAATCCATTAACACTATACATTTTATAATCAAATTCTCAAAGATTAAAAAAGCTTGAAGAAAAATTACGATTTATCCTGTCGTCCACAAGAACTTCATTTTGCGATTGTTTGACGTCATAGCCGAATGCGATGGAGAAACCCACACACTGCAGAGTTGCGCCGCTTCACCTGGAGCGACATTTTGCCGTCTGGCATTAGAGAGTTCATGTGCCAAAGAGCTCCACGCAGGTGGCACGGCACACTGCGAGATCCAGCCGAGCAACCTAGAAATAATCACCCATGTAGATGACGGAATCATCATCTTCAACGACGGGTCCGCAAGGGTTCAGGTAGACAACGGCACTGAGATCCAGGTACAAGGCACGCATCTCATCACGTTCGGAGACCGAGTCGCAATTAACGGGACTGTGTTTTACAATCACAACAATGTACGCAATAGAGTCCCGGGTAATGCCAATTCTCCCTTGCTGAACATCACTGCCAGCCAAGATGTCCTCAGCCTCCCTTACCTTCATCGTTTGAATGAACGTAATTTGGAGGAGATACAGCAATTGAGGGAAGACGCCGAAACTGATCAAGCCTATCGCGTGGCATTCATCACTGGTGCCATATGCTGTGCCTTAATCTGCATTGGCCTCACTCTTTGGCGGATCATCGACGCAAATAAGTCTGCGAAGCAGTTACGAGAAGTCGTCGCCGGGATTGGGTCGGCCGAGGACGGCCTTATACTTGAGGAACATAAGTATTGCACACAATATTATTCACACAAATCCATTAGCTCTAAACACATTCCGCTGACGCATGAGTTCAGTGGCCTGACCATAGCTGGTCAACTATGGTAACATGATACTTGACTATGTCGCAAGTGCTTATGTTATCATTTATGCTGAGTCGGCTTGCCGGCTGTACCTGTGTAGTTTTGTAGCTTATGGATTCCACTTTACGTGTAGCATAAGATTCCAATTTTGTTTGAATTCAGTTTTGGTCTTGAAACGAAAGCAAGAAGCTCTTTCAATAAACTCTGTTCCAGCAACAAGCCGTAAAACACTTTGAATTATTATTTCTGCATCGCTATGCCACAATGCATGTCATATGAGAGTCTAGTACCCCTCCACTATTATCATCATAAAAACGGTAACCTTGCGAGACCTCTGCGTCCAGTATACCCACATCAACACCAGCAGCTCTGGAGATCATCTACAGAAGACTTAGGACATAGACTTCTTAATTTATACTCGGGCTAACATCTTAAAATCGAAAAGCTTTGGCGGATATATCTACGCCAAAAGGGGGTGTGGCAGATAATATCAGCTTTTATCTCCCACAGATAGAAGCTTCAAAATTGGATGCTAAGGTTCTGGGGGCCTCCTCTATCGATTTCCCAAAAATTATTGTTGCGCCCCAAAAGGAGCGTGACTTACAAAACAAAACCCTGTAATTTTCGCATTTTTTTAATGTAAGCATCCATACTTTACAGTTATATTGCTGAATACAAACTCTTCGAAAACGCCAAAAATTATATGTCTACGGTCACTGGGGGCGTGGCAAGTCAAAACTGAAAAGGAGATCCCCTGAACCCTGCGAAGAACTACTATTCCTAAGAATCGCTATCATTCTCCGTTACTTTTATATGTATGCAGCATACACACACAGACTCATGTAATCCATATGTATGTGTGTGCCAAAACACAAGTTTCTAGTATTTGAAATACGTGATTTACAAAAAGCGAAATTGCGTAAGGCCTAAAGAATACTAAATGCAAACTTTTACTTTAGCTATAAGGATGAATTAGATAGAATTTTATAACTAAATGGAAATATCGGTTTTTAATCGATAACATTACAACTATGACAGTTATCGATTATTTGAAATAAACTCGATCTTTTCGTGCTATACACGAATCTAGAAAAAAATTCTTATATGTTCTCAGATCGACGCGTTCAAACTTACGGACAGACGGACAGGGCTAAATCGACTCGGCTCATCTAGCTGATCAAGAATATATATACTTTATAACGCCTTCTTCTGCCTGTTAAGCACATTTTCATAAAAACATACCCTTTTTTGTCCATTAAAATAACAAAAATATAAACATGACCGCGCCGGGGTTCCAGACCACACCTTTATGCTCGCCAACGAGCATCTTATTTTCAGAGATGCCACCTTTCTCATTTTGAGAGATGTCATTTCTCTCATTTTTGGTGGTGCGTGTTTTTGCTAAGTTAAGGTTCTAAGCATCGATCCAAATTGAAACTGCCTGGCCACCTCCAATGAAAATTTGTAATCGGCAGCTAATTTGAGCGTCGGCCGTGAGGATTTACGATTATTGTAAAATATAATGTGATAGATGCCCCTGAGGGGCGCTGTGACGTGAAAAAGTATTTCGCAGTCGGTTGCGTCCGACTGAATCGTTCTTACATACTTGTTTTTGAATGACATAATCATCATGAATGGCAAAATCCCGTTCTTAAAGTTTGATGAAGATAGTAAACCTTTAAAAAAGTTATTAAACATTTAATTTCACATAGGCTGCCCAGAAGGTGCGCATGCATGCATACGTGCGTATGTGTGTATCTGTTATTTTTATACCCTGAACCCATTGAAAATGCGAAAATCAGGGTATAATGTTTTTGTTGAAATGTATGTAACAGGCAGAAGGAGGCGTGGCAGACCCCATAAAGTATATATATTCTTGATCAGGGAGAGAAGCCGAGTTGTCCGTCTGTCCGTCCGTCCGTCTGTCCGTATGTATGAACGCGTCGTTCTCAGAACCTATAAGAGCTAGAGACTTGAAATTTTTTATGTACATAGGTTCCTGTATAGCACGAAAAGATCGAGTTTGTTTCAAAAATTCGATAACTATTATCATTTTATTGTTATCGATTAAAAACGAAAATCTAAATTCAGCTATAAAATTCTATATAATTCATCTTTATAGCTATAGTCTTCAATTTGCATTTAGTGTTACTTGGTTACACATTACGGGTTTTTTTAAATTTTGGGTCCACGCCTTCGCCTCAAATTTAAAGTCCCGTATATCAAATACTAGAGACTTGTGCTTTGGCACATACATACATATGGATGACATGATCACAAGCAACAAAATCGTTAAATTTTGGGTTCCACGTTCCCTTCGCCTCAAATTTGTAAATCCCTTATTTCAAATACTAGAGACTTGTGCTTTGGCACATACACACATATGGCATATTACACATTACACATATGATATGATCACGCCTAACAAGTTTGATCGAAATCGTTCGTCTAGAAAAAAAGTTGTTAAACATTTAGCATTGCCATACAAAAAGAATCCCAAGAACAGCTGACGCAACGACTTGCGCTGGTGTGTGCGTGAGCCTGCGTGTGTGTATGTTTTGCTTGTAATGAACGTACATGTGCATGTGTATATAAAAGAAACAAAGAATGCACAGAATAGCGGTTCTCGCAGGGTTCAGGAACCCTATCGAGCGGTCTCGACTATGTTTTCTTACTTGTTATACTATTCAGTAGTGTATAGTATATTGGTTTTGTGGAATGTCCGTCATGCTGTCCATCCGTCTGTCCGTATGAACGCAAATCATTTCCACGCTATTGAAGCTAGAGACTTGAAATTTGAAATATATACTCTGATAAAGTGTCAAGATTTTCCCGATACGCCCACTAGGGGCGTGGCAAATCGGAAAATGCATTTTCCCGTATCTCAGAAACACTACTTCTATAAGCGCTAGAGAGTTGAGATTTTAACTGAACACTCATGTCGACATCCCAAAATCAAAAAGCTATGGCGGATATCTACGCCTATTGGGGGCGTGGCAAATCGGGTCATATTGTATATTCTACAGTTTTAAAGCTAGAACGCCCAAATGTGCACGTGGGTTACTGTTACGATCCTGTAGGATTTTATAGCCACGCCTATAGGGCGTGGTATACGGATCTGATAGTGATTTAGTTTCGTTATATTTTGACACTTTTGATGCTAGAACTTGAGACTGTTATAACTCGGGTTACATCCCACGACCGATAAGCTATGGCGGATATATCTACGCCTTCAGGGGGCGTGGCAACAAATATCAGCTTATATCTCCCACAGTTTTAATGCTAGAAGCTTCAAAATTGGATGCTAGGTTACTGAGGGCCTCTCTATCGATTCCCCAAAAATTATTGTTACGCCCCAAAAGGGGCGTGACATACCCTGTAATTTTCGCGTTTTTCAAATGTAAGCATCCAAACTTTACAGTTATATTTCTGAACGCCCACTTTGTGCATATGCCGAAAAAATTATTTGTCTACGGCCATTGGGGGCGTGGCAAATCAAAACTGAAACATCTGCAGCTTTTGAGCCAATAACGCGCCACATAGACTTTGTGACCTTGACCTTGTCTTTTGATTTGCCAATTATATATATGTGTTTGGAATATTTTATTAATACATAACTATGAAAATATAACAAAAATATCAACATGACCGCGCCGGGGCTCGAGCACACACCTCTGCGCTCGCCAACAAACTTATATCACATTTTCAGAGTTGCCATCTCTCTTATTTTGAGAGATGCCACCTCTCTCGATTTAGGCGTGTGTTTTTGCTAAGGCAAGGGTTCTAAGCTTCGATCCTAATTAAAACTGTCTGGCCACCTCCAATGAAAAGTTTTAATCTGTATCTAATTTGAGCGGCGACAGTGGGGATTTAAGGTTAAATTTTAAAAAATATTATGTGATAGATGCCCCTGTGTGCTGCTGGGACGTGAAATAGTATTTCGCTGTCGGTTGCGTCCGACTGCAACGTACTTACTTGCTTTTTATTAGTTTCAATATTTTTAGATGTTCAGCTTAAAGAATAACTCTCTTTACAATATCAATACAAGCACTTAGTTGTTGTTTTGAATGGATTTTCGAAGCTGAACTATGTTAATTTGGCGCTCCTCGAAGAATTCGTCGCTCTGATGAAATTGTTTTTTATGCAGTCTTTTACATTATTCCCATAATTTGATGAGTTTTTAGGAAAATTGTATGCAAAACTTTTTTACAATTTTTTATATAATTTCCCTGTACGTAAGGTTGCACTCCTTGTATGCAAATTTTGTTCCTTTTTCTCCACCAATAAGTGAGGCCCATAGCATTTTCATACCCTGAACCCACTGATAATGGGAAATCAGGGTGTAATGTATGTAACTGGCAGAAGGAGGCGTGGCAGACCCCAAAAAATCGATAACTATTTTAATGTTATCGATTTAATACGTTATCGAATGTTAATTATTAAATTATATCTCTGACGTATTTTAAGTTACGAGTCAGAGTCCCCAAATTTTGTTAGGTTTATATTTGTTTTATGTAATTTTGATTTATGTTAAGTTTTGGATACCGGCTCCAAATTTCCCCAAATATTTAAATTGAGGTTAGTTGCACTCAAAGCCAATAACTGAATATTTTGATCATAAGCTGAAAATTTCAATTTCAAATCCATAAATTCGCGCAGAAGTTATTAAACAAAACGTTTGGCCAAACGCGTGACCAGCAGCGCAAAGCAAACAGTCTTCCATACATATGCATACATACACACATACACATTGAACTGCGTGCATCTAGAAAATTCTAAGAACCGCAAGTTTTAGTGTACATATTTCCAGTAAATGGCGCTATGATTTGCGAATTATCAGCTGCTCAGTTGAACGGAAACATGGGTGGCGCTATTCTATCGAAACATAGATGGCGCTATTGGCTAAACAATTGAAAATGAATTGAATTTAATTTTGTGAGCGTTTATACTAAATGCTAATTATGCAGTATTTTTAAAAACGCAGATAGCACGGGGCTCGGGGTATCTCCTGGTCGGGACGCCCGACTAGAGTTTTCTTACTAGTTATACCCTGACCCCATTGAAAATGGGAAAATTATATAATGTTTTTGTTGGAAGGCGTATGTATGTAACAGGCAGAAGGAGGAGTGGCAGACCCCATAAAGTTGATATAGCCATGTCCGTCTGTCCGTCTGTCCGTATGTATGAACGCGTCGTTCTCAGAACCTACAATAGCTAGAGACTTGAAATTTAATGTAGGTTCCTGTATATCACGAAAAGATCGAGTTTGTTTCAGATTTTCGATAACTGTTATCGTTTTATTGTTATCGATTAAAAACGAAAATCTAAATTAAGCTATAAAATTCTATCTAGTTCATCTTTCTAGCTAGAGTCTTCATTTAGTGTTATTTTTGGGCCTTACGCAATTTCGGTTTTTGTTAAATTTTGGATACCACGCTCCCTTCGCCTCAAATTTGTAACTCCCGTATATCAAATACTAGAGACGCAACGACTTGCGCTTGTGAGTGCTTGCGCCTGTGTATGTGTGTGTGTATGTTTTGTTTGTAATGAACATATATACTTATGTATATTAAAGAAACGGAGATTGCTTGGAATTGCGGTTCTTCGCAGGGTTCAGGGTATACCCTAGTCGAGCGGTCTCGACTAGAGTTTTCTTACTTGTTTTAATCTTCTGTTTGTGTTTTTTTTTAATCCCAATTGCCAATATGAGGCTCTATATAGCAAAGCAATTTTTCAAATACCTCTATATAACGAAAATAAAATAAGGCAAAGTAAAAGGTTTTACTAATAAGTACCTATAGCGAATCAACATTATATAACATTATTATAACGAAAAATTTTCTGGTTCCCCTTAGATTCGCTATAACGATGTTTCACTGTATATAGCGATCTTTTTACAACAGAAAAAATAAATGTGAAGACCGTTTGCGTTGAGTCTTTTGCTTTTTCGGTCTTTTGCTGAGTCTCATTGTGTGAGCGTTTCTCGTTTCGCTCTTTACGCACTGCTCATTGAAAGACCGAAATGCAAAGAGCTCAACGAAAAAAGCTCAACAGAAAACAGAAATCAAGACAGCAGCGGGGTCTTGCTCAGAGCGAGGGCGAGAGAGTATGACAGTTATTTGCGAGATATGGTCACAAGCCATAAATAGGAAGAACTACAATTTTATTTTGTACTTTGCGAAGAAGTATAAGAAAATATACGATAAATAAATATACACCTATCCTTCGACTAACCCGGTAGATACGTTCCTGGAAAACCCGTGTTAAGCGAAAAAAATATTTTATATGCAAAAACCGTGCTAAGTAAAAATGTACTAAAATGAAAATATTTATTAGTTTAAATTGACTCTTTTTGGCTTTAAACAAAAAATTAAAATAATTCTTAAATATTTTTCTTATGATAAATCTCTGGTTTTTAAAAAAGTCAGTCATCAGCGGCTATTTGCGCTTCTTGTCAATATCTTTAAGAACCTCCTTATAAATAGCCATCTGTCTATTTATGTTCCGTTCCAAAGAAATAGGGCGCTCAATATAGGGATCATTGTTTAAAAAATAATTTCGGAATTTTTGCCGAATTCCAATCCATCTGTAATGTCACTCGCCATAAGCTTCATTCTTTCAGAGCAGAGGTTTCCTCTTAAGATATGACTGTTCGTTTTAATGTTAATTGAAAACTGAAGAATATATGTTTTTTTGTAAGCCTAAGAAAAGCATCGTCATGTTAAAACGAAAAAATCGTGTTAAACGGGGGATGAGTGAAATTCAAAAACCGTGTTAAACCGAAATCATGTTAAGCGAGCACCGTGTTAAGCGAAGGATAGGTGTATTATAAAAACACTCATCGAAATTTAATTGAAGGCACCCACGTTTTTATACTGTCGACGTGAGTGTTTACTCCAAATCTCAACTCTCTAGCCCTTCTAGAAGTAGTGTTTCTGAGGAAAATGCATTTTCCGATTTGCCAAGCCCCCAGTGGGCGTATCGGGAAAGTCTTGCTACTTTATCTGACGAGAGTAGACACGAGTATATATTACAAATTTCAAGTCTCTAGCCTCAATAGCGTGGAAATGGTTTGCGTTCATACAGACAGACGGACGGACGGACGGACGAACAGCATGACGGACATTGCAGAAAACCAATATACTTATTTCATTTCGTGAAAAAGTATAATAGATCACGTAATTTAATTAAAGGGCCAACTGTTAATTTATGATGAACACATTATTAATTACTCTCAAAAGCCGATTTGACATCGTATTTATCAGTTTTTATACAATGAACCCATTGAAAA